>CAXHTJ010000013.1:13565418-14802285 GCA_964019445.1 Populus tremula | reverse complement strand
GCTGCCATTGAATTAAATTACTAGTGCGGACATTGTGGTTGTTTAATGGTTAGGGTTATACGACAAATCCGTTAACTAACCAATGTTAAGAAGAGATAAATATTCATAATATAAATTGATGTTTTGTTTCCATGATCAGTTTTGATTTTCATAGGTGGATGTTTACTTGCAACCAATGTTTGTTTTCTTAATAATTGTCTGATTTTATTTAATTTTGCTTGATAGTTTTATGTTTTCTTTTGCTTTAGCCTAGATAACATCTAATCCCCTCCTAAATTGCATATCATCTAGCATAAAAATATGACTTGAGCCTTCCTTGTGAGATCGACCCCTTGCTTGCTCTATACTATTTTGGGTGTTATGTTTTAAGTTAGGATAATTAATTTGTGCGATTGTGACATCACAATAAATTTGGCGTCGTTGTCGGGGAAGTAATTTTAGTTGATTCTTGTGCTATTATTTTTATTTTCTATGATTGTTATTTATTTTTCTGGAAAAAAAAAAAGAGAAACAGAATTTTTGCTTACTGCGGTAATGTTCATTTACGACAACGATACTATTCAAAACATATTTTTTGGTGAAAATCGATATTGGCCTTTTGTTTTCTGAAGGGAAACAACGTTCTAAACAGGACTAGTGGTCAACCACTAGCCCCTCCCTATTGAGGCTAAATTGCTCTTTTTTCTAGGGTGTTTAGGCAGTTTTAGTTTTCTAGCGTAGAATTTTCGTACAATTTGCATTGTTTTTTTTTATCTCTTGGGTGGTTGGTTTCTTTTGACTTTTCTTAACGATTTATGCATGTAACTCATTCTACTAACTAGATTCAGTTATCAATCAGCTCAATATTGAAGGATAAAATTAAAAAAGAACATAACAGAACAACTCGATTCAATTCGCAAAACCTATGACCCAGGTCATGAGATCGAGATAATCTCATAAAAAAGAAAAAAAACCTGATTCAATCGAGGTTAACTTGCCAAACTTGCAATTCTAGTAATGAGATCGAGATAATCCATATAAATAAAATCAAAATAATTACAAAGCTCAATTCTCAATTGACCTTGTCAAATCTAATTTTGAATGATAATTTTTTTTAAAAAATCAATTAAAAAAATAATACAAAAAACAACTTAAGTCAATTTAGGTTAATCTGTTAAGCATAATTTTCGGGTCATGATGTTAGAGTAACCTAATAAAAAGTAAACCACAACAAATCATGAATCATAATTCTCAATTAAACACAATATTAAATGATGAAATTGGAGAAAAAGTTAATTAATAAAAAGAAAACAAAATAGTCAACTAAGCTAACTCGTCAAACTCACAATGAGGGTCATGAGATTGAAACAACCTAATAAAAAGCAAATTCAATATTGAATGACTTATGACCAGGATTATGAGTTTGAAATAACCTCATAGATAAAAAAAAAAAAACAATTTGATTTGACGTGGGTTAACCTTCCAAAACCCGCGACTTTGGTCAAGAGATTAGAATAACCCTGTAAAAATTAAATTAAAATAAATTATAAAGCTCAATTCTCAACCAACCCAATATTGAATTATAAATTTGGAAAAAAATTTATTAAAAAAACACAAAAAAACTACTTAAGTGAACTCGGGTTAACCTGCTAAACAAAATTCTCGGGTCGGGACATTAGGATAACCTAATAGAAAGAATAACAAAACAAATCATGAACCCTAATTTCAAATCAACCCAATATTAAAGAATAAAATCAGAGAGAAAAGTCTATTATGAAAAAGAAAAAGAAAACTAGAGTCAACTAGGTTAATCCGCCAAATCCATAACCCGTGTTATGATAGTGAAATAACCTAATAAAAAATAAATCTAATATTAAATGATAAAATTAAAAAAAAACTATTAATTGAAAAGAAATCAAGTAAAAAAAATGAAGTCAAGTTAAAATGAGAATAAAATAATCCAATAAAATATAAATTTAATGTTAAGAAAATAAAATTTATTTAAAAAAAACATTAATGAAAAAAATAAAAAAATGAATATTATTTTAATAAATAATATGTTATGATGAGTAGTAGAGTAATATAACGTTTGGAAACGCAGTTGTATCCATGTTTCTAAAACATTTAATTTTTTTTTGCTAAAAATTAATTTTTTTATATGTTTTGGGTTGTTTTGATTCGTTAATCTTAAAAATAACTTTTAAAAATAAAAAATATATATTATTTTAATATATTTCAATATGAAAAATACTTTAAAAAATAACCATAATCAGATTTCCAAATAAACAAGTGGTAGCTTTAATTTTTTTAAAAAAGTTAAAATACCTTTTTAACACAAATTATACTTTTAAAAACTAATACAGCATTCTTTTTTATACGAGTCCTGAAAAAAAAAAAAAAAACTGCCTTCCATCCAAACACACAATAAATTTTAGTTTTTGTTGTTAATAATCAATCAATAACAATGTGGATGGGAGCGAGCGACTGATCAGCCAAGCCACCCGGCTGCACTTCTCATGTCATTTCCTTTTCTAGTGTAGCAACTAGAAATAGTTTTAACCGCTTTCTTCTCGGAAACAAAGCTATAGTGAAGTGCAAGATGGCTTATAGAGGGAGAGGGAGAGGACGATATGGAGGCGGTGGTGGTTTTAGCTATGCAAGGCAAGAGCCCTTTGATTTATTTCCTGTATGTCAGTCTTCTCTTTATTTTTATTTTTTTGTTATTTATTCCTTGCAAGTAATTCTTTTGATATAATTTTGCAGTTTAAACTTAGTCGGTTTAGTTTGAATTATGTAATCTCTTTTTTAATTGATGGGTTTTGAAAGTTGTGAACTTTCGAACTATGGTTGCAATGATTCTTTTATGGAATTTGTTAAATAGACGAAAGACAGGCCAAAGAGGAACTTGGAAGTACTGGGTTCATTTTTGCTGGGTTAAAACTTTTCTTAGAAGTTCATTCAGGAAAAAAAAAATCATTCATATGATTCAGAGTTTCTTGAAGTAGATGATGGTTGAGTTGGTGTGTTTCTACGGAGACGAAATGAACTTATCTTTTGTGAATATTGCAATTTTTCTCTTAAAAAATATCCTTGTACTGTTTATGTTTTGGTTTGTAAGGCATCTATCTTGTGTTTCTGTTTTCCAATGTTTGTAGTTTCAATACAAAATGCATCGATTGCTATTATTCGATACAGAAATGTAATGGGATGTCTTTCTTTATGTTGTTTTCTCTGAAAAAGAAAATTTTGCTATTCCAGGAAATTGAATTACCTGATCCCAAAAATGTGAAGGAGGAAAGGGCATTAGTTGTTTGGAATTCAAGGTTGACAAACTATTTCAAATCCTCTCCTTGTTATCTTGAGGAGATTGTTTCAAAGGGTAAGCATGGAACTCTTAGACCACTTTTTTAGTATCTTGTTTCCCAAATAAGTAGGTCAATCATAGAAATAAGAGATTTTTCCTTTTTGCTTCAGGATATGGGTTTTGACAAGATATTACTGATGTGTTATTATTCTTATTCACTTCTTTTGTTGCGTATTTTCTGTAAATTGTGTATGGTTTACCTTTTAGTCAGTACAGATGGAGTTTTATTTTTTCTCCTTTCTTTCAAGTGTTCAAACTTCATTAGGCAGAAGAAGAAGAAATATACACACACACACACAAGTTTATTCCTGAGAGGTTGCTGAGTGGTTGATAGCTCTGGTCTGTAAAAGCAGTGTAGTTTGCAAAGAACATTTGGGACTCAAATTCCTCTCCCCTTTTCTCATTGAATGAATTAATTCCTTACATATTTCTTATAACCAATTTCGATTATGAGAACAGATCACATGTCTTAAAATTGGAAGCTAAAATTACTTCTGGTTTCTTGATTCACTATTATCATTACTATACACAAAAAGGTTAGGATATCAAACAAGAACCTGATTTAGCTAAATACTTTGGACACTGTTTAATTTCTTACATCTTTGACACCATCATATTACCTTTTTTTCTTTAGTTCTTTCCCATTAGCATTGATTTCTTGGCAGTTTTTCCCTGGAAGTATCACGGTTGTGGTATATTGAGATTGATCAATCAAGTTCATGAACTATTTTTTTTTTGGGCAGCTGACTGGCTAATAGTTTAGGGACAAACTCTTAAAAAATCAAATAGCATCAAGCCTCTACATGCATAGCATACTGAAAATATTTCAAATATGCTGAAAAACTTATCTTCAAACCCAGTTAGGGGACAATGTGCCTAGTATTAATGAATATTGTACTTTTAAAATTAAGATCCACAGCTTCACATTTGTATGAAATTAGAAAAAAAAAAAAAAACTTCTTGCTGGTCCAACCTCAAGTGTTTAATCTTGATTGTTGTATGTTTCAGACAAGAATGTTTAACTTTATGCATCACTTTTATTATAGAGTATTTAGCAATGTAGTCATAATTTTAGTCCTCTATTTTCCTTGTGCACACCAACTGGGCGGTGTTTTTCTGCTAACAATGTTCCAAGACATTAAGTGGCCTAATCTATGATGCTTTACAAATTTTCATTTCCTCTGAATGTGATATCAGAGATCCAGAGCATGGACATAGAAAGATTTTCAGACAGGGGAAAGCCAAGGATTACATCAGAACGTGATTCACTCGACCAATTCTTGCAGCTCACGTCTAAAAATTTTCCTAAAGAACTGATTGGAGGTTTGCCATCTGAAATTACAAAATATGAGAGCAATGCGTGTATTATGCATGCTTATAAGTTTTCCCCTCTATGTTCAATGGTTCTTCTAATCATGCTAAGAGATTCTTTATGCAACGATAATCAGGTTTAAATAGGAAGCGGCCAAACAAAAAAGTGAAGTGGACAGCAGGTGAGATGTGATTTGGTCTTACTTTATTTACTCTCATAGTTGTTTGTGGATGTGGTCTTAATCTAAACTCCCTTTCCAAATGGGAAAAACTGCAAAGGCTAAATTCATCTCATGCACTCAAGGCATGCTTAGAAATCTATTAGAAAGTTGGATACAGGATCTGATCCATCATGCAGATAAGGGTGCCCTCCTGGGGGATCAGTTGGGAGGCTCATTTATACGGTTGCTACAATAAGTGAAATTGACATCAGTATTGTGGGTTTTTTTTTTTTTTTTGAGAAACATTATTGTCTATCTCAATTATATTAGATATATACTGGATCTAATATTGACTGATAATTCTTTAGATTGGGGAATAAGGCATAGTTGGCTATTCTTTTATTCTCATACAAACTGTATTTCATATTTTTCTCTGTTTCACATTTATCTGGACCTTGTTAGCTGTTATGCAGACAGTTTCTTTTGAAGTACTTGGATTGTTCTTGTTTCTTATTTATGATCCTCTAGATTCCTTGACAATATGCATTTATGATACATCTACATGCTGTCAAGCAGGCAGCAGTGCCGTTGAAGATGATTCATGGAAGGATAGCCAAACATGTAAAGCATTACACTTTTGGAAAACTTTCTTGGTCCTTGGATTTTATTCAACCATAGTCAGGAGATGGATAATATTAAGTTGCACCACAATTATACAGTCATCCTATTATTTCATACAAGCTTTGAAATAATTGTTTGTTTAAAAGAAAACATGCCACCCACTATTTATTTTGTTTGTGGCTGAAGTTGAGTTTTCTTGGCTTTATGAGTCGTTTGAGATTGATTTTATACATGTAGGAATTCTAATGAATGATATAAACAACAAAATATAAATTGTTAATTTTGATCACACCTGCTGGTTGTCATAATTTGAAGTAACGTTTTTCCTTGGCTAGTGATTTTGATGGGTTGCCTGTGCTTTACACAATCTGATTGGGTAATTTATGATTTGCTACCTTGTCAGTGAGTGACATCTGTTCTTTAGAATTACCCACACTCAGCACTTCTTACAGCTAGAAGAGTTGTAGAGTACCTATTTAAACTGATTTAGATGTTTGTATGATAGATCTGCTGAAGTTAGATATGTTTGAGATGCTTTTGTTCTTCAAATCTTTATTCAAACTGATTTAGATGCTTGTGTTACAGACTTGAGGAAGTTGGATGATTATGAGAAGCGTGAATTGATGTATGAGGTAAAAACCTTCAATCATCTTCCAACCTGCTACCTACACTATTTGGTCAAAAATGACTGCAACTAATACTTCTGACAATTTACATGAAGCCCCTATAGAATTAAGTTTTTTTCTTGTTTGATTCTCTTCTTCATTTTTTGAGTTAAAATCAAAAGTTTTTATACCACATGCCATTGTTTGCCTTTATGTGGTAATTTGTTGGTCAGTTGGTGATCCTTTCATGCATTTAGGGCCAAGCTGAAAAGGGTCAAATGGAAAAGAAAGAAGACGAAGACGAGGAAGATGAAGATGAAGAACTAGAAGAACCTGATGATGAATATGATGATGGAGATTATAATCAGGTTCCCTCAGCAAACCCAGGATCCTGTGTATATCTATTGATTTTGCATCAGCTTTTTTCTTGCTCTTGAGTAGCTTTGATGATTCGGGATTGTAGCATTCTTTGTCAGCCTCAGCTATCCCCATGATATAATAAAATCTCATTTCTATGCCATATAGGCAACTTATTATGCCATCACCAAGAATGATCAAGAAATAGATGCTAAATGGTACTAGGACAATTGAGACTCCGTTTGAACAAGATTTTTTTGTGGAAGGTATTCCATTCCAGCCTGCAAATTAATTCCATTGAGATGGACTCTCTGACGAAGACTGTCTCCATGATTGTCAAGTTAAATAACTGCATGATCTAAAGAATTTAAATGGATAATCCCTATATGTGGCTCATACTAAGGGAGTCTCCAGCTAGTTTTTTAATCATTGGAAAAGAACATAACATGTGTTGCATCTCTCTTTCGACAAAATAACATAACATTGGAAAAGTTGGAGAGTTTTGTTTTTTAATCAGATTCTACAAATAGGTGGCCTTGTTTTATGTGTAAACAGCGTTCTAGCATCTTTATTGGAGCAGATGTAGCGTGCCATTGGTTGGACATTTGCAACCTCCCAGTTGCCTGCAGGAACTCCAATTAAGTAGCACTATGAGAAATTTTGTTGAAAAATATAATATTTAAGTTGCTAATTTGTACAACTAAAGTTCACTCATTAGCTATCTAAAGTTGAGCATTTATTATAAGATGGAAAATATTACGATTCTTTGTGGATTCTAGTTTAATATGAAATAATGTAACGAGATCTGTTCAAATAGGCTTGTGCATCAGTAAAAAGCATCTTGATGTTTGTTAGAGGGGCTAACTTGTGCATTCTTAAAAGGCTTCATGATAAACTTGTATGTTGTGCAGAACATTGATTTTGATGATGATGAAGACGATTATAACATGGAGGATGACAATGCTGGTATGCACCTTTTCTCAAACTTTAATACAGTTTCACCCACTTCTGTCGATGGTACACAACTTTTTTTTTTCTCGGGCAGATGCTAATACTTTGTAATCTCGCAGATGAGGCTATATATTAGCTGCCTTGCCGAGAACATTGATGTGTCTTTCTCTGATAAGCAGTTTGCAAGTTCAGCAAACTGGACCGTATTTGCAATGGTCGTTGTCAAGTGCACTTGGGAATTTTCAGGCTCCATAAACATACAGGAAGTACTGCTTTTTGGTAATTCCCTTTTTGTAATATTGACTATTATGCAATCTTTTCTTGATTGAAAGATGCTGCAGAAAATGATGTGAGCTCAAGGAAATGGATATTTGTTTCTACATTTTATTGACATGAGAATCAAGATTGCTTGAGACACGAGACTTCTGGGCATATGAATTTTGGTGTGGTTTCAAGCATCCAAAGGAGAAAGCTCTGTTCAACCTTGTGACATAAAATATATTCAGGATTTGTTTGAGTTACGTTGTGATGTGTTTTTATTCCATTCTAAACTTAGTCATGGACCGAGTAATCCTTGGAAATCATGTTGACTCGATCAGGATCATAAATTACATTAGCTGAAAAGCATGGCACCCCAAATAAGGTGATGCAATCTGACAAAACTTGCCTGAGCTTTTCCCCCTTTGACATGTCACAAATTTTAGTCACAAAAAAAGGTGGCCTGGAGGAAAGGAAGGCTGCGTGGTCAGAGTCAGACTCACTGCTGCCAAAATATTTGTGTTTTTACTAGTTTTTTCCCACATTGGGGAAAAATATTTCTCAAAATAGCACAGCTTAAGCGGCAGCGCAGGTCACACCTGCCTCTTTTCTGTCTACACATCAAATCAGTGACACACACGGCGGGGGGTGGGGGTTGTCATATGATAATGCCGCCCCCCGCCCCCCTCCATTGGAGAACACTCACTTCTGTAATTTTCTTTTATATGCAACCAGATATCATACGAGACCAGGAAGTTGCCACGTGGAATTATTGAACTGGCTGGTGAAGAATATACCACCACGTGTCTTCTCAAATGGTGCGAGTTTTCCAAAAAAAAAAAAAAAAAAAAGCGAGTGAGAAGGAGGAGAACGTGAAGGGCACTCATTGAATCATGTAGAAATGTAGGGAGGAGATTCAATGAGAAAGCAAGTCACAACATCATCAATCACACCCTTGATTTGGGGCCCACTAATTATGCTCTCTCTCCCTGTCTCGCTTTGAAAGCATTATAAATACCTCCCTTCTTCGAACCAAAAACTTTCAAAATAGAAGAGAAGCTAAAAACACAAGGGAGAAAAATTCGGAAGGAAAAACAAAAGAAAGAAGAAATCAACGGTAGTTATTTGTTGATCGAAAATGTCGTGGCAAACATACGTTGATGATCACCTGATGTGCGACGTCGAGGGTAACCATCTGACGGCTGCCGCCATCATCGGCCAAGATGGCAGTGTGTGGGCTCAGAGCGCCACTTTCCCTCAGGTGGTCAATATAATTTAGATTGAGATTTTATCGGATCTGATTCATTCCTGTTATTTAATCACAATTATTTCCTTCCTTTGTTTCTCGTTTGGATTGGTCATTGGTTGTTGCGTTTGATTTAACTAGGAATGATGGATTATTTAAGGATCTGGCTTTTTCTAGTTTTAAATTTTTGAGAGATTTTGTTTATTTTTTTTAATCCATTTTTGTTGCAAATTACAATCAACTATTGAAATGTGATGCTTTTGTTGTCATTCAATATTATTATTCACCTTTCTTTCTATGTTCTTGGTTTTCTTGATTCGAGAGAACAAAATTGGTTAATTGTTTAAAGATGGATTTTTTTTTATTATTATTTTTATTGTAAAATGCTGCATTTGGCAATCAGTTTGTGATTGGCTCTGACTTTTAAGGATATGGAAAGCGCCCCATTAGCTGTAGGAAATGGTTTATGATAATAATGTATGTATTGTAAATGGATGCGCGTTGTCAGAGTTAAATGGATTGTGGCCTTGGTTTTGCTTTTCATATCATTCTTGAAGGGATGATTTGAATCTTTGTTCTGATTTGTTGTGTATGAACATTCGCATGCAGTGAGATCGTTAGCTGATATGCTATGTGGTCTCTCTCTCTCTCTCTCTCTCTCTTCTATGATTTTTCTGAGCTTGTATTTAATGGTGTGCGATTGGACCTGCAAAAAACATTTTGTTATCATTTTATTAATTCTTTAATCATTGTTTGTAATGTGAATACAGAGTTTCGATTGTGCTATTCTTTTGAATTTATTGTCACTATTTCTTCTGTTGTCGAATGCCCTTTTCTTGCTGGTATGGTTTCAACTAGTTGACAAGTTGGAGTGGTATCGTCAGTTTTCTTTTCCTGTTTCATGTGTCATTGACCTAAAGATTTATCACTGGTTGTTTATAGTATAAGCCTGAGGAGATTTCTGCCATCATGAAAGATTTTGATGAACCTGGATCTCTAGCCCCAACTGGGTTGCACATTGGTGGCACAAAGTACATGGTGATCCAGGGAGAGCCTGGAGCTGTGATTCGTGGAAAGAAGGTACGACATTATTTCTCATTTCTAATGCTAGGTTCTCATTCACCATTGGATAATTCAGTAATTGATATTAATTTTTCTTTCATACTTGCCGTGATTTAGCATGATTCATATTGTTGCCTAGATTTAGCCATTTAAAGTAGTGACAATTGTGTAGTCATTTAATGGATGACATGGTTTGGTGTCAACTTTACGAGGATGCTTTAAGTTGTGGAATATTATTGTGGAACACATGACAAAAAGGGTAACGCTGGTGTCCCAAGATGAAGGCCTTTTACTTGGAATCTTTAATCGTATTTATTGCTTAAAATAATTCGTACAAATGTTTGGTAAAAGACAAGTAAGTTTATGCTTGTTGCTTTATCATGATTAATGTGCTTATAGGGTTTGATCTTTTCACTTTCCATTTTCTTAACTCAAGGATTCGTTCCATAAGGACTGTTCGTAATGCTTTTCTGCTACTGATGATGTTAAGAACTTTCCCTCCGTTAACTCATTGTCTTGAAATTCATTACTCCAACTCCTTGAATGAATAATACTAAATCTAATAGAATTTAATTTTTTGACTACCTCTGCAAGTCCTTACTACTTTGGTCGTATTTTCCCAGTCTTTTTCATTAAGCCTATTTTCCCAGTCTTTATTCAAAATTCTAGAAATATTGAAGGCTGACCTAATCTGGTTTAGCTGTGGCTTGCAGAAACCAATTTGTAAGGACAAATTGGATTGAAATTCTTGAATGTTATTAAACATGTGCTATGATCAGGGGAAGTAACTTTTATCTTTCACATCTCAACGTTGTTGCGTCATGCATTTTTTAGGGTTCTGGTGGCATCACTGTGAAGAAAACCGCCCAAGCTCTTATTTTTGGTATTTATGATGAGCCATTGACTCCAGGACAGTGTAACATGATAGTTGAGAGGTTGGGTGATTACCTCCTTGATCAGGGCCTGTAGATCCCGTCTCAAGATTGTGGTTTGAGAATGCTATTTTTAGGTTTGGGCTTGCATCTGGCCATAAACTAGCATTAATGATTTTGCTGTGAAATAATGGTTTGGGGACGGTGACAGTGATTTATATTTTTTTATCTTTCTTCTTGTTTTCTTAAAATATATGTATTCATGATCTTCTATGCTATATGCTTGAATCAAGTTTGCCATCACTTAAGGCTCTGTTTGTTTGCAGGAAAGTGGTTTTCTTTTGGAAAGTGAATTCCTGTAAAGTAAATTTCGGGAAAGTATTTTTCGATGTTTGGTAGTGTTATGGAAAATGAACTGGAAAACACTTTCCAGTGTTTGGTTGTGTTATGAAAAATGAACTAGAAAATAATTTATTAATGAATTAAATTTTTTTTCAAGTTTATCTAATATATATAAAATATTTAATCACTTACAATTGTCATAACCCAATTTTTGATCTTTTTTATTTAAAAAAAAAGATGATGAAAAATAAAAATAAAATAAATGAAGGATGAATTAAAATTTGGGCTAAGGGCAACATGATTGGAAGTTTAAAGATTTAATTAAACTCTTGACTAGTTTAATTAATTAAATCAAGGGTTTAATTGGAGAATTGATTTAATTAAATTTTAGATTATTTTAATTAATGAAATCAAGAGTTTAATTGAAGAATTAATGAGTTTGAGGACTTAATTAAACTTTGATTTAATCAAAAACCCAGGACTTAAATAAAATAAACCAAGAGAACCGGCTTCGTCTTCATCTTCAGAAGCAACAGACCATAACTTTGCATTTTAATTCACTGCTACAGTAGCGGTAAATTATAATTCGCTGCTATAGTAGCAGTGAATTATAATTCGCTCGCTACTGTAGCAAGTGAATAATAATTCATTGGGCAGCGCACGCCAAAAGGAAAGTGTTTTCCTTTCTTTAACAGAAGGAAAACACTTTCCTTTCTCAAAGCAGCGATTTTATGTTAACCGAAATTAAGTTTCCGTTGACTTATTGTTTCATATTGTTACCAAACATGGGAAAGTAAGGAAAACGAATTCCAGGAATTTATTTTCCTTGAAATAAACAGAGCATAAAGCAAAATGCCAGTTGGATTTGTTTTGTATCAAGATAATTGTTACACACACACACACACAAAGAAGTTTGGTATTTATATGCACATAAACGACTTTGAGTGAATTCAGGAGTAAATTAGATTATTGGACTATGTTGTGATGTCATTTAGATTAATTTTTTTTTTATGTAAAAAAATATCCAAATATCTCTAACTTGTTTTATAATAATAAAAATTTAATCATAAATTTAAAATAAGACACATTGAACTATATGTTTTTTTAAATATTGATATAATGATATATTAAATTATTCCAGGTTAATTCGTCACATTTTTAACAACAATTATGAGATCTTAATAATTTTATAAAAAACAAATAAAAATAAATTATGAAGGTTAATTCTTAATTAATATAATAGTGAAGGATGAAATTAAAAAAAATATTAAATTAATTTTTTTAATCTAAGTCAACTTGTCAAACTAACAAATCAGGTCATGAGATCATATGATAACCCAATGGAAAGTAAATATATAAAAGCATTATAGAACTCAATTTCCTACCAACTTATAAGATGAAATAAAGAAAATAAATTAAAAAAAGGACAAAAAAACAACTCAACATGGGCCTAATTTATTAAACTTGCGACCTGAGTTATATGACCAAAATAATTTTATAAAAATCAAATAAAAAAATTATAACGATCAATTTCCAACATATACAATGTTGATGGTTGAAATTGAGAGAGAGAAAAAAAACTAAATCCAAGAGTTCAGGGTAATTTTACAAAACAAAATGAAAAAAATACGAAGTCCAATTTCTGAACAATATAATATAATATTTAATGATGAAATAAAAAAAACTAAATAAAAAGAACAAGATTGAGTTGTTAGAGGTTGAAATTAAAAAAAAAAGATATTCAATTAAAAAATAACTCAAAAAATAAATCAAACCAACCCAGGTTAATCTATCAAATCGTGACTTAGATTATGGAATCAGGATAACTTTACATAAAATAAATTGAAGAAAATTATCAAGACCAATTTTAAAAATACTCATGAGTGGGCTTCTTTAATTCTTTTAGGTTTGTGCTATACTTCGAGTAAAGATCTGCCCGATTTGGATTTGCACATATAGGGCAAATGCCCCCATGACTAATGTGTCTTTCTCCTAAGACTCGAAGTGGTAAATACAAAAAATCAAATCACGCCATCTCTGTAATAAGTAAATGCCTCCTTTTCTCTTGAAATTGTCAAAATTATTCGTAATAAGATATTGGCTACAATTGAAAAGGCCTTGAGCTGGGAGCGATCTTAGAAATCAATCGCGTGTCGGTAAAATATCTCAATATCGTATTTGTTTAGAATAAAAACAAAAATTGTGTTTTCATTATGGTGTTACAGAACGACAATTGCTGAAATACGTTCGTATCATCGCAAAAGCCAAAGGGTCAATAGGTCAGGTTTTACTACAATTACTTGAAATATGTTTGGATAACATCCTTTTTCGATGACTAGAGCCAAAAACAATGAATAGAACCAACGTGATGGAAAAAAAAAATCAATTAAAAAAAGTAGCCCAAAAAATAACTCAAGTCAATGCAGGTTAATTTGTTAAAATTTTAATCTGAGTTATGAGATTGTGATATATTCATATAAAGCAATAAAAAAACAAAATTCTATTTTTAATAGATCTAATATTAAAGGTTGAAATTGAGAAAAAAAACTAAATCCTTGAGACATATATATAATAGAACATAAAGGAAATAATTTTTTTTTCCAAAGCTTAATTCCTAAAACAACCTAATATTAAAGAATATAATTTTTACAAAAAAAAAATTAGATTGGTGGAGGGTGAAATTGAAAAAACAAAACTCAAAACATAAAATACTATTCCAATAATTTTATAGGTGTTGATGCAATTTAGCCACCCTTTAATGTTTTGTTAATAATGTTTTTCTAAATTAGGATGTTTAGTTGATCAATCAATAAATTATAGAGGGTCAAGAGAAACTATTGAATATATCTTATAGAATAGTTTTAATGCATGCATACTACTTCCAAATCAAAGTTGGGTTCAATTATAGTAATTGTCGTAAATTTTAAATGATGTTAAAACTGCTTTATGTACATTTAGACTAGCAAGAGTAACATTCTTGATTTCGGAGTACTGACCACTAAACTTGTGTATGTTATATTATGAATATATACATGCATAATTGTCAAACCTTACCTGGCAGGTTGTGTAAACCTAATAAAATGGATTGAATTAAGATTTAGAAAAATAAAATAATAAATAAATAAATAAAGTGTGAGACTATGTTAAGAGAGGAGAAAAATCAATCAGAATAAAAGGAACAAAAATTAAGGTTACATTTGAAAATAACCAAAACATATTAATATAAAACACATTTCTTCTCTCATATGGCCGACACCAGCAGAGGTAGAGAAGAGGAGAGAAAAACTTGATTTTATTCAAAAAAATTATAAGAAAAATCAATAGAAAACCAAAGGGACTAAAAGGAGTGTGAGAGAATTACTCACCACTACATCTTAAACATCTAAACAAGAGAAAAAAGAGAAGGATAGGACCTGCAATGTCTCATAAAATTCAATAGATTCATGATATATTGATTATTCATAACATACTGGAAATTAGGTGAATTTGTTTTTATATAGTATCATGTTCCATTGATGTATTGTGTAATACCATATATCATTTCAACCATTAAACATCATTAAATGATCCATTAGATCACACATACATATAACATATAATAGCATTACAAAGAAGACACATTCTTATTATATCTATAACATGAAGTGTTCATACACGCTATAATCCACATCCATGACTTTGAAAGTCATCATCATAAGTTTTTACAAAAATGCAAAATGACAATTTATAGCTATTACATGGTTGTTATAAAATGCAGGTTGCCTATTCATACGATTACATAATTATAAAAAAAATACTTAAGACAAAGTTTCTAAGCGTCATGGCTATAAGGCGTCCCTATTACAACCAAATTCAGTGTAACTGTATAAACAATTTCATATAATACAATTGGACAATGGACATATACTTGTAATTGTATTAACAATTTAAATAGGTAGATTCTCATTAATAACTTCATATTAAGTCTATCCTTAACATTTTACTTCACATCTTCGTGCGACATTATGCTGTATTATTTTCTTTGATCTATATATAATATCAATAAACAACGTGTATTATGGTCTGGAAACCCTTGTACGTTTGACATCTTGCTATGATGATTATTCTTTTTTGATTATGGTCAATTTGTCTATGATTTTTAATATTAATTGCAATTGTAATTGATACGTTATTATTCTTACTTAAGCATAACTACTATCAAAAAGCAATTATTGTTATCATTATTAACTAATACTAATCTTATTCAATCATCCTGGTTATCCAACATGGATACCAATAGCTGGAGCTAACTTCACAATTCATTTCAAGTTATCCAATATAGATACCATTATTTGAAACTTATCAAATAATTCATTCTTGGTTATTCAATATGTATACCATTAGCCGAATCTAATCTCATCGATTAATCCATGTTATCTAATATGAATACCATTAGTTGAAGCTAATCTCATCATTAATTCTTGGTTATCCAAATATGGATACCATTAGCCGAAGTCAATCTCATCAATTAATCTTGATTATCCAATATGGATGATCTCATCAATTAATCTCGATTATCAAACATAGATACTATTAACCGAAGCTAATCTCACTAATTAATTCTGGTTATCCCATAAATACCATTAGTTGAAGCTAATCTCATTATTCATTTTCGGTTATCCATTATAGATACCATTAATTGAAGCTACTCCCATCAATTAATTTCAGTTATCTAATATGGATACCATTAACTGAGGTCAATTTCATTATTCAATGCAATTCATGAGTAATTTAACTTATTGAAACCGGGTAGTAACATTATGTATAAATACTTTGAGAATTTAATAATAATTAACTGAATAAGGAAACCACCTATCTGCTCCTCCCGTAGTGTGTCTTTGCCCAGTTGAAGATTCGATCCTAGTTGCACCTCCTGATACATAAAATGACCATTACTTAGTATATTTATTTATTTATTTAGGTGACGTCAAAGATCATTTCACACATATACTAACTAGTACACGCATACATTCATTCAACATCTCCCTTGTTTGTATAATTGTATAATAATAATATCATAACAAGACATTCATTCCCAACTTTAATGAAGGTCGTCTACGAAAATTATATCATTATGACACTGAAAATCATCAACAAAAACTGAGTCATTCTGACACTAAAAATCATCAGTGAAAACTAAGTCACTTTGACACTGAAAATCATTAATAAAAACTAAGTCATTCTAACATTGAAAATAACCAACAAAAACTAAGTTATTTTAACATTTCTTTTCCCCAAGTTCATGCATAAGATCAATACCAAGTTTTCCTTCTATAGACTATACTTCAACCTAGTTTTGGACATAGACCAAAACCAAATTCACTTCCAAAGTTTATGAAGCAAGGGTAACATGTAATGTCTCCATTCCATTATAATCTCACTCATTCATCAAACATTGTTCAAAAAGGATCTATTACTCACTATTTTCTTCATGAGGGTCTTTGTTTACTATTCTTTTTTTAAGATGGCTGAAGCCTATATCACTCCCCTAATAGGTATATTTTTGTGTTCTTCATATGACAACATCAAATTCTCATTCATTATCGTATGGCAAAAGGTGTTCCACGCATTTCAATTTACAAAATACTATTAAACATGTACAAAGATCATATTTCTTTTCATAATCTCATCAAGTTCATCACAATATTGTCAAGTAGTATAGAATTAAGTTCAAACATGCACATTCTCAAGGATTCTCCTATCTAAACTTTCATAGGGTGAAACATAGGGTATTAACTTTAATTGTTCATTTCATCATTCTTAACTACATCATTCCAAGTCACAAAAACATCATAAGCTAATAATCAATTTCACATTACATACAAGTTCAATTTCTACCATTTATTTTGTTCATCATACAAAAGTTCCCTCCATTGTTCTTCCTTTTGGCCGAACATAACATTTCCTTCTCTTCTAGTTTACTTATGTAAAGTTTCATTTCCATTATAAATATGTTTATGTTATTATGTATTAAACACACATCAATATTCTAAGTTCATAATCAAGCAAGTTCTTCAATTCATGATGCAAAACAAGGCATTAACATATGTACAATTCTTTTTCAGCTCAAGTATTTTCCTAATTGCTTATCAAGGTCACAATTTACACATTTTATCATCCCATTCCATCCTTCTCTCATCCCTTTAACAAGCCAACCTTAGTTAGGGTTTGTTCTTCAACATGCATCAATGTTTTTTTTTTTTTGTAATAGAATATGTAATCACACCTTTCCTATCCTAATTTTCCAATCTCTCAATTTAATTCTTTTCGTAATCAAAGGTGTAAGAACCCTATGTCATTTCTTTTGGGGTTTCTTTCTCATTTTGCTTCACAAAGTTTTCTTTACAAAGCTTACTATGCAAAACATTGAGGAGTTTTGCTTCGTAAGCATTGTAAAGAGGGGGCATTTGTTGCTACCCAATTTTTTATCCATATTTTGATAAATTTTCAGAAAAATCCAAAAATAGAGAAAAACATCGAAAATCCAAAAAAATACTTTTTTAATATATTTGCGTCGTTTTTAGCATTTCCAGCGTCGTCTAAAAAGAATTTAAATTTTTAAGGGTCTTTCGAACGCGTTTGACTTTTCACGCGTCATTTTTTAAATCATTGATTTTCCTCATCGAGTCGACATTGATATTGCTCATTTTCAAAAAAATACAAAAAAAAATCAAGAAAAATAAAATTTACAAAAAGAAAGAAGTTGAGGGACCAAGTTTGGAAACCTAGCAACATTTTTGCCTATAAATACTGGTCTTCAACTCACACAAAAAAGTGGGGGCAATTTTGAAACATCAGAAAAATACAAAAAAAGAAAACCCTAAACCCTAAAAAACCCAAACACAGCCGCCCCCCACCCCGGGCCTTTGATTTTTCCACACCAGTAAAAGAGCAGCCCCTCGGCTTGAATTTCCTCGCCCCCTGGCTTGAATTTTTTCTCCCCCATTTCCAGACCATCCCTATCTTCAACCTTAGCCGCTCCCCACAGTGATCTTCACTAACCAAAAAAACCCATCAACTTCTCCAACAGCCTTCCTTCTCCCTGCCTCTGATCTACCCCTACCAAAGACCAATCTTGAAACAGCTGTTAATTCAGCCTTACGGAGAGGCATCCCAATCCCCTTCCCCCGGTTTTGATTTTGTTTTTCCAAGCTGCCGTTCACCAGAGATTTCCTCCCTCACAGACCCGAAGAATCCTAGCTTATCTTCAATCGACCACAAACCCTCAATCGCCTTCTTAGCCACCATGAACAGTCGCCTCCAGCAACAGCTTTTCTCCAGCGGCGCGCCATCGAAGCCGGCCATCGCCGGATCTGTAACCAGCAAAGAAGAAACGAACCAAAAGGAAGACAGAAAACAGAAAACAGAAATGAAACAAAAGGAAATAAAAACTAAAATCGAATGTTGTGTGTGTTTCTCTTCTTGTTCCATAGGTCACAGATGGTTTAGGAAGACAGAAGGAGAAGCCATTCGTGATCCAATGCATCCAAGTTCTTTACCCGCGGTGGCTCGTGGAATAACGCACCACCACTGTCTTGTTGTCCATGAGTTTTCACAGCACCGTTCCCAGCAATTCCAGGATGTTTTGAGGGGTTGTTTTGTAATTTTAAATTGTTTGATGTATTTTTTTTTGTTTAGTATTGCATTTTTTATTATTTGTATTGTGGATGTAACAAAAAAAAAAATATATATATATAGTGAAAGGGTATGTGTGTGTTTGTATTTGTTTTATGGATGTTTCTTTTTATTTATGATGAAATTGCAAAGATTAAAGAAAATTTTAATATTTTGATTGGATCACGATTAAGAATTATTAACTTATACGTAAGTTGTATTTCTAATATCCGATGAAAAGATAAAATTTTAAAACTTCTTTAACACTTAAAGATCACAAAGTAGCTTACCTCAGGTAGGATGCGTTAGGGGTGCTAATACCTTCCCTAACCACAACCAGTCCCTTACCCGCGAATCTCTGACAAGACCAGCACATTCAGTTTCCTAGTAGCCTTCAATAAATTACTAGGTGACGACTCCCAACAAACCAATCAAAGCAACGCATAACGATAAAAATCACCAGCCGATGCCGTGCGGATTTTCTGATTTAGCCACCCTTTAATGTTTTGTTAATAATGTTCCTCTAAATTATGATGGTTGGTTGATCAATTAATAAATCATGGAGGACCAAGAGAAACTATTGAATATATCTTATAGATTAGTCTTAGCGTATGCATATTGTTTCCAAATCAGGTACAATTATAGTAACCATCATGAATTTTGAATGATGTTAGAACTGCTTTATATACATTTAGACTAAAGAGTATTGACCAGTCAACTTACCATCATGATATGAATACCTACATGCATAATTATTAGACCTTATATGGCGGGTTGTGTAAACCCCGATTTAAAAATAAATTTAACTCGAAAATAAAATGGGTTGAATTAAGATTTAGAAAACTAAAATAAATAAATAAAATAAATAAAATGGTGAGACACTTGTTAAGAGATGAGAAAAATCAATTAGAATAGCGGGGGGAAATTAGGGTTACGTGATAGTGAGGGGTTGATTGTAAATAACCAAAAAAACATTAATATAAAACACTCATTTCTTCTCTCTTATGGCTGGTAGCAACAAAGGTAGAGAAGAGGAGAGAAAAACTTGATTTTCTTCAAAACAATTACAAGCAAAGTCACTAGAAAACCAAAGGGACTCAGAAGAGATTGAGAGAATTACTCACCACCACACTTCAAACATCTAAATAAGAGAGAAAAGAGAAGGAAACCTTGAGGAAACACAGCACCGTTGACGAGAATAAAGAGATAAAAAAAAAGTCTAAAAAAATATTATCTAGTTAGGATTCAAAGACTAGATTATCATTCGGTAAGTTTTTCTAAATCTAATCTAGCAATTTCATTAGAAACGAATAACAATTGAGGTAGAAATCATGAATTTAATGTTAGGGTTTATGGTGGATTTTTAGGGAAAATGTAAATTGATTATAAACTGATTAATTTGGGTTAGATTATGTTGTATTGGGTGTTAAATTAAAAAGAAATAATGAGAAAATCATGTGGCCCTTAAAACTCAATGGTCTGCCAATGATAAGAAATTATTGCTTGAAATAGAATTGTGTTTAAGTATGTGAAATTGTGATAAATTAGTGTGTAATTATGTGAGGAAAATAATTCTTAAAAGAACTAAGTTATATTATAAAGTGTGCTTAAATTGCTATAATGTTGATAAATTTAGAATTGAGAAAAATTGATGCCTTTAACGGGTGAAGAACCATTGCATGGTGTTGACTTTTCATGTAAGGAAGAGTTGATTGAATTTTAAGAATGATTTATGATAAGACATTATGTGGTAGTGCCGGCCTAAAAAGAAATATTTGAATGAAAATATGATTATGATTTATGGTTTATGAAGCGTAGTACATTTGTAAATTATGTTAATGCATATGTTTTCCTTGACATGGTTTTAAATATTTTAAATAAAATGAAATGGGATTGGAAAAACTTAGAAAGTTGAAATTGGATATATATAAAACTGAACAACTTTATCACCCATTTTTCGAAGGAGTTTGGGGGTATGAAAATGATGGAATTTGAAATTAGTTTCTCATAAAAGTTATAAATAAGGGTGTTAAATTTACAACAAAATTGATCGTGCATAATTTAGAGTTATAAATCTCTGGATATAGACAAAAATATGAGAGTCGACGGGTTGAAAAATTGCAATGGATAGTTTAGCCTAGTAACGATATCGATTTTAGGTGCGTTAAGGTTGAATAAAATCTTCATTATTTTTGTTTAAATGTAGTATGATTGTTGGAGAAGATAAGTTAGGAATGAAATCATATTTTTGTAATTATAACTGTGAAATAAATGAGAGACGACATCATTGACTAGATACCCTAAATTGACTTGAATTGGTTAGTTCTATTTTTTGTAAAGAAGTTATCTTGTTGTGGAACTTATTCAAATAATGAATATAAGAAGAAATCTGAACATCCATGTGTGTGTGTGTGTGTGTGTGGAATGAGCTTGTAATGAGTAATAATGTACCTTTTGATATAAGAGAGAATACGTGAGCTGCATAACAACAGGTAAGTGTCATACATCTTGGTATTATCTCTCTTAGCTTATAATAAAATATGTTGGAAATATTTTTTATATCATATTTAAATTTGTGATTTATAGCAAAGAAATTAGTTTCTTGATGATGAAAACTAATACCCGATAAGGGGCAAGGAATTAGTTTCCTAGTGATGGAAACTAATGCCCGATAAGGGGTGATGGAAATAGCTTCCCAGTAATGGGACTAATGCTGGTAATAGGCATAAGAGGATTAATTGTTTCAGTATTGGGGCTAACACCCGGTATTGGGTATTACTTGGAAAAATTGAGTTTTAGAAAATAAATACCAGGAAAAGAATGATTTATTAAACAATTGACAAATAATAAATTTTTTATGTCAAGTTGTGATGCAATGAGTCTAGGATGATTGAACGAGGCATAAAATGTAATTGACTATATTGAAGTGCAATAAATTTTAGTCGATAACTTGAGATCTCCCAGTATAATGGACTCTACCAAAATTTTGATGGATTAAAAAAAATCACTCTCAAAATTGTAATAATTATGAGAAATTAAGTATGAATGCATCTATTTTTAAAGGATGTTACAAGTGTAGAGACATGGGTGACCAAGGGTTCTAACTGGGCTTGATGAAACCCAAAACCAGGAATGGTATAACATTCCCCATAGCGAAACCAAAGCATCAACCATAAAAAGAAACAACAAAAATTTTCCTCTATTGAACTCATACAATATTTCTTTAAATTTTTATCGAAATTTCAGCAGAGTTTCCTCTATGCTAGGAGGTACCAAGTTATCGACAAATAATTTGTACACATATTGTATTCATTGTTCATACACAATCCAATCATTCCAAGTCTCAAACTATAAACTTTTAGGATAAAATTCACACAATTATCAAGTTATAAAAATGAGAAGAATCCTAGGATTTAAGATGTAGCCATTAATTAACTATCGTAATTGCAATCAAACGTTAGCATAATAAAGATTCTAAATTTAATTTACTACTTACAATTTTAACAAAAATAACACTACATTATTATACATACAATTTAGACGTTATATACAACCCAAAAGGCAAAATTCTTCCATCTTCCTATTAATTTAAGTGACTTTATAGAGGGGACACCCAAGCATCAACTAAGGGTTACGTTGCTGAGATGAACCTGCATAGTAATTTACATAAACATGATGAAATTAATTAAGATGATCTAGTATATTTCCATTACACCAATAATTTGCTTTTTAATTTATTTATCATCAATTTCTATAGTTTCCCAACTGCTAGCACATCAATCTTATCCAATAATAACTAATTCTATCGATCACTCTTTCGCATGGTACCAGTTCCAAACTAGAACACTGGTCCAACCATCAGCCCCAAACCAGGACACTAGTCCAACCATCAGCCCATTCACAGGGCACAAAGAAACAAGGTAAATTTTTTTTTCTCTATTAAACTCATACAATGTTTCTTGAAATTTTTATCAAAATTTCAGCAGAGTTTCCCCTATGCTAGGAGGTCTTAAGTTATCAACAAATAATTTGTACACATCATGTATTCATTGTTCATACACAATCCAATCATTCCAAGTATCAAATTGTAAACTTTTAGGATAAAATTCACACAATTATTAAGTTATAAAAATGAGAAGAATCCTAGGATTTAAGAGGTAGCCATTAATTAACCATTGTAATTGCAATCAAACGTTAGCATAATAAAGATTCTAAATTTAATTTACTACTTATAGTTTTAACAAAAATAACACTACATAACTTTATACATACAATTTAGAAGTTATATAGAACCCAAAAGGAAAAATTCTTCCATCTTCCTATTAATTTAAGTGACTTTACAAAGGGAACACTTAAGCATCAACTAAGGGTTACGCTGTTGAGATGAACCTGTATAGTAATTTGCATAAACATGATGAAATTAATTAAGATGATCCAGTATATTTCCATTAAACAAACAAATTGCTTTTTAATTCATTTATCATCAATTTCTATAGTTTCCAAACTACCAGCACACCAATCTTATCCAATAATAACTAATAATATTGATCGCCCTTTCGTATGCTACCAATTCCAAACCAGAACACTGGTCTAACCATCAGCCCATTCATAGGGCACCAGTTCCAAACCAGGACATTAGTCCATTCCTCAGCCCATTCACAACACACCAGTCCCAAACTAGGACATTGGCCCAACTATAGTCACAGCACCAGTCACACTGGTTTATTCATCATTCATACACTACATATAAATACAAAAATTTAAACTACATCTTACTAGGGACTAAGTTAAAGAATTACACCAGACTTTGAATTAGAATTCCAAGTGTCAGACCTACCTGAAAAATGTGCCTCACTAGTCTTCCCCTGCTTCCGTCTATTTTTCATAATTTCACCTGTACCAATAGTTACACTAATTTAAATTTCAAGTCTTGACCACACATACACACATATAAATCCTACCTTTATAATTCAACATTTTGGAATAAAAAACAATTCTTAATAGAAGTTACCAATTTACAAGTTTTAGGTGGCTCACATAACGGATTGTCCAACTGTTACTGTCTAGAAATTGAACTGTTAATGTTCGACCTCTTTTCTGATTTTTAACTATATTTGGAATTATAGAACTCCATTTCAAGTGAGATTGATCTCGTTGGAAAGCTAAGACACAAGGCTACAAGTTCTATGTAGGAAGAAGAACCCAGTTTTTCCCCAAGATAGTCAAAATTGCTCATCAACGAACATTGGATTGTTACTATCCAACTGTTACTGTCTAGAAATTGAACTGTTAATGTGTTTTATGTGATTTGATGTGTTTAAATTTTCACATTTGGCTTACTTCTTTTTATTTATTTACTTATGCTTTAGAATGTTTTATCCTCCTCACATGTATGTTGGATATAGATGAATGTCTTCATGCATCACTAGTCTATTTGTGATATATCACTTTGGAATGCACACACATGGAAAATTCTGGTTAAGTGGGGGAGTATCGACTTACGCTATGACTTTTAGTTAAGGTTTAAGTTCGTGAAACCATCCAACCCTTTGCAGTGTGCTTGGACTAGTAGTGATTGGTATACGTATCATATCACTACCTACTTAGCCCCCGTATTACCTTCACCAGGGTTATCACTGGAATAATAAAAGACCTTTTTGAAACTAGATAGTGCCTACTTGTAGGATATATGTTCCACAAATAAACATTGTTGCATTAAGACATGCTAACCCTAAAAAGCATTTTGAATTGCAAGACTTAGGATTGATAAAATGGCTACCATTAAAAAGATGACCTATGTTGAATATGGGTTGGATTTTGAATTCCTACAGATGTTTGAAAGGGATTGCCTAAGACTAAATGAGAGTAAATTGTCACTCATTGGAAATGTGAGTTGCTCCGGAAACGACTTGAAGAAGCTCATCTCATACATGAAAAGCATCAGTGAGGATTGGTTTTCGAAGAGGTATGAGAGGATAGTAAAAATCTCAAAGGTATCTATGCAGAATTCAACAATTAAAGCCTTGATGTATTTTTAGGACCTTAAGTATCGGTACTTCACTTTTAGTAATGTAGACATGTGTCATACTTTGGAAGAGTATGGTTTACTGATCCAATTTCTTTGAAATCTATATAAAGTCTACTTTCATCAATGGCGTGAAAGTCCTCCCTTAAGTATCTCACAGTTCTTGAAATCTGAAGGTTTCTGTGTCATGCAACCAAGAAAAAAAGTTTAGCCTTGCATGTTTGTTGAACAACTAATCAAAAAGAAGGAAGGATGCATGATTTTGGGTTTCTTAGAGGAAGGGGGCATTTTTCTCTTCTTGGCTAGCTGCCTCCCCTTCTCTTCTCTCATTTTTTTTATATACTAGGAAACCCTGGTCTTTATTTTACAAAATAGTCCTCCTTTAAGTAGACAGTTTACATTTAAGTACTTTAATAACTATTTTCCTACAGAAGAAGAAATAGCCTTGCAGAAATCTTCAAGCTTTGACTTAGAGGAGCTAAATTTCTAAAATAAAAACTTGGATAACAATTTAGATGCTTTGGAACGTAATTTGAACTCGTTTATTCATGTGATGTTGCTTGATGATTCTCATCATTTTACCCTTCAAGTTCATATCAATTATCATCATTAACCCTAGAAAATCCATTAATAGTAGGAAATTGAGTGAATGAAAAGAAAATTTAAGATGTCCTCTAGAGAAGTTGGAACACCATATTGACAAAATTATGGGACACAATGGGGTATCAAAGAAACCTTAATCATACAATCCAAAATTGAAACCCATGCATAACTAATTTCTTATTCCTTATCAGCATATTTAGAATCAAATCACATATGAAATTGAATTCAATTCTTTATGTGTGTTAGTTCAATTGATAACCTATTATAATTTTTTTATATTTGAAATAAAATATTAAATCATACAATTAAATTCAATTATATTATTTGGACTACATGTGGAATTGAATTGAATTAGCAATCTTGATTATTTTGCTCTTAATTCAGAATTGCATGGTACACATTCAAAAACATAGTTTTTTTAGATATCCAAAAAATATTTCAATAAAATTAGAATGAAATATTTTAATAAGATTAGAACGATCTATTATCCATTCAATTACTTCAGAAAAAATTGATCCCCAAATCTTATTTTAGCATTGTTGCCTTTGAAAAAAATAAGGTTAAGTATTTTTCTTGAATTTAGGTTTGAAAGAAAAGTATAAAAGAAAATGTTGTATTTTAAGTTGGATGTGTATCCAAACAAAACTAATTCACAATGCCTCCATATTTGAACACATTAAAGTATAACAGCGCAATCTCTATCGAAGATTCAATCACTTATCACCCCAGCTTCCCAAAATGGTTACAACTCAGACTGTGTTCTTGTCCGCCTTCTCAACCGCTTTGACTATAGATGTATATAATGTCAGTAAATTCAAGCTACAATAATTCCCTTACTATATTATTGTATCTTGGATGATAATAATAATAAAGTTTGCTTATATTTTGGTTTAATCTAGGCCCTGGCCAACACCTATTCTTCTGTGTGATCTTGCAGAGTAGGAACATTTTCTACTTTATGATTTCTTTGTTTTCAATCCATTACCGCTACAAATTACATAATTCTTACAAAATTAGCAAGCATATACGAAGAAAAACATCAATCCTAATTTTGTCATTGTATATTGGATAATAATAAAGAGAAGTTGTAGGGTTTTTTAAAGAGAAGAAATAAAGATATTTTTTATTTGGAATTATAGTAGCAAATCTAAGTGTTTTCCTTTGATTTGTTTTTGCTTATTTTTCATGTTTTGAATTCTATCTGAAATTCAAATCAACACTCTCAAAAGAATTCCGAACACATGAATTAATTTAAATAGCATATAAAAGTTGTAGCGTTCAAAGAAAAATGACCTTGTTCATATAATTTTCTCATCATAAAAAATGCATATTCAATATGGAACTGCTTTAAATAATAGAAACCTGATAATTTAGGTGTTTTCGTATACACCAGAGAGATAATAACATGCAATAATACAAAACAAATAGACATATGACAAACCTGTATGCATCACTCAAGGATGATAGGCATGCTTTGATCATAAAATGAAACGAGGCACACAAGATTTGAAAGAGGCTTATATTCGAAGTATGAAATCCAAAATATGATCATTAAACATATATACAAGGGAATAATATGTTTGACTTAAATAATGTCCTGCTATTACTTTGTATTCCTAATGCTTGGAAAATGAACATGCAATCACAAAGGTTACTAGCTATTGAATTATCACTTACATTCAGAATGCAGAGCTTGAAGACATTGGACCTCAAATACATTGAATCCTAAGATTAAGGAGACTATAGCTAATCTGAACAAATTTTATAATGTTTAATAATTACACACATTGAATAATGAATTAAATATTAGGGTTCTATGATTACCAACCCTAATTTTTTAATTTGTGGGTTTTTTCATAAAAACTTATTTAATTGCTTCCCCGCTCTCTAAAATGTGTTTGGGAGTTTTAAATTTATTGACTTAACAAAAAAACTTGAATTATTTAGTTCTATTATACCTTTAATATGTTTGAAATTTTAACCAATAGATTTATTATTTTTCATTAAATCGAGGAAACATAACCTATATTCTAATTATTTAGCAATAACAAAACACACTACTAGCATATGTCAAAATCTTGATTCAAGAAAATGATGTGTACCTCGTGATCATGTGGTAATGCAAACCACATGTAAAGACATCAATTGGTAATGCAAACTCTAATGAACCCTTTATATAGACTTATATGAGGCTCACTTACAATTAAACCCAAATAATAATAATAAAACCCTAAACTAAGAAAAATAATAATAATAACAATAATAAATTCAAATTTAATATCCTAAATATGATAGGATCATATGTGCTGCCCTATAGAAGTCTCACATAAGCTAGGAGAAATATGATTTAAAAAATTTGTGTTGTCATCCCCTTTAGGTCCTTGATTAGCTTAGATTTTCTTGTTTAACTTAGAAAAATAAGAAAACAAATTTCTTCATTTGTTGCTGATTTAATTACTTTCCTTCTTAGGCTAGAAAAAGCATTAAAATGACCTTCCCTTTTTAGAAATCAGATATGCCGAAACTTCCTTGATTTAATTACTTTTTATCCTTGTATCATTAGAAAAAACAAGCCTAACAAGGCTAGTATGCAGTCGAACACATTAGCCCGTTGTTCCACATGAATTGGGCTCTTCTTAAACATAAATTAGATGAATTATAGGTTGTCATTCATGCTCCTTAGATATCCCAAGCTCCTTTAGGTCCATCTTACTTCATATATTCTGCACAAGCTCATTCAATGCTTCTTTAAGCATCTTTTCCCTAGCTCCTATGATTGGCCTAATTAGCACATCCAATGGGATGTCTTTGGGATGATTATGCTTGGTGTTGGGTTGGTTCTCATTATCAAGAAAAGAATTGGAACATATTTTTTGTTGTTGAGTTCTAGACGAGAAATCAATTCTAACACCAAAACACGAGAAGAGATAGTGATATGAAAGGTGTTTAAAGGAGAATTTGTGTTTGATTTTTCCTTTTAAATTTATGTTTGATAGAGAAAGTGATATAGAGAACATAAGAGAGGAGATAAGGTGAGGTTGAAAAGAGAGAATGAGTGGTGTTGTAATGGTAAGATTTCTTATTTTATATATATAGGGGCATTATGGTCATTTCATTAAATTTCAAAATATGCTTTGATCTAGGATGCAAGATGTAATTTTAAAAAAAATTAGTTGCAAAGTGAATAAAAACAAACTGCATGATGGTCGGGGTAATTTTCCCTTTATTTTATTTAGATCCAACTTCTTTGTAATTCAATATTTTTTTAATTAAATAAAAATTTTTAATTTCATGCTTTAATTTTTGGATTTCTTACAAAATAATACTAGAGCTTGGTAAAGTAGCCGACATGAAACAACAACAATAACAACATCAACAATCTCAATAGCAGGTATTAGACGAGCATGTTCAACAATTACAAAACATATCTAAGCAAGGTGGGCTCGTTAGCCATGCTTCTAGAAAAAAGGTCTATTAAGTCTCACCCCAAACATCCTTATAATTTTGGTTAATAACAATCATTCTGCAAAACCAGATTACATTGGGGATTAACATATTGAATTAAGAGGAATGAAATTGGATTTTCTCTTATTCAATAGGGATGACCTAAATAGTTAGGTATACAAAGAAAATTAATTTTTTAATCATCATAACACAAATATATTAATGGCTAGTTTTCATATGGAAAGGTAGGCCGTTGTATGGTTTCAGGAGATAGAGAAAATTGGAACTATCACCAGCTAGGAATCATTCGTGAATGCCTTACAAATTGGATTTGGGACATCTACCTATAATGATTTTATGGAAGCTCTTATTAACTTAAGACAGAAAAAATTACTTACTTTGAAATATTTTCAAACGGAGTTAGAGGTCTTTCAAATTCTTACCATTTAAGTTGTTTCCTGTGAAGACTAAATAAGGAGATTAAAGATTTGAGGTTAGGATGCTAAATCCTTAAAATCTAGTGGTTGTTTATGGGCTTCCTTGGATGCAAAGGGAGAACATTTTGGTGGTAAGAAGAAGTTGAAAGCCTACCTAGAACTGATTTCGAAGCCAACTTATCACTTCAGAAATTATCGTCGATCCAGTTGAAGGAAAAGAGGGAGAACGGTTTGTTTTTTAAATGCAACAAAAAGTGGATCCTACGCCATAAAAATGGAGGTCCAAAATTGTTCGTAATTGAAGAAGTTGGTGAGGAAGATGAAGGATGATATTCTGCTGCCCTCACCTTAAAGACAAGGTTTTTTTAAATGAGAAGGGAGTGTAATGGATCTGGGGTTTGGTTTTTTACCATGGATGAAAAAATAACTAAAAAAAACTAAGTGAATTATGGTAAGGATGATGTTTACGATGTTCACTGATCCATGAGACTTCAACATGTAGCACAGCCAGTGGCGGAGGGAGGGGGGGGCTGGCAGGGGCCCGGCCCCTGCAAGAAAATGCCCCTCCCTTATATATTTATAATTATAAATATTATAATATTTCTTGACCCTTCAATTTATATTTCTTGGCCCCTTCAAACTTTCTTTTCTTGCTCCGCCCCTGAGCACAGCAACATTTCAACGTTAAAGCCATTATCAAGTCTTTAGTCAAAATAGCTAATATCTTTTCAAATTTAAATTTAAATTTAAATCTATTTTAAATTATAATATTTTAAATTCTCATCCTTCAGTTACTATGTTTAGAAATTTTTACTTTATTTAGATTCAATCTTTTTTTCATTCAATAAAATATTTTATAATTTCTTTAAAATATTGTTATTCTCGCAACTTTTTAAAAAACCAAACCTTTGACAAAACAGAGGGTGTTTATGAGAAAAGAAAATAAAATAAAAGAAACCCTGTGACGAGGAGAGTGATTATATTATTTCTTTAGTCTTATTTAGTGCTTATCACGTGAGGAGGAAGGTGTCCAACAAGTCCAATATTGTGATCAAAGAAAACTCCAATAAAGGCCATCCTCAAAGTGTCCGAAGCCACATTCCGAGAAGGTCAAAATGGGACTTTCCAATTAGTGTTGTTCGAATTTTTTCCCTCCAAAACAACGATAATGTCATGGGAACGATGCCAAAAGAATGGAAACTCGTAGTAGCACTTGGATTAAAGTTCTAAATTTGACTACTTGAACAACACTTTCAAATTCTATTGTGACCAAATCCACGTGCACTTCTTTCAAAGATTCAAAGTATCCAATTAAAAAAGACCCAGCAGCAAGAACTAGATTACATTTGAACTGCAGCCGGACATCATCCTGGATTAATACTTAGTTTATGAAGATGCCGTTTCCTGAAAGGTTACTTGCTCTAAGAAATCCTTTTGTTCTTCTTTTATCCCTTATAACCAGAGGTATTTTTGGGTCATATCTCGTATATCTAGACTTAGTTCATCTGTTTAATCCAATCATAAATAAATGATTCAAAATTAAGAGATTTCTAAAAAATTTATTTCTCCCAATTTATTATGAGATTAATTTAAACTTTAGTGACTATAAAAAAAGTATCTTACCATCATATTATAAAATAAAAATATTGTTTGATATATGTCAATTAATTTAGGAATATTTTGTACATTAAAGTGTTAATTCATACGTTACCCTACAATTTTAACAGAGGGATAATGATTATCTCAGAAAAAGAAAGTTAAGTGTTAGCAACATGTTTGGTTGGATGTAATGGATCATATAATAATTACAATCATAATAATAAAAAAAAAAGTAAATTATTACATTTTTATATTTGGTTGTGTAATTTTTAAAATTATAATATAAAAGATTGCAATAGTAATAACTCACTATATTGCAAGTGCAGATAAATAAATAAATGAAAACCTACATGATTAAACGAGGGATAATGATTATCTCAGAAAAAGAAAGTTAAGTGTTAGCAACATTGGTTGGATGTAATGTATCATATAATAATGACAATCATAATAAAACAAATTAAAATATTACATTTCTATATTTGGTTGTGTAATTTTTAAAATTATAATATAAAAGAGAATTACAATAGTAATAACTCAATATATTGCAAGTGTTAGATTAAAAAAAAAAAACCCCGATGTAATGAACCATTACACATGGCAGCTCTATGGCCTCGTAGGAAGAGACTCGTGTAAAGACAACTAAAGGCATATAAAACTCAAATCTTTCAATGCTTGAATCAGAAGAGGCATAATTGTTAATTAGAAGTCCATTTATGTTTAATCTTTCTTTTTATTCCTTAATAACGTCCTTTTCTCCTGTTCAAATGTTAGGAAACTATTCCAAATTTATAACACAAATCCAAAGATAAAACAAATAAACACTAGGTTTTTTCAGTCACACATAATCATTATTCACTACAATAATATAATTATGTTTTTATCCTTAAAAAAACCATATAACTTGGTATTGGAGATTTTTTTTATATGGTTTGTTAATTATTTAACATTTATTTGATGTATTTTTGCTTTGTAAAATAATCTTGTTACCCTTCAAGATATATTTTTTTAGCTTGCATTGGGGGTGTGTTTTTCTTTTCAATTCTTGAAAGACCAATAAAAAACAAGTTTTTCATTGGCTTCATAAAATTAAAACATTAATCAAAGATTATTTTGGTCTTTTCATGATGACTCTTATGTTAATTTCATGACAACCAAGAGCAATATGATCTTTAAATGTTGATTAATAAATTTTAAAAAAATTTAAAAGTTAATGACCCGTGTGAAGCTTCCCAATGGTCAAACCAGAACTTTTATTGTGTCGTTGGATGTGTCGTCACCTCCTCTTCCTTTTAGTAGGGTGCATATCAGTAGCGGTGAGATAGTTTGTCGTCGGTGGACTTTATTTTCCTTCTTTTCTCTCTCATCCCCCTAAAATTGCAGGTTTGTTCTTTTTTTTTTTTTTGTATTTCAATTTCAATTCTTATTCTTTTAATTTTTAATTATTTATTTATCCTTTTGTAAAAGCAATATTTCATTATTTCTAGTTTGGTTTTTATTGCTTTAATTTCTAAATTTTTTCTTTGACCTTTTTGTAAAATTTTATTTATTTTCAATTTAATCCTCAATTCTAGTTTGTCATGTATAATGTTTTTTAATTTGGTCCTTCTTCTTTTTATTTTTTACTTTGACCCTTTTATCAAGGTTTTGGTTGTTTTTAATTTCACCATTTAATCCAAGTTTGTTGTTTTTTTGGGTTTTTTTATATATAATTTAGACATTATACTTTTGATTTATTTGTCCTTTATCTTCTTCTTTTTTCAGTTAAACTCTCCAATGAAAGGATTGTTCTTGCTCTCTAATTTATTTTTTATCTTGATTTTCACCATCATTCTTGTAATTGCTTCTTTTTTTTTAGATCATTTCGTGTAATTGATTTTCACCCTCTTGTAAAATAGAAACTTTGGACCTTCATCTTATGCTACAAAGGAAACCTATCATAACATATAAGAAAAAAACTCTTGTAAAATAGGAACTTTGGACCTTCATCTTTTGCTACAAGGGAAACCTATCATAACATCTCTTATAGACCTTATTAAGACAACTATTGACTCTAAAGGCATGCCCAAAAGGTCTTGGTAGTAGTTTTCACACCACAACATCATTTCCAGTTGGCAAAATAGTCCTTGTTTTGAAAAAGCAGAAACCAGGTATAGTGGAAAACATCTTTCGATTAAGGCTTTTTTTAGCATGCTTATCAAGTTAGAGGAGTTTTAGGACAATGCAAAGAGTCCTGGAAAATAGTAGAGACTTCAGAAGGCTTTAATATCATTAAAAATAGTTGCAACAATTGGTTTTCTAAACATGCTCGAGGAACACCAACAACAACCATAACAACATCAAGTGAGTTTCTGAGCTTTTTTTATGCTAAATATATATCATTTGGTCCTTTCCTAGTTGTTGTGTCAGTGTAATTCGATTTAATAACTTTTTAAGATATGAAATGCAAAAAATTAGTTATCTATGGTAAAAAAAAAATCCACCAAAATGAACATTTGTTGGAAGGTTGTTCCATGATTGTGTTTTTATTATTCTTAGTTCATGTTTTATATTAATATAAGCAAAAGAAATCTAGTTGGGAACAAATAATCATGAAAAATGAGAGATCCTTACAATTTGTTTTTTTTTTTTTTATGAAAACCATAGAAAAGATGTATATTAAATTTTGTTAGGTGGTTTGAACTAGGTTTTGTCATTAGGGTTAGCAATGAAGACCTTTCCATATTTTTTTTTATTACTATAAAAATTAAGAAACAAGGAGTATTAGGGTTCATAGAACTTTTTTGGAAGCAATGTATGGTTTTTGAATGGTGAAAGTTGATCCCATTCAAACATGAAATGTTGTTACATGGCATGTGAAGTTTCTTTCTTTTCTTTTCTTTTTTGAATTGGTTTGGACATGAAATATTAGGTGTGGTGATGTCACTTGAATCCTAAAGATGTTGTTTTTCTAGGGTTCCAATATATTGTTGTGGTTAGAAGGCATGTTTGTCCTTAGATTTGGAGAACATGACAATTTAGGGTTCTTCCAATCTAGGATTTTTATAATTTAATTTAAGTTACTTAACTTGAAAATAGATGTTTTAGAAACTTCAATTCTTTAAAGTTTCTTTGTGCTTTAATTTTAATGTTACATGTTTTATTTGCTTAGTTTGTTAGAGTTTGGGCTAAGTATCCTTTATTATAATAAATGTGAAATTAAATCATGAGCTAAATGCATGTTTTTTGTTTTCTTAAATAATGAATGAATGAATAACAAGAGGCTTGAAACTTTTTATATTAGGGTTTAAATTTGTTTATTGAGAGTTTGTTGATTAAAAAATTAGCTTAATTAAGATTTGTGTTTTTAAGTTAATTTTAGTCCATATCAAAATTAAATGTTTTGTTTAAAATAAACAAATCAAAGTTTTCTTCAAATCAATGAAATCTTGTATTTTTAGAGATTAACATCAATTTTTTTTCGATCAAGTCCAAATAGAAAACAATCTTTTAGGAAATAATGTAAAAAACTTTTGTCAAAGTCAAAAATCGATGAGATCTTCTATTTTTAGGGATTAACATCATAATTTTTTGTCAAAGTCCAAAAATATATAAAATCTCCTATTTTTATGGATTAATGTCAAATTTTTTCATTAAATCTTCTAAATCGATAAAATCTTCTATTTTTAGATATTAATATCATGTTTTAAAAAAAATCTAAAATTGATGAAATCTTCTATTTTAGAGATTAACTTCAAAATGTTTTTGTTAAAAATTCAAAATCAATGAAATCTTCTACTTTTAGAGATTAACTTCAAGATTTTCGTTGAAATTCAAAAAAATTGATGAAATCTCTTATTTTAAGGATCAATGTCAAAGTGTTCATTAAAAGAAAAAAGATAGATTAAATCTTTTATTTTTAGGGACTAACACCAAATTTCTTGACAAGCTTTCAACATTCCTTTTAAAAATATATATCATAAAATAAAAAAAGAAATATGCTCATAAATAGATTTATACAATTAATAGCTTTCCTAGAATAAATTTTGAAGAAAACATATAGCGAATGTAATCTTTCATTCGAAATGATGCAATAAGAGTGACATTGATCTTTTTTAAACATAACAAAACCAATATCAGAATCTCTAAAACTAACATCTATTTTAGAATTTTTAGTTTTTTTTTATTACTAGGTAACGAGTCTATTATTTTTAGATTTTTTTTAAAAAAAATTAGAGAATCTTTTATTCATCACGATGTGACATTGGAGAATTTAATTCAATACCAAAATAATTAATTTGTTATGTATGCTATGTAATTTGTTTATAGATATATTATTTTATTCAATAATTATGATTTTATAAAATTAAACTCATTGTCGGATTTATTTCAATATATTAGTTTTAAAAATCAAGTAATATAAGTATTTATATTAAAAAATAAATATGTTATTTTCAAATTAAATATTTTAAATTAAAAAAATTAAATTTGTTTAAATTTCTCATGAAATTCTCAAGAATAAATCAAACAGAATAAATACATTTTACTTAAACCTTTTGTTTTCAACTAAACATAAATATCACTTTTTCAGCTATTACATCACTTATATTCTCGACAATCACAGTTTAGAAAGATTTTTAAGAATCTGCATATTAAAAATTTCCTCTATAGTATGTTTGGTTTACTAAAATTTATAGATTTTTCATAAATTTAATATTCTTTAAGACATCCCACAAAGCAATAAATGTAATTTCCTTCTAAAATGTGAAAAATCAGAATAAAATGATTACAATATCTTCATTTTTCACATTAAATGAATTAACATATCCTTAATTTTTTCTAATAATAAAAAAAGTGTTGTAGACTTAATAAAAAAAAAAATTATTAATGTAATATGCATATTCTTATGAGCATAATTACTTGAAAAACAAAATCATATTGTTAAATTAAATATTTTAAGTTTTAGGAGTAAAGTAATATTTTGATTAAATTACTCGTGAAGTAGTATATATAAATCAAACATAATAAAAACACATTATCAGAAGAAAAAAAATTTAACTACATACAAATATCTTATTCCCGACAATTATATGTTAGAAGAATATTTAAGAATATGCATATCATTAATCCCCCAAAATACACTTTAATTTAAATAGGCAGTTAGGCATCCCAAAAGATAAAATACCAAACATTATTATATCAATCTTGAACACTATTACATATAAGGTTGTCAATCATTTCAATGAGTTACTCAATATGCTAAATAATATTAACTAGTAGGGTACCTTTGTTTTGCTAGGAGATGTTACACATTGTTATAAAATATTTAATTATTTTTTGAAGAACTAGCTTTGCATGCAAAACTATAGAAGTTTTTTTCTTCTCAAAAAATATGTACTTGTAACAATCCATGCTCTCTTTGGTAAGGATGAATCCAAACTTGTCATAACGGGGGAGCAACACCTATAACTTTGATTGTGGGGAGACTATTTTGTAAAAATACCCTATAAATTTTCATAAGTTAAGGGGGCTTTTTCTTTATTATTTTTTTCAAATTTTATTTACCAGCCTCTAAATTCATTCCGCTACTTTTATAAGTTGCTTCTCCGTAGCAAATGAAAGTAGGTTTTCATTTATGGTTAGCCTTTTCAATTACTATCCTCTTCAACATAATAAAAGAATAAGGTCTTAACTATCCAATCCATGAGAATATCTTGATTATGTGGTCACACAATCCATAATAAAATTAAAAACTAAATATAAAGTTTGAAACCACAACTCAAAGATAACTATATACTTAAAAACCAAAGATATTAGAAAAAAATTTTGAACCAAGAGATAACTTTATATCTAAAAACCTGAAATATGCAAATAACATCACGAAACAAGTTAATCTTCGATAAATAAGTGTATGATCTTTATCTATGTAAAGAAACATTGTTTCGAACACACAGAACAAAGAAAAATCATGTTTTTTTAGATCATTATAGCTGCCAAAACTTTCAGTCATAAAGGCAATCTATAGTCCCCTTTATATAATCCTAATGGATCTTTTTTGGATTGCAAGCCAAAGGGTCCTATCTAGTGATCAACTAATACAAGTTTAATGCTGAAACAAACCCTAAACACAACATCTCATGGTCCAAAACAAACTCAATTTAGAATAAAGTTCAAAGCTAATAATACACAACACTAGAATAAATAAATAAAACCATCATAAAATAAATTCCTCTTGTTTGAAATCCCTATGCATAACATAAACTCCCCCTTTGCTTTTTCTTGAAGGCTTTGCTTCGACTTTATGCTCCAAATTAACTACGAAACTTTGTTTTAATTATTGTAATTTTCTCTTTTAAATTGCCTTCTCTTAGTCTCTTTGATGTGCTAGGAAATCCTGTAAAATAAATAAAAAAAGAACGATGAAAGAATTCCAAGCCTCTTTGTCACCATATATATTCCATAATAGTTATGGAATCCTTGCAAACTATGAATAATATCTGTTGTCATAAATGTTTGCTTGTTTGACATGGAGTCCTTATAGGATAGTTAATCCAATAGTTGTCACACAAGTTTCCAAGAGTATTAAGGAATCTTTGTATGACTAGAATTCATAATATACAAGGAAACAATGTTTTTTCAATTTTTGTATATTTTCGACAGATTTTAGTCCTGATTTTAAATACATCGTTCTTTTTAGTCCAAATAAATTAGCAGGCCTATAACATATCACTTAAATAGTATGAATGTATACTTTCCAACCCAATTGATATATCAACAAAATTCTTTCTGTAACACTAAATATAGTCCAAACAGTAGACAAAGGTCTAGATAGATAGATTTGACAAAATTCGTCCAATAACTTCAATCTTATGATATAATCTCTCATAATATTCAAATTGAATTGAAAATTTAACCCAAATAAAAAACATATTTAGAAACGGCTGTAAAAATTTCATCCCAATCTGATGATCAAATTGTTATGTCTAATATCATAAAGTTAGACAAAAGAAATTTTTTTTGTCAAAATTCGAATTTGACTTTGTTTGGATCATATCACTATCTATTATAACAATATGTAAAATATAAGTAAATAAATCTTCATCAACTAATCAATATACTATTAAATGCAATCACTTCTCATATATTCTATGATAAAGATACATGTATTATTTATGTGTTACTAAATTTAAATATTAACTAAAAATATTTTATCATCTATTAAAAATTAATACATACACAAAGTTTTTTTTTTCAACCTAAAAATACAAATTACTATGATTACAATGATTATGATAACACAAAATTGATATGATCAAAATTGGATCACTCCTTAACCACACCACCAAATAGGTGTTTGATATTGCAATGCAAAATACTTTTTGCAAATATTTTTTATTTAAAAATATATTAAAATGATTGTTTTTTATTTTTGACATCTACACATTAAAACTATTAAGAAGCACTAAGAAAAATATCAATTTAATATATTTTTAAGCCAAATACACTTTCAAAACATGCCTAAATACAATTTTAAACGCAATAGCAAATACAAACTAAGTCAAGCATAGAAATGCAGGTATATCACATAATTTAAATTATATAATGTCGAATTTGGAGTTTAACATGATATCTTATTATTAAATAATTTTTTTATATTTTATATTGGCATAACAATAAATTTTTTTTCCCATTCATGACAAGTGACAAATAATAACATTTTCTTTTGAGAAGGACTGAGAGCAACTCTAACCCATGTGCTAAATGTAGAGCCAAAAGTATAATATATATATATATATATATATATATATATATATATATATATATATATATATATATTGGCTTTTCTTTGTTTGTTTTTCATGCTCTAAAGGGAAAGCTAAACAAAATTTTATTTCTCCACATCTTGCAAAAATGCTAAAACACACTCATTGTAATAGTGTTTTAAATCTTTGTTTTTTCAGTTTGCTTTTAATGAGATTATTCTAGTCTCATGATCCATGTCATGATTTTGGCGAGTTCATCCAGGTTTACTCGGGTTGTTTTTTTTTTTTTAATTGAATTGTTTTTAATTTCATCATTTAATATTGTATTGATTGAGAATCATCTAGGTTATTTTTAAACTCTCCAAGTCAATCAAATGATATCGAGTTGTTAAAATAGTTGTGTATCAAATATATTAAAATATAATTAACTTTTTTAAATAATTTTTTACTAGTGAAATATTATAAATAAAAAAATCATATTTATACCATTCAAATAAATCATACTACAAATTTAACTCCTTTAAATAGTTTTCTATTGGAGATGCTATAACAACATTAGAATAGTTGTAGTCATGATACTCCATACGGCAGAACATAGCTAGCTACTCCAACAGTCCAACGTATATCTGTACTATCATCATTACTTTCGAATTTCCCTCCCAATGTTAGGATAGACAAGTTGGTTCCATAATAATTCTTTCAAATTTCCTATCGAGTTTATTCCATCAACATCACCTGCTACTGATAATAATTGTGCATGATGATAATCTCTTTCGGCTGAAGGTTTCACAGTCAAGGGATCAAAAATCAAGATCAAATTCAAATTTAAAAATCAAAATTTTTAATTTATTTAATGATGATTTAAGTATTATTTAGTCCTCACTCTCAAACTTTCTAGTTTCTACCACTAACTGTCAACTTTCAACATCCCAGTAACTGCTAATATTATGGAAAATAATTTTAATATCCCAAGAATCAGGAAATTATTTAATGGAGGCATTAAACCTTTCTCCCAACCTCTTCTTCTCTCTCTTCTTAAGGCCATCAATGCCCTTATTTGCCAAGAAGGATTCCAAATCTACAATAGTCAAAACCCCATTTGCAGAACGGAACTCCGTTTTGATTTTGAGTAATCAAACTGAAAGACTTGTGCCGTGTCTTATTTTGTAGTTGATCATGTTTTTAAAATTTTTTAATTTTTAATTAACTTTTTAAAGTTTTGATATAGATTAAAAATAAATTTAAAAAAATAAAAAAATATTATTTTAAAATATTTTTTAATAAAAATGATTTTAAAAACAACTCCTACTATATTATTTTGGATATGTTTAAAAATATGGACCAATTATATTTCTTTAAATTTTGAATTTTTTTATTTAAAATAATTTTTTTAATGATTTTAGAAGTTTTAATGTGTTGATATTAAAAATAATTTTTAAAATATTTAAAAAAATTATTTTAATACATTTTTAAATATACAAATATTTTAAACCACTACTATTACAACAGTTACAAACACATCAGACCCAGATTCAATTGCAGAGATACGGAGCCACAACTCATAGAAGAAACATCTTCTCCTAACCCAGCAGATAAAGAGAAGGTCTCAGCTTTTCTTTTTTACTCATTCTTTTGGAATTGAGAGAACCTATTAAAAGCATCCCTTTAATGGACTGTCTACCTTTTGTGCGTCTTCAATGAACTTTCTTTCTGTAGAGAGGAGAGAGTGAGAGAAAGAGGGTATCTTGCATTTTTGGTTTAGGTGGGGAGTGAGAGAGGGAGGCAAAAGGCAAAATATACTCAAAACGGATTTTGAAAAGAAATGCGTTAAGGTGAACTGATGCACGGGATGGTCAGTGGGCTTTACTTCACGTTGCTCCAGAAATTTATAGAGAGATGTATATTTTCTACTGAAAGAAAGTGAGAAGATAAATTTTTTTTAAAAGAGATAGGCTTGTTTTTCTCCTTAAAATAATTATTTTATAGTTTTTTTTTTTTTTTTGAATTTGAGAAAGTAAGTAGATTTTACCTTATGTCTCCAATCTTTGATGTTTATTTATAATATACTTCTGCCTTTGTAACAAAAATTATTATTGAAGTTTTCACTTGTTATGCTTTTCTGTCTTCTAATTCTTGTTTGTGTATTCATGATGAGTATTTGAACATTTTTTTAACGTTTGTTTGAATCTGCATCTCTGTTTCTTTCTGTGACCTCCTTTTGTCTTGTAATACAGTTTTTCACGAGGTTGTGTCAGATTTTCTTTTCAAAAAACCTAATCTTTATCTATTTATTTTAAGTTTTTTCATATACTGCTCCCACACTGTTCTCTTCACTTCTCTGCTTGCAACCTGTAAAGATTCTAAAGATCTTGCAGTTCTTGATATTCTATACTCTCTATAAACATCCCTCATGGGCTCTTGTTTTCAGTTTTTGAAACACACATTTTGTTCTTTAGGACCTCTCTTATACAAATATTCCTGTCATACCTCTTTTTTTTTTTCTTTTTTTTTTCTGTCCATTTCTCACACTTCAAAATAGCCACAGGCCCCTAAAGTTCTTTGACACAGGTTTCTTTATCCTAGTCTTTTCCACCTTAAACTGTTAAAAAAAGCGTAAACACACTCTTACTCCAAATCGGTGCTGTTAATACATTGTTTATCCTTTCTCCATCTGTTTTGTCACTTCAAGTTGGTCCGTGAAAGAAATAGATAAGAGTTGACCATGGGCAGAGCTACAAGGTGGCTAAAGGGCTTATTGGGCATGAAGAAAGACAGAGATAAAGAAAGAGACGATATCGCCACACCAATTTCAAGTGACAAGAAAGAGAAGAAAAGGTGGAGCTTTTCCAAATCAGGGAAGGACGACGCTCCAGCGACTCTTTCAGGGAACACGAAAGATGCTACCTGGCTCAGTTCCTACCTTTCTGAGACGGAAAGAGAGCAGAACAAGCATGCAATTGCAGTGGCAGCAGCCACAGCTGCAGCAGCTGATGCTGCAGTTGCTGCAGCTCAGGCAGCGGTTGCCGTCGTGAGGCTCACCAGCCATGGCAGAGGCACAATGTTTGGTGGAGGGAAGGAGAAATGGGCTGCAGTAAAAATTCAAACTGTCTTTAGAGGCTACTTGGTAAGTGAATTCTTGAATTTTGATGTGTTGCATTTCAGGGGCTCAAAAATTCAAGTTTAAAAATTGGTTATCCGATCTGGCTATATCTGGTTTTTGCAGTTGCTGCAGAATTTTTTTCACGGTAATGAGAGATGTTTCTAGAATTTTCAGTTTCTTACATTATTATGTCAATGGTACAATTTTTTTTTCTTGGTTGATGCTTTTATCTCTACTCTTTGCTTCAAAGCTGTGAAACATGAGGGTAATGAAACAGTATATATGCTTTTTGACATGGTTAAGATAAGTTGCTTTGACTGAATCTTGCTTTTCTCGATGCTGTCATAACCTAGAAGCTCCAATTCAAATGCTACGCAAAATGACACTATCCATTTCTTTTGTTAAAAATTAAAATAAAATTCATGTTAACATGGTAATGAAGATAGCTTTAGATTTAATCAACGGTGGTGCTAAACTATACTTTCCTTAAAATATACATTTGTCCTCCCATCATATGTTCGGACAAGTAGATACAATAGCATTGAACAGTACATATGTTTTCCAAGTTTTCTTTAGACATGGCCATTGATTTTGCTTTTGTTCCTTTCATTCTTTCAGTTTGACCTATTTGAAATGGTCCCCTCTCCAGAATCTGAAATTTGAATTTTAAACTATGCCTTTATGGTTGAACTATTGATTGGAAATTCTTTCCATGCCATTCAATCACCTTTTCTAATTGATTTGAGAGTAATTTTTTTGGAAATTCATCGCAATGTGTTTTTATGGATTAATTGCTTCTATTGAGTTTATTTTTTATTTAATTTCTCAGGCCCGAAAAGCTCTTCGCGCATTGAAAGGGCTGGTTAAGCTACAAGCTGTTGTGAGGGGCTATTTAGTCCGAAAACGGGCTGCTGCAACTCTTCATAGTATGCAAGCTCTCATAAGAGCTCAAAATTCTGTTCTATCTCAACATGCTCGTCGTTGGTTGAACAAAGAGAATAGATTTTCTGAACACAGACCACGAAAATCCTCGGTAAGAACCATATTTTCATTCTTGTGTAGGCTGTCCCGTTTCCTATTGTGGTGAAAACAAATTTGACAATTTCTTTTTGGGTTCCAGGAGAGGTTTGATGACATGAGAAGTGAATTCCACAGCAAGAGGCTGTCCACATCTTATGACACGACTGTATTTGATGAAAGCCCTAAGATAGTTGAGATTGACACCTACAAGCCAAGATCAAGATCTCGTAGGATTAATATTGCACTATCAGAATGTGGTGAAGAACTTCCCTACCAGGCTATCTCGTCACCTCTTCCTTGTCCTACACCAGCTAGAATCTCCATTCCTGAGTGCAAAAATTATCAAGATCTTGAGTGGTACTTCAGTACTGGCGAGGAATGTAGGTTCTCCACTGCGCACAGTACTCCAAGATTTGCAAGCTCTGCCAGGTGCAATGCCCCTGCCACACCAGCAAGGAGCATTTGCGGAGATGCCTGCTTTAAGCCTTATTCGAACTCCCATAATTACATGGCAAACACGCAATCCTTTAAGGCCAAATTGAGGTCTCACAGTGAGCCAAAACAAAGGCCGGATCCAGGATCAAAGAAGAGGCTTTCACTCAATGAAATAATGGCATCCAGAAATAGCATAAGTGGTGTCAGAATGCAGCGGTCATGCGCCAAAGTTGATGAAGATTTGGTCATTGAGGAATTGGTTGGTGAAAAGGGGCCTTCTTATCCCAAGTGATATTTGAAAAGGCTTGACTGCGAGAAGAATGTGGAAGTTGAAGTAACAACACTTCTTTCTTCTCGAAGCTTTTCGCTTCAGCTAAATGCTGACAAGCAATAGCGAGCATAGAACAAAGAATGCTTTGTGTAAATTCCTTACGACAGTTATGGGTGATCATGTTGCCTAATCAATGAAATGAGAGAGTTTTTTTTTTTTTAGCTTGAGCATTGAAAGTTAGGTTGTCAATAGCTTAACTTTAGTCTTGTTTTACAAAGATAGTGCTTGATTTTTATCTTACTATCGTGAAAAAAATAAAGATGGAGGAGAGGATATCTACATGAATTAACTAAAAACAAATTTGTTTTATATTTTTATTTTTTTAACCATATGTATTTATAGTTCTTTTATTTATATTCTTTTTATCTTCAAATATTAATTATACAATACGGTGAAGTAATATCGATTTGAACGACAGCAATTTCTCTGCCCCATCTTCTGAAAACAATGACGATAAGTAATTTTACTAGCCTGGTTTCTGTGAAGATCCCTTGTAGCTCGCTACTAATCAAGACTGCCTCAATTAATTAAAATTAAAGTGGACAATCGCAGAATATGATAAATCTTAAATTTTATTTTTAAAAATTAAAATTAATATTTTTTTTACAATCATAGATTTTTAAAATTTTCCATAAGAGTCAAATACAAATTTATTTATTTTAAAAAATAAATTATAATTTTTATCGCCTTTTGTGTGAACACTAATTTAGAGGACCTATGAGTTTCTATTACCTACCATTTATATATTATGTACTTATTATATGTATGTAAGATAGTATAGGTGACTGGCGATTTTGGTAGCTTGTGATGTTGACAATTCATGTCGAAATTTTTAGATGGCACTATTCTTTTTTAGTTTAATGTGGGTGTATGAGTCATTTTACGCGCACCTCGACTAATTTCACGGGCTCTAAAATTAACGATCATGTAAGCATTCAGTGGTTATCATATGAGTAACCTAGGGCTCGAACCTGAAACCACAAAGGGAACAAACCTCTTGATCTCAAGTTCTTACCACTGAGCCACCACCTAGATGGTTAATGACACTATTCTTACTTCTATTATTGTTCTCACTCCATAACTTAATGAAATGAAATGATTAGATTAATTCTCTTTATTCTTTATGTTTTCTTTAAATTGACGTTTGAGCACACATATAAATAAATAAAATTCATTTTATAACCAAAAAATAAAGTATTAGACTTAAAAGTGTATATCAGATTTTACCTTATAGATTAGGTTTTATTTTTTTATATAATTAATTATCAAATATGCAATTAAATCTTATCTCAATGTTATATAAATAATATTATAAAATGTTCCAGATTTATTATAGTATATAAAAAATAATTGATCCTTCGTGAATTTTGTTTAGTTCAATCCCTTAATTAAAACTATGATGTTACCTTGGTTTTTTTTTTAATCAAATTTAAATTTTTTCAGTAAATTATAAAAAAATCTCTTAAATAATATCAAGACATCATTTCAAATTTGCAATTTGATTAAAAAATAAGATATTTAATGCATTCAACAATACTATCCATTAAAAATAGTTTTAATAAAATGTATAAATAAATTAAATCTTATACAAATAAATAAATAAAGGACGCAAGCTCAAAATTAATATTTGGATGATTTATTGGGGACAAATGTCTTTACTTCTATGAAACCATCATTTAAAATTTAATTTTCATAAATATAATGTGTTTCAATCCTATTTTTCAAAATCAGATTTTGTTCAATTTAAATATAAAACAAATTATACAAACAACTCTACAACAACACGATGATATATTTATTAGTTCTTTGATAAACAAATATGATAATAGTATTGATAGACATAGTTTCTATTTGATATCGATTTTTTTTTGAAGTAAAATAATTAAAGTTGTTTTCCAAAACTTTGTAGGTAAGAAGATGATTAGACCTAATAAATAACCCGGCAAGAGCGGGGTCAATCCACAGGAATATCAACTATATAAATTACAAATAATATATATATATATATATATATATATATATAATAAAACAATGAATTAAATAGAACTTTGAGATGTGAGATTAATATGATGATTAAACAATGATAAAACAATTGTCAAGGTTAGAGGATCTAGTAATGTTATTAGAAATAAGTATAGTAAATTGGTAACTTTTTTTTGGATTTTTTTTTATTACAAAATGTAGTATGTATATGTGTGTATGTATGGTCAAGACTTGAAATTTAAATTAGTGTAATCATTGATATATGTGAAATTGTGGAAAATAAACAAGAGTAGGGGACCACTAGGAAAACACAGTTTTCAGGTAGGTGTTTGACACTTAGATTTCTAATTTAAAGTCTTGTGTCATTCTTTAACTTAGGCCCTAATAAGATGTAGTTCAATTTTTTTATATTTATATGTCATATGAATGATGAATGAACCAGTGTCCTGGTTTGGAACTGGTGCTTTGTGAATGGGCTGATGAATGGACTAGTGTCTTGGTTTGGAACAAGTGCCCTATAAATGGGCTGAGGAATGGACCAGTGTCCTGCTGATGGTTGGACCAGTGTCCTAGATTGAAACTGGTGCTCTGTGAATGGGCTGATGGTTGGACCAGTGTTCTGGTTTGAAACTAGCACCAGGCGAAAGAGCGATCAATAAAATTAGTTATTATTGGATAAGATGGGTGTGTTGGCAGATAGAAAACTATAGACTATAGAAATTGATGAATAAAAGAATTAAAAAGCAAATTGTTAGTGTAATGAAAAATATACTAGATTATCTTAATTAATTTAATTATGTTTATGTAAATTACTATGTAGGTTCATCTCAGTAGCGTAACCCTTAGTTGATGCATGAGTGTTCCCTTTGTATAGTCACTTAAGTAAATAGGAAGATGGAAGAATTTTTCCTTTGGGTTGTATATAACAATACTCCTAAATTGTATGTATAAAGTTATGTAATGTTATTTTTGTTAAAATTGTAAGTAGTAAATTGAAATTTAAAATCTTTATTATGCTAACATATGAATGTAATTACAATGATTAATTAATGGTTACTTCTTAAATCCTAGGATCCTTCTTATTTTTATAATTTAAGAATTGTGTGAATTTTATTTTAAAAGTCTATAGTTTGAGACTTGGAATGATTGGATTGTGTATGAACAATGAATATAGGATGTGTACAAATAATTTGTCGATAACTTGGGACCTTCTGGCATGGGGAAACTCTGTTAAAAGTTAGGTAGAAATTTCAATAAATTGTGTACGAGTTCAATAAAGAAAAAAAATTTACCATGTTTCATTTTTAAAAAATTTGATGCATTGGTTTCGGTACGGGGGATGTTACAACAATGATATAGTTTTTGTTGATGATTTCTAGGTAGGCAGCAACTCAATTTTCATTGATGATTTCTGAGTTAACAGTGATTATGTTTGTTGACAATTTCGTGCATAAGCTGTGGAAGTTGTTTTTGTTGATGATTTCTAGGTCGGTAGCAACTTGATTTTCATTGATAAAGTCTAAGTCAACAATGATTGTGTTCGCTGATGATTCCATGCATCAGTCGTGGAAGTTTTTTTTGTTGATGACTTCTAGCTTGACAACAACTTAGTTTTCGTTGACAATTTATGAGTCAACAGTGATTGTGTTCATTGACGATTCCAAGCATTAGTTATGGAAGTTTTTTTGCTGAAGATTTATGTGTCACCAACGACTTAGTTTTCGCTAATGATTTTCGTGTCACTAGCGACCTAGTTTTCGCTGACAATTTATGTGTTACTAGCGACCCAGTTTTCGTTGATGATTTTTCTGTGACAACTACGAATTAGTTTTGTTGATGAATTTTATGTTAGAAATTATTTAATTCTTATGACGATTTCTTTTTTAGTTTGACCCAACTCACCATGAAACTTAAGAATTAAACATTAGGACGTCCGTGTGTGACCTACGTTCAATATTAAAAGAAGTGTCTTGATATGATAACTTAATTTCATTCTATGATTATAAGTTATGTGAAACATTTGAATGTGAACATGTGTATTCTTGAGATATGTATGGTGATGGCTTATATGATTACAGAATGTAAATATACTGATTAGTAATCATTTGATGTGTCATGGTACGACTGGGATCTAACCTTCGACCTGACGAGGATATTCCACGAGAGGAACAGGTAGGTGGTTTTCACCCTTTTCTAGCATAATATAAGTTCTTCGAAATGAATTCAGTATGAAAGATCTATTACTATCTTGTGGTGAATAATGAATCATACATGAAATATTTGATTGGTTATGTTGCTCGTGTGTGGCGTCGCGACAATCATCCACACTTAGGAAAATGTAATGGTCTATCTAGCAAACTATGGTAAGACAAGGAATTCTTGTCTTTTCCATGGAAAAAGGGAATGCGAGTCGCCACCTAATATTTTGGTTACTAGAAACCCTAACTAGTTTAAAAAATTGGGTACGAAGATTGGTTACGTAAAGGGAAGGTATTAGCACCCCAAATATGCCTTACCTAAGGTAGGTTGTATTGTTAAGTCTAACAAAATCTAAGGTTTTGTTGCGTTTTCTAGTCGTTGGTCATGTCTATCTTAATGGGGTAAAACCTAACCATTTTAGCGTAAAAAAAAGAATTTAATATCTGGAATACGTATTACGTGTAATGTCGTATCCCAGATACTAAAAGAGAAACAAAATAAATTTTTTGTTGTTTTTGAAATTTTGGTCAAAGTTCTCAAGACTTTAATAAACTGGTTATTAAAGTCAAAATGCATGCTAAAATATATTTTTTAGTGTAATGAAAAAACAATATAATTATTAGCTATGAGACACTTGGCCATATGCACAAAAACTTTTTTGTTTTTTTTATTATTTTTTTTGTATTTTTCAAAAGTTGATGAAAACCAGGTATTTTAATACTGAATTTATATTTTTACAACGTAAAATACATAGACTGATATTTGCCTCTCTCTCTCTCTAGACCATCTTTTTTCTCTTGTGCTCCCTTTTTTTTTTTGCTCTCTTCCCCTGTATTTATAAGAAAAACAGGGGAGAGAGAGGTAGGGGCGGCCACTGTGCAGCCGCTCTAAAAATTGCTCAAGGGACACATCACCTCCATTTTCTCCAACATGTGGAAAGCTTTGGACAAGTAAGGTTGGTCGGTGTCTTTTTGAGAGAGAGATGGCGGTAGAAAAATAGAGGAAGAAAAAATCTTCTTCTTCCCCACTTCGCGCGTCCAAGGCAAGAAGAAGACCCACAGTGTCGTTCAAAATGGCACTTTTTTGAGCTTTTTTTTTTTAATGAACAGTGTATGAAACGACGTTGTTGTGGACAAAACTCGTCGTTTCATTTAAATGAAAACGGTGCCAAACTTATGTCAAAGTCCAAATCAGTCTTTAATTTCTAATTTGTTCAATCCAGTCCTAAATTGCAATTTTGATTTAAAAATCAATGCAATTGCATCCCTGCCAAAAATCAAACAGCGGCCCTGAAGTTGGCCGCCTTTTTCATTTTGGTCCTTGGTCTTGAATTTATGCAAGTTGACTTTCAATTAATCAATAAACTTCTAATTTCTTCAATTTAGCCTCTGATTCAATTTAATTACAGCCCCTCTATTTACGCGTATTTTTCATGTTGGTCTTTGGTTTTAGATTTCTTTAATTAAATCCCTAATTGACCATTAAACTTCAATATTTATGCAATTAAGCCCCTGATTTGATCAAATTAACTCTAAAAAATTATAATTTGACCCAAGAACTTTAATGTTTTCAAATTAAAGCCTAAATTGACTTCAAAAATCAATTTTTCTTGCAATCAAACCCTCCATAAATTCAATTAAACCTTTAATAAATTTTAATTGAGTCCATAAACATTTGATTTCAATCTTTGTATTTTTTAACCTTCTCAACCAATTTTTGACCATTTTCTGAGTGTTCTAACATTCTCTTTTCACTGTTATATTTTTTGATAATATTTTTTTGAAGAGAGAGAAAAATATGAATTGGGGAATAACCCAAAAATAGGTTATGACATATTATGATGATTAACTTTGGCTAATGGCATCCTAGATGGATGACTGTGTTGATTATGATGATTAGCTTCAGCTAATGGCGTCCTAGATGGATGACCGAGCTTGGACATGATGATTAGCTCTGGCTAATGGGATCTTAGATGGATGATCATGTTGATTATGATGATTAGATTTGGCTAAAGGCATCCTAGATGGATGGTCGAGTTGAGTATTATGATTAGCTTCGGCTAATGGTATCCTAGATAGATGATTGGGTTTAGGTATGGTGATTAGCTACATCTAATGGCATCTGATATAGATGAATGAGTGGATATTGTGAATAGCCTCGGTTAATGGCATCCGATATGGATGACCGGGTTGGAACAATGTGGATAAACATGTTTAGTAGTTTTTGTTAGGGATGACCAAAATAAAGCAAAATAAATAACTTTGACAAATGAATTAACCCTGACCCTTACAACTATTATAGTAAGGTTGGGACAAGTGAGTAAGGACAATATAATTGAAAAAATAATAAATGTTACATTATGCATATAAAAGATAAAGAAAGGATTGTACTTATTTAGACCAATAACGGAAAGTAGCAAAAATATTCCTCTAGTGTCTATTGTTATGTTTCAATTGGTTATAATTCTTGTATTCATTTTGTGTTGTAATAGGGATGTCATATGACCAAGGTGCGTAGGAATCTCGTCTCACAAGTCCACATATTTTTACATGATTTATGTATCTGTATGCTAAGATATTGTGTATTTTGTATGAACAAGTGTATTAGTTCTGAAATTGTTGTTTGGTACTTTTGTAAAGACTTGTAATGATAACTATATTGGAACAGGAATGTAGATTTATGAATATATAAAGATAATGTTGTGTGTTTGTGTATTGAGTTCTTTATATGATGATGTTGATTTATAAAGTCATATGGGCATTCTACTATACTAATGAATAAAATCTACTTGATAATTCTTAAATGCTATTGTGATTAGCATTGTTGACATAACGACTAAAAACAATTATCATTAATTTTGATCATAAAAAGATAGAAAATATCGGGCTATTATACCATTTAAACCTGTGAAGTTCTTTATTTGTTTGCCATGAAACCTAGTCTTTATTACATACCTTGAAAAATCCTCTCTAATAAAGCAAGCGAGAAAGACTAATAAATGACGCACTTAAGGAACTAGTTCTGAGAGTAATGATGAAATGAAAAAAAAATATTTGTCTTTGTTCATGTTGAGAAAATCCAAATGTGAGACTTCAAACGACTATTGACCCTTCTCAAACCTAGGACATCTCCTACACCAAGCACCATGATGAAATACTTTTCTTCAAAAACTAAATGAATCGTGGGAGTTACATAAACATTGTTATTTGACATAGCATTTAAAAAATCTTGCATTTTCAAGAAGACAAGGTAAATTTTGCTAAGTCTTTGTTAGGGAAGTTATCCGGAAAAAAACCCAAAGCATGTGTCATGAGTAATTTTATTGAAAGTTGAATCGCAAGTGACATCAACTTTTGGGAGTCAATTTTGAAGTCAAATGAAACAAATGAAGTTTATGGAGTAAAATTGGATTTTGGAAAGTTTAATGGTCAAATCAAAGGTTTAATTGCATAAAATTCAAAGTCTAGTAAGAAAATAGGGACTTAATGGAACAATTTATTAACCAAGGGGACTAACTTGCAAAACATGTGTGACTTCATGGACTAGAATCAGGTAAATTCAAGGGTCACATCAAATAAAATTAGAAGTTTGATGGTTAATTTAGGGGTCTAATTGAACAAACCAAATACCAAGTATCAACTTGTAAAAGGCGCTCAAAGTTGGGGCTAAAAAATGAATCTGACAGGAACGCAATTGCATGAAATTAGGAAGTTAGGGGAAAATTATGGGTAAAATCAAACGAAATCAGAAGAATAAGGATCAAATTGAAAATTGTCATATCCTAAATAAATAAATAAAAAACATAAAACAACACCATTCAAGGTACTGTGCATCTTGTTCTACAGTTTTTGGCCAATTAGGTAGGCAATTTTAGGCGAATGAATGTGACGTTTCCGACCGCTACAAAGGCTACAACCACCACCATTCAATTGAGAAACACCTGCTCTACAACCCCATGTCTTTAAAATCAAACATTTACATCCCATATTCTCCATTGATCTCCACAACATCTTGTCCCTAGTCAAACAACACTATAGTTTCAGTCATCATGTTGTTTGAGTGGGAACTTTCAAACGTTTGGATGTAGAGCTATAGACCTTCAAATCAAGTAAGAATGGATCCAATTAAAATATGTGCACCCCCCTTCTCTACCAAGTTCAGGTGGTCTCAGACAATGTTGAGATCAGAGTTGCTCTAGCAAAGTCACAGAAGTGACCATCCCAATCAACCTTGACAGGAACATCCATTTGTAGAAACCCACCTAACTTTTTCATGTGCTCCCACTTAGAAACCCCTAAAAGGTTCCTATCATGGGTTTAAAACCTTTCTTCCTAGATCTAAAGACAGAAAACACCTCACCTTGATCTCTAAGTTTCCTAAAAAACCACTTGAACCCAAAACCATTGGTTTTATAGGAAAACCAACTAGGTTTTGGTCTGTTAGAACCCTAATAAACCTATCTAGAAGACTTGAATCCGCCTATAAAAGAAAAGGATCCCGAAGCATAATGGAGGAGAAAAAAAAGAAAAAAAAAAGAGAAAAAGAGAGAAGAAGAGAGAAACTTGGGCTAAAACACAAGTAATTCGATCTAGAAAAACTTAGAAGCTATAGCTTTATCTAGGGAAGTTTGAAGATAAAGAAGAAAGAGGAAAATATCAAAAAATTGATTCAGGTTTGAAGATTTCTAAGCTAAAAAGGTATATACTTTCAAACCTTGAAGATGGAGTCCATGAGGCCTGCTGGATTGATCTCTTGTGTTCAATGCAAAGTTTTGAATATTTTGACATGTTGTTTATTGGTTTTACATATTGCATTATATGTTTTTTTTTATTTAATGAATGCCAAAATGGCAACAAAGAGGATGCTCATTTTTTGTTGTTAGGGAGTTAGTTCTGGTTTTCTAGGTTATTTGTTAGGTCTTTAGGGATGACAAAGTTGGATTTTAAAGTTCAGATTGTTCAAGCATGCCTTTTGCTTTAAGTTGGTAGTTCTTGAGATTGATAATCAATGCATTTTTTAGTTTTGTTGTTTTTTGTCACAAATATATTCATTATTTATAATATGGTATGTGGGAATAGGGTAGGCATGTTTTAGAAGCTTAAAATGGTCATTCTAGGTTTGCTTTAGTTTTCTGGATTTTTTTGTCTACTAGGTTTTGTTTTTGCAAATTTTTCCGATGAATCTTACCTTAAATACTAGTTTTAGAGCTCATTTTGATTAAATTTCAATTTACACAAGTTTGTCTATCACTCTTAGTAAGTAATCTAGGAAATTTTCACACCAATAACAGGTTTTAGTGTATTTTAATCCTAAGATTTCAGTTTTGAATCAAACTTATTTTAACAAAATCATGTTGATTTGTTAACCATTGAAACAAACGAACCCCCGATTCTTGTTCTATGTATGATTGTGAACAAAATCATGCCTTTTTTTGTTCGAAATTTGGCCTAGATTGAGAGTTGCATTTTACAAAATAAAGATGAATGTTCATTTTTTTTTTGTCTTTTATGCATTTGATCCGTTTTGATTGAAAGATTTTCAAGTTCTTATGTTTTGTAAAGTTTAATTTGTTTTGGTTTCTTCAGTTGGTTTGTTTCTAAGTCGACTCGATCAAATTAACCCAATCGAGTCAACCTAGTTAGTTTAACTGCTTTTGGGTCGAGCTAAGTGTGTCAATCTATCCAGATCGACCCAATCGGGTAAAAACAAATCTATCTCTAGGCTTTGTTTGGATTTTTCTTTTTTGAATTTTTGGGTTTGAAGATATGTTTCGCAAGATCTCTTTAAATTTTTTGAATATTTTTTTTTTCAAGAAGTTGACAAAATATACAAAAAAATATTTTTATGTGTTGCATATGGTTAAGTTTCTCAAAAATATATATAAAAAATCATAATATTTAGTATTTCAATATGAAAAATCAAAATACATATTTGCATACATTTTGGGATTTAATGACGAGTTTACTAAATCCATGAGAATTTGACCAATATTTCAATAACTAAATTTGAATACATGAGAATTAATGGTCAATATTCTATTATAAAACGTTGTACCTACAAGTGAGGTTGGTAGTTGAATGTCAAAAGTTCACCAAAAAAATTCTTAAAGTTATTCTAAATATTCACTAATTTTAATTGGAAGTCTTTTTCACTTTAATATACAATTATGAGAAAAAAAATATTTTTCATAAGAATTTATTTAGATATACAAGCCTATAATGAATTCTTAATACCAGTTTATTCACATGCATAAATCTCAATTCTAAACTATAAACAAATTATTGGTTAGGAACTACTCAAAACTTTTAAACTATATTTAAAAAAAGTTTGTTGATCTTTAATAGTGTCATTCATGTTGAAAGTAGAGAGGATGAATAGTTAAAAATAAGTTTTGTTTTATCATATAACTAGTTACATGACTTACACGATGTCATAGGTCAATTATTTTTTGCATTTCAAAAAAAGCTAAGATCTAAAAGTGTTAGGTCTTTCTACAAAGTTATACCCAGGAGTCTTAGGTTTGGTTGTAACGTTTGACCCAAGAGTAATATTTATAATATTAATAATAACATTAAACTTGCATGACTCTAATTTAAGTGGGTTTGGCTGCAATACCAGACCCAATAGCATTGGACGTGGGTCTGACTGCAAGGTCGTGTCATAAAAGTGTGATAATTAAATAGATTAATTAAAAAGAAAAAAACAAAGAAAAAAATATGAATTAACTGGGTTAACCCTTTAAACCAGGTTAACCCATCAAACCTTAGATTCGCATCGTGAAAGTTTGATAATTAAATAGAAAAAAACAAATTAATGGGTTAACCCAGCATTAACTGGGCTAATTAGTCAAACCAGGTTAGCCCGTCAAACCCGGAATCCGTGTCATGAAAGTTTGGTAACTAAATAGAAAAAAATTTAACATTAACAATCTAAATTAAACGAAAAAAATAATTAAAAATAAAAGGCATCAGCCTTTTCATTGTGGACTGCACTGTGCAATCCACAATCAAAGGCATAAAAAAAAAACTAAAGGCATCAGCCGAGAACTACATAGAAAAAAATTTAATATTAATAAACTAAATTCATTAAAAAGAAAAAAGAAAAAAAAATCTCTAAGAAGAAAAAAAAACTAAATAGAAAGAAATTTAACATTAACAAACTAAACTAAACAAAAAAATATAATTAAAAAAAAACAAAAAAAAATTCCAGGTTAACTCGTCAAACTAGGTTAACCCGTTAAACTCGGGATCCGTGTCATGAATGTCTATAAAAAATAGTGAACGTTAACAAACTGAATTAAATGAAAAAAATTAATTAAAAAAACAAAAAAAAATCCGGGTTAACTCATCAAACCATGTTAACCCGTTAAACTCAGGATCTGTATCATGAAAGTCTGATAACTAAATAAAAAAAATTATCATTAATGAACTAAATTAAACAAAAAAATTTATGAAAATAAAAAAAAAAAACTGACGGGTCAACCCAGAATTAATTGGGTTCACCCGTAAAACCAGGTTAACCCATAAAACTAGGTTAACCCGTAAAACTCGGGATATGTGTCATGAAAGTCTGATAACTAAATAAAAAGAAATTTAACATTAACAAACTAAACTAAATGAAAAAAAATTAATTAAAAAAATGCAAAAAAAATAATTTTTGGTTAACTTGTCAAACTAGGTTAACTCGTTAAACTCGGAAAACGTGTTATGAAAGTTTGATAACTAAATAAAAAAAATTAAACATTAATAAACTAAATTAAACAAAATATTTTTGTTAAAAGATAAAAAACAAAGGAAGAAGCAAAAAAAATCCTGAAAGACATAAAATACAAAAAAAAATAATTTAAAATAAAAATCTAAAACTAAGGTATTAATGTTTTACTATAAACTACATATTACAGTCCATAGTAAAACACTAATATATTTTACTATATGTTATAATAATAACGTTAGTGTTAATAATGTGGTCTCATTTTCTACGACACTGTTAACACTTTTGACACGATGGAGAGTCATCTTTCGGTAACAATTCAAGGAAACTTATAAAAATTAATATTTTCCATTGAAAAAGAAAAAAGAAAACATATTTTTTTTATGGTGGACAACTGTTTCTTTTTTCTGCAACGAACTTTGATTCCTAGCTAATTCCTTAATTACTACTACTCTATTAAATAGTGAACTAGATTAATATATTTTTATACTTTTTTATTAAAATTTCATGTTGTTGTAGCTTAATTGGTTGAGCACATATCCGTAGCTAAAAGTCGCCTTGCATTTCTATGATATAGACAGGACACCACCACTTGTCAGCACATGTTCACATGCCTAGGATTTGCTGTAACAAGCCTTTTGGGTTTTTTTTATTGATTTTTTAAGTTTTTTTTATTTTATTTTTTAATATAAAAATTTTATTTAATTTTATCTTATTGAGTTAATAATAAATTAATTTTTTTTATTTTTTTATTATATAATAAAATTAAAAAATTAATTTAATCCAATGAAATTTATAATTCAAATAGTAGGTTTGAAGACTTAATTAGAGTTAATTTGATTTTTTTTTAATTATTTTTCTTTGGACTTGTTAGTTGTTAAGTCATATCTAATTAATTTCAATTCTATTTAATTTAAAATATAAGCTAAGAAGAGAGTTGAGTCGAGAGTTTTCAAGTTTGCATCATTATATTGAGTTTAATGATAATATTGAAAAATTACCTACAATTTATTTTAATAATTTAATAAAAATGACCTAAAGTATTTTAAATTTACTAATTTTAATAATTTTTGTTTCATAAATAGTAAATAACTAATGTTTAATTATATAGTTAATAACTTTAAATATTTTAAAATTCAGTAACCTCAATTTTATTTTAAATATATTAGATCTTAACTTGTATAGTTTTTTATTAAATTATTTAATAATTCCATTTACTAAAAAACCTATATAATGTTTTGATTATTGTTTTTTTTTTTACATTTTTAGGACATTTATATGTTTTTAAAAGAAAATTTTCATTTATTAAGCATTCAATTTAGTTTTTGAAGTAAATGTTTAATTCCTTAAAAAAATCTTTTAATTTAAATTATGTTTGTAATATAAATCTCAATTCAAGTAATTTTATTAACAGCGCATCCCAACGTTCTATTATTAAATAGTTTAATATATTTAATTTCACAACACATTAAATATTTTTTTTAAAAAAAAGCTTATTGAAATTATAACGCCAAGGTACGTAGATAGATGAATAATATATGCAGTCACAGAGTACGATCAATTATTTTGGAATAAGGACCATTCTAAATTTTCGCCCTGGAAGTTAGGCAGCTCTCAATGAAAATGACCCTTCAGTACTCTCCAAACATCTTTCTCAAGCCAATTTTTTAAAAGCTCGAAGGTACATTGAAAGTGAAACAACAACTAATGTCCCAAAGCAAATGATAACCATACAAATGAAAATCAATGGTGGGTGGATTCCAAAGGGAACTAACTAGTTTAAGGGACCCCCAAGAGAATGGAATTTAGTGTTGAGGCGTAGGACAATTGTCATTATCAGGGGTCATCGTGGGGAAGGGCTTTGGTCTCCCCTTGTGAACAAAAAGAGTATAAAATCTTCCACTTTCTCCCCACCCAACGCCAAAAGGATCCTTTGAACTGTTTGCTTTGGAGCAGCTGTGGCAATGGAAAAATAAAATAAATTGCGCAACTGTTGCAGCATCATTCTTTCAAATTGTACACTTGACAGAAGAACATTGGCATTGATAATCTCCATTAATCATCTAGTTTTCTTCCCCACCTTTAACACGCTAGTTCGAATTATTTAAACTATTAAAACACGCATGTACCACATGCACAAGTTGTGCATCTAAATGAATCGTATATGTAGTACATACTTGACCTATTAAAATGTTAGTTGGTTGTTTATTTCAATACTTTCAGTCCCCTGCCAACAAAAATACAATTTCAAAGACAACAAATCACTATAATAGCAGTTCAAGCTCAAGCCAACAAGTTGTTCATCACAACAAATTCGACACAACCATTTAAGAAAATTCACTTAATTCCATAACAAGTAATTTAATAATTAAAAGAAATTAATCACAACACCAAAACAATTCATTACAATAAATAATATCAATTCAATTACAAATTAAACTACATCTAATAAATTAACTCGTCGATGGGCTTGCACTATCATAACCATAAGCATGTCATTGTCGTGCATGATAAACAACTTCATCCTCCTCATTTGCATTGTCTAAATGTTGAGCCTCCCTAACCTCATCAAATGAACAATGGCATGATGATAATAAGTATTGAAAAAGTCGCTACATCGTTGGTAGCATCATGACATGCTGTCGTAGTTCTCTGACACTCGAATATTAGAAAATCCACCTAATATATGAGAAAAGAATATAATATTGTTTATAAAACATAAATAATAATTTTATTACATGTTAAAAAAAAATAACCAATACATATTAATCTATTAGATCTTAGTATATGAGGCTTATAATTATTTGGATTACGTGCTAGTTAATCTAGAGTGTCACGTGGACGTCTGTAACATGCTCTCATATAAATCGCCTAGTTATGTTCATATACCAAGACATATAGAGATCTAACTCATTAAGTGGATAATGCTTTGCAAATATGTTATCTCTCCTTGCATGCCAAAGATTAACATATTCTACATGAACCACCGATCAATCATCGTCAATTAATACCATGCACATCATCAAATGTGTCAACATCATCAGGTATGTGTTGATGTAATCCAAACTAACATATTACCCGATTAGGGCAATGCACATCAACAATGACAAAATAGTGCATGGAGATCACTAATAACTTTAAATCAATCCCTCCATGCATGATGAAGATGATCTTCCAATCAAATCATTGGTATACGATGTCCATATTACCTATGAAATCATAAAAATATTAAAAATATTCACACCCAAAAAATAAAGTTCAATAAAAAAATTTGAATAATCGACTTCACGCTTACCTAGTGAGGTTTATATGAATTCAACTCCCCGACCCAACTAATATGTTAAATAGTTAATTTAGAAAAAAATATATAGAAAATTTAAATTATATAATGTACTCATAATTATCATTATCAACCTCTAATTGAGAGTAGTCTTCTCGTAACCATGTCATCTAATTTTTCCAAACATCAAGATAATCGATGTGAAGAAGCTCCTACGACCATAGCTTCATACTCATAATGAAAAATTAGTAAATATTTAAAATAAAAATATTTTATAGAACATAATATCAAATTATACATATAGGAACAATAAACATCGATCGATTTGTTTCCCATCTAACATCCATTCATGACAAAGTAATGGTGTAGATATGCAATCATTTTCAAGCTCTAGTTGTAGTTATGAATGATAACAAAGTTTTCTAGCAAAGGCAGAAAGTAACATGAAACTGTATTGTCTGTTAAAATGAAAAAGATTGTGGCCCCAAACAAGTTTATTATATATGTTCTAACATGATAATGCAACATAACCTTTGTCACACCCTCAGGTGGAGTCTCAAAACTCTCCCTCAACCATGCCAACCTAATATAATCCCATTTATATCCCTCAAGAAAAGGAACCCGTCCTAATAAATAAAGACATAATTCATCTTCGTTGAAAGCTATAAGACCTGTAATAGGAGTTCCATCTATCGAAAGGATGACTAGCATGGCTTTATCTTATAAGGTTAGTATCATCTATCTAGCAAGAAAGTTGAATGTTTGGGTCTCACCCTCCACCACTCTACTAATACTACAATCAAATCATAATCGATATTTACGCCGTTTAGGTCACTAATCTTGAAAAATCCAGTCTCGATAACATAAAGATAAACATTTTTATCTAGGTCCATCAGTGTATAATGGCAAGGTTTAGCTAGACCACCCTGAGATTTTCATAAAATAAATATAAACATAAGTATTAACAACATTTATAAATTTATCATGTGACCATATTATATAAAAAATAATCAACTTGTCGAGCCCAAATATCCTCAGAGTGGTGCTCATACTGTAATTGCAACACCAAGATAACCATTAGACCTGAACATAATGAGGACTTATCCTCTCGTATACTGTGATGTTTTGATATAGATTCACCTCCCCTAGTTCACACCATGATGTCTACCTAAAAACAATTATTAAAGGATAGAGAATAAAAGGATAAAAAAAAATTAAAAACGAAAAATGAAATGCAAGTCTCAATTTGAAATAAAAAATTTTCACTTACATTGTCCACTTTGGCATGTTTTCCTCTTATGACACACTACACCGCATAACCCATATTTATTTTGTGTATGTCTATTTCTGGCATCCATCTTGTTATGCAAATGAGTGGATCTACATCAACTGCTTTTCAATTATCCATCTTGTTAGACATCCTTCAACTCGTGGACTAGTATAATCAAGCTATAATAGAATGTCAAGTAAGGGTTCAAAATAAAAACCATATGAATCTATGTAACTGATATTAGAAAATAAATGGTTAATAAATTGTTCGTGAACATGTCGTAACATGCAATGAGATGCGAACATGGTTAATAATACAATTGTCATTTAGCACACATATATATTATTTGATTAAATCAAACCGTTCATCTAACCTCTCTTTGATTGCTAGTTATTAGGGGGTCTCAACTTGAAATACACCATTTGAGATATTAAATATAGTTGTGACGTGTGATTTTGATTTTATTGCATAAGCAAGTGATTTGCCCAGCACATACAGAGGCCATAATACAATTAATGCAATCATCAATTCTAGCTCTTCAATCAACAAAATATTTATTAGTACTAAAAAAGGTAAATTTGTATTGTAGCCATTAAAGACAAACCACAAACACTTTTTAAGATATTGTTAAAAACCTCTAACAAATTAGTAGTCATATTTCCATACCAATGACTACCATCATATAAGAGTTCTCATCTCTCATTCGGTTGAATCTTAAGCTATTCTTTGATTTGACCATTTATATCAATTATATCATCATATATAGAATCAAATTTTCATCTAGAAGGCTCTTGCCACATCTTATCTTAAAAGTTTTTCGGTGCCATATCTTTGAATCTTTTGTTGAAATTATTCATAGTGGCAGGAATAATAATAATAATAATACTTATATAGCTTGGTTCATATCCATGACATAGCATTTTTAATTTTTGCATGTATATATGAAATTATACACAATCTAGTATGTCTACCTATGACATGTCAATGAAGCAAATCTAAAACCATGTCTAGTTATTGTTCATTTCTTCTTCAACCAAAGCATAACATAATAGGAAAAAAAAAAAAACAAAACCCTAATATTCATGTAAGCAACTCCAATCAAGATTTTTGCCTTGTGCTTCACATATAAATTAGTGTCATCAATACTTATTAGTGGACGATAATATTGAAACCTCTGAGAAAATCTAAATACCTAGAATACTCTCCTAACTATTGTTGTATCACCATCAACCATCAACTTTTGAAAAGACTCCTCATGTGTTCTAAACAACCTCTCTAATATATTATATTTTTTGTTTAGCTAACCAAACCTTCTTATATGATATATCATATAAAGAATCTCTATAGATAGTAGTTTGAATGGTTGCAATTTTAATACTTATTTTAACTTTAATAATGGCCAACCTCATATTAACAATAAAATTAAAGTCAATCTGATACTTGGCTTATATAACCATTGGATTGCGACATGTGTGGGACTCTTTCAATTTTCAAATTTCAAATGAATAAAAATTCTTGTGATATCCACCATTTACATGATGGTTCATGCTTACATTGTAACTTCATATAAGTTGTGGTTGAATATCGCATTTTATATTATAATGAATTCTTTACATGCCACTACTTAACTACATTAATTAAATAAGCCTTAGTTCAGAACTTTTATCCAACCTCTAACTTAGTACTTAAGCTTAAATTCCTACAACTTAAAGCTTAATCAAAGCTTATCATATGAGTAGACCCACTAGCATCCTTAAATTCAAAAATAGAAGGTCACCTTGCTTATCTTTTTTAACTACATCATTGTCATAACAATCATCTTTCTCATCACTCGTTTCAAATTTGTTATAACAATATAAAATCATTACCATACCCAACTAAGCTTCCATTAACATAATTATTTGAATTGATATTAGATTCATTGCATCATCAACTATTCTAAACAGACTTGTTGCATATGATGATTATGTGGTCTTTTGATTGTAACTTGTGACTTGAAGAGTTTCCTCATTTAGGTTTCATATTCAATAAAGCTCTAATATTTGTAACGTATTAGCAGTGATCAGCCCAACCATTTCATAAAACTCATATCATTAGTATGGACACACTAACATAACGATTCAGATAGCCTCCACCTCCAAGTAATAATAACATAAAATTCAAAAAAGTTCAACCCAATCCCTTGACATACTAAATTTTTAAGTTTGTCAAATGAATTGTTTAATCTCAAGCCACATAACTCGATACTTCCTCTATGGTAAGTGATATCATTATTAGTATTGATAACTTTGTCACTATAATAACATAATATTCTCACTATAGAAGATATATGATGATATTATGTGAATCACAACAAGAAAATGATAATTTATCAATATAGCAGATTATTCAAGTTACATTAAAAAAATCCAAAACCAACAAAAACCATAAACTAAACCTTAAAACCCTAACACTAACATGATCAATTTATCTAATTTTATATCTAATTAATCTCTTAATTTAGCCAAAATCAACAAAAACCTGAAACTAAACATGTTATCTCTTCTTGCATGCCAAAGATTAACATATTCTACCTGAACCACCGATCAATCATTGTCCATTCTACCTCAACAATTAATACCATGCACATCATCAAATGTGTCAACATCATCAGGTATGTGTTGATGTAATCCAAACTAACATATTACCCGATTAGGGCAATGCACATCAATAATGATAAAATAGTGCATGGGATCACTAATAACTTTAAATCAATCCCTCCATGCATGATGAAGATGATCTTCCAATCAAATCATTGGTATGCGATGTCCATATTACCTATGAAATCATAAAAAATATTAAAAATATTCACACCCAAAAAATAAAGTTCAATAAAAAAATTGAATAATCGACTTCACGCTTACCTGGTGAGGTTTATATGAATTCAACTCCCCGACCCAACTAATATGATAAATAGTTAATTTAGAAAAAAAAATTATAGAAAATTTAAATTATATAATGTACTCATAATTATCATTATCAACCTCTAATTGAGAGTAGTCTTCCCGTAACCATGTCATCTGATTTTTCCAAACATCAAGATAATCGATGTGAAGAAGCTCCTACGACCATAGCTTCATACTCATAATGAAAAATTGGTAAATATTTAAAATAAAAATATTTTATAGAACATAATATCAAATTATACATATAGGAACAATAAACATCGATCGATTTGTTTCCCATCTAACATCCATTCATGACAAAGTAATGGTGTAGATATGCAATCATTTTCAAGCTCTAGTTGTAGTTATGAATGATAGCAAAGTTTTCTAGCAAAGCCAGAAAGTAACATGAAACTGTATTGTTCGTTAAAATGAAAAAGATTGTGGCCCCAAACAAGTTTATTATATATATTCTAACATGATAATGCAACATAACCTTTGTCACGCCCTCAGGTGGGGTCTCAAAACTCTCCCTCAACCATGCCAACCTAATATAATCCCCTTTATATCCCTCAAGAAAAGGAACTTGTCCGAATAAATGAAGACATAATTCATCTTCGTTGAAAGCTATAAGACTTGTAATAGGAGTTCCATCTATCGAAAGGATGACTAGCATGGCTTTATCTTATAAGGTTAGTATCATCTATCTAGCAAGAAAGTTGAATGTTTGGGTCTCTCCCCACCACCACTCTACTAACACTACAATCAAATCATAATCGATATTTACGCCGTTTAGGTCACTAATCTTGAAAAATCCAGTCTTGATAACATAAAGATAAACATTTTTATCTAGGTCCATCGGTGTATAATGGCAAGGTTTAGCTAGACCACCCTGAAATTTTCATAAAATAAATATAAACATAAGTATTAACAACATTTATTAATTTATCATGTGACCATATTATATAAAAATAATCAACTTGTCGAGCCTAAATATCCTCAGCGTGGTGCTCATACTGCAATTGCAACACCAAGATAACCATTAGACCTGAACATAATGAGGACTTATCCTCTCGTATACTACGATGTCCTGATATAGATTCACCTCCCCTAGTTCACACCATGATGTCTACCTAAAAAAAATTATTAAAGGATAGAGAATAAAAGGATATAAAAAAAAATTAACAACGAAAAATGAAATGCAAGTCTCAATTTGAAATAAAAATTTTCACTTACATTGTCCACTTTGGCATGTTTTCCTCTTATGACACACTACACCGCATAACCCATATTTATTTTGTGTATGTCTATTTCTGGCATCCATCTTGTTATGCAAATGAGTGGATCTACATCAACGTTTTTTCAATTATCCATCTTGTTAGACATCCTTCAACTCGTGGACTAATATAATCAAGCTATAATAGAATGTCAAGTAAGGGTTCAAAATAAAAACCATATGAATCTATGTAACTGATATTAGAAAATAAATGGTTAATAAATTGCAATGAGATGCGAACATGGTCGATAATACAATTCTCATTTACCACACATATATATTATTTGATTAAACCAAACCGTTCATCTAACCTCCCTTTGATTGCTAGTTACTATGGGGTCTCAACTTGAAATACACCATTTGAGATATTAAATATACTTGTGACGTGTGATTTTGATTTTATTGCATAAGCAAGTGGTTTGCCCAGCACATACAGAGGCCATAATACAATTAATGCAATAATCAATTCTAGCTCTTCAATCAACAAAATATTTATTAGTACTAAAAAAAGTAAATTTGTATTGTAGCCATTAAAGACAAACCACAAACACTTTTTAAGACAGTGTTAAAAACCTCTGACAAATTAGTAGTCATATTTCCATACCAATTACTACCATCATATGAGAGGTCTCATCTCTCATTCGGTTGAGTCTTAAGCTATTCTTTGATTTGACCATTTATATCAATTATATCATCAAAAAAAGATTGAGATCTGATCCCGGAAAGCCGAAATAGGTCTGATAAGAGTGTGACATAATGGAAACCTGCCCCAAGGCACCAACACTATTGGAATGAGTAGAATGACGCCACGAAGCCAGTTAATCTTTGATAAGTCAGATTCAGTTTGTTCAAGAACTGAAAAATGCAAGAATCACTCTCACACGTTAAAACTGAAAAGTTCAGAATAATAATCATCAAAGTTGCCAAAATTTTGGCCTACATGAGTTTAAATAGTTCTTGAAAATTTAACCCTAATGGACCCCTTATGTGGACTTATATGAGGTCCACTCAAAACTGGCCCAAAACCCTAAATTGATAAGCCTATAACTTAATCCAAACAAGTATTGGATCCTAGCTGAAAACAAAGTATTAATTAAGCCCAAACAAGCCTTGGGTTGTAGCTAACAAAATAAAATAAAGCCCCTAATATTAAATCCATGTTCTGCCATGAGAAGAAGAGAATGAACTAAAATAGTACAGAACTGATTGAAGGCTTATTTATAGCCTTCCATGTAGCCCCTTAATTCTAGAAACAAAAGGAAAAGGTAGCCACCATGTTGTTTTCAAGTTGTAGTAGGATTCTTTTGTTTCCTTTGTTGTCCTAATCTCATGGCCCAAATAAGGTTGTATTGGACCCCTCTTGCACATGGATAAGATGTACTAGGATCTCCTCTTGATACTCCAATGGACCTTCCAATTCTGACTTGGTGGAAACCTTCAAAACCAATGCATTCAATGCGTCTTTCAATGTCTTTATCTTGGACCGAGTCATTGGTCCATTTGGAACATGTAATGGGTCTTTGCTGGTGTTTCTGGGCTGGTCCACATTAGTTTTTTTTATAAAAAAAAAAAAAGAGTAAAATACCTTTGTTATCCTTAAATGAAAAAAAAAATTATAGTTGATTTCTAGAGATTTGTTTTTTAACAGTCATTTTACTAAATTTCCCTTAGTTTCAAAATTAATTACGTCTTTTTTAGGGATATTTTTATCTGAGTTTTTTTTTTTGTTATAATCGGGTGGGTAAATAGATAAGTTTGTCTTTTTAAAAATAAAAAATATAAAAAAAACATTCAGAGCACTTTAAAGTTACTAACTTACCCTCAATTTTAGAATTTATTTAGGTTTTTTAGGGGGCATTTTTGTATTTTTCTATAGGTTTTTTTGGTTATTGTTGGATGGATAAAGGAATATATTGGTTTTTACCAAAAAAAAATTCAAACTTGCCAAGCATGTTTCACATACACGAAAGCATGTGGAAGGTTCCACAAACTTTTAGCAACACATGGCGTGTTATTTGATGGTAAAGAATTTTCTATCACCCAGTGTCCTCTTCCTTTAAAGGTGGCACATGTTAGGTGGTAATGGATGGATTGTTAAAAAGGATGTTTTCTTTTTCTTTTTTCATTATTCCTCTTTTCTCTCTTTTCCATCAAACTTTGTGCATGGAATTGAAGATTTCAAGGTAGTCCCCTTAGTTTGGGATATTTTAGTATCAATCCTCATTCTTTTGAATTTTAAATTTATGTCCTTTTTTCTTTTGTAAGTTTTTTATTTTTTTTTCAATTGCATCCTTTAATCTAAGTTTTTTATTTTTTATTTTTTAAAATTTGGTCTTGATTCCTTTTTTTCTTTTTTTTCCTTGCCTTTTTTTATGAACTTTCAATTATTTTTAGTTTCATCCTTTAATTAAAATTTTAAATTTGTTGATTCTTTTTTAGATTTGATCATCATTCTCTTGGTGGTTTATTCTTTAATTCTTTTGTGAAATTTATTTTTCTTTTCAATTTAGCCCTTCAATCCAAAATTATCCATCCTCCAATTTATTTATTTTTTTTCAAATTTGATTCCCATTCTTTTAATTATTATTTTTTCTTTTGAATCCTTTTTTTATTGATTTTTTTTAATTTCAGTGTTTGACATTTGATTTATTATAATTTGAACTGTGTTTTTTTTTCTAGCATCTTTTTCTTTCTTTTTTTCTACTTTTTTTTAAATAAACTTCATGGTTTTCTATATTTTTTTTATATGGCTATTTCAATCTTAATCTCATGACTATGCCTGGGGGTTTACAAGTTAACCCGAGTGGGCTTGTATTTTTTGTATTTTTTTTTTTTTCTTTCAATTATTGTTTTTGTGTGATAAATTTATTTTTTTTATTTTATCTTTTAATATTTAACTTGTTAATAATTGACTTTATTGATTTTTTTCATATCATTTTTTTTACTTATTTTTTCCCATAATCTGACATTGATTAACTTTATGGTTTATTTTGCTTTCCTTTTTATATGTTTATTGCTCGTGAATTTAACTTGAATGCCCTCAAGCTTTTTTTCTCATACAATTGCTGTTTTTTAAATCCTTTTATATATTTAGATTTTTAAAAAAAAAATTATTTTTCAACATTTAATTGAATAAAAATTAAGTTTCAAGTTTTTTTAAAAAATTATTGTTTTAAATAACTCGTGCCATGGATTTAATAAATAAACACAAGATGTCATTTTTTTTAATTATTATTTTTTTTGTTTTTTCCATTCAACATTGATTTTTTTTTCCCTTCTTTAAGATGTTCTTGAATCGACTAAACATATATATTTTTTCCTCCAGGTAATATAACTAGTAATTATATATACTTTGAGTTGCAAAAAGTGCAATACAAATTAGATAAACAAAATATGGTCCACGAAATCCCAGTTTTCTTATCACACGAGTGGAAAATCTTCACAGCAAAACTCATCTTAATTTGTTCACTTGATTCACACGGGCTTCTTTTCGTGCTTGCTGCTTCCAACTGAAAACAACACATCACATAGCCATACGGTAATAAGCACCAGGTAATGAAAAGATGGAAGTTAATCCATGCTTAAGTTTGTTCTTACTATGGGATTTAGCATAATAAATTTATACTCACGGTTCAGTGCAGAAACTTCAGAGCTCTTTAATACGCGCAGCCTCTTCACTGTGGAAACAAACATGCTACAAATCACAGATAAAATAAAAGCTGTTAGTACAAACCAACTACACCAGTAAGGAACCCAGATCAAGAAATTCAATACCCTTCAGTATTAGCTTGCGGGGAACAATGGTACGGTATTTTTTTAGGTGAAAGAAGACATGATAATGCATTCAATTATGAGAGAGATAGCATACATGCAATAAACAAAATAGTAGATGAATTTGGCAAGGATATCATGGTTTTAAGCGATTAGGAATCCAATGCAGTTAATCTGGACATACTAAAGGACATAAAAGCATAAAATTGGTGTTTGGTTATAGGCTGGTAATATAAAATCAAATCCACAGCAATTAAGATGCTTACTGCCATGGGACATCCCCAACAAGCATCCTGTCTCCTTCATTATCCTCATAAACAAGCTTATATTCCCCACTTCCGTCCAATACACCCGTAATTGCTTTCTCTTCCTCTTGCTTGTTCATGATTCCATTACAAGAGGAATCTCTTTGAGCTATACAAAGGACACAAAAGACAAAAAAAGAAAATAAGACACCCTTGTCTATATAGTAAGTAAACATTAACACATACGTCTTGGGATTGTTTAAGAAAAACAAGCAGCAAATTATCCAAGAATATTGCAACTCAAACTGCAATTAAACAAACATAAATTGGACTAACCATTGCAATCAAATGGTTATAATAGAACCTATGGATATGACATGCCCTTTGCAGATTGTAAATTGACAGTGCATGTTAATTTATGAAATCAATAAACTTGTTAATATATATTTAACATAACTATCGAATCTAAGCACATCCATTATTGCTATCTGGTAACATTAAAAAGCCTCAATAATTGACCACACGGGTAAAAGTGTTACTATACAAAAGTTTTGAGAAGAACCTGCAAGAAGGCCTCTAAAGAGTTCATCAACAGCAGTTGAGAGTTTTTCATAGCTATCATAGGCTTTGAGGTCCACTTTCCTTCCTATGGGAACACCTTCCATATTGATCTTGACAAATAACCCTTTCTTGCAAGTTCCAGCTGGTTTATTTTGAGACTCAAAGGTTGGTTTTGAATTGCTGCCGCTGCTGGTTGCAAGATTCTTCCTGAAAGAACGAATTGGAGGCCAACCAACTACTGGACCAGGTGCAATTCTGTTTTGAAGGAGCATTAAAGAGAGTACAAAACAATAAATAATAAATAATAGGGAAGGAGATTAAGATCAAAACTTCATTAAAAGGCATACATGTAAAGAAAAAGAAAAGTAGAACCAGCACAAAAATGGAAGGATAACAGTTAAAGATTTTGATAACCAAACAAAGCTAGCAGGCATCTTGAATCAACAGTTGTTAGAGGTGGTAAATTTTAAAACCAAGAAAAAATAATTACCACATGCACTAGCTCATCGATCAAATTTAACAAGTAAAAACATACTGGCAGAAACAATGGTATGGACCACACATCATCTAGCTGAGTAAACATGTGAATGAATATCCCCTGTCAAAAAAGCTGCAAAAATACAGACTGCGAGAGAACAGAGAAGGGTAAAAAAGCTGGAGTACCTTTTCTGAGAGCTGTTGGGAACAGCTGTATTGGCAGGAGCTGGTGTTGAAAGTGCCTTCTTTTCTGCACACTGCGGCAACTCTACTACCACTTTAGTGCAACAGGGCTGTGAGGATTCCTTGTCCATAACAGGCAGGCTCTGTTGGGTTGCAGTTGCTGTTGGTGGTGTGGATGATGATGGAAAATTGAGATACGAAGGAGGAACCTTTCCCTGTTGTTTTTTATTAAACCAAACATGTGAATTCTCAGCTGAAGAAGGAAACTTGTGATTTTGTTGGTTTCCATTGGTGAAGTACCCAAAAGAGAGAAGTCGAGACTCGTGTCTTTCTCTATTGCTGGTGCTTTTGAGAGACCAGTCTTCACCAGGTGGACCGAGCCTTAGTTCAAGCTTTCTGTCTTCCGAGGAGGATCTTTCATCTTCTCCCTTACCAAGCCATTCTCTTTCTTTGGGAATCAAATCCAGTAACTGAGGACATGCCTCGACGTTCTTTGAACAACCTTCCATTAATTTTCACCGGATGAAAATGCCTTTTCCTTCGACTTTTGACACGAGAAAGAAGTAAGAAAACTTTACAGGAACTTGAAACACCAAGGCATGAAAAGTTACAAAACAGGAAACATACAAAACCGTGTGATTATGAGCAAAGAAAGCAAATACTACAACTAAAACCAAAATAAAAGGGACTAAGTACTGCTTAGGCTACATACCTTTGTAAATTAGTAGACTCCATAACCAGCACTCAAAACCTTGAGCACCCACATCCTCAAATCACTTTAAAAAATGACCTCTAAAAACAAGAAGCTAGATAGGAGCTTCTGAGACGACCTTGAGATCTCAACTAGCAAAGCAAGAGCCAGCCTTTAAAAACTCTCTCATCAAACCATCATATAGAAAACAATAATATATCCCACGAAGAGAATGAAGAACAGAAAAAAGAAAAGGTGTTTCAACAACTCAAAAGCCAAAGGCAATGATAAGAACAAGGAAGGTATTGAGGAGTTCCACTTGCTTCTGGTGTACAAAGAGGAGATTGACTATGTAAGAGAGGTGATTTGAAGTAGAAAGTTGGGGAAGGAAATGGAAATGAAGGGAGGTTAAAAACCAGAGAGAGAAAGATTCCCTTTATCTATCTATATCTATACTAACAACTAATACTATAGAGAGACAGCTCAAGAACCCAAAAACAGTACACTAGGAATTTTGGAGCAAAACGCACGCAACCGAGCAGGAGAAAGGAGGGGGGTTGGCTCTAAAAACGTTAGGTTGTTTAGCTGAGGAAGCAAAGCGTGCTGCTGCTGACCTCCCTTAAGAAAAGATACTCTTTTTCTCTAAACGCAAGACAACAACACACAAAAGTGTTGTATTTATTAGATTTTAATTTTTTTTTTAAATTATCTCATTAAATTAAAAATACTAGTGAACAATTAAAAAAAAAAATATAATTTATATATGTCATAATTTAGAAATATGATATTTATAACTTATAGTGAAATCCAAAAAAAATTATTAAATGCGATGGAGAGAAGAGAGAAAAAAATACTCTAAAAATATATCAAGTTCTAATTATAATATCATTAATATCATCTAAAAAATATTAAAAAAATAAATTAAACAACATAAATAAAGAATATTAGGATAATTTAAGTGGATCACACTAATCATCAAAAACAAATCAGTCATTCACTATTTTTAAATAATAAATATAATCATTAGATTTATTTTGTAAAAAAATTTTATTATACCAATAATATCGTAATTAAACTTCAATTTGTCTCTAAAAATTTCTCTCTCTCTCTCCTACCCATTTAATAATTTGTTTAGATATTACTATTTAGAATAATGACAAACTATAAATACCACGTTTTTCAATTGAATAAACTATGTTATTTCACTGTATTAAAATAAATGCTAATAAGTAAAAATAGCCTTAGATTCTAGAGTCTTACCGGCCTTGTTTGTTTCCCGGAAAGTAGTTTCCGGGAAACCATTTTCCAAACTTTCCTGTGTTTGTTTGTCATTAGGAAAGTTGGTCAACGGAAAACAATTTCCGGTCAGCGAAAAACACTTTCCGGTCAACGGAAAACACTTTCCGCTTAATTTTAGTAAAAAAAAAAAATTGACTTGGTTTTCAGGAAAGTGTTTTCCTTTTAGCTGTGTTTGTTTTCCGGGAAAGCACTTTCCAAACTTTCTTGTGTTTGTTTGCCAGTAGGAAAGTTGGTCAATGGAAAACACTTTCCAGTAAAAGAAAAATTTGGCTTGGTTTTCAGGAAAGTGTTTTCCTGAAAAATTTAAGGGGAAAACACTTTCCGGAAGTTGTGAAAAATTTAGAAATGTCATTATTTGCTGATTATATCAAATTTGATCCTCAAACTTTTGATTGCTATATATATATTTTGTTTTGAATATTTATTTTTCAATTTCATCTTTAAAATTTTATTTTTATATTAACGTTGGTCCTTATTTTTATAATTGCTATTTGCTTTTTTCTTATCATTTTTTTATTGAAATTTTTTATTTATCAAATTTTATCCTCATTCTTTTGATTGTTACTTATTTTATTTGAAATAATTTATGAAATATTGATTATTATTATTTTAATTTCTTCATTTTTATTTTTTTTTTAATTTTTTAGATTTGATCCCTATTATTTTGATTATTATTTGTTTTATTTGAGATAATTTATGAAATTATATATATTTTTTCAATTTCATTCTCATTCAACTTTTTAATTTGTAAGATTTGTTTCTCATTATTTTAATAAACTTGAGAAAAATAAAATATTAATAAGTTATTTTCCAACTCATTTTCCATGACATAACCAAACACTGGAAAGTGTTTTCCAGTTTATTTTCCATAACACTACCAAACATCGAAAAATACTTTCCCGGAATTCATTTTCCAGGAATTCACTTTCCCTGGAATTCACTTTCCAAAAGGAATTCACTTTCCTGCAAACAAACGGAGCCTTAAATTTTTCAGGAAAACACTTTCCTGAAAACCAAGCCAAATTTTTCTTTTACTGGAAAGTGTTTTCCATTGACCAACTTTCCTACTGGCAAACAAACACAAGAAAGTTTGGAAAGTGCTTTCCCGGAAAACAAACACAGCTAAAAGGAAAACACTTTCTGAAAACCAAGTCAATTTTTTTTTTTTACTAAAATTAAGCGGAAAGTGTTTTCCGTTGACCGGAAAGTGTTTTTCGCTGACCGGAAATTGTTTTCCGTTGACCAACTTTCCTAATGACAAACAAACACAGGAAAGTTTGGAAAATGGTTTCCCGGAAACTACTTTCCGGGAAACAAACAAGGCCTAAGGTAAGACTCTAGAATCTAAGGCTATTTTTACTTATTAGCATTTATTTTAATACAGTGAAATAACATAGTTTATTCAATTGAAAAACGTGGTATTTATAGTTTGTCATTATTCTAAATAGTAATATCTAAACAAATTATTAAATGGGTAGGAGAGAGAGAGAAAAATTTTTAGAGACAAATTGAAGTTTAATTACGATATTATTGGTATAATAAAATTTTTTTACAAAATAAAGAAAGGGAGAGAAAAAAGAAAGTACCACTCCAGTATTGTTTTAATGAGAATAGAAAGTGACTCCCAAAATCATAATATTGCGCCACTTGCTTTGCTGATTCATTTCCTAATTACTAGCTCATTTAGTTAAGACTAGTTCATTTGTTCGTGTTCTTCGCCGATGCAGGGCAAATTATTTTAAAAAAAATATTTCGAGCATAATTTATTTTTATTATGCTATTAAACTTGAATAAAAAAATAAATCTTTAAATCTCTTAACTTAAATTTTTACTTAACATAAACTTCCAATTAAATTATATAAAAGCAAAGTCAATGTGAATTAATTTATATATTAAAGAAAATCTGGATAATTTTTTTTATTAAAAAAACTAATTTTAAACAATTAAATTAAAAATATATATAATAAGATAAAAAAAAAAAAAGATGTTGAGTCAAGTAAACTTTTCAAACCTATAATCCTTATTAGATGGGAAATATTAAACATAAAAAAACCGTATAACTCAATTCTTAATAAATCTAATATTAAATGATAAATCATCACTACTACTACTATTATTATTATTATTGTTATTATTATTATATCATCATTACTAATATTATTAATACTAATATTGTTACAATTATTATTAGCACCATTACCACCACCATTATTATTATTATTACTATTATTATTATTATCATAAAAAATAAAATAAATAAAAACTACTACTATTACTACAAATATTATCCCTTTCATTAGCATTATTATTTGTTTCATCATTACATCATTACTATTACTATTATTACTATTATTATTTTAATTATAATTATTAGTACCATTATTACTAATCACTATCACTATTACTATTATTATTATTATTATTATTATTATTATTACTCATTTTTGGGTTATTCTCTAAATTCACCTCTCTTTTTTTTCAAAATAAAAAATAAAATAATAATAGCAAGAAGACTAGCATTTTGGCAAAAAAACAAAAAAAAAACTATGAAGATTTCAAATCTAGAAAAAATCAAGCTATAATTTTAGATGAAATTAGAAGTGTAATTGTACCCCATTATAATCAAAATTAAAAAAAAATACAGATTTAAGGTCAAATTAAATGATTTTTAAAATGAGAAGATTTCAAATGTAGAAAAAATCAAGTTACAATTTTAGATGGAATTGAAAGTCTAATTGTATCCTACTATACCCAAAATTGAAGAAATAATACAGATTCAAGGTCAAATTAAATGATTTTTAAATGAATCTGCTTAAAAATTAAGCCCACAGATATAATTAGATTTCTAATAAGCCAATTTGATTTAATCATAGGCCAAATTGAGAATTTAATTATGCTTAAGAATTAATTTAGATCCAATTAAAGGATTTAATTAGGTGCAAGGACTTCATTATACTTTAAATGAGTTAAATTAATTGTATTAGAAGCTTAATTGGTGAAAAAAATAAGTTTGGAAGCTCACTTTGGGCTTAATTGAAAAGTTGAAATTTTAGGAGATCAAATTTAATTTTTTTCAAAGTTAATTAGTTCAAATCATAGGTAAAATCACAAGAAAATCAAAGTTCTTGGGTTAATTAGGGGTTAAATTAAAAAAAATCATAGTCAATTATTATTTTGTAAAAGGCATCAAACTATGTGAACCCAATTGGTTGAAATCAGGGGTGAAATTAAAGAGATTTGAAAATTTAATGGTTAAGTAGAGTCTAAATTGAAGAAATTCAAGACCAAGGACCGAAATGAACAAGACGTTGAATTCGAGGCTAAAGTTGAAGTTCATCGGGTGTAAAATTGAAAGTTTAAAGTCAATTACAAGTGTAATTCAGAGAAATCACAAATCGAATGACTAAATTAAACTTTACCAAAACAACGTTGTTTACTGTTCATTATCTTCTTCAATTTTCATTGAAAAGATTGTTCAAATGGCTTCTTTTCAAGAGCATTTAATGCTTAATTTTTTCATCAAATTTAACAAAACTTGCACGAAAATAATTATTGACATTTGACCACATCTCGGTATGGTTCTTTTTAGCTGATGAACACCATAGTGGCCATGGTGCAGACCTAAAGAGGCCAACTTAAACAGCCTTCAACTATCAAATTTGACAGCTCATGATATCCACTTTGAGCCAATGAGTGAGATCTTTCCTAGCCAAATCAAGGGTCAAGATTTGACACCATTAAAGTCAAAATATCCTTCTTCCATCCTATAAATAAGGATGGATTTCATGGCCTGAGATAGAGGAAAATAAGGTGCAAAGTTTGGAAAAACTTGGCCTCTCCCTAGTTTTCACCATCTATCAGCTTCATTCTCTCTTTCTACCACAACTTCAACTTTTACAACCACCCGACAACCACGATGTCAGCCTCTCCACCAACAGCTCCACTACGAGCCACTAGTACGACCACCAGCTGTCTACCCTTATGTTAGGAGTAGCCATTGCAGACTCCTTCCTCTTCATCATAAACTCTTCCTTCAGCAACCAACACCCTCTCTCTGTTGTTGCCACCACAAGCCTCCACCGTTGCAACCACTAGCCTCACATCAGCCTCCCAGACCACCAGTCAGGCTTCCCAACACCAGGTGATGATTATGCATGCAGAAGACATATTAATTAACATGGTTGCTAGGTTAGCCCCGCAACCATGTAAGCCATAAGATGGATCCGTTCTAGCCCAGCCTAAATGGCTGGGCCGAGTTTGGCCCACCAAACACTCAAAAGTTTTTAGATTAATTTCCTTCGTAAAAAAATATATTTTGTTTACATGCATACGATCAAATCCTAAAAGTTTTCCAAGTATATTTTCATAAAAAACAAAGAAAAAATTGCATCTTTCTCGTGTTTAAAAATGCAAAAAAAAAAAAAAAGATATTGTAACTGGTTTGTAATTATCTGTTAATGTTTAGCTAAATGATCAAAAGTCCTTCATCAATTATTTTGTTCACTTTATATTTAAAACATTAGGGTTTAGTTGTATACTTTAATATTCGGATGTGTAAAACTATATAGTAGGGTATACCCTCAGATATTAAAGATACAAAGCCCAAAATAAATGCGATGCTAAAATTTAAACCCTAGAATAGTTAAGATTTCACCCACTAAGGTTGATATTCTATCTTAAAGAGAGATCTTTCTTGGACCTTAAAAAAGACTAACAAATAGAAACTTGACAAAAAAAAAAAAAACAATTAAATAACAATGCAACTTACCTTAGGTAGGGTGTACTAGGGGTGATGCATATTTTTCTTGCACAACCAGTCCCTTATCCGGACTCTCACAAACTATGGTTTCCTAGTAACCATAATACTAGGCGATGATTCCTGAACCTTATAGTCATAATTTTATGATTGTACCCAAAACTCTTTCCTTCCCAACAATACCTCTCAGGAGGCAAAAACTCATAACTAATTTAAATTATATATATATATAATTTCATCGTCCCTGAGTTTTTTTTTCCTACAAGATTTGATCCTTATTTTTTTATTACTTTTTTTTTAATTGTATTTTTCAACATTAAATTAGTTAAGAATTGAGCTTTTTGATTGAGTCTGAGTCTAGAATTTTACAAGTTATGAGTATTAGAAATTAATTCAAGTTGAGAAGGTTATTCGGGTTTGCTTTGTTTTTTCTCCTGACTTTGCTTGGGTTTTTTTTCCTTATTTTTAAGCTCATGTTTTTTTAGTTTCATCCTTCAACATTTATTTGATTAGAAATTGGACTCCATTAATTTTTTCTTTCTTTCTATGGGTTTTCACTAGTTTTAAAAATTACTTGAGTTATCTTGAGTCCTTTTATTTGTCGTTCTTTTATAAATTTAGCTTTTTTAAAATATTTTTTTGTTTTTTAATTAAATTAAATTAATTGATTAAGTGTATACACGAGATGCTCACTTCATGATATTATGAAAAAGAAAACAAAAAATTATTGGGTACATCATTTTATTGGCACGAATAATTGTTTGATTAAATAAAAAGATTTATTCAAAGAAACAAAATTATTAAACACAACTTGGTTCATGCCCTTTATTGCGAGATCAAATATCTTGATTTACATCTATCTCTTGATTTTTCTAGTTTAGTCTTTTGTTATCGTTAATGACTCTTTTTTTACACTTATTAGCTCATATAATTCTTGATTTATTTAATTAGATGCATGCATAAGTTTTTTTTTATTTCTTATTGGGATTTTTTATATGAAAAAAAAACATGTTTAAAAAACTTGTATATTTATTTATTTGCTAAAATATAAAATTATTCTATCCATAATGAAGCACGAATCAAATAGCTATAGTGTATGTATGTCTCTAGTCGGCTGTCATCTTTGTTGCATGTTGGCCTCCCAGGATCATAGGTAGAATAGTCTTTTAAATATTATAGAGTCATAGAGATCATTCAAGTTTCCTTTTAAATTTTAATATTATGACAATGTATAAATTACAAAAACCTAAAACACGTATGAAAAATATTATATATATGCCTTGATTTACTATGAATTGTAATAGTGAACTAATGATTTTATCCTTAAAAAATCATACAATGCTGTCATTTAGGGATAAAATGATCTTTTCACTTGGTTCTTTTGTCATTTTAAAATTGTTTAGGGGCATGTCGGTCTTTTTACTATTTTTTGGAACAATAAAAGTACTGTATTGCCCTTAAAAACAAAAACAAAAATTTAGCTATGTTCCAGGGGCTTTTTTATAAATATTTATTTATAGTTTTTGCTATAGTGTAATGATTCTTTTACCATTTGAATACATTTTTTAATAGCTTTGTTATAGGGGTATATTCATCATTTCACGAAGATTTTTTTCATAATAATTATTTGGTTATATGGGAAAAAGTGGTATTTCTATAAAAATAAAAAAGTTACACGCCAGCATGCAGTCTCTTTATCGTTTTCAAAAGTCGTGTGCACCTGAATCTTGTGGTCAAAAACATTGTTTCACCGTGTTATTTGATTTTCCTCGACCTCCTCTTTCTTGCTATTAGGTGTGTGTGGCAACCTGATCTCTAGTGAGATGCCAACGATCTTTTCTTTTTCACTTTTTTTTCTTTTCTTTTTTCTCTTAAAAACTCTGGTCTGACCATTCAAATTTGCATATATCCCTTCAAGTTTTTTTTTTCTTTTGAATTAATCCCTCCTTTTTTAATTTTTTAATTTTTATTTTAATTAATTTTTAAAATTAATTTTTTTTTCAATTTCACCATTTTCTAATTTTCTCACTATTTTAGATTTGATCCTCATTCTTTTGATTTCTATTTTTTTTATTTGAAATAGTTTTAAATTTTTTTCTTTTAATATCACTCCCCTTCATTTTTTTTTCTTTTACTTTTGATGCTATTTCTTTTCATTGTTAATTTCTAGAATTTGGTAAGTCTTTTTTTTTTTTTTTAATTTAAGAATCTTTTTTCCAATTTCATCTTTGAAATTTACATTTGTTGACAATTGAACCTCTTAATTGAACTTGTGTCCAAAGTTTCATGAGTTTTTTTGGTTTAACTAAAAAAAATACCCTTAAAAGCATCACGACACTTAGCTTGGTTTCAGAGTTTTTTTTTTTTTTTTTAATTTCACTCTTCAAAGCACAATGTTATTACTATATTGCCCTTAAAATCACAAATTGTAAAGCTCGGCTTAAATGGTTTATTTGTAATCTCATATTTTTTTTATTATTATTTTTAATGATTTATTTTCGGAGGTAATTTTGTATTTTAATTAATATCTATAATATTTTAAAAAAGTGTATATATATATATTATTTTGTCTTTCAATATTGAATTTGTGGGGAAATAAATATCATAGGTGACTTTTCTCCTACTTTGTATAAGATTATCACATTTCCAAACAAAAAAAATTATCAACTATAAATCCCAATGAATATGCTAAATTAAAAATATAAAAAATATTCATTGGGATCCATAATATCTTATAAAATATCTCGCAATCGGATTGTTATAAAAAAAGTAACTCAACATCTCAGCATCATCTATTTTTTAACATTTAGTTAAATAAAACATTATTTAAAAAAAAAAAATAAGTTGTTAATTTCTGCCTCTACTGAACGATTTACTTTTTTATATGTCAGATTTGGTTCTCATTCTTTTAATAAACTAGAAAAAAAAATTAAAACATTAATAAGTTTGAAGCTAAATTAATTTTTTCTTTTACTGGAAAATAATTTTTATTGACTATTTTTTTAATGATAAACAAACACAAAAAATTTTAAAAATAATTTTTTTAAAAAAACAACTTTTTATAAAACTGTACCTAAGTCCTCTTCCCTTTTAGGATGCGTTTGTTTACCTTTAACTTTGGTGTTTGCGGTGCAAAAAAAAACAGTACGGTATTTGGTAACACACCAAACTGTATTTTATACTATGAGATTCATTAAAAAATTAAGTTTGAAATGTAATTTTTACATGTTTTTTTAACTAAATTTCATTTAATACTATTTGTTTTTGTGTTTCAAACACTTTTGAAAAAATTTGAAATTTTTTATTTTTTTCTTTACTTCAAATTAATATATATACATATTTTATTTTCAAATCAATTTGATGTACTGATATTAAAAATAATTTTTTTAAAATAAAAAAATATTATTTTAATATATTTTTAAATAAAAAATATTTTAAAAAAATAACCATAACCATAAACACAAAAGCACATTGACATCCTTATAATACAAGCCACTACGAAGGGCACAAATCATCTCAAGTTTATAATAGGACACTGTGATAGTATTTATATTGCAATTGAAAAATATTTTTTTAAAATATATTTTTTAAAATTAATATATTTTTTATGTTATCAAATCATGATGTGAATTTTATTAAATTTTTTGAAAAAAATTTATTTATTTTTATTTTTTAAAATGAATATATTTCTTTATGTTATTAAATCAATTTGATGTGCATTCCATTATATCTTTTGATTAATTTCTAGAATTGGATATTTTTTTCCAAGAAGGCGTAGCTCCTTCAAAGGCCATGTCTAATTTTTCACCAGCATTTCTTCCACTCAGTTCTTAAATAGTTAATGCCAATAAAAGCGAAGTGCTTCACCCATTAAAACTCTCCATCAAAATTCAAAATCTACAAACATTAACAAAAAATAAAAAACAATTAAACAAATCCAAACACATTGTATTTCATCATATTTTACGCTAATTAAACATCTTACTCTATTTTTCTTCTTTTTTTCGCTTTCAAAAATTAAGTTCAATGGCATATTCAAAGCCCTTTGAACCTATATGTTTCTGTGTTTCAAAAATATTTTTGAAAAAATTTAAATTTTTTTTATTTTTTTATTAACTTCAAATTAATATGCCAAATCATTTTGATTTGCTGATGTCAAAAATAATTTTTTAAAAAATAAAAATACATCATTGACATGTATTTTGACACGAAAAATTATCTAAAAAGTAATCAAAATCACACTGTACAACAAACTCAAAACCCACAAACATCCTTAATCCTAAAATATATGCTCCACAATTGGATCTCTCTCCTCCTTACCTGCAGCACCACCACCAATCTCTCGAATGGTAGGAAATCTTCCCCTAATTATGATCAATTATGATTGAGCGCAATTCATCTTCTCTGCAAAAATCATCCTCAAAGTTATGAGAATAGTTTCGAGGATCATACCCAAAATCCTCTGGACAAAGATGTTTCATGTTCTTTCCTCTCTTTCCAATCAACCCACGATACTTATCCTTAATATCCAAATCATCGGTTGTTGATTTGAGCCAGGCATGAGGTGATCTTGGTGTCTGTGGCTGCAGCTTCCTACTGTTATTCCAATCTTGGTCATGATCTTGATCAAGCATCTCATGCTGACGGGTCATGTCACTAGTGGGGGAGCAACAAGGAGAAGATTATAGCTTGGCTTTTAGAGAAAAGCTGGAGAATCACTATATTCATTGATCATTGGCATCGCCATTTTTTCAAAGAATAATTAACAATTGTTGCAGCTTTCAAGGAGATAGGAAATGAAGCTATTTTTATAGAGAAAACCAGTTCAACAAAAACTTAAAGCATTTGATTTAACAGTACACCTAGATAGAAGAAACACCTAACAATAGGCAGACTAACCAACCATTTAACCAACTAAGCACGCAAATCAAGTAGTTTAATTGTGAATGGAAGGCACATCGATGTTGATAAAAATCCAAACCATCACTCAAAAGAATTGGAATGACTGGTCAAGAGGCCTTCAATAGAATAAGACGAAGCAAGACTGTCCCTAGACCTGAAACTAATTAACAGACCACCAAACTTCTGCCCGGCCCCATATCATTGCCTAAAGGAAATTATAGTATAGAAGTCCAGGATGGGGTTCTGTATCACCGTCTTCTCCCATATTAATGTAGGGCATTTGAGGCTGGGAAGAAATTTGAATCCATAAATAAGGAGCAATTAATAAATGAAAATTGTGATTTAGGTATACAACATGTACATGGAGATTGCAACGACCATTGCATGCACCTAACGACAACTTTCTGTTAATGGAAAAAGATAATCCCAAGTGGAATTCCCAATATGAGTGTTCATGTGAGCTAACAATTCATAAAGATTTAGGTGCATGTGAGCTCACAGATACATAGAGTAACAAAAAATAATCATAAGGCAAAAACCAACTAAAACAACTACTACTTAGTGTTGAGGTTGACATCAGGTCTTCCCATCTCAAATTTGACCCTCACAAATCTAGAGGATTGCAACATGAAAATATATTATTCACTTTACATTTTTGTCAACATTTCAGATTCAATCTTTTTTTTACTATGCAATACAATCAACCAAACCACCCAGCAATATCTACTATCCTGAGGAGGGATATGAGAGAATTATTCTTGTATGGTCATCATGGGGGATCAAACCTGAATGTCATCAATTCCAGAGTGCAGATTGAATTAGAATTCCAATTAACAACAACCATAGCAACAAGTTTTAACACACTGAACTATCTTCACTCGGACTGTGTGAAGCACAAAGAGTATAAGGTGAAAGCTATTATAGCATTGCAAAAACAACGACAGAGCTATCATGCATGGAAAATGCAAATAGCAATTCAAGTCACAAAATATGTTGAAAGTCAAAAGGGCACTCACTGGAATACATGTTGAGAACAACTTCCACCATCTCTGGTTAAAATCAATTGCTTAATATCATATACATGTTTCCTTTGTACCTGATAAAAATAAAAATAAAACAATTCAATGAATTAACAGTAGAGACCCATGCTATGACTCAAGTGAATGTTTGACTTGATTGATCATCAAGATGTTTCCTTTTACACTTGATGGAAAGCAATTAAAATTATATTAAAACCAGAATTAAAACCTGGACACAAAGAGAGGACCAAACAAACTGTTTCCTCCAATCACATCCCAAAACAACAGGGATCAACATGGACTCTTCTATCAGCATAATAAATCTCTAAGCGAATTCGAACACCCAACATGTAGAAAACATTATATTCCATTTAACATTTTTTTAAAAAAAAAAAGAAAAAAGAAAAAGAAAAAGAAAGGTCAACTTTCTCAGAATCCTAGTCAAACACATTACAGGCAAGATACAAAGAAACCAATTCAGAGCATCCATAATTCCATTCTAACAGGAAACCAAAATTTCCATTCAATATTTAGAAATAAAGCAATTCAACACCTTATCAACTCACCATTTCAATTACCCGCGAAGAGCAACATCATCCATGTATAAATTCGAACCTCATCTTTCAGTTCTTATCTCCCACAACAAAATCCTCCTGATGTTCCCCAACCTGCCAGGAAATTCATAATTCATAAATTATATTTCAATTTCTGTATAGCATATTATAATTTGCACCACAGCAGACCTTGGTAAAAACCCAAAGCAATAAAGTACATGTCTGAATATTTAAAATAAAAAACATATTAATGAGTCAAATACCAAAATAAAACACAAATCGATAAAAGAAAACTTAGAAAGGTGTCCTATGCCTAATACCTTTAAAACCATCCTCATCATCAGTGACGCGAGAGCAGGGCCATCGCTCTGTAGATTTCTCTTTTTCGTCATGGCTTCCTTGCCCCCCTTTTTTCTTCTTGGATGGTGCCTCCTCTTTCGACTTTCGTCTATCAGTTTGTGTTAGAAAAAGGAGAAGAACCACCACTGCCAACGCACCACCTTCACCCTCTCTCGGCAGCATTCTCTTATCTCCGATGCAGCATCCTTCTCCATTTTTCTCCAACCTGCGATTCATCCCTGTTTTCGGTATGGTTTCTTTTTATCTTTTAAAAGTACTTTAAAAATAATTTAATTTGTTTTTAATTAATATATTTTTAATATTTTTATATTATTTTAATATGATAATATTAAAAATAATTTTTAAAAAATAAAAAAAATATTATTTTAAAATATTTCTAAAAAAATTATTTTAAAAATTAATTACAATCATTAAAAAAAAAATATTAACTTAGAGTAAATGAAAATGAAAAAGAAAGATAAGCTAATGACCAGAAAAACATGGATAAAAGCTTGCCACGTCTCAAAAGATCAGAAAGAAAGGCAATGCGAAAACCCCACACTACCCTTTCAACACAACTAAACCTTCAATCAATATGAAGGGTATAATCGTTACTGAACTATTAAAATCCACATTTAAAGCACTCTAGGTCAACAGTGTTTGCATAATCCATAAGAATATTTGTATGGTGACAAAATTTACAAAAAAGAAAAGTACAAGGGCAAAACTTGACGTCAGATGGAGAGTCTCACACACAACAAGCACAATAAGAAATAATAATCTGTGCCTCTCACTAGGGGTGAGCAAAAAAACCAAAAAACCAAATAAATCGAAAAAACCGAGAAAAAAAAACCCGAAAAAACCGAACAAAAAAAAAAAACCGGATTAAACCGATTAATTTTTTTCCAAAAATGTTCGGTTCGGTTCGGTTTCGGTTTCAGAAACCAGAACCGGAAAAACCCCAACCGAACCGAACCGGTTCGGTTTGAGGGGTACTATAAATACAAAAAAAATCGCGTCAATTTTTTTAACCCTAGCATCTATACTTGATACTTCAGCCACCCTTGTTCTTCTCCTTCTCCTGAGCCGCTCCCAGCTCCCTAACTCACAGTCTCACAAATTCACCACAATTTCAAATTGAAATTAATCCATCTCCATCTACTGGACCACAATCAGATCAGCCCCCACCATTTTCAATTCTCCATCTCCATCCATCTCCAGCTACACAGTAAAAGGTTGAGTAGAATTTTTTTTTTATATACTTTTGTTCTTATTTTAATATGTTCTCCGATTGATACGAGTCCTTCCATAAAAAAAAAATACTTGAAAACGGAATTGGACCCCCCCCTTTGATTTGAATCACTCGTAGTTTTGGTACCCAAATGTAGCAATCTCTGTAATCAAATATCAAATGGTTAGTTTGCTTTCGGTTGATGTTTATATATATATATATATATATATATATATATATTTATGCTGCTATTATATATTTATATATATATATATAATTATATATACTGTATACATGCTGAGTTTATATATATTAAGTTTATATATATATATATATATATATATGTTGTGCTGCTATTATATAATTATATATATATATGCTGGGTTTGTATATATAATATATGCTGAGTTTGTAATTATATATATATATATATGCTGGGTTTGTATATATAATATATGCTGGGTTTGTAATTATATATATATATATGCTGGGTTTGTATATATAATATATGTTGAGTTTGTAATTATATATATATATATATATATATATATATATATATATATATGCTGTGTTGCTATTATATAATTATATATATATATGCTGGGTTTGTATATATAATATATGTATATGCTGCTATTATATAATTATATATATATATATATGCTAAAATTGTATTATGCTGTAATGCGTGTAACATGTTTTTATTATGTAATAACAGATGGAAACTACTCAAATTCAAAATGCTTCATCCACGGGCACTACACCAACATCTACCATGTCTCCAACTTCAAAACCTAACACAGAATCAACCAATGCAGGATCCATAGATACAAAAGGTAAACAACCTCAAGTTCTTGCATCTAGGAAAAGAAATGCTGATGATAAAAAAAAGTCACAAATTTGGGATCACTTTACAAAACTTGATGTTGATCCTAAAGCCCCTAGAGCTGAATGTAATTATTGTGGAAAACATTATGCATCTCATACTATTATTAATGGCACAAGTAACATGTGGAGTCATTTAAAAGTGTGCAAGAAGTTCCCTTTTGTGGTTGATAAGAAACAAAAGGTTTTGGTATTAGAACCTAAGATAGAGAAGGGTGAATTGGGAGAACAAAATGTGGGAAGTCTTAAGGCAATAGGTTATAATTATGATGAGTGTAGACAAGTACTAACAAAGATGGTTATAATTGATGAGTTGCCTTTTAATTTTGTGGAGGGTCGGGGATTTAAATTGTTTGCTAGGACCATGCAACCTAGATTTGACATTCCTTCTCGTTTTACAATTATGAGAGATTGTTTGAAACTTTATGTTGAAGAGAAGGATAGATTGAGGATAGCTCTTAAGGGTCAACGATTGTGCTTGACAACAGATACATGGACATCAATCCAAAATATTAACTATATGTGTTTAACAGCTCATTGGATTGATAATGACTGGAATTTACATAAAAGAATTCTTAATTTTTGTCAAGTTTCCAATCATATGGGTGAGACAATTGGCCAAGTTATTGAGAATTGTTTGTTGGAGTGGGGGATTGATAAACTGTTAACCATTACATTAGACAATGCAAGCTCTAATAATGTGACCATTTTATATTTAAAGAATGTGATGAAAGATTGGCCAACTAATATATTGTCAAATGAGCACTTGCATTTTAGATGTTGTGCACACATTGTAAACCTCATTGTGTGTGATGACTTGAAAGAGATTAATGTTTCAGTTGTTAAGATTCGAAATGCCATTAGGTTTTTGAGATCTTCACCTTCAAGGCATCTTACATTTAAGAAGTGGGCTGAAAAGTTGCATATAGAGTGTAAGAAATCATTGTGTTTAGATGTTGCAACTCGATGGAATTCAACTTATCTTATGCTAGAAGCTGCTGAAAAGTTTGAAAAGGTATTTATGAGGTTAGGTGAAAAAGAACCTAGGTATATGAGTTACTTTTTAGAGGTTGATTCAAAGGAGAATAAAAAAAACATGGGGCCACCTCGTTTGGAGGATTGGGAAAATGCAAGAACTTTGGTTAAGTTCTTAAAGATCTTTTATATGGTTACATTGAGATTTTCTGGCTCATTGCATGTCACATCAAATTCTTTCTTTAATGAATTGATTTACATGCATACGAACTTGTTGCAATTGTGTAAAAGTAAAGATAGTATTTTAAGTGGAATGGCGATGAATATGATGTTTAAATTTGAGAAGTATTGGGGTTGTGAAGTAAATCAGAATTTTTTGTTATATGTGGCTAATGTCTTAGATCCACGTTTGAAGTTGAAATATGTGAAATTTTGCTTTAGTGATTTGTATGATTATGACAAAGCACAATTGCTAACAAATAAGGTAAAAGATACTTTGGTGAGCTTGTATGAGTTTTATTTGAAAATTAATGAAGTGGTGGATAATAATAGGCATAAACAGTATATATAATTATATTATAGCAGCATGTATATATAATTATATATATATATATATATTATGGATAGTTATATAATATAATCTCAGGATATATATATAAATATATAATAGCAGCATAAATAAATATATATAAACATCAACCGAAAGCAAACTAACCATTTGATATTTGATTACAGAGATTGCTACATTTGGGTACCAAGACTACGAGTGATTCAAATCAAAGGGGGGGGGGTCCAATTCCGTTTTCAAGTATTTTTTTCTTATGGAAGGACTCGTATCAATCGGAGAACATATTAAAATAAGAACAAAAGTAAAAAAAAAAATATTTCTACTCAACCTTTTACTGTGTAGCTGGAGATGGAGAATTGAAAATGGTGGGGGCTGATCTGATTGTGGTCCAGTAGATGGAGATGGATTAATTTCAATTTGAAATTGTGGTGAATTTGTGAGACTGTGAGTTAGGGAGGTGGGAGCGGCTCAGGAGAAGGAGAAGAACAAGGGTGGCTGAAGTATCAAGTATAGATGCTAGGGTTAAAAAAATTGACGCGATTTTTTTTGTATTTATAGTACCCCTCAAACCGAACCGGTTCGGTTCGGTTGGGGTTTTTCCGGTTCTGGTTTCTGAAACCGAAACCGAACCGAACCGAACATTTTTGGAAAAAAATTAATCGGTTTAATCCGGTTTTTTTTCGGTTCGGTTTTTTCGGGTTTTTTTTTCTCGGTTTTTTTGGTTTGGTTTATTCGGTTTTTTTGCTCACCCCTATCCACAGTGGCTTCTGAATCAGCATTTAGTACAGGTGGTCGTGTACTTGATCACTTTCGAAGTTCCTTATCTCCAGCAACTGTTCAAGCACTCATTTGTTGTCAAAATTGGTTGCATCATGGATCAATTCCAACTGATATTAGAAGCTTGATAAATGATCTTGAAACCTACGAAAACCTTGAGTCAGGTAATTTATTTTAGAAACTTGCACCTTTTATTTTGTTATTTATTAATTAAATTGTTTGCAATCATCTAACATGTCTAATTTTTTATTTTGTAGAATTTAGTGGAAAGTTACATTTAGTAACGGATGATAATTAATTCAAAAGTTACTTTGATGGTAAAATACTACTTTTGTATTTTTACATATTCTAATTTATTTTATCATGTTATAATTTTAGATCTTGATTTTCAGGTTTTGATGTCAATGGTATTACGGAATCAAAGTGCAATGTTCTTGTCATCTTGATGTGCTTTTTGATTGAGATGATGTGCACACTGAAGATTTATATTTTTTGCATGAAATATTTTATTTTTTATGACAATGTTATTTGTTGTTTTTTTTAAGCCCTTTTGAAGGTAATGCTTTGTAATTTTAATTTTAATTTGGTGTGTGTATTATTTAAACTTTGATGCATGAGGAGTCCAAACTCTAAAACATAAATATTAGAAAGACTTGCAACATATTAAACACAATATTAACATTAATAATTTAATATAAATGAAAATTTAGTGACAAAAATATTAAATATATTATTATAGAATTTTGTAACAAAAATAGAAAATATTGACATTAATTATAAACCCATTAGAAAGTCCAAAAAGGCCTTAAAAGCCTAAAAAAGCCTTAAAAAGCCTAAAAAAACAATAATACAGGTTTTTCGATTTTTCTGTTAAAAAAACCAAACCGAACCGAAACCATCCGGTTTGAATTTTTAAGTTTTTTAAAATTTAATTTTGATTAGTTTTTTAGAGAAAAACCGGACCGAACCGAAATGCTCACCCCTACCTCTCACCCACACAAGTGACAATACGGGGTGCTCTCAAAAGAAGAAAAGGACATGACGTGCCCTCATCGCAGAAGGGCACAAACAACTGGCATCCCTGATGTTGTCACAGGCATACAGACTAAACACAAAAGTGTTTTAAGTTTCAACTACCTTTCTTTTCTGTCTGAACTGAAGACTAAAAATCATACAAAATACAAGAAAAAGAAAAAGAAAACAGGAAGAGAATCTGTTAATATCTTAAGAGAGAAATGAGATTTAAATACAGTGTTTGATTCTCATCGAAGAAAAGAAAAAAAGAAAGTGTTTTATCGTGTAATTTTAATAAATAATAAAGAAAAAGAAGTGAAAAAATGGCGATGCCGCAGATGGGATTGCTGGCTTGGCTTGACAAGAAGATCGTGGATCCTCTCTATCAAATCCTTCGCAGGTAGCTTCTCTTCAATCTATTTTTTTATAGATGAGGTTCTGTGGTGGTGTTATTTTATTTATTTATTGGCAGGGGTTTAGAGCCGAAGCAATTGGCTTTCTCAACGGCACTTGGTATTGCTCTCGGAATATTTCCTATATGCGGTATGTATGTATTTTGTTCTGTGGAGAAACTCGATGAGATTCTTGAAGCTATTTAATGAAATTTCTTGGAAATGATTGGCAGGTGTTACCGTTCTGCTTTGTGGACTGGCTATTGCGCTGCTTGGATCTCTTTGCCATGCTCCCACCGTGCTTTTAGCTAACTTCATCGCTACTCCCATAGAGCTAAGGTATTTCTGCTTTCTTCCTGGAATGGATCATGGTACCGTATCCATCTTCATCGTTGACATTGCGTGATTTGTTTTTTAATGAAAAAAATATACCTGGCATTGATCCATTTTCTACCACATTTTCTGATTAATTATCTATTTATACCGCGGCAGTCAGTCAAAGATTTAAGGAAATATTTGGTGATTTGGTCTCTGAATGCTCAAAGGAGCTTTGATGTGCATTTGGACTTGATAATAACATTTTCAATTTTTTGTCCTTTTGTACATGCACGCATTGCAGCGCCTTAAGTATGTACTAGATTCGTTTTTCTTTTTTGAATTCTGATTTTATGTTTTTCCTTTTCAAGTTTGGTGGTGCCCTTCTTGCGCTTTGGCGAAGTTATGTCTGGTGGACCTCCTTTTCCTTTGACATCCGATGCATTGAAAAAGGTTTTGACAGGACAAGCTTCGCGTGAAGTTATATTAAGTATTGCCCATGCTGTAAGTAGCCATATTGGTTCTAACCAACACTCTTACTCTCTATCTCACATGAATGAACGCGATTGTACTCCGATGTTTACCTTCACTGGACATAAAACTCCTTAAGTATTTAGGGTAAACATCTTGGGATGAAGAAAGGAGTCAGCATACTAAAGTAGAACGTTGAATTTAGAAGTCAGGAGATATGGTGTTCCAAGGGATCATTTAGATATGAGAAGGTTATTGTTATTCTCATTGAAACTCTTATATAAATAATAGAATCACCAAAACATCTCTTGGTTCAAATAGATTCAAACCCTTCAAACATAGTAATCCTCGAAAGGAATAATTTCTAGATGACAGCCTCTAGATAATCAGTTGGGTAATATGACAATCAAATATCCACATGGAGTAAAATACTCAACATCAGTAGCTGTGTGCTCAATCTCTGAGAGGATTGAGGGATCATAGTTTATCTTCCTCAGCTTAAGCTAGAGTTTGGTTTCAAATATGATCCCATTTCGACAAACTTGAGCTTGAACAGCTTTAAATGTTTATTTTGTACTCCACTTGGCTTGTGGTCCCAGATTGCTGTACCCTCTCTCCCTAATGCCTTATCTGCAGACTGGCATTATTATTAAAAGAGGCTCGGTTGATAAGAAGTGTAAACAATTCTGGGAAATGTATTTTTAAACCAAGATCCAAGACCACGGTGCCAAATTGGTACAAGTGATAGCAGCATTTTCTAATAATGCTAATCCTACGTGCTGGATGAATGTTGAGGATGCCTCCATAGGACCATCTAATTAGTGACTTCAATGTTTTGTTCATAGTGTAAGGTTTTAATAGGGTGGGTCTGTATTTGTGAATGAATTTCTCGAGTGCTACAATGTGGTGGTTGGAGGATTTTGGTTTCTTTAGGTTAGTAATCTAGCACAGGTTTTGGTGTCTGAGGTGGGATACTGATCCAGTGTTCTCGATGTCCATAACTAAATTTTGTTAAGAAGATTAAAGAATTCGAGCCACATACAAGATGATGGATCTTATTTGAATTATGTGCATGCAACCAGCACCCAGAAGTACAAAATCCATTCAGTTTATGAAGATGCTGTCACATTAATTATTCACTGTCTAGAGAATGTGGATGGTATTTTTTTTTTTATTATTATTAGGGCATGTGCATTAACAAATAATGAAGACGTAGAAACCCCTGTTCCCTCAAACGCAGACGAAGTCCAATGTACCATTAGTTCAAATTAGAACAAGGAGGATTAGATGGGTTACAAATTAAGTAGGAAATCACTTTTAATAGGCGACCATCTTTTGCAGCTAATCAGCTTCTGACAAAACAGGAAATAAAGTTCTTCCTTGTCTTCTTCATGTTTCTGGTCATAACTACTCAAAATGTGGACAACAAATAAAAGATGCATTGGCACTTGCTTTGGCTGTCCAACATTCTTTCAACAACAAAGTTTCTTATCTTTCATTCCATGTCGCAAGATGTAGTAAGCTGAACTGTTGCAACCAACAACCTTGAACTTCTAATCACTATATAGTTTGCAGCTTATACTGTCAATTTATACTGCACTAACTCCGGCGATCAGTTGATATGCCTGCTCACCTAATTTGACTCCCAGTGCTGATTGTTGTAAAATTTTAGATTAGATAGAACGTCCAATTACCGTAGTGGATCTGCAATGCTTTGACTTGTTCTTTTCAGTTTCCTCCTTGAACCACTGGGATGATTCTGCACTTCTATATGGGTTGAGATTTGGAGCTCACGAGGAAATCCATGTGGCTATAGACATTTTTTAATATTTATTTTATTCCCTTTCAGAGGCATTTTATTTTATGTGATAATTAATGTCATCACAATGATTTTGCAGCTGTTGGGATGGCTAGTAGCAGCACCTTTTATTTTGGCTGCACTCTACATAATATTTTTGCCATGTTTCAAGGTCTTGGTTCACAAGTTCAGCACTGTTCAATCAAGCCCAATGAAACCATCAAATTCACTCGCAGAAATCAGCTTAAGGTAAGGGATGTTTGATGAATGTTTTATAACCCACCTATATACTGTTCATTGCACTGACAACAAGAAATGCTGATTAACGTAATAATACTGTATGTACATAAAATCACAGAAACTTAGTGTGTACATAATGTCATGCCTTATGAGCTTGTCATGGTCAATTTTCTTCCAAAATGTGTACCTCCCTTTGCCTCTATGAAAGTGGAAACGTTCTTGGTTTAATTTTGCCAGAGAAAAATCCTACTAATGTTTCTGTTTCTCTTCATCTCTTTGGTGTGCTCTTTGATTGCATTCATCAAAATGTCAATTTAATCTTGGTTTTGGGCTGGCCAGAGTCTGACCTTGCACCTTTCTCTAGTGTTGTGAAGAATGGAGTAGTGCGAGTGGTAGAACCATATAAAGGGAGCCTGTCGCCTTTTGTTTGCTTGGTTGCATTTCTACCTTTGTATTCACTAGGAATTTTAGTGACTTGATTAGAAAGTTATTGGTTTCAGTTTTGCTTCTGGTAATAAATGCTTCTTTTACCCCATTACCAATAGTCTTGATCGAGTCCACATTTGTTTATTTAGTGTTCTGTCATCTCTTTGGTTCCGCTTCTAAATACCTAGTGAACATGGAAAGTTCTTGTCGCATATTGAACTCCAGGTCAGGGGATAGCAATACTGCATTGAGTCCCGGGGTACAGCTTTATGCTTGCTTTTGGTATGTACCTTGCTCTTGGAAAAATGCGCCAGATATGCTTTCTGGGAAAGTGCTGGTGCGGAGCCAATACCAGTTCACTTGGATTTTTTTTTTTGGCAGCTTCAATTTAAGGAGCACATTAATATAGGCCATTGTAGTATATCTGACTAAAGGAAGGCTTTAGAGAGCATTAATGGGTTTTATAGTTTTTACTCTCGGAACCTGACCCAAGTCACCCCTTGATTTCTGTTTTCTGTTTTTGTTTTCAAAAAATTGAAAACAAGATATGAAAATATGTTTGTTTTTGTTTTTTTGTTTTGATGAATAAAAATTGACAATAAGTTTCAAAACTTTTTAAAACAAAAATTTTCTTAAATGTTTTCAGAACTTGTTGTTCCACTATTAATCTAATGTAGAACTTAGGTCATGATTAGGATGAAACTAAGTCCAGGACAGTCTGAGACTAGATCAAAGGTGCCTAGTGATCTGAAAAGACTGGCTCAAAAGTTGGGGCGGGGGGTTGGGTTGATATCAAGTCCCCAGTTTTAGGGGCTAGGCTAGATTGGGATTGGATTTGAGAATTGGGCCTCAAGTTCTTAGGGGTTAGGCCAAGACTAGTCGAAGATGGCAAGGTTTGGGCTAGGATTAGGTTCCAAACATCAAGGGTTAGGCTCAGGACAAGTTTGGGATTGAATTTTAGGCCATCATGAATCAAAATGATCTTGGAACTAAGGAGCCTAAGATTAAGACCAAGTCACTTGGAGTTAACTAATACTAGTCCAAGACATGTTGAATCAAGATCGGTGTGATCGAGTATTGAGTTAGGACTAAGTGAAATCAGATTGTACCTTACCATAATTATCAAACTTGACTCGGTGGGTTGATCTAGGAACTTGGTGACCTAAGGCCAAACCCGAACTAGGCTTGAAATTAAATCAACTCACCCGGTCAAACCTAGTTAACCTGATCAAACCTTGGTTGACTTGATCAATCTGACCAATATAACTTAACCTAATTCAAATACGATTGAGTTAACCATGAGATATAAAAAAGGAAAAGAAAAATCAAAATCACGTCATGGTGATCATTAAAAAAATTAAAGAATGTGAATTGATTTGATTTGATAACCTAGTGATTCAGACCTTTTATTGGGTTAGATCTTAAATCGGTTTGACAATTATGTACCTTATAATTTTGAATAACATGAGTAAAAGTTCCATTAATTTGAGTATATGATTGAGACTAATGAAGTTGTGAAAAACTTTAGACTAGTGCTTTCCATGGTTGTATCTTTGGGTTAGTGAAGTGAACGAGCTTGACCACTTATCTATAAGCTTTCCAATCGAATAAATTTCTTGTGGGAATATAACACTCACTAGTGTTTAAGTTAGAAAACATACGAGGATAAAATAATGTATAATAAAGGAAAATAGAATGAAATTGTAGGTAGTGTGTATATATATGTTATGTTTTTGTCTATTAAATTGTATAACTTGTTTAGTGTTTGTTTATGGTTCTTGAAATTGTTGAATAGTTATTGGTGGTTTTTGGAATTGCTAGATGATTGATATTGTTCTCGGAATTGTTGAGTGGTTGATGCTAATAATTGCATGGCTTGGCTTGGCTTGGCTTATCATACTTTTGTGGCATATACCTTAGTTGCATCATCTATTTATAGTAAGTGGAGTACTTCGGTTTGTGAAGAGGTTTGTGAAGAGTGATGTGTTATTGGTGGGCTAATCTTGGCTTAATATTGGTGTAGAAGTTGGTGATTGAGTAGGTAGAAAATAAATAATGGCTAGAAAAGTGGTGTCTAGTTGACATAGAAAAATTTAGTTCCATATTGTAACCAATTTAATTGGAAATAATATAACCTTTAATTAATTCAAAACAATCAAATCAATGCCTATTGTTAAAAAACAATTCAAAACAATAAAAATAAAATAAAATTAAAGGGGCAATTGTCTCCTTTTGCTCTTACGTTGCTCCGCCACTGTTTATAATGGTTAGAGGGGTGTACTCAATAGAGCTTTAGTGTGTCTTCAGGGCCTCATTATTATTGTTTTCCTCTCATGCTTTGTTTTTTGTGTTAACCCATTTCTTTTCTTCTTTCATTTGTCGTTAAATCTTGCTTGTTTTCTTATGGTTATTAGATTTACATACAAATTCTTGTTGACTTATGTAAAATATATATATTTTAGTAAAGGTGCATAATTTAGAGAAGAAATGCATAGGACATGCATTTTGTTGGGAATGATTTTTCTTTTTAGTTCCCAAGAATGGCATATACATTCTCTGTGCAAGTATAACAAACACCACTTAAAGTGTAAACATAAATTTTTCTATGTAGAGTAAACACTATTTTTTTAGCCAGTATTTATTTTCTACCTAATCAGTCACTAATTTCTCTATCAATGTTAAGCCAGGATCAATTCACCAATGGCACGACACTCTTCACTCACCAAGATACTTCACACATTATAAGGCACTTCAGCTTTATTGCAACATTATTCTCCATAGTTTACATGTAAGTTGTTGTGATCAAAGTCTATAAATTTCTTGGTCACTATGTAAAATAAATCAAGCTATGTAATTTCATATATAAGTATCAACCATACAACAATTCCAAGAACCATAAACAACCATCCAACAATTCTAAAAACCACAAACAACCATTTGACAACTCATATAAGTTCATAGACAAAAACACACAACATACAAATAAACACTCATAATTTCATTAAACTGTTGTATCTTGGTGTTGTAAATGATTTAATCAAATAATTATATTATTAAACTGATATTAAGCTTTGATATTTAGTCATAGTTTTGATATAAAGGACCTTGTTCTATATAAAAACACAACAATTTATCCCTAATGATCCTTCTGGAATCTCTGCTTCATTATCCTTATCTTTGACACAAAATGAATATATTAATAATGTTATTTTGGATGCACAAGTTGTTTTTACTAAAAATGATGAACTTCAATGAATTCCAGTAAATGAGCTATATAATCAGATTTAGAATATACTTGAATTATTAGAAAGATATCACAATAACTTGATCATGATCTTTGAGAGTATTATTAGAACCACCTCAAACTATACTTGAGAGGAGTTTATGTAGTTCCAAGAGAGTTACTAGATCGGAGACTTTGTTTAAGCACCTGTGTGGTCATAGACGATGGAGGGTAGTCCAAACCGTTTAGAGTTTGGGTTTTAATTTATGTTTTGGTTAAATTTATTTGAATTTTTAGTTGAGATTTATTAATTAAAATTTATTTGTTAGGTTGGATTTAATTATTGTTAGATATTTTATTTAATAGGCAATAAGCTCAATTACTTGTTCTGGTTAGAGTTTTAGTCTTTATATTATATTTTTTAAAATGTTAAACATTTGTTGATGAATTGAATAAAAATTGCAAAGTGGTAGACTTTTTGAACCCCCATTCTTCTCTTCTTCAATTTTTTTTTATAGCCTTTTCTTCTTAACTTGTTATTTCATCTTCAAATCTCTTTTATCACACATCAATTATCTAATAATTGAAATATTAAAGTGTACAAATCAACTATAAACTCTTAAAGCAACTATTTGACATTCTAAACCTCCTCTAAACCATCTTGGAAAAAACAAATAGGGGTGAGGTGAGTGTTACATGCCCGATAAATAATAGTGTATCTTTCTAGCTGGACCAAGCATGCTAAAATTTACTAACATATATAACTTAAAATCAATTCATTAATTATCCCAACATATTACTTCATTCAAAGATTCAAAAGTTCAAAAACATATTTTCAAAAACATATTTATAAATCATATACAAACTTAAATAATTCAAACCAGTCATTTTGAATATAAACATTGATTGTACACGCATATTCAAAGTCAAAATCAAAATCAAAGTACTACATTTGCTCTAACCATAGTATGGTTAATAATGAATAGTATTTTTTCTTATGAATATACATTAAGTTCTAAATAAACATGTTTATAAGTGTTGGTGTTTAGCTTCCAAAAACCGAGTCCAAAGCATTGTCAATCAAATTCATATTCATTTTATTAATTAATAAAAAAAGGCACAATAAAAAAACCTAATTAATCATATTAATTTATTTATTATTACTATTTTTCCATATATATATATATATCAAATTGTTTGAAATGTCCTAATTGTCCCTCAACTATAGTTAGGGCTGAGCATTTCCGGTTCGGTCCGGTTTTGAACCAAAATAAACAACCAAACCGAATTTTTTTATTTTTATTTTTTGAACCGAACCGCATTGAAAACCGGTTTGGTTTGGTTTGGTTCGGTTTTTTTTCTTCCAAACCGGTTCAAACCGAAATTATTCCAACTTGTTCACAGTCCCAAAAAAATCCCTAATTCCTACGTCGAAGAAGGCAACTAAAAATCTTCCTTGTTTGGGCATTTTGATGCTCTATGTCCTGACCGTCCACAATTAAAACAAGAGCCTCCAAATCAAAACTTCTGCTACGCACAATAAAGAAAATATGTCATGTTTGTTGGCTGAAACTTGTATGAATAAATTGTCCAAACCCTCAGCCACACAAGCTAGTAAAAGATAAGAAACACAATAGGAAAAAAATCCACCACTTGATACTTACTCACATCATGCAAGCACCCTATAAAGCCTGTAATTTTAGGTTTACAAAGAGTAAAGGGAAGGGGGAGGGATATGCAGAAGGGGGGGCTAAAGGGAAGGGGGAGGGATATGCAGAGAAGGGGGGCTAATGAGAGGGATATGCAAAGAAGGGATATGCCGAGAAGGGGGGCTAAAGGAAGGAGGGATATGCCGAGAAGGGGGGGCTAAAGGGAGGGAGGGATATGCAGAGGGGCGGCTAATGCTAAATGTGATTTTAGGGTTAGAAAATATTGTATTTATACTTACTTTTTTTTAAAGTGATGACTGGTTGAACCGGTTCGGTTCGGTTCAATCGGTTTCAAACTTTAGAAACCGAAACCGAACCGAACCGTAATTTTTTTGTGATTTTTTAATCGGTTAATTCGGTTATTTTTTCGGTTTGGTTTTTTCGGTTATTTTTTTTCTGGTTTAATCGGTTTATTGGTTTTCTTGCTCACCCCTAACCATAGTTAATTATAATTATTTATCAAAGGATAATGTTGTCCTTTCCAATTCAATTTTCTAGGATATTAAAGAGAGCTCTTAAAAAAATCACTTAATTATACAACAATAAAATTGTTTATTGTAAGAAAGGTAATTATTTCAACTTTATTAATAAAAAAAAAATCTAGTATAATTCCTTCTTTTACTATTAACTCTTTTACAATAAATTTATTTTCATGGGTTTCTAATCTAATAAAAGGTGTAAGCAAGAATAAAAAAAAAAAAAAAACAATCTAGGTAATTTGAAAGAAGAATAAGAAAAAAGGTTTCATTTAATTAAAATCTTGTGTTCTAATTCATTCGCTTCTTTTTTCTTTTTCTTTTTCTTTTTTTACATTTGACTTCATTATAATAATAATTTTTCAAACAACAACTTAACAAAATTATATATACAAGTTTCAATAAAAATAAAAAAACAATATTTTGATATTTTTTGTGAGTGTATTATTAAAGAAAATAAGGTATATAGCTTGTGCATTGTAATGGGAAACTTTTTGGAATCTATTTTAACTAATTATATGATCATAACAAAAACTCATAATAAAGACAACGAAATAAAATCATTGAGAAAAAATGTTTTTTTCTTTTTAAAATTTCTTTTTATGATTCATTTAATGTTCCCTCATTTAATTTTTTTTTTAATAAGAAGCACAATTCATTGACCAAAAAGTGAAAGATACATAGCATGTTCACATACAATAATTAACGAGATGTCGCTAACATAGTAAAAAAGGAAAAATCTCATTAAAAATAAATACTAAATTGATTGATATATAATGGATAGGATCTCAAATATAATAATATTTATTCAATTATAATTAATTTTGATTAAGCTTTAATGAAGAAATTCATTAAGGTATTACAAAAAGAGTGCCTAATGATATCATAATGACAATAGTAATTTCACTTGAAAAAAATTCATAATTAATTTTACCTATTTTATTTTAATTGAAACAAAATTTTACAAAAAAAAAAAGGGGGGCTTTTAAAAAGCCAAATGGCTAGGTATAATAGGCCTCCTTTTGGTTCAAAAAAATGTGGGCAAATGAGTGTGGGCCTGCTAAAATACTAGTTGATTCGTTGTCTATTATAGATTTAATGCTAACCATCTCAAATGGCTAGAAAGTTGGATCATCAATTTCTTGAAAACTCATTTTAACTATTTTTTACTAGAAAACATCTAAAAAACACCATAAAGACCTCGATAGATTTATTTTTGGCCTAAAGTTAGCCAAAAATTAGTCAAAAGATAAAAAATCAACCTAAATTCAAAAGACTTAAGCATAATATACTTATTTTAATGAAGGCCCAAAAAATCTTAATGAAACTCATATCATTGAAAGGAACTTGTTAACATCAAGATTATCTTTTTTTTGTTAATAAAATCTAGCAAACAAAAAATTTTCTCTCTTATCCTGTTATTTAGTAACTTTCTTTCTTTTCTCAAATTTAGGAATTGAAATATAATAAAAATAGATTTTGGAACCAAAATATTAACTTGTCAAACTAAAAGGACTAAATATAATTTGGCATAATTATCCAAGTAGAAAGGCATGTTTTTAGTGGGTGGAAAAAACTAATTTTGCAAACATTACAACTTTTATATATATATATATATATATATATATATATAATCAAGCATCAACTCAATATCAAAATGTTTTTTTGAGATCATAACAACTTTATAAAAATCAAATAGAAATAAATTATCATCTCAATCTCAATTGAACATGAATTTGAAAAGAAAAAAAGTTAATTGACTTAATATAAAAATCCAAAGGACTAAACAAAAGTCATCAATATCTTTCAATCAAGTGATTAGACCTAATCAATAAGTATAAGAAGTGTTGTAAGATGTTTCTCAAATCCAAACAAAACGATTTTAATATTTTTTATAGCAATTGTTTTTCTATTAAAAATATAAAACAAGGAAGTTTGTTTTATGTTTTTAAGAAATTTAAAACAAAAATAGAAATGAAAAATGATAACAAACCAATCTAAGATTTTGTCGGATAAGACCATAATTATGAGACATTACTTAGTGGGTCAATTTAATAACATGTTAATTTAGAGTCTAATCTAAGTTGGGCAATGAAAAACATAGACTTTTTATTGATCAAATTGAAGTCGTTTCAAGCTTTAAAAAAAAAAAAAAGGTCAAAAGTTGAATTGATTTAGGTTAACAACTTCACCAACAACCTGAGTCTATGGTCGGGTCAACCCCAAGTCTAAGTCTAATTATTGTGGATACTATATTGATAAAAAAGAGTAAATTATAATTTGATCTATTTATAAATTGATCCTTTTTCACCCTCTAGTTTTTAAAATAATTAATTAGTCCCTATATCTTTTAATCTATTTATAAACTGATCTCTTTTCACTCATTTAATGTTGTTTTTCAATTTATTTTATTTTTTAAGAAATAGAAAAAATAAAAATAGACTATATGTAAAGATTAATGAAAAAAAATACTAAATTAAGTTGGACATCACCGATCATGTTATTAATTATTATTATTTAAATTAAAAAGACTATTTAATTCACTTTGAGAAACTAAAGGGACTGATTTATAAATTTACTCTAATACTAGTAGGGATGACAATTTAACTCGAACTTGATGGATATTGACCAGAATTTACCCGAATGGATATGAGTTTTTGTTTTTCCATTAATGTTTGGGTAATACCTGAAGTTGAAAAGTTGGGTTTGAGTAGGTTATGAATATTGCACTGTCCAACCCGAAACCTTGTTCGAACTAGACCCCAACTATAAACATAACCTTAAAGTTTTAAAAAATTATGTGTACCCACCTATAAATTTAAAGAGAAACTAGGGTTTCTCAATCTCACTTACCTCTCCAACCGATTTAAGAGTAGATGATTAATACTTAAAAGTATAATTTTATCAAGGTTTTATATCATTATTTTGTACTTGAAGTATCATAAATTTAAAGAGAAACTAGGGTTTCTCAATCCTACTTACCTCTCCAACCGACTCAAGAATAAATGATTAGTACTTAAAAGTGTATTTTTATCAAGGTTTTATATTATCATTTTGCACTTGAAGTATCAATAACTCTTTAACTAGAGCATATTTTATAATATCATGTCTAATACTATAAGATACCTTTAATTTATTATAAATATTTATCTTAAATGCAGGCGTATCACATAAATGAAATGATTGATTGATGAGTTTAACTACTGAAATTGAGAAGACAAAGAGAAGGCTAAGCTTAAAAAAGAGAAGTTGGTTCAGTCCAAACTGGAACATTGTTCAGTCATTGGATTATATTTGAAGTTGTAGTTCTTGGATTTTTGTTTGGTTTATATGGCTAGAAAGCTAAGATATATAATTTACATTGTACTTCAAGTAATTGAGCACATCTTACATGTTAGAATTAAAATGTGATTCTAACATGTAAAGAGTTGATTCTAATATTTATAAATATTCATATGTTCTAATGATGAGAGCTCAGACAAAACAACTACAAAGTACCTTAACAAGTTAGATTAGCGTAACCAAAGTTTCGATGAGTTTGGAGAATTGTAAACTAAATGAAAATGGTTCAAATATGTTTCTTTGTTTTCATCTAAGGCATGGGTCATAATTTGAGAATTTTGGAGAGCTTAGGTTTGTTATCAATTTATGGGCAAATTTAAGTCCAAAATTTCACCACCATTGCATTGAAAAATAATCCTATTGTATATAGTTTTCAAGTTCAGAATATCATCTTTACAGACTGTTCAACAATATATGCATTAGAGTTGTGTGCAGGAAGTTATAGTTGTTTTAATTTTTTTTATGTCTCTGTTAGGGATGATCATTTTCGGTTCGGTTTATTTTTTTATATAAAAAAGTTACCAAACCGAAACTTTTTTTAAAAAAAATTAAAACCGATTCAAACCGACTAGTTTCAGTTCGGTTCGGTTCGTTTTTTAGGACAAAAATCGGTTTGGCTTGGTTTTTTCCGGGTTGGTTCGGTTTTTTTTATTTGACTCTGTTTTGGCTTGGGTTTTTTTGGTTTGACTTGGTTTTTTCGGTTTGGCTCGGTTTTAGCTTGGTTTTGGCCCGATTACGAGTTTAGACTAGTAATCGGTTGGCTAGTCTGCAAGTATGCGTGGCTCCTCTATATGGATGGAAAGCTAAGAAATAGGCCTAAAACTTTTATGAGGAGTCCAAGATTTAAAAAGGTTGTTTTCAAGTCCAAATTGTAGCAACAACGGAGAAGTCTGGATTTGTCGTGCAACCTAGATACTATTTAATATTCATCTCATATCTCAAGTTCTAGAAGTCCAAATGACCTCAATTTTTTTCCTGGAAAGCTGAGACAATTTTCTAGAACTTTCATGAGTTAAGTCTGTTCAAATTCTGACGTTATCAATAACACTTTGTTCAGACAAGAAGATAAGGATTGCCACCAAGTCAAGATGTGGCCATCTACTCAACAATTAGTCATCAAATTAATAGTTTCAAATTTTAGCCTATAAAAGGAGGCATTTCCCATGCATTTAGGCATCTTGGTTTTCAGATGAAGATCATGCTCTTTATTTCTTTTTTCATATTTTTATAATTTGAGTTTTATTCCATGTTATATTTTCATTAATCTCTTATTTATGCCTTTCATTTCCTTTACTATACTTACAACTACATGTACATACACATGATCAAGTTTTGGGGGTCATCCCTAAAGCTTTAGCAAAATGGGATATCATTAGAAAAACAATTGAAGAGGAATTACAGGTCTCCACAATGTCTGATCGAATGAATGTAATGTTTAACCATGTTGATGCCTTCATTGCCTTACTAGGAGGTTTGAGAACATTGTAAGAGATCTTTCATATTTCCTCTTAGACCCAACTGCACATTCACCATAAACTCATAGGTCTGTTAAATGTTAATAGTTTTTATGATAATTTGTTGTCTTTTCTTGATCATGTTGTGGAACATAAATTATTAACATCTTCAGCATGACAAATCATAATATGTGTTGCTACTACTGAACCATTGATTGACCAATTACAATCTTTCATCCTTATAATTGAGCCCTCCATGAGTCATATAAATTGGTCAACTACGGAAAGTCGTAAAAAGCTTAGATTGGATTTAAGCATTCATTTGTGAAACCTTGTGTCTTTTGGTTTTAGTAATAGCTTATTATTTTATTTTGTTATTTCTTATATTTGTTTAAGTGCATTTCAGGTTTATCAGTGTTCGTTGTTTCAGGTGATGTCTTATATACTCTATCTTTCTACCTTAGGACATTGAGGACAATGTTTCATTTTGGTTAGGGGGAGAGGGTAGTAGTTGACATTTAAAAAAAAAAACTTACTAATTGACACAACCAAAAAATTAATGTCTTCTTCCAAGTGCAGGAGTGTCGAAGTAATAAATAACTCGGCAAGACCGGGGTCGAACCATAGGAGGTTAATTGTATAAATTATAGACAACAATAATACAACAACAACAACAATAACAATACTAGTAGTAGTAGTAGTACTAATAATAATAAAGAAGTTGATGAGAACTTTGAGATGAAAGATTAATGTAAGGATTAAACAATGATAAAAATAATTGTCAAGGTTAGAGGATCCACTAATGGTATTTCAAACAAGTATAGTATAAACTCTTATTATTCAACTGGAAAACCACACACAAAGGAGGTTCCAATCGGATGATTTGTCATTAATAGTTAATTATAAATTGTTAACATGATCATATTAATTATCTTATTTAAGTAACACCAAACTTTTAAATATTGTCAGGAATTCATGATGCTAACTTATGTTAACAACAAATCAAGTTTTTTTCATAGCACAGGTGTAGGTAATACCATACGGTTGGGCTATGAGAGTGCCAAGCATTTGTTGTACCAAGTGTTATACAACACAAATCTAGATTAAACATTTAACAAGCAAGGTATTAAGAATTAGTAAGATAAAAAAGATAAGACATGTTAATATTAAACATTAAGGTCCATGTTGAGTTTACATTATACTTATTCTTACACCATTAGTGTAACCTTTTCACCTTGACATAATAAACTTAGCTAAACATAATGAAGAAGAGAAACATAAATAAACAAAATAAAAACATAAATAAGATACAAGTTAACTAAGTAAAGGAAAGGAAATGAAAAGCAGTAAACAAGATATAACTAAAAGCAAAACTTAAGAATTACAAAAAATATAAAGAAAGAAATAAAAGGCATGATCTTGATCTGAACAACCAAGATGCTTAAATGCATGGAAAATGCCTCCTTTTATAGGCTAAAATTTGGAACTATTAATTTGATGACTAATTGTTGAGTAGGTGACCAACTCTTAACTTGATGAAAATCCTTATCTTCTTGTCTGAAAAAAAAAAAAACATCATTGCTAGCATCAGAACTGGAACCATCTATACTCATAAAAGTTATAGGAAATTATCATATCTTTCCAAAAAAAAAAAACATTAAGGTCATTTGGACTTGTAGAACTCGAGATATAGGCTGAACACTGAACAGTGTTTGGGCTGCAGGACATATTCAGATTTTTCCGTTGTTGCTATAATTTGGACTTAAAAACAACCTTTTTAAATCTTGGACTCCAAATGAAAGTTGTAGGCCTATTTCTTACCGAATATGTCCAAAAATTTGAGGTTATTTGGACATCTAGAACTCGAGATATGACCCAATTACCAAATAGTATTTCAGTTTGGACTGCACCAACATCTCTTTTCTAAGTTTGGCTCTCTCTTTGTCCTTTCAATTTCAATAATTAAACTCTCAATCAATCCTTTCATTTATGTGATAGGCCTGCATTTAATATGAACATTTACCATAAATTAAAGGTATCTTATATTATTAGATATGTTATTATAAAACATACTTTAGTTAAGGAGTTATTGATACTTCAAGTGCAAAATGATGATATAAAACCTTGATAAAAATGTACTTTTAAGTACTAATCACTAACTATTTTTTCTATTATTAAAACCATTTGACAAAATTGTTATTACTAGGATGGCAGAGTAAGGGAGAATTTTATTGACTCTTGAGACGCATCTTAGTAAATATTTTACAATGGTTATTTGCAATATTCATAACAAGGTCTATCACATACTTCTCTTGAAATATTTAGGTTTACAAGCTTTCGCATTGTTATCACTTGATTATGCTTATATACTCATTTAACAAGTATTCTTAAACCTTCATTTTCACACACACACTTTAACATATGATTATAGGTTGCACATTGGATTATTACATTATTTATGTTATTCTGTTAAAGGTAGCAACTAAAGAAAATGGATAGTATATAATTTGCAAGAAAAAATAAAAAAAAAATGATGATAATTAAAACATAGATAAGTTTGGTTTCATAGCCTTCCTAACCTAAACAATTAAGTCCGAATGGGTGTTTTATCACCTAATACCCTAAAGTCAACTGACTTGGGAGCTATTGACCCAATGCTTGTTACACGGGTTGCGAAGAAAAGCTTAAGGGAATCAAATATTGCATTATCTACGTATTAGTATCTGCAACCCGAGTTACTAAGCTCGTAGGGGTGTCTCAACATCTAAAGCCCTAAGATCAACTAGTCTGGGAGTCATTAGCTGAAAGCTCGTTACATAGGTTAAAGATGCATTGTGTTTTAAGTTATATGTATATATATTAAAAAAAAAAAAATCTCAACCCAAGAAAATTAACCTTAAACATTAGAACATAATATTGTTTTCTTCCAATAAAAGCCCCATCATTTATGTTTTCATACATTGAACACATAAAAAAGGAAGGTTTATTAATATTTTGTTTAAAAAATATTGAGCAGATATATATAAATTTAATGAGAGTTTATTTATTTGGATAGATTAATAGAAGTTCAATGATGAATGCCTTGCTTTGTGGAACTTGCAAATTGTTTTTCTATTTTCACGCTTTGATTATTAAAGACTAGTAATAAGGTGGTTGAGGGTGTGATTAGTACTTAAAAGTGTATTTTTATCAAGGTTTTACATCATCATTTTGAATATCAATAACTCCTTAACGAAAGTATGTTTTATAATAATAAGTCTGATACTATAAGATACGTTTAATTTATGGTAAATGTTCATCTTAAATGTAGGCCTATCACATAAATCAAATGAATATGTCCTGCAGCCCAGACACTATTCAGTGTTTAGCCCATATCTCGAGTTGTAGAAGTTCAAATGATCTCAATTTTTTTTCTTGGAAAATTAAAACAATTTCCTAGAACTTTTATGAGTTAAGTCTGTTCAAATTCTGATGTTATCAATGACGTTTTATTCAAACAAAAAGATAAGGATTGTCACCAAGTCAAAATATGGCCACCTACTCAACAATTAGTCATCAAATTAATAGTTTCAAATTTTAGCCTATAAAAGGAGGCATTTCCCATGCATTTAGGCATCTTGGTTTTCAGATGAAGATCATGCTCTTTATTTCTTTCTTTATATTTTTGTAATTTGAGTTTTATTCCATATTATATTTTCATTAATCTCTTATTTATGCCTTTCATTTCCTTTACTATACTTACATAATCATGTTCTCCTCTTGTTTATTTATGTTTCTCTTCTTCATAATGTTTAGTTAAGTTTATTATGTCAAGGTGGAAAAGGTTTCACTAATAGTATTCGAATAGGTATAATATAAACTAAATATGGACTTCAATGTTTATATCCAAGAAAGTTTGTTATTAACATGTCTTATCTTTTTATCTTACTAATTCTTAATACCTTGCTTGTTAAATGGTAAATCTAGATTTGTGTTGTATAACACTTGATACAACAAATGCTTAGCACTTTCATAGCCAACCGCATGGTATAACCTACACATGTGCTATGAAAAGAACTTGATTTGTTGTTAACATAAGTTAGCATCATAAATTCCTGACAATATTTAGAAGCTTGGTGTTACTAAAATAAGATAACTAATATGATCATGTTAAAAATTTATAATGAACTATTAAGGATAAATCATCCGATTGGAACCTCCTTTGTGTGTGGTTTCTAGTTGATTAATAAAAAGAGTTTATACTATAATTATTTCTAATACTATTAGTGGATCCTTTAACCTTGACATTTATTTTATCATTGTTGAATCCTCACATTAATCTTACATCTCAAAGTCTTCTTTAACTTATTATTATTATTATTATTATTATTATTATTATTATTATTATTATTATTATTTATAATTTATATAGTTAACCTCTCTATGGTTCGACCCCGATCTTGCCGGGTTATTTATTACTTTAACACTCATGCACTTAGGAGAAACATCAATCTTTTGGTCGTGTCAGTAGGCTAGTTGGGTTCAGTTTTCTCTTTGAGAAAGAATGTGTGTGCTGTAGCAATAGTTGTTGTCGATTCTAGAAGGAGATTGAGGTTCCTTCTTCCTCCATATTTTTTTATCACTTCTCTTCCCTCCAATTCTTTTCTCACTCAGTAACTAAGAAGATTGGCATGCAACTGGTTGGTTTCAGTTTTCTCTTTAGGAGAGAGGGGCGGTTCTAGTAGAGTTGCAGCTAGACTTTAAGGAGAGGTAGGGTCACCTTCTTTCTCTCCCTTACATTTATACTCCATCTTAAATAAGATAACCACCACCCGTTTGGGTGCTGGTTAAGGCTGTTTTTATCTCTCTTTTGGGTTATTTTAGGGCTAGTTACTACTCCAATTCTCCCCTGGAATAGGTCAGTCCTCCTCCTCCAGATTTTTCTCTAAAGTTAGTCGGTCTACATCCATTAATTCTTCTTAGCATAGGTCGACCAAAGACTAAATTTTTGTCAGGTTTTACATGAACATAACAAGGTGATTCATAACACTACCATGAGAGCGTGTTACGAGATATCCACGTGACACTTAACGTCAACTTCCATGTGATTCGGATAATTATTAGCCTTATGCACCAAGATCTAATAGACCGGTATGTATGGAATAGTTTTTTTTTTTTAACATGTAATAAAATTCTTATTTATATATTAAAAATGATAATATAATCTTTTCACAATCATATTAGGTGGTTGTAGCTCGTGAAGCTATCGACGATGTTGTGTGTTGTGCTTTCAATACTTGGTTCTCATTGTGCATTTCTTTACTTGAGGAGGTTGGGAAGGCTCAATGTTTGGTAGTACAATAGAGGATGATGATCGTGTTTATCATACACGATGATGACATGTCCATGGTTCTAATGGTGCAGGTCCATTAATGGGTTAATTTGTTAGATGTTTAACTATGTAATTTAATTAATTTGTAATTGAATTGAAATTAATGAATTATTTTGGTATTGTAATTCATTTTTATAATTATAAATGTACCTACTATTGAAATTAGTTGATTTTGTTAGTTGTTTGTTATTATTGATGTGATTTTATAAAATGTTTGCTTGATGTATTGTTGTTGTTTTTATGACTATGTTGTTAGGCAGGGAGCTAAAATGGCCGAGACTAAAGGAAAATGAGATTTTAATAGGTCATGCATGTAGTAAATGTGTGACTTATAGGTGGCGTATATACTTATGGGCCACCATTGTTTGTGTGTTATTTTGAGAATTATTTTTCCAATTATACTAATTTAGAAAATAAATTTTGTCATTGTGCTAATGTGGAAGAAAAACTCGGTTAATCTACCGATCAACTAACTAGCTTTTTTGAATTAACCTAGTTTGGCCCAATCAACCTAATGAGTTAAATCATTATCTAATCAAAACTTGATTAATTTTTTTTAATTGATGTTTTGATTTTTTTATTTTAAATAAGAAACTTGTATCTAATTGACCATTAGTATCATTTGATTGAAATTTAAAATTGTTCAGTTTCTATCTCGAACAACTACTACCCAAAATATTTTTTTCTAAGAAAATATAGTGCAACATTCATATAGGATATTTCTTAATAATCAATTAACTACAAATGTTCACTATTTAGAACTTGTTTGGCAACACGGCTGGCTATGCATTTGCAGAAAATATGATTATTATTTTTTTAAAAAATATATTTTATATATTTTTGAATCGTTTTGATGTACTAATATTAAAAATAAAAAAATATATTATTTTAATGTATTTCTAAGCGAAAAATACTTTGAAAAGCAATCACTACCACAATATCAAACACTACTTTATTGTCTATAGAAAAGTTTATACATTTCTTAATAATAACTTAACTACAAATGCCCATTATTTCTTGTTCAATGGAAACAAAATTTTGAAATTTGATAATGCTTAAACTAGCCTTAATTTTATCGAAAATCAAATTTTGAAATTTGATAATGCTTAAACAAAATTTATGATCTAATTTTAATTTTTTTTATTTAAATCTCTAATTTATTAATAACAAAAAATCTCAATAATTATTTCAAATTTTTTGCTGTTATATTTAATATTCAAGGTTATTTTGAAATTACATGGACAATAAGTTAATTTTTATTGCCCATTTAATTTTCCTCATTAGAAAACATATTTTTCTACATTAAATTTTAAACATTATTCTTACAAGTTAAGCAATACAAATATTTTCATATTATATCTTGTTATGAATATTAAATAAATAAAAATAATCTTGAATTTTAATTTAGTGTTTCCTATATGTGTGCATGTGTAATGTTCAAAGGGCATTAAATTAAAGAGAAAAAAAGGCAAAAGAAGAAGAAGAAGAAGAAGAAGATTGAAGCATGAATTAATTCATAGCTCATATAATAATAATAATAATAATAATAATAATAATAATAATAATGTCATTAAAACTATAATGGGATTGGTTTGTAAAATATAAAGTATTAAAGTTTTAATAGTTAATGAATAAATCAATATACTTTATATTAAAAGTCATCAGCCTTTCGTTGTGTGAATCAATAATGAAAGGCTGATTTTACTCTTTGATGGACAAAGTATCCACCTTGGATCTAGGGATATGATAGTATTTTTCATGGGACACATTGGTCATTACTTAAAGAGAAGGGGCTAGACAATAATTATGTGTTTTCTTTGACAGTGTGATTGCTTAATTGCCCTCAAAAGATTAAAAACAAAATCAATTGGTTCAAGGAGCTTTTAAGTATTTGACTTTATTTTTAAACAAGTTACTTTATTACCCTTGAAAATTAAAAACAATTGTCTTAGACTTTGGGCCACTTTTGTCATTTAAATTTGATCATTTGGTAGTTATTAGGTGTCCTTGAAGGCAATATGGTAATTTGATAAATAAGAAAATTAAAAAAAAAGAAATACAATCAGTAAAATAGTAATGCAATCATATTATTCGATAGTTTTTCTCATATTTACCTAGTATTTTGTCTATGTTTTATATATATAATGACTTGATATTCTTTGTTTTATGTTTTGAAGGTACTTTTGGATATAAGATTAAAAAAAAAAGTAAAGTGAAAATAATTGGCAGATTTGACCTCCGATCGATGTTTTTTCTAGAGCTTGAGCTCTAGAGGTCAAAATGAAGAAATTCTAGTGGCATTAGAAAGTTAACATCTATACCTTTCTATTTATTTATTTCAAGAAAAATAAAAAGAGAAAAAGCATGGAAATTGCGGTCTTCAAAGACAAATTTTGCATTCTGCCAATGTTGACCTTCAGCCATTCCAACTTGAATATCTTGAGCTAGAGAAGTTCATTTTATGCAAATTCTTTTCTTTTTTTTTTTGGATTCCTAACTCGAAGAACTATCAGCCTATCAAATTGTAACAAAAAACGAGCTCATATGAGAGAGATATGATGTTCTTAAGATGACATATGAATTCTGCCAGCATACAGATTTTATGAAGAAACAAGTCCAATTTACTTCCCAAAACATCCAAACCAACATCCAAGTTTTTATTTCGGCAATTTAACTTCTCCAAGTCCAAAGTTAAAGCTTGAAGATTTAACATCCAGATTTCTTTTTTTGTTTTTTAAAAAATAGTTATTACACTACTTAAATGCAAATTTTTTACTTAGAAAATGACTATTTTGTAGGAAAGAGGGATTAGAGTTTCCTATCAAATAAAAATAAAGAGAGAAAGGAAGAGGGAGGTAGCTAAAAAGAGAAGAAAAACTCATTATTTTTTCCTATACCCAAAATCATGTATTCATCTTTTCTTTTTATTAGTCTCTTAATAGACATGCAAGGCTAAGTTTTTTTTCTTAACTGCAAGAACATAGAAACCTGATTTTAAGAACCGTGAGATCTATTTTACCTTTTCTTTTCAATTTATATGATGAGTATTGTCGCACGTGTGCGGCGGCGCGGCGATCGTCCACCCTCAAGAAAAAATCGGAATATTTATTCTTGGCAAATAGACAAGGAATTTTTGTCTCTACAAGTGCAAATATGCACTGGGAGTCGCCACCTAGTACTTTGGTTACTAGGAACCCTAACTGGTCTTTAGAAATCGGGTACGGAGACTGGTTGCGTAAAGGGAAGGTATTAGCACCCCAACTACGCCCTACCTAAGGTAGGCTGCATTGTTTTAAATGTCTGATAAAATCTAAGTTCGTGTTGTGGTTTCTTATTGTTCGGAATACGCATTACATGTAATGTCATACCACAGGTTCTATTGTCCGAAAAAAAAAAGAATTAAATATCCGGAATATGCATTACGTGTAATGTCATACCCAGGATACTAAGAGACAAACAAAAAACAAAAAATTTTGTTCTGTTTGAAATTTTGGTCAATATCCTCTTGACTTTAATAAACTGGTTATTAAAGCCAAAATGCATGTTAAAACATTGTTTTTTGGTGTATGAAAAATACAATATGATTTTTTAGCTTTGAGACACTTGGCCGTATGCACAAAAATATTTTTTTCTCTTTTTTCAATTTTTTTTGTATTTTTGGAATTTTAATGGATTTATATTTTGACGATGTAAAAATACTGCCCGATATTAATCAAAATGACATAAAAAACTACGCGGAAAAATTATAAAATGCTGAAACAATTATTTTTTATTTTTTTCTTTCTGAATGTGAATAGTGTTGCTGAAACCGGGTATTTTAATACCAGATATATATTTTTACGATGTAAAATACAAACCGATATTAAGCAAAATTGATTAAAAAATGTGCTGAAAAAAAAATGTAAAAAATCTAATAATAATAAAAAAAAAATGAAATGGGCCGGACCCGGCCCATATCAGTGAGCTGGGCCAACCCGGCCCATTACCAAATGGGCTGGTTACTGTGCCTAAGCACAGTAACCAGCCTCCTTCAACTGCTGCAGAACGTGAATTAATTCACGTTCTGCACGAAAAAAAAAAAAAGAAGAAAGGAGCTGCAAAAGGAGAAGGAGACTGGGCAACGGGAGGTTACCTGCAGTAGCGTCGAGGCGGTGCTGCTGGCGGCGTAGGCACGGTGTCGATGGTGGGGGCACGGTGGCAGGCGGTTTTCCTTCTCTCTCTCTCCTCTGTGTTTTTTTTTCCGTTTTCTTCTTCGCTTCTTCCTCTCTTCTCTGCCTTCTCTCCTCTCTTCTCTCGGTCTTCTCCCTCTTCTCCCTTTTGTTCCCTCCCCTTCTCTCGGTTTTTTTCTTTTTCTTTTCTCTTCTTCCTCCCCTGTTTTTATAGGCGAAAAACAAGGGAGACATCATGATGGTGGCCGCCCCCTCCACTATCGAGCAATGGATAAAAAGGAGGAGGCAAGTGGGTGAAAGGCGGGCGTCTTATTGCGCCAAATCCGGGTGGGAAGTCGGTGCGAAACAGAGGAGAAAATAAAATCTTCTTCTCCCCTGTTCTCTGCGTGCACAGGGAAGAAGATGATGGTGCCATTTCAAAACGGCACCGTTTTGCGATTTTTTTTTTTAATAAACAGTGCATGAAACGGCGCGGTTTTGGTCAAAACGACGCCGTTTCATTTAAAAGGATTTTGGCGCCAGAACGCGTCAGATTTAAAATTAAGCCCTCAATTTGCGTGTGTTTTTCAATTTAGTCCTTGGTCTCGGATTGCTTCAATTAAGTCCCTAATTGGCCATTAAACTTCAATATTTATGCAATTAAGTCCCTGATTTGACCAATTTAACTTCCAAAAATTATAATTTGACCCCAGAACTTTAATTTCTTCCAATTAAAGCCCAAATTAACTCCAAAATCAATTTTTTTCCAATTAAAAACTCCATAAATTCAATTAAACCTTCAATAAAATTTAATTGAGTCCATAAACTTCTCATTTTGGATTTTTCTTTCTCAAATTGAATTTTCTTTATCATCGGGGCTCTCATCAGTCAATGATATACTGTCAAAATTTTTATTTTTATATTTTTGAACATCCTCAATCAAGTTTTGAGCATTTTTAGGATGCTCTGACATTTTTTCACTGTTATATTTTTTATAATATGTTTTTTTGAATTTTTTCGTATTTTATTATTTTTTATGTGGGGACCCAAAAATGGGTTACAACAAGTATGTTTGTTTTCATGTGCTTCTTTTCTATGATTGTTTAATTTGATTGCTAGATAGAACTCCAAATTATTATTCTAACCAATTTATTGCTAAGTTTACTATTAAAACTAGAGTTTTGGTATATAAACTTGTGAAGCAACTGAGTTTAATAATTGTGGTGAATCTATGTTTTTAATCTTAAAGAAAACATTCAATCAAATCAAACATGGATTACGGGTAGTTATATTGGGTAGTTATATTGTTTAGATTAATCAACTTATCTAGTTCTTCAGACTACCATTGAATTAAATTAATAATATGAACATTGTAGTTGTTTGATGGTTAGGGTTAGTTATACAACGAATTAGTTAACTGACTAATATTAAGAAATCATAAATATTCAGAATATCTACTTGATGTATCATTTCAATGATCGGTTTTGATTTTCGTAGGTGAATGTCTACTTGAAACCAAAGTTTGTTATTTTGATTATTTTCTAATTTATTTAATTTGATTTGATTTTTTTTATTCAGCTATAGCCTAGATAACCTCAAAAATCCCCTCAATTACATATCATCTAACATAAAAATCTGAACTAAACCTTTCTTGTTGGATCAATCCCTTACTTGCTCTTTACTATCTTGTTTATTTAAATTAGAATAATTAATTTGTGTGACTGCGACATCGCAATAAATAGTATCATCCACCTTTTGACGACACACGTAGGTTCGTTCGGTAGCTGAATCCATGATTCTAGGGTGGCTTTCAAAGCATTTTAGCATCCCCTCCGTGGACAGCGACACGTGTAGCACTATAGTGACCGATGTGCCACGTGTGATTTTTTTTCTTTTTTCTTTTTTCCTCTCTCCTATTTGATTTCCGCACTGGAATTAAAAAAAATCAAATTAAGTCTTAAAGTTTGATATACTTAAGATTTCATTCATATTCTCTTTATTATAATTTTTAAAATTTAGAATACTTTATGAAATTAAGAGGTTTTTTCAATTTTGTCTTTGTTCTCTTTGTTGCAATTTTTTTTTAATTTTGAATTGTTTATTAAAGTAAGAATTGATTTCAATTTCATCCATAATTAATATTTTTCATCTATCAGATTTGATTTCTATTCTTTTAATTACTTTTTTTTTTAGATGGTTTTGGAAAATTGTTTTATTTTTCTTGCAATTTCATCATTCTTGGTTTTTTTTTATCATTGTTTAATTTAGCATTTTTAAAAGAATTTTGTTTTTAAATTGATTGATTTCATCCTCTAATATTTATTTTTTTAGGTGGTGAGCTCTTGGGTTGAGTTCGGGTCAAGTATTTAACGAATTGCATGTGTGAGAGTTTAACTAAGGTTTATAAGGTTTACTCAGGCTTAGTTGTTTTTTTTAAGCTCTTTTTTTTCTTTTCATATTTTATCATTTAACATTCCTTTTTACTCTTTTTCTATAGGATTTATCTTTTTTTGTTTTTAAATAACAAGAGTTGTTTTGAGTTTTTGTTAAATTTCGCTTTTGTAAAATGAATTTTATTTTTTAATTAAATTAAATTTATTGATTTTATACTCTAATATTTAATTTGAGGCAATAGCTAAAGAATTTTTTTTAATTTATTTATTTTTTAAAATTGGTATTCTTTTTTTTTTTTACCTTTTTTTTTATAGAGTTATCTTGATATCATATCTCGAGTTATTAGTAGGTTTATCAGATTTGACTCGACCTTTTTATAGAGTTACCCTTTCTTTGTATTTTTTTTTTTTATCTTGAATCAATCATCAAAATCTTTGATTTTTTTTAAATTAAATCATTTCGATATCTTATCTATGATAAAAAAAAAATAGACTAATTAACTAATACTTTAAAAAGCATGAGGAAAGTAGTGTAGCTTTCCCCACACCACATGCTTCTTCTTTTTTCTTGTTTGTTCTTTTTTTCTTTCTTTCTTTCTTTTTCCCACATTTGTTTTTAATGTTTTGGGCTTTAGATGTTTTTTTTTTCCAAGATTGTCTTCTTCTTCTTCTTCTTCTTTTCATTCTTTTTTGTTTTTATGTTTTTTTTTAAATTATCTTTATTGATTTTTTTTTAATATTAAATTGGTTGAAATTTTAGTTATGTAGTTTTTTTCTTTAAAACATTATGGATTGCTAGTTTCCCTACATGGTTTTTTTATGAATTTTTTTCTTCTTATTTTTCAAAATGGTCTTTATCGATTTTGCTTCGTAATTTTTTTCTTTAAAACACTGCGGATTATTACAATGTTTCCTCACATGATTTTTGTTTTGCTACAATGTTTCCCCACATGTTTTTTTTCAAAATTATCTTTGTCGAATTTTTTTTTTAAATATTAAGCTGGTTGAGAATTCAGCTTTAACTTTCTCCACATGTTTTTTTTTCATTTGTTTTCATATGTTTTTGCTTTTTTTCCCCCAAATTATCTTCTTCTTTTTTCATTTTTTTTGTGTTTTTTTTTCAGAATTGTTTTTGTTGATTTTATTTTTTTAATATGGAGCTGGTTAAAAATTTAGCTTGGATTGTTAAAGTGTTCCTTCATATTGGTATTTTTTTCTTTTTTTATGATTTTCTTTTGTTTTTTTTTCTAGAATTGTCTTTGTCGATATATATATATATATATTGAGCTAGTTGAGAATTTAGCTTTGTATTTATTTTTCTTTAAAATACCGTGGATTGCTACAGTGTTTCTCCAAATAATATTTTTTGTTATGATTTTTTTAAAAATTTTCTTTATCGATTTTATTATTTTTAATATTGAGCTGGTTGAGAATTACAACTGTAGATTTTCTCATGAAACTATAGATTGGTACAATGTTTCCCTACATTTTGTTTTTCTTTCGGTTTTTTTTGTTATGATTTTTTCTAAAATTTTCTTTGTTAATTTAATTTTTTTTAATATTAATCTGGTTAAGAATTTAGCTTTGTAGTTTTTCCCTTGAAAACATTGTGGATTGCAACAATTTTTCTTCATATAATTTTTTTTCCACAAACCTACGATAACGCACAAGCATGTCACAAGCCCGCAGCATTGCGCGGGCATGACATCTAGTAAAATTAAAAATAAGTGCGGGGTATTCAACCTCTCGATGGCAAGCGAGCGCTCTGTCATGTTATTGTATTTGGTATTTGTTAATATGTTAGTGAAAAATATTTTATTTTAAAAATATATTAAAATATTTTTTACATTTAATATTCTATTTTTTTGTTTGGTGTTATAGTGCATGTTTTTTTTAAAAAATACATTTTTCCAATAAGATGTTTTAAAATAAGTTTTTTTATATTTTTAATATTAATGTATCAAAATAATTAAAAAAACACTATAAAAAATTAATACTTTTCAAAAACAAATATATTTTCAAAAAACAAATAAAAAAAAAAGGTCTATGCATCTCTAAACAAATAATTAGTATGTTTAGTTTTATAGTGCAGGGTGCTTATTAAAAAAAAGTAATTGAAAATATATTAAAATTATATATATGTTTTATTTTTAACAATTACACATCAAAATTATTAAAAATAAACAACTAATAAATACTTGAGATATTTTAAGGTTAAATGCAATTTAAAAAACACTCACTTGAAAATACAAACTCAAGTATCTCAATCTCAGTTGTGCACTCATTTCCAATAATTCGTGACCGAGTGCGACAGCCAAGGTGGAATATCGATCCTATCCCCAGTTCCCCACAACTCATCAAAATTGTGACATAAAAATTCAATCTAACTTTCCATTTTTGTAGTATTATTGAAACATCATAGTTTTGACTGAGTCAATGTATTTTTTAATAATTTTTGAAGTATTTCTAAGATAAGGATACAATAAATTAATGTTTGTTACAAACAATAGAAAAACAGCAGCAGCTGATTGCAAAGTGATTGGGTCAAACTGTCAAGCCAACTCCACTGCTTGTAAAAACAAATCCTTTCTTTATAGAATTATCTGTTTTCTTCAGTTCATCTTTCCAAACTAAAACCTCTTTCGTCTGCGCGAAGGGTTGCCATTGCCATTCCTTCAGCTTTATTTCATAGGTAAACGATGTTTATCCACAAAGTCTTAGATTGTATGGTCTGTTTAGTTTCTAACAATAATTTTTTTCAGAATTTTAGTTCTAGTTGACATGATTTACATGGGGTTGATTTTATTTTTTTAATCCTTTGATTTACTGGAAAAATAGAAGAAGAGCTTGATTTTAGTGAATTATGGTTGGATATAAGTATTCACCTTTTCTGTGCTGGATCTTTGAACTTGAAACTTTTGGTTGGATTTTGGTCAAATTGTTTGTGTGTAATCTGGGTTTGCCGATCTTTTGTGGTGTTGGCTTAAATGAAATTTGAGTTCATTTATGATATTGGGTTTTCGCTAAATCTTGATCAGATGATAATATGATTGTTGACTTAATTGCAGGGTACCTCGAACTGGGGGAAGCTTTGTTAGCTGATTTTGATGGTTTGAAGATAGGAATGAGGGAGATCTTTATTTACTTTGAAATACTTAGCTGATTTTGATATTGCTTGCCTCCTTGACTGAACTGAGAAATTTACGCAGATTATGTTTGTCCAAATTGCATTTTTAGATGTTTGAGAACTGATTTTGGACTCATTGTGTGCTGCTAAAACCAACTACTGGTTTAAGTTGAAACAAGTTGGAGAGAGAAATAGATGGTTTGCTTGTTATTTTGGTGGGAAGCTCATAAGGTTTTATTCAAGAGAAGGATTTTTGTAGATAAGTTTTTGGTATCATTTAAATGAGTTCAATGCACAGTACTGTCCATTACTGCTGTGTTGCAAGGGGTAATCGCACCTTGTATGTGTATAGTAGGGGAGACCATGAGATTGAGAACTCAGCAGCATTGTGCTTGGAAAGCACTCCCTCTTACCACAAGTGGTATTTTGAGACGATTGCTAAAAAAACTTTTGGGTTTTTGATAGAAGATGGTTCTGTTTATTTTACAATTGTTGATGAGGGTCTTGGACACCCGAGTGTACTTCAATTTCTAGAGCATGTAAGAGATGAATTCAAAAAGGTTGCTAGAAAAGGTTCTAGAGGAAGTTTTTCTGGTATGAACTCGATCAATGTACAAGAACAATTAGTGCCTGTTATTTGTAGCTTGATAACTTCATTGGAGCATGTCGTTTGCAATGATTGGGCCGGTGAGAGTTCCTCATCTGATAATGTAGGCCTCTCTCCATCACCTCTTAATGCAAATGAACAAATTGAAGTTGTCAATTCTACCAAAGCTCCTTTGTTAGGTAAATCAAATAAGCAAGATAAAAGGAAGTCAAAGGAGCATGTTATTACAATAAGAGATATTGAGTTAGAAGAGCATAGAAAATCTACTGATAGAGGGGCTAAGCTTGATTCAGCTACTTTGGATTCCAATAATCAAGGTGGAGCAGGTTCTTCAATATCGCTACAAAAGGATTTGGGTTCAATGAGGATTAGATCAAGCTCTCAAAGCATTCGAAAGAAGTGGTGGCGCCAAGTAACGATTGTTCTAGCTATTGATGTGGCTATATGTTTGATTCTATTTTTAACTTGGCTATCAATTTGTGGTGGTTTCGGATGTACTCATTGAACTTAAATTTGAAAAAGAGATTCACTCGAGTGGATGAAAGCAACACGTCAGATATTGTCAGCTAATTTTAAATAGTGGAGGTATGTGCTGGAAATTGTACCATGGCATCACATAAGTTTATCAAATCCTTTGTACAGTATCATATCTTCAGTGTATATGCACATGCTTTTGTCGGTTGTCTACTATTGCTTGTGTTTTTTGTTTTGTCTATGCATTATGGATTATGAGTTGTTATGTAATCAAAAAATCTGTATTCCATCCTTGCAGTATTATACTCTTTTTTGTATAAAATTTTTAGTTGAATCATCGTATGCAAATGAATTTCTCATTCACATAGCTTCATGGTGTTTCAACATTCTTAATATGAAATTATGCATTAAAAAATCATAAGTGTTGTGTGTTTTCTTTCATTTATTAAGTGCCTTTGTTGTACCTGTTTTTCTAACCTTCTTTTAGAAAATTTTCTTGTTGAAAATAAGATTTCGCCTTTCCACTTGAATCTCACTTGGTCTGTAAATGGAATATGGTGTTGGAAGTATGTGTCCTTCAGCTCAAAAAATATTTTGAGAATATAGGTTTTATTAGCAGAAATAATGGAAATGTATATAGAGGATAATTGAATTCCAATGGATATCTGCATGTCTTTTAGTTTTTACTAATTGGATGGTCGCGCTACGCAATGGGCTTATTTTTTATTTTCATAAAAAATATTGTAGAAATTTATAATATAAAAAATAATATTTTTTTCAAATTTATTAATTATTTTAATTATAATAAAAATAATAATATTTATAACACATGATAATATTTTTATTATTAATACTATTAATTATAATAAAAATAATAATATTTGTCACATAAATAATTATATTAAGAATTTCAAGAATGATTATAACACATAATAATATTTTTTAAATCAATACTTTAAGTTATAATAAAAATAATAATATTTATAACACAAATAATAATATTTTTGATATGAACACTTTGAATTATAAGAGAAATAATAATATTTATAACATATTAATATATTAAGAAAACCGACGTGGGGTTGGGCGTGGACGAGTCCACGTCCAACTTGGAGTTGGACGCGGACGCGTCCAGACCCAACGGGGGGTTGGACGCGTGTAGGTCCAACATGGAGGTGGCAATGGTCGTGTCCAGGCTCAATGTGGGGTTAGGTGTGGATGCGTCCAGGTCTAACATGGTGTTTGGAGCAATCATGTCCAGTCCTAACGTGGGGTTGGGCGCGGACGTGTCCAGACCCAACGTGGGATTGGACGGGGACGCGTCCAGGATTAACATAAGATTGGCCACAGTCGCGGCCATTCCCAATGTGGGGTTGGGTGTGGACGTGTCAAGGCCCAACATGGAGTTGGGGGCAGTCGCGTCCAGACCCAACTTGGGGTTGGGCGGGGACTTGTCCAGGCCTAACCTGTGGTTGGGCGTGGACGCGTCTAGGTCCAAAGTGGAGTTTGGCGTGGACGCGTCCAGGTTCAACATGGAGTTGGATGTTGTTGCGTCCAAACCCAATGTGGAGTTAAGCGTGGACGCATCCTGGTCCAACATGTTACCACGAAAGAAAAACTATATACTTGATTTGAAGGATAAAATTAAAAATATTATTATTATTTGTGTCATAAATATTATCATTTTTATTATAATTGAAGGTATTAATATTAAAAATACTATTATTTGTGTTACAAATATTATTATTTCTATTATAGCTCAAAGCATTAATATCAAAAATATTATTATTTGTAGTAGAAATATTTTTATTTTTATTATAATTCAAAGCATTAATACACGTCTAGGTCTCGCCACGTGGTGCGCGAGTCCGGCAGTACGCCCTGGGCAAGGCATCCCAAGCACAAGGTATCCTCATGTGGGGGCGTGGGCATGGCTGACTCCTAGGACAACCCCACCAAAACTCAAAGTGACTATTTTCTTCTCAATCATCCCTTTAATGTCAAATGTATCCCAATAAAAAGAAAACCCCATCTCTTTCCCACTACCCTTGCAACTCTTTATGCAAGGGATGAGTTGTCATTATACTTTCCAATCCATAGTGCACAGTGCTTTAAGTTTAGGTAAACAATAAAAGCGGCACTGAGTATTTTTAGTATATTGTATAATTAGAGCTGATAGACATGATTCAATCCTTCTTGTTGAGTTCTGTTGGCAATCGTCATAATTTGAGGAACGAAGTGATTCTGATAAGGAAAGAATGCAACCAAGTTGCTATCAGCTAAGAGGTTTCTTGCCTGATGGAACTGAACTAGTGACCCTTGTGAAATAGTAAGTTGTGGGGCTGATAGTACTGTGCTATAGCTATTTCAGATTTTGAGCTAAAGTCATGAAAGATTTCTTTGAATAAATGAATTGGGGGACAGATTCATTTTTTTCTTTTAATCAAATGAACCATTTTAAGTTTCTCTAGGTTAAGTGTTCATATTCTTGACTCATGTTTGAATAGAAGGATATGGTGGGTCTTGGAATATCTTTTATGTGCTGATAGGGTACAGTAGTGTAGATTTCATGACTATTTCCGATGAGCTTTGTGCTGTTCGCAAACTCCTCCACATAGTCAAGACGTCCATTTGCTGGTAGATAGATATGGTAGATGGAATATTTTTGCTTCAATGGCAAGATATAATCCACTATTACAGGGCAAGCTTGAAAAAAACTATTCCATCTCTGGATCCCTTGTTGAGAGACTGTACTTTATTCTTTTGAGTCGACACGAAATCCTTTCTGATCGAGAGTAGCTTCTTTGAATAAATTCAGAATAATTAACGTACAATTTCAGGTGTTAAATGATACACAATCCATCAAGGTAAAATCACAAGCACTTTCATTGCCGTAAAAAATGAAGTCATATTATATTTTGGCTGTGGACCTCCGAGGGCATATTTCTGTGTCCAAAGCTCCGTCAAGAAGCATCTGCATTCGCTATGAGGAAATACATTCATTCATCCTCGTTGTATATATCAGGTGCAGAAGTTCAAATCCCATTTCTTGAAAGAATGCTCAATTAAATTCTATCATGACCCAGAACTTTCTTGTTAACAAACAGCGGTTGCAGTTCAGTTGACATCAGCAGCTCTTATCGTCTCCAATGATATCAAGAACCTTTTCAGGCACACATTCTGAAAATAGCATAATGATGATTTAAGCTTCTGTCTCCTCGTTGCTTGTGAACACTACCCAATGGCACTAGTACGGATTTGGAAAAGCATAAAATATTCCTTTATTAGCGTGTGTAAATAATATTATGTTAAATGCTTGTTAAAATTGTCTTTTAATTACAAATGTATTTAAATAATTATTTTTCATTATTTTTTTATTTTTAACAACAATATATTAAAATCATAAAAAAACACTTAAACAAATTAATTGAATGCTCTTTCAACGGAAAAAACAATTTAAATACTATTACAATCCCAAATAAAGACTAATTTTTTTTATGAACACATGTCATTGCACACCTTAAAAGGTAAATAAAGGTTGAGTATTAATCAAAGGAACAATGAAAAAACTCCCATTGCACACATTAAAAGGTAAAGAAAGGTTGAGAATTATTCAATGGACCATTGAAAAACCGACCAGACAATAAATTGAAAAGAAAAAAAAGCTTCAGCCTTAAAATGCACTTAGTTCTTTAGTGACATCTTAAACATTTAAATTAGAAAAAACTATTTTTGAAATATTACTGATAAAATCATGGAAAAACTTCAAAGAAAAATGTAGACACTCCCTTGCTGATAAGTTCTAGACCTGAGTTGTACTTATACAGCAAGTTTCTCGTAAATATGTGTTTTTTTTTTTAGAGAAGAGATGTGTGCTTTTTGTCTCATTGAGTATGTTCTATATGTAGTTGTCACGACCTGATTCATGGATCCATGACTGGCACATAGACAATATTTCCCTACAAGGTTCCATACCTATGCAAACTCAAACTTATATACAAACTTATCTATTAAATAACTCAATCAGAGTTCAATGCAGCACTAATAACAAAATTAACTTCATAATATAATTTGATTATCATAATACAAGAGTTAATGCAATTTCATAGTTGTGAAGCACTAACTAAACATACAAGGAAAGTACTAATTACAAAAAAAAAAAAAAAAGTTATGATGGTCCAACAAAAATGATCTACTAACAAGCTATATGCTTGAAAAGGATAAATAATGAGAGGGTGAGTTAAACAACTCAGTGAGTAAATAATGTTCAATATACATATACAAGGTAATACAACAATGAGGAATATATATACAATTATGGATCTAGGTTTTTATAGAAAAGTTTCTCAAATAGATCATAACAAAAATATCATAAGGTAAAGCTCGTTAAAAAATCAAAATACAATGAGCATGAGACTTTGTATTGTGGGATGATTAGTCCACACAGGTTGGTGACTCCCCCGACCAACTAGGGTTTTAGATACGATTTGCACAAAGACTAACACTACCTTGTTAGCATAGGTATTTTAACTGTCATACCATAGGTTTATAATCATAATCAAACAAACATATTCATATCTCAAAGCTCAACTCATGACATCAATCAAATGGGAAACTATTAATTTAGAAGTCAATTCAAAATATATATTGGTTCATATCAAGAATTCAAATTCAACAATTGATCATGCTTTATCGTAACAATGATAATAATCAACATATATATTATCAAGAAGCATGATCCAATTCATATTAACAACTTCAATATTTATAATATTTTTCGTGCATATAGAAGCTTATTTACTCATTTGACTTAAAAACAAATGGAGCTCGAAAGTAGATACTGAAAGAATTTCCTACTAATGTCCCGCAAGTAAAATATCAAGATTATCATAATACAAAAGAGACATATTCAAAAATAACTCAAAGAGAACGTACAACCTATTTAATACACTTAACTAAGGATCTATTCCATAACCTTATATGTTTTTGAACTAAACTAGTAATTTTTTTCTAAAAACCTAAAAATAAAAATGGTTTTCCCGAAATCTAATTCATAAGAAAACAAATGATAAAACTTGATAATAATTCACTAAATAACCCTCAATTACTCACCAAACCAATATGAAAAAAGCTAATCTTACAACTAGGGACCAATATGGAATGTTATCAATTTTTAGGAGTCAAATTGTAATTTTGTCAAATTAGAGGACTAAACTACAAATGTCATAAGTTCTTAATTATAGTGGATTTTTTTCCATAATTCATCTTTAATTCTGTCTTAAATATATCAAAACATTATCTCTAAAGGTAGAAAACTATAGAAAGTAAAGGTAGAAGATGAAAGAACCATTGGTAAATCATTGAAGTTTCCAAGCATACGCAACACCTCAAAACACTATCTTCCATATCAAAAACCTAGATGGTAACACTTTTCTTAAGACTTTTTTTGTTAAGATGGTAATGTGTAGAAAATTAAAATTTAATAAAGTCGAGAATAAAAACTAAACTAAATTGGCAACTATCCATAGTAAAGCATTTAAAAACATATCAACCAATCCAATAAAAACAGATATCTATCAAGACTACATTATATATAAATTCAAGATGCATTTGAAAGTAAGCTTCCTTATGAATTTTGGAATACCCAAACTCTATTTATACATTATAAAACATTTATGAGGCATCAATGAAACATTGTAACTTAAGACATAGTTTATTGTGGACTGGACAATTTTTTTTACAGTTTTGCCCCTTGTTTCAAAAATTAGCGGCCTAGATAGTGAGGGTATTATTGTTATTTTCATAGGATCCGATTGTCATTATCAAATTGATTGAGTTAAATCGGTCTTTTTTCTATTTTTTATGCACAAATAAATTACTTATTTAACCCTAGGTGCCAAAAAAATAAATCTAACATGCAGAGGGTTTTTAGTCTTTTCAATTGTTATAGCATAGTAAATTTATTATGTTGCCCTTTAACTTTAAAAAAAAATACATTTTATGTAACATCCCCAATATTTGTATTTAAAACAGATAGCAAGGACATGATAATGCAATAAGGGATTTTTTTTTTGTAATTAATAAAACTTTAGGCAGAGTTTCCTCTATATTTTTAGATACCAAGTTATCGACTCTTCTTCCACAATCCCCAATTAACAAATCTCTTACTTGTCCTATCATCCAGGACATCCTCCTCTCATTGCATCACAACTTCTCAATAATTAAATTCACACATGTCTAAACAATTCAATATCCCGCATTTACATGGATGCAATCTAAAAAATTATTCTAAAAATAGTAACTGAAGTACATTACATAATTCAAAAATTTATAAATAAGGACCATTAACAAAATTATAATTGAACTAAGTTCATAATTAAAGAAGGAATTCATAATTTAGATTGTACTACACAAAAGAGCTTTCGAGACGCATTATATTACATAACAAAATGATAATTTCATTCATTACTACATAATATCCAACACAATATAAGGAACTAATCTATTGTTCAGTCCGGTAGGGGGATGTACCTGAAAATAGATTTAGTACAATAATTCAATTAGACAAATGAAAAAAAAAACATTCATAAAATTCTTTCTACTTTCTTTCTTTCTTCCTTTCTTTTTGTAAATTTAGTCAAAAGATTATTAAATCAACTTGCTCATCTAGTATTATATATCAATTAAATTTCAGAATAATCTATGATTTATTTTTTCAACATCAATAAAATATAATTATTCCTATCACCTAATTAACACGGCATTACATTTACTAATAAATGACTAATTTTCTACCAGTCCATTCCACAAGCACTATTATCATTAGTCAAAAACTAGTTTAACATTTCACCCATTCATCAGGGTACAAATCCCATTAACCATGGAATTAATTCTTCATCTCGTCTATTTGTCAAGGCACTAATTCCATTAAATCAGGAATTAGTTCAACAACTTACCCATTCACCAGGGTACTAATCTCATTAACTAGGGACTCAATTTCTTATCACGCCCATTCACCAGGGCACTAATCCCATTAACCAGGGACTCACTTTCTTACCACGCCCATTCACTAGGGCACTAATCTCATTCATTCAGGAATTAATTCATCATATCGCATATCTTATTTTCTCAAGAAAACAACATAATAATTTCTAATATATCAACCACGATTAATCAGGTAAAAAAATATATATACGTATTGTTCAATGTTAAATTCGGGTATCGTGTAATTACCTGACGACTGAGCTCGAGCTGTAGTTCCCTGCTGTGTATCACGCCCATTCACCAGGGCACTAATCCCATTAACATGGGACTCACTTTCTTACCACGCCCATTCACTAGGGCACTAATCTCCTTCATTCAGGAATTAATTCATCATATCGCATATCTTACTTTCACAAGAAAACAACATAATAATTTCTAATATATCAACCACGATTAATCAGATAAAAAAATATATATACGTATTGTTCAATGTTAAATTCGAGTATCGTGTAATTACCTGACGACTGAGCTCGAGCTGTAGTTCCCTGTTGTGGTGTCGGCCTGGTAGCCTCTCCTGAATTGACATGTATATCACATCAATATTCTACTTTCCATATCAAAACACTCAATAAATAAAATCCTTTCTATTATCCTTTCATTTGCCAAAATAAAATTTAGAGAGAAACATGAAAAATTTCCTTCTTTTTGTAAATTTCCTTCCTATTCCTTCAATTTCTGCATTGTAAAACACAACATTTCATCATTCAAAACAATATATATATATATATATATATATATAAATGTATTTATTTAATTTATTTTACCAAAATTTAAATTAAAGGAAAACATAAAAAATCATGATACATTCTCTCTTTAACATTAATATCATCTCTTTCCTACACAATCTCATCATCTCATTCAATCTCTTAAATTTTATTCTTCTATTATTATTTTTCCAAAAAAATTCCTTCTTTAAGAACACCTAAAATTTCGCTTCAATTACCATAATTTCCTACTTTCTCTACTCACTTCAACAATCTTAACACAATTTAACAATCATTTGTAATTTTCCTCAAAATTTATCATGAACCCTAATCCCTCATTTCACAAAATTCAATCAATTTAGAGTATTTATTATTCAAGTATCTTATTAAAAGTGTAAGGACACCTTACCAAGTAATAGCCAAAGCTTTAACACTTTTGTATTGAAAAGTTTTCCTTGCTTGAACTGTTTTTTTCCCTCTCCTACCGAATGCTTCTTCTTTCTTTTTGAAAAGTAAGTTTTGTTTTTTTTCCCTCCTCCCAGCACACACACACGCGTGTGCGCGCACACACACACACACACACACATATATATATATATATATATATATATATATATATATATATAATTAACTTTTTAAAAAATACCATCCATGTCCCTAATGTTTTCTTCCACACACACTAGCACTTATATATATATATATATATATAGACACACACACACAATTAATTAACTTTTCTATATAAAAAAATACCATCCATGTCCCTAATTTTTTTTTCTTCCATGCACACACTTTAGCCCACGTTATTTCTTTAACCCTTTTTTAAAAAAAAAATGTTTTCTATATCCCTCAACAGTAACTTTTATTCACATTTCTGTATTTATTTATTTATTTATTTATATATATTAACACTTGAACAAAATATTTTAATTCAAATTCTCAAATATATCATCATTCTTATAATTCAACTTATCACTTTTCCTCTTTTTTTTTATATATAATCCTGACTTTTATTAATATCAATAATATTATCCGGGGTTTTACATTTTAGCTTAGAGGTGTTTTCATCTTTTTCATGGTTTTCTTATAATTCTCATGTTGTATCAGGGACACGATGGTTATTTCATTAACATGTAAATTATTTATAAAAATAAAAAGCTGGTGAGTGAACATTAACCGCTAGATTCTAACAGTGTATATGGTGTCATTCAGCGGTCGAACACCAACTTCAGAGCGGTGACAAAATTACCTTAGCGACTCCTCCACTCCTAGATGATGCGTGTTTTTTAAGTGTCGCTGGTTTAGTGTCAATAACCTTTATTTTATTCTTCCCTCTCACCTTCTCGATTTTGGTGTTGGCCCTCCATATTTTAAGGATAATCTTTTGATTTGTTTTTCCTTCCAAACTGATCCATGTTTTTTATTACTATTTTTTTAATTTGAATAATTTATAAAATTTGATTTTTTTTGCAATTGCATCCCTTTTTTTTGAAATATCAAATTTGGCCCCTATTATTTCAATTGCTATTTTTTTATTTGAGATAGTTTTCAAATTTTTCTTACAATTTCATCCTCTTTTAGTCTTTTTTATCAAATTTAATCCTTTTTTATTGCCATTTTTCTTTCCTTGAAAATAATATTTTTTTGAATCCATCCCCCAACGTTAAATTGGTTGGGTGATGAGTTTTTAATTGAACTCAAGTCTAGAATTTAATAGATTACAAGTTTGAGAGATTAAACCAGGTTTAGAAGGTTCACTCGAATTTGCTTGATTTTTCTTTTCTTTTTTTAAGCTTTGTTTTTCAATCTCATCATATTTTAAGTTCATTCTTATATAAAGATCACATGACTGTTGTTTTACAACTTAGACCAACTCGGTGGGTCGATTTGAGCCCTTTTTTGTTTGATGTTTATTTAGTTCAACATTGGCCCTGTTTTTTTGTTTAGTGATTTTAAAAATGACACGGGTTCTCACATATTTGTTTTCAATCTTTATTAAATATTGTTTTTTAAAAATAAATTTTATTTTTAAATTAAATTAATTGATTGGATATAAGCATTAGATGCTCACTTCGTGGTATTTTGTTTAGTTTGCTTTCTGAATCACTGCTCTAACGACATGTGCGGTCTCTTTCAGTTACTTGAACCAGCTCGATGAGTTGATCCAAACCCTTTTTTCTTTTGGCGTTTATTTTAATTGGAGATTGGACTCTATTTTTTTGCTTTCTATGAGATTTTTCAATGATTTTGAAAATAGCACAGGTTATCTCAGAGTTTTTTTTCTAGTCTTTAATGAATTTGATTTTTTTAAAAGAAATTTTATTTTTTAATTAAATTAAGTTAATTGATTGAATGCAAGCATTAAATTCTCGATTCATAGTATTTTGTTTGGTTTGCTTTCTAGGTCGATGTTTTGACGATGTGTAAGATCTCTTTCAGTTACCTAAGTATTAGATTATTCTTACTTTTTTAAAATGTTAATGCCACCTGAACATTATTTGTTTATGTTAGAAAAAATTTTGTCCAGTATATAGCATCTAGTAAATTTTGAATCTCGTAATAAAGTATTTGGAGTAACCAAGTTTTCAGCACACAACCTTTTCTTAAGGATTCGTTTATTTCACATAAAATATTTTATGGATATAAAATATTTTAGACGTAGTTTTTTTATCGTAAAATGTTTTATATGTAAAATATTTTTTAATATTTGATTTGAAAAATATTTTTATATGATTGTGGTGGTAATATGATGATGATAGTGGAGAAACAGGTGGTGAGATGATGATGATAATAGTTGTGACACGACTATTATGATTGAGATCATGGTAAGGTGGTCAGTATAGTAGTAGTGAGATGATAGTAATAGTGGTGGTGGAGTATGTGGTGATGGGATGATGGTGGTAGTGAAGATGGTGACATAACGATGATGGTGAAAAGAATGGTGGTGAGGTGGTCATTATGGTGGTGAAAGAGGAGGAGATGGTCGGGTCGGGGTGTTGATTTTGACGTGGTAGTTGAAATAGTTAGATAATATTATAAGTGAATTAATATTCGTAAAATATTTTATGAAACTTCATGAACTAAAAAAAAATTTAGCAAATAAACTAAGTTTGAAAATTCAGTGTAAAATATTTTACATTGACTAATTTTTTTTCTAAAATATTACATGAGAAATAAACATTGAAAAACATTTTTAAAAAATCTAGAAAAATCTAGAAAATATTTTACGTTAAATAAAGAACCCTGAGTATCTTTTTTTTTTCCCACACAGTTTTAAACTCTTGTCTTACAAGTTATTTCAAGAATTTTAAGTGGAAACTTTGCTGCCTAAAGTGAAAGGGAATTATCCTCCTTGTCATCACAATTACGTGTTAAATGTAAAACTCAAATGAACAAGGTAGAATGGACTGATAAAAGATTATTAGTACTTAAAAATATATTTTTATCAAAGTTTTATATTATCATTTTTCACTTGAAGTATCAATAACTCCTTAACTAAAGCATGTTTTATAATAACAAGTCTGATACTATAAGATACCTTAATTTATGGTAAATGTTCATCTTAAATACAGGCCTATCATGTAAATAAAAATATTAATTAATGAGTTTAACTACTGAAATTGAAAGGACAAAGAGAGAGTCAAACTTAGAAAAGAGATGCTGGTTTAGTCCAAATTGGAACAGTGTTTGATAATTGGATCATATCTAAAGCTGTAGATCTCAGATTTAGGTTTGTTTTATATGAATGGAAAGCTAAGATATGGGCCTAAAACTTTCATATGGAGTCCAAAATTTAAAAAGGTCGTTTTCAAGTCTAAATTATAGCAACAACAGAGAAATCCAAATATATCCTGCAGCCCAGATATTGTTCAATGTTCAGCCCATATCTCGAATTCTAGAAGTCCAAATGACCTCAATTTTTTTTCCTAGAAAGCTGAGACAATTTCCTAGAACTTTCATGGTGAAGTTGGTTCAAATTCTGACTTTAGCAATGACGTTTTGTCCAAATAAGAAGATAAGGATTGTCACCAGGTCAAGATGTGGCCACGCACTCAATAATTATTCATCAAATCAATAGTTTTAAATTTTTGGCCTATAAAAGAAGGCATTTGCCATGCATTTAGGAGCTTGGTTGTTCAGATCAAGAACTTGTTTTTGCTCTCTCTCTTTATATTTTTTGTAATTCTTAAGTTTTGCTTTCATTAATATCTTGTTTATGATTTTCATTTCCTTTCCTTTACTTAGTTAACTTGTATATATTTTATGTTCTTATTTTGTTTATTTATGTTTCTTTTTTTAATTATGTTTACCTAAGTTTATTATGTCAAGGTGAAAAGGTTACACTAATGGTGAAAAGTTTAAACTCAACATGACCTTAATGTTTAATATTAACATGTCTTATATTTTTATCTTACTAATTCTTAATATTTTACTTGTTAAATGGTTAATCTAGATTTGTGTTGTATAACACTTGGTATAACAAATGCTTGGTACTTTCATAACCCAACCGTGTGGTATAGCCTACATATGTGCTATGAAAGAAACTTGATTTGTTGTTAACATAAATTAGCATCATGAATTCCTGACAATATTTAAAAGTTTGGTGTTACTTAAATAAGATAATTAATATGATCATGTTAACAATTTATAATGAGCTATTAATGAAAAATCATCTGATTGGAACCTCCTTTGTGTGTGGTTTCCAGTTAAGTAATAAAAAAAGTTTATACTATACTTGTTTAAAATACCATTAGTGGATCCTCTAACCTTGACATTTATTTTTATCATTGTTTAATCCTCACATTAATCTTACATCTCAAAGTCCTCTTTAACTTGTTATTGTTATTGTTATTGTTATTGTTATTGTTATTGTTTATAATTTATATAATTAACCTCTCCATGGTTCGATCTCGGTCTTGCCAGGTTATTTATTACTTCGACACTCTTATACTTGGAAGAGGACATCAATCTTTGGTTCATGTCACAAGACTACAGGTTTAAGAAAAATTAAAGAAGAATTGGCTCGGGTCAACTCACAACTCAAGGTAAAACCTGGTCAAATACTGGGTTAAAAACCCTTTGACTTCTTGGAAAAAAAAATTGTTGAAACGACATTTGATTTGATTGTTTTTAAAAAATAATTTTTTTAATCAACCCTCATGATCTGTGACTTGAATCTTGTTACAAGTTAACCTCAAAATCAAGTTTTAAAACTATAATAACAATTATTTTTTATCATTATATGCTTTGGTTGAATTGATTTGGGATTAAGATTTTTTTACATGGATATTTTAGGAATAAAAAAAATATATTATCTCTAGAAACATCCTCTCTCTACCCTTGTTTTAAAAGTATAAAAACTCTGTAAAGTTATCTCATGAAAGTATAAATTGCTTACATGGATATTTTAGTGGCTTGTAGTTTACTACAAGTCAGGGTGAATTTTCAATAATATAAAAAAGTGATGCTCAAGTGCTATTAATGTATTTTAAAGAAAAGAATCCATGACTTAACACTATAAAAATGAAATTGAAAAAAATAATTTTCAATCCTGAAGAATCCAAAAAAAAGTCTAAAAAACAAAGCACTAGTAAATCGGACTTAAGTCACCAAAACTCGTGAGAGAGATCATGTGAGTAGGATAACCCAGTAAAAGGAAAAACAATGGGTTGACCTGAGGCTTAGGACGGGTCAAGTTTTAAAAGAAATTTGAAAAGAATTAACCCATTATAAAATGATAAAAAATACAGGTTGCCCCGTGACCTAGTCAATCCATGGCAAACCTAGTCAAGACCATGTCAAAAATAGTTAACTATTTTCCTTTATATTTTCTCAAAATAATGCCATCCTTACTTTTTTATAAAATAAAATAAAATCATTTAACTTGGTTAACTCAAGTCAACCCACCTAACGCATAACTAATACTTGCCATAAATTGACTCCTGAAAAATGAGAGGACAACATAAAATTTTGAATTAAATAGAAAAATCAAAAAGAAAAACCAAATTAACAAAAGAATCCAAATTAAAAAAAAATAAAGAGAATGAGGATCAAATTTGAAGAAATAAAAAAAATCAAGATTATGGATCCAAGGATAAAATTAAAAAAAATAATAATTTTGATAAAAGGGTAAAGACTTAAGAGTCAAAATTTAAAATCAAAACATTGAGGACGTAACCTTAAATGTCTAAAACTTCTAATTGAAGGGTAAAATTGAAAAGAAAAATAAAATTAGCAAAAGAATCCAAAACAAAAATATAAATAAAGAGAATAAAGATCAAGTTTATAAAAAAACAAAAACCAAGATTATAGATTCAATAATGAAATTGTAAAAAAATATTAATAAAATAGTTAAAAATCAAAAATTAAAATCAAAACATTGAGGGCCTCATTTTAAATATCATCAAAATATAAATTGAAGGGTAAAATATGATATTACCGTAATAACCCTTGTGAATTTGACAATAATATTTGAACTCTTATAAACTTATTGACTAGCAGTTATGTTGTTCATAGGTTAAATAATAATTTTACTATGCAAAACAACGAGTGAAACATTGAAATCTTTTTCTTGATTCAATTTAATTGTTGATAAACCAAAATCTCAAAGTGAAATCATTATAACAAAAGTTAGATGATGTGGGGAAATCACTGTAGAACAACAGACATTTTACTGTGAATTGTAATAATAGTTTTACTTTTCATTTCTCATTTTTTTACGAGATATTTCTTTGGCTTTCTTTTTTTTTCCACAATGAATGGATGGCGCCCGTGCCATTAAAGAGGCGCGTGTGACGCTTTCCGGTGGCCAAATCTAGCCATCTCCCGTCTCACTAGATGCGCAATTGTGCCCTCTTCTATATGGTGTAGCACGTGTAGACAGATAATGATTGAATTGCATCCAGTGATCAATTGTTTGTGTTTTTTTCTTTATTTTCTCTCTTGTGACAACTAGAGTGCACAATTGTTCTTTTTGTTTGTTGTTGGTCAAATCAGACATGTTTATCATACTCAAATATCTTGGCTCTGACATGATTACGAGACTCACGCATCTTGGGTCTGGCATGGATGGTAAACCCAATCGTTGTACCTGGCAAGCATACCAGACCCATGCGTCTGGGTTTGTTAGACACATGTGCCTGGGTTTGCCAACTTGTATCTAAGTCAAAAAATTTAAAATTTTTCAAAAGAACAATTGGACTACAAAAACAAACAGTGCCTCATTCAAACAAGATTTTTTATTCATATGCAATAGAATTTAACTGCAAACTCTTTTTTATTTGTGCAATTTATTTTATAAATTTGTCATATTTGAAAAGGAAAGAATGGAAAAAAATGTTGAGTTTTAAGTGATTTATTTCAAGTCTTAAAAACATTTTTTGTATACATTGTGAATGAAAATATTAATTTTTCATCTAGGATTAGCATAATTTTTTAAATTGATACATTATGATGTAGGAAAAGAAAATATTATATATCTAAAAAGACTTATTGTCATTTTTACTATCATAATTTGTACAATTTTCTAGATGATTTCTTCACTAAAATTAGAGATTAATAATAAATAAAAAATTTAGTGAACTTGAAGGATGCGTGGTTAATGTTCCAAAATAAAAGAAAGAAATATAGAAAAGATAAAAATATTTTTGGTTAAAAATAAAAAGATAAAAATACAAAATAAATATATTTTTAAAATAATTATAAGTGAATTCCTATATTTAAAAAAATATATGCATGAATCTAGCATGGTTGGCAGGCCGAGGCACTTGAGTCATACCACACCTAGGCACTTAGGTCTGGCATGGTTGTCATACCTAAACGTGTGGGTCTGACTTTATTTTTAACAATACATTAAAAGTTCAAAAGAGATTATTAATTAGATATCCTGAGATCATTTGATATTTATATGAATATTTTGATTTTCAACAAAACTATTATCTTTGTCTTACTCATGAAAATTATGCAAATCCTAAACACCATAATATCTAACTAATAATTCTATATTTAAAAATTTTAAAAATTAATTGATTGATTTTATTAAACAAGAGAAGAGACGCTTTTAGGCTCCAAAATGCTCAAGTCTAGCAAAGAATTAAATAAAGGTTTAAAAATTAACCTATTTAATTAAGTTTAATAACACTATTAAAATATTTTTAATATTTTTAATATTTTTTTATATATTTTTTTAAAAAAATAATATTAACCCTGATTATTCTAGTCATTAATGTAATGAAATGGAGCAGACCAACTGACCAAATGCCTTTTTTCCTAACCCCCCACGGGTAGAACTACTAAAATTGGAACGATCAAAATTAAACTGCGTCATTTACCAGAAAAAGCACGTCTAAGGACATTCATAAACAGAAATTCTAATAAATTTCCAAACAGTAAATCACAAGGAAGTGAACCGAATTTTCGATTGCATAAAACTAAACACAGAAACTGCACTACTAAGAACAGCATGCAACTGTCCTATTAAGATGCAAATCTGAAGGCCGGAGCATGAAGTGGTTGAGACAAAATTCTGGTGGGCATGTAAGACTTCATTTATCCCATTCTAAATCAGGCATTTGTGGATCCACTTTTGACAGCTTTGATGCTAAGGTTCCAGGCAGCGGAGTAGTCAACCGATCCCAACCCATGATGTGGGGCAATGCAAACTGCACAAGAAACAACCAAGGAAGATCACACAAGAAAACAAAGCAAGGACATAAGTTTACATGCTCTAGTCATTCTGCATTACAGTGAAAGATCAGACAATAGTCAATGTACATATACAGAAGACGTTTGTATATGGATGCATAACAAACCCTTCAATTTAAACAATTAACAAGCAATTATGAGATCAGATATTGTCTTCCTGAGATTTTAGGTTTAAAAAAAGCAACAGAAAGAATCAACAAGAAACATGATTGCAGCAGACAGTATATTCAGTTAGGTTAGTGGAGAAAAAAGAGGGGAGGGGGGGCACCTTGTTTTGAGGATTAATTCGTACTGCACTAAATTGTCTGTCATCACATTTCTCGCAGCTTAATACTTTCAATATCCATCAGAATGCAGAGGGCACATTATTTCCTCAAGGGCAACACTCACAGCTCGCTAACTTAAAACTACAGATATCATTCTTTTTCTTTAGTTGCCCCCAAAAATTATCATACAATCTCTAGATGCCACTTCTGAAGGTAAGCTACCGCCCCATCTCATATTTATTATATGTGAGTTTCTGTAGCAGCATAATCCTGCGCTAATGGTACTAATGGTTTCTTTCTCATCAATGAACATACAGACTTAGGACCAGGAAGCCATTTGGACACGTGTCTTTTGTAACTGATTTGCCAAATATTCAACACTCGGTAATATGTGGGCACCAAATCAAAAGAATGATCCAGAGATGCATCTATTAACTCTGGTAAGGGATTTTTTATCTTCGTCTAATGGGCATGTACCCACACTTGCAGCAACATTAGAAAAGGTGAGCTTCTTCTACTTGTGATTTTGACTGTATCCAGCAACTCACAAGAAAAGCAGGAAAAAAAATGCACCGCAGTGACTATGAAGAAGAAAAAGGAAAGAGGAAAATTCATGGTAAATTGTCTTCAGTCATCTATAAAACCAGGCTGCAGTTAACAGTGACAAGAAAACTTTTTTTTCCAGCTCTTCCCACGGTGACAAATAAAAATGATGCTTGTTACATAACTAGTATCACCAAAACATGCAAAGAAATTTGTCTAGCCCCAGATGTCTGTGCCCTCTATTTTGGAAAAGAAGAAAGCGATTATGCTATTAGTACATATCTTCATAAAAACACAACCAACTGGTTCTTTCATTGCATTCCAAAATTTCCCTATCAAACTACCAGTCAGATAGCAAATTTTCTAATTTCTTCAGATTTTTTATAATCTAATATTTTATAGTTATGAATTCATACCAATTGTCAAAGATAGCCATTTTCTAGTATATTTTCTCCTCTTCTGCCTTTTGTTTTCCTAAAATGAAATCCAGCTAAATGGTAGAGGCAGAAATTAAAGAGAAGAGTCAATTGTCATACACTGCAAGCTGTCTTCAGAACTGTAAATTCAGCAGTCGTGACAGGAACAGTAAATCGTTCAGTAGTTTTCAGGATGTTGTTGACAACACCTGCAAACAGTAATTGCATATGATATGATGTCAGGTGGGAATTCTACCCAAACAAACTTTAACTTAAAGCAACAAATTAAGAAGCCACACAAGACAACAAGGAACTATCAACATCAAGTTATCATGATGCACATGCAAAAGAAGAGACTAGAGTAGGCGAAAATTTTCAACTCCAGAACTCTAAAACCAAAACTAATGCAGCAGAAGTGGCATGGGCTATTCTGAAAAAATACTTAGGTTAGAAACTCTTCTCATCATTTGGTATCAAAGCAAGTTCTAGTCCTCCTTTTCCCATTACTCATTTATTCCCTAGATTTCTCTCCATTCAAGATCCTAGAATTCATATCTAGGCTCCCTATACAGATCAAACCTATTCTAGGCAGCTCCAGTCACAAGATTTGATCAATTTGTTGTGTTGTTGTGACCAGTGCAAATTTAAATCACTTTTGCTATATTTTTGTTCAAGATTTTGAGCTTAAAATGGCACAAAGACAAAGGGGTGGAGCAAAGTGGAATCAAATGGATATTTGAAAAGGAGTTGAAACCAACCTTCTAGTAAGGAGAATGGAGGACAACAAAAAGATAATGATAGAGTTGACAAGATTGTTGAATTATGAAGACAAGTTAAGCTACTTACAATACAACAAATGTTCCCTCCTAGCAAGGTTGATCGTAAACTTGAGGATTCTCATTTTCAATTTGAGAATCCTTCTAATGCAATGCAGTTTGACAAACCTAATATTAATGGATCTAAGCCACAACTTGAACAAAGCTTCAAGGTTGAACTTCTAAATTTTCAAGGAAGGTTTGAACCCGGATGACTTTGTAGATTGATTGAACACTGTGAAAAGAGTTTTTTACTACTGTGATGTAGTTGATGAAAGAAAAGTTAAACTTATAGTTATCTGCCTCCATGAAAGTGCTTCAGCTTTGTAGGAACTTTTGCAAGTCTCTCGTCAAGGAGTGGTAAAGGTAAGAGTAATAATTAGGAGAAGATGAAAAAAAAGTTGTGTGAGAAATTTTTCTCTTTTAACTACAGTCAAATCCTCTACAAAAGCTTGCTAAACATCAAGCAAGTAGGAAGCATGGAAGAGTACACCAATTTATTCTATCAACTCATTTCTAGAGTTGATTTGAATGAAAATAAGCAACAAAAGACTATAAAAATAAGCAACCATTTGTTGATAGAACAACTTGAAGATAAACAACTCATTTCTATAAAAATATGCCTTTGAAACATTCTACAAGCTTTGCAAGACAAGAACATCTTGAATTGAGGGTTTAATCAACTCAAATAATAAGCAACCATTTGTTGTTTATTTTCATTCAAATCAACTCTAGAGATGAGTTGATAGAATGAATTGGTATACTCTTCCATGCTCCTCATTTGTTTAAGGTTGTGTAAGGATTTGTTGAGGGTTTGAGTGTAGTTAAAAGGGAGAAATTACCAATGCTACTTTTTCTTCATCTTCTCCCAAGCACTTTCCTTGAGGCAAGTAATCACAAATCTATTAACATCAAGCCTGCCAAGCTACATTGCACCAAAATGATTCTCAAACTAGGAATGAGAATCCTAAAATTCATAATCAACCTCACTAAGAGAGACCATTCATTGTATAAGCCCTACTAAGGAGCTCAACTTTCCTTTGTAATTCAGCAATCTTGTCAATTCTACCATCATTTTGTTGTTGTCCACCATTCCTCCCTACTTAAAAGGTTGGCTTCAATTCCTTCCCAAACATCCATTTGACACCCCTTGCTCCACCCCTCCATCCTCTCTCTTTTTGTGCCATTTTAAGCTCAAAATCTTGAACAAAAATCTAGCACAGGTGATTAAATCTACTAATCAAATCTCATGACCGAAGTTGTCTAGAACAAGTTGTTTGTATGGGAAGCCCAGATGTGATCCTAGTTTGGAACAAAGGAAAGTTGGAAGTAGAAATGCTAGAACTGATAGGAAGTGAGAAGAAATACAGAAACTTTAGAGAGAAACTCTTTTCTTACAATACAGATTACCAAATAATATTCAGGATTGACCAAGAATACAATCTAAGACCTAATTTATTATGTTTTCTACAGCTGTAAACAACCAACAACAATAGTAAGAAAAAAAAACTACAGCCATAACTTAACATTAAAAGAGATAAAAGTGAAGAGTTACGGCTCAAAATCCAGCCGTAAACCCAATCACATTCAACCCACAAATCCTGCACGAAATCAGCAAGGAATCATCAATTTAGTCCACATTTCAGCTGCACACCATTCTAGATCTTGCTGGAAATCAGCAATTTAGTCTACATTCCTAGTTGCACATCAGCTTTAAAGGCTATTATAAAAAACTAGGTAGGTTAGTCAAATAAATAAATAAAATAAAAATGGTTTGAAACTAGATGGGATGAATAAGAAAGAAATATTGATTGATAGAGAGGATAAATAGCATCATTAGACTCTTCCTATGAATCACCAACTAAGTTACTTCCACGTGAAGTACTTTAAAGCTAAGTGATTAAAGCAAATAAAATCAAGGTGTTACCTACCTTGATTAACTATTTCTCATCAAAGTTACATCAATCAATCAACCAGTTGGCTATTTCTTCTATGCATTTCAAAATGAAGAATATAATGTAATGCCATCAAGCTTACAAAGTATAAGTTACAGAATCCCACTGGATGCCACACCCTTTCAAAACAAATTGAATACAAAACAGTCATCGATTCATTACACGGAGCTTCAGACACGTCAACTGGGAAATGTCCACATTCAAAATATGGTCCAAGAATGAAACTCGGTTAGGCAGCCTGTGATATTGCCAATCTCAGTTAATTTCAAAGAGAGTGCTGCATTCAGCAAAGTTTGAGAGTGCAGCCACTACAATCAAATGCTAGTGAGTGCCTTAAAGCCTACAAGTTATCAGCCCTTGTTTTCCATCCCATAATAGACTCATCAAGGAGTACGTTACCCATCAAGGATATTCACAAGCATTCCTCATTAGGTAAAAACGATATTACATTTAAAATCACAGCAATTAGCTTCTTTTCAAAAAAAAGGAAAAAACTCATACGCGTCTGAACTTAGAATAGGATTTTATTCTTTTCAGTAAATTCCAAGATTTCAAAGCTTAGAACAGGGTTTAATACAAAAGCAGAGTTGACAATGGCATAATCTCTGTTTTTCTTTGTTCCAAGCTTCTTCTCATACATTTTAGTCATCTAGAACAATTTGCTTCTAATTTGAGATCTCATATTTTGAGCAACAATGTTCGCAAATGAAACAAAAATTTGCAGCATGAATATAGTTACGTAGAAATTTCTTAGTTGAAACAAATTATGCATAGGACTAAAAGCATAGGTTAGCTTCAACATGATTGTTAGTAATGGCTATGATGTTCCATTTGAGAACATAATAGAAAGTGGAAAAAAGTAGTCAATAAAGAGAATTTCAAAGAGAATAGTTTTCATACATCCTTTTATTTAAATCCATTTTAGGCTTAGTTAAATTACAAAAAAAATGATGGCATTAATGATTCTAAGATAAGGGAAAATAGGAATCACTTCTGTAGAACTGTAGTAGAAACTTTGAATGGTAGACTAACAAGGTTAGCTCACAAGTCAGCTGGCAACAGCTAAGGAAAGGGGGAATCTCTAAAGCATATAGGATTTCCTTGATATAACAGTACTCGTTCAACTATGAATAAAAATTTTATGTAGTTCTTAAACTTGCACAAAATATTTTATGCTGGTCCATTAAAAAATCTATTTTTGGATTTAAAATATTTAAGAAAATCCCAAAAAATCTAAAATGAACACTAGACAAAAGGAGATTAAAATTTCAAACCAAACAAGATCATGAGCAGGATCAAAAGCTTACTTAATGAAACAAAATAGCCACTACCATCTGCGTGTGGCTTAATTGATAAGTTCTTTCTCACTTGGCCAGCATTGCTGTGGAAAAAATTAGCTGCTTAGAAATGGATGGTATCACAACAGAAACAATAGCATAACTGTCTCGAGAAACAGAGCATGATCTTGAACTAGTTGTACAGATTACCCACACACACATGTGAATATGGTGATGCAGAAAATTAACCTTGACAACATTGAGGGATCATGGAAGAATTCACAAGAATCTTTGGGACCCGTGCTTATCAAAGATCCCACTTCTGTTGCTGATAGAGCAAACTTCTACAAAATATCAACAGAACTTATCATTGAGCTTCATAGAGCTTGCAGAGATGCAAATGAGGGTGGGGGGATTTCTAGGCCATCTCCTGATGAGTCAATGGCTAAAACTAGACTCTTTACTATGCTCAAATCTGGTATGAGTGATTTGTTTTTAATAGAGTTTGAAGAAAGAATGATGAATGGGGAGGTCAAGTCCGTCCTGTGGTGAAAAAATCACATGGCATGGGAATCATTTATGAGTAAGATAGTAGTGATGGAAAAATCAAGAAAATTTACCTGTCTCTTTTCATAGTCATACTTACGCTCACCTATAGCAGGCAAGAAAGTTAACATCATAGAACCACGTCGGTCAACTCTAAGATTCCCAGACTGTTAAGAAAGAAGAACAATGAGGAGCAACCCAATTTGAGCTAGACAGAAGTATATGAGCAACATAAGGTTATACTTACACCAAACTTAGAGAAAGTTGGAAGAACAGGTTCAACAGAGAGCGCAGCTTTACCCTTGAAAACAGAATAAGGAGCAAATACACGATCTGCAAACTTTCCAGTTTTAGTTGCATAACAAGACATAGTATCCAAACTTGCAAGACACCTAGGAAACCATTTGTATGGATGCCTCGGTACCTTGAATAGAACTCTTCCCACCAGTAGAAATGCCAGCCTGGAAAGTTAAAGCATGCAATGCTGAACCATCTCTAACATCAGTAGGTTTCCCAACTGCATTCCTGTTTAGACAATAAAAATCACCATAAAGTGCAGAAACCAATACAACCAATAATGCAATGAACTCCAAGGATTTGAAACAACTCCAAAACACCATCAGATTCATGTATTACTTCAGACAACATGTTCTGTTTAAAGGGTATTTAGCTAAAATTAAATTGAATAAAATATATATAATAAAGAAACAAAAACCTAAACATTTCAAAAGTTGGAAACAACTTCTATATATGGAGCAGCATTATAAGAAATTAGCTAGCAGCAAGAGAATGGTAAAAGAAAATTAACATAAAAAGTTTGGAAACCATGATATACATTGTACTTTCAGCAGGTAAGGTATCAAAATGTTTATAAATCCTCTTTATCCAGAAATTAACACTAGGATTCCAAAGATGGAGTGAAGAAACTCCAAAAACACGGGGAGAGATGGGGAGGGGAACCTTCTAAAAGCACAATTTAAGTTGACATTCAGATGCAGAAGTTTCAAGGCTTCCAATAAAGTAAAGATTCATAAGCCAACTTTTTTGTAGCACATCCCTTTATTAGTTAAAAAGGAGGAAGAGCAGGATGGGAATTGTTGATAGGGAAGAGAGAAGAAGAAAGCAACTTCCTAACCAAATTCAGATGGAATAGCATTCCTCTTACAGCCATATATCCAAGGCTATTGAAAATGAACGGGAAAAAAAAGAATTATGACCACAATTACCTCAATATTCTAGGATTAGTGAAAGGATAGTTTTCAATCAAAGGGACTATAACAGGTGTATACTTAAAATTACAGAAATTCTCTCCTGCTGGCTATTTGTGTGCATTGTACTATACTCATGCATATACGTAAGACAAATGTCAATCAAGTTAAATCCCACTCCAAAGTGGCACTCTCATGGACTGAAGCCAAGCTGAAAAATCTTCGAGTGTTTCCATAAGTTTTTCCCCTTTCAAAATCACTGCCAAAGTATTTATTAACATCAAGAATTATGTTAACACAAAGGAAATAGAAGGTCCTAATAACGTTTTCAAGGTCTAAGACTTATGCCCTCTAATAATGCTGGGGTTCAACGGCAAAAAATTTTAACCTTGTTCCCCACACACCACTACTGCTAAGATAATAATATAGTTCATACAATGTAGAATTTCTTGTTCAAGGTGTAATAATAATGGAAAAACGAGAATATAGATTTCCTCCTATAGAACTTCTACTAAAGATATCGTGCAGGCAAGCAGCGCTTTTTGGTAGATGGGAGAACCCAATTTATTTTTATTTAAAAAAAAAAAGTAATCAAGAAATGCAGAGCGTGATTTATGACAAGCCAAACCCAAAGTCCACCTCAAAGAAAGATTGAGAACTAACTAGGCATTCCATTTAAACACAACCATAAAAAGCATTGAATAAAAGTGTAGTCCAATCTTCCACATTTCAATCTAAAAATTAAAAAAAAAAAAATTACGTGAAAAAGCAGGGAGGAGAGCATGGATGGAGAGGAAGAGGAGAATGGAGCTAGCTAACTAGGGTTTTATTATTTTCAGTTATAATAATAATACATAATAATAATAATAAGAAGAAGAAGAAGAAGAATACCTGTTGGAGTTCAGAAGTCTCGATAGTTTCATCATCTTTGATGCAGAGAGTGAGAAAGGGGAGGGTTTTGAAGAGTGTGAATGAGTTAGGGTTCTAGAGTGAGGTTGGGCAAAAGGAAGAGAGCGGAAGCGGGAGCAAATGGGCCGCGCGGGTCTGTTTTCAAAAACTTATTTTTTTTATTTGTGGTCATTGGAATAAGTACTGATAAAAATAGGTTAATTATATAAACTCTTTATGCAAGTTACCTTTTTTTTTTTACCTCAATTCCTTTAAAATTATACTTTATATCTTATATTTTATAAGTTAATAAAATTTTATAATCTCAATTACTTGCGCAAAGAAAAAAATTAATAAAAAAAATAAATTATTTACCTAATTATATTATATTATAATTAATTAATAAAGAGTTTTTATGTTAAATATTATAATTTTATCATCAAATTAAAAAAAAAATAAACACCATCTCATCTTTGTTTTTTTGTAAGACACATTGGTTGATGTCAATTAAAAAAATTCATGAATCTCAAGCCTAGAAATTCATTAATCTCATACCCCATGTACAATCTCACATTCTACATCCCTTTGTAATAAATAAAGCACAAAAGATTATGCTAAAAACCCAAACAGCTTCAACTTGTTTCAACAAAATATATTCAAACCCAAATAGAAAGACATAATGACTCGTGTTTGTTGACATTTGTGATAAATAGATAGAAAAGAAGAATGGCTTGTTGTTGGACACATGTTGGTTGTTTTTATGGGAATTAGGGTTAAGTTGTTATGGTTATGTTGATTCAGTGACAGAAAAAGAAAGATGAAGAGGGGTTGATTCGATGGTGGTGGCGTGTTAATAACTAGCTGATTGGTTGATCAAAGTGGGTTGGTTGGTGATGGGTGATTGTTGTCTGTGGGTGGTGATGTGGTTATGGGTGTTGGTGGTCATAGCAGCATCAACTCCTTTATTTGGTGGTCTCTTGTATGAAAACAACAAGCATCATGATTCAAATAGAAGGATATCACTTTTAATTCATGGCGAATACCATTGGACTTGACCCAGCATTGTTGGCCCTGTAGAAATCTCCTATTATTTTCTTTTAGAATCCTTTTTTTTCATTAGGTGTGATGTCCAGATTAACTTATGTATACCTCGATTAATCTTATGGGTCTTGAAGTTAATAATCATGTAAGCCTCCAGTGGCTCTGAGGTTTATGGAACTTGAACTAGTGACATTTAAAAAACAAATATAAAATCAAACTCAACTAATTGATCTACACCCTCCAAAGTTTATATATATATATGTTTAGGTAGAGATAAAATCGTTGTTGTGGAGATTGCTTTTATTATTACATGTTGAAACCTATCATGGATTTATAACAAGTTATTCTTACATTATGTTTGGATACGCGAGCTAACTCGTGTTTCCAATAAATTCAATTTTTTTTGAAGAATTAAAATTTTTATATGTTTTAGATCGTTTTGATGTTATAATCTCAAAAATAATTTTTAAAAAATATCATTTTGATACATTTCAACATGAAAAAATACTTTTAAAAATAACTACAATCATATTTAATTTTTTAAGGAGTTCGCTATTTTGGGAGCGATGGAGTGAGTGGTTCTGGCTCAAAAAAGTTAATTATCAAAAAATTAGACAACTTTCAAAACACAAGATTCTCGCCAAAATTCTATAAAAATACAAAAGATGAGGTTTTGATTTTGGTGAGATTTTTTTGTTCTAGAGATGAAAGAAAGAAATCATGTATGAAGAGAGAAATTTTATTTAACTAATTTGTTGTTTGCGGTATTTCTAATATATTATATACAAGAGTAGTTTAGCTTTTTTGATTAATTTAAAAATTTAAATTAACTTATATATAAAATGTAATTTAAAAAAATATATATGAAAAATGAGTGAACTACACTAGACTTAATGTAGTTTACCTAAAAAAATAGATTAAATTAAAAAAAATATTGTTAAAGTAATAAAAGTTCTTCTATTATGAATTATCACGTAAGAAATTATAGATTGTGTTATTGAATTTATTATCCGTTACTTCACAAACATTATTTTTTAAAACTTCGAAGCTTTCCTTATTACTTAGTTATAATATACAATGCTTATTTAGAAGCTACAATTCAACGTAAATGAGTGTCATGTTGAGCATGCAATGGAATATTTTTATCAAAGACTATTTCAATTAATGACTTTCCTGCATAGTTTTGAAATTCGGTTCGACCTGACGGATTGACCTGAAACCCAACTGATCCAGGGTTGGAATCGGGCCGGATTGAAAAAAAAATATGAAAAGAAAAGACCCGGTATGACCTGACTGACCATGTGACCCGGTTGACCCGGCAAAACCTGATCAAAAACTCGGTTGTAACCCGTTGATTTTTTTTTTTTTTTTACTAAAATGAGGTTGTTTGATTAAAAAAAAAAAATTGACCCGAGCAACTCGATGAGCCGGTCAAAATCCGGAACCCGAGTCTTGGAACCTGTTGACTTTTTTTATATATATATCAAAATGAAGTCGTTTTGATTCTTTAAAAAATAAAAAATTGATCTGGGCAACTCAGTAACCCGATCAAAATTCAAAATCTAAATCTTGGATTGGGTCGGTCATCAGGTCTGATCTAAAAACTATTTTTTATTATCTAATTCGTGCAATCATCATGATATCAATCTACCTCATCAAACTTGACGAGAATTTCCTTTTTCCTTAAAAGTGAAAGATTTTTAATTACATGCATTCATTATTAAGATTTAAGAAATGTCATTGAAAGAAGTCTTGGTTTATCGATGAAGGCTAGGTATTACATCTTGGATGATATTCTAAGTTATCTATTACGAAGATAAGAATTAATTTTAATTGCTTGTACCACATTGCATAATTTTGTTCCATTAAAAAATGATAATACGGTAAAGAATGATTAGAATTTCCCGCATAAAAATGATAATAATGCGGTGAAAGAAGGTATTAAATTGATGTTTTTAATTATTGGTGATTATTTTCGGTTTGGTTTAGTTTTTATTAAAAAAAAATAACAAAATTGAATTTTTAAAAAACCAAAATCAGTTCAAACCGATCGGTGTTAGTTCGGTTCAATGTTTTAGGACAAAACCCGTTCAAACCGGTTTGGCTAGGTTTTTTCGGTTTGACTCGGTTTTGGCTTAGTTTTTTTCTATTTGGCTCGGTTTTTTCAGATTTGGATTCGGTTCGGTCTGGCTTGGTTTTTTCGATTTCAAGCTTATAAAACCGAATCAGTTGGTTTTTTTTAATATGTTTTTTTTCACGATTTAGTTTTTCGGTTTTTTTTTTTGTTTAATCAGTTTTTTGATTTTTTTACTCACTTCTATTTTCAATAGCAAATAAGTTTGGTTAGACAAGCCATTATAGACTAACTATGGAATAATATAATAATCATTAATTTTATTATATATTAATTAATATAACAATTCAATCAAACTTTATTATTAATAGACACTCTAGTGAAAATCTTTAACTACTGTTATGCTTTTTTATATATTTTATTCCATTTCATTAGGTTAATGTTTTCTCTCTAAAGAGAACAATTATAAATAAATAAATAATGGATAATATATACTCTTAAGATGAGAAAACAATATTTGTTTATGAAAAAAATATAAAGAATATCTTAGAAAACAAGTTTAATTTGAACACAATTTTTATTTTATTATTTTTCTCTAAACAACAAAACAATATAGTTCGAACATATTTCTCAATTTTCTAAATTAGAAAAATATTTTTAAACTTTAAGAAATGAACAAGTTTTCTTATTTTTTATTAAAAAATAAAAAGTGTAAAAAAAGTATAAAATTGGAATTGAAAACTAGAAAATATTTTATGTTACTGGACACACCTAACTTTTTCAAAAAGAAAAAAACAATAATAACCCCAAATTTTAAGATTCCATACATCTTAGAGGGTGTTTGGCATTGTGGTGGAAAAACGCTTTTCAAAAAATTTGAATTTTTTTGCTGCTTTAAATTAATATGTTTTTAATGTTTTCAAATCATTTTAATGTGCTGATCTCAAAAATAATTTAAAAAAAAAATAAAAAAAATATTATTGACATGCTTTTCTGAGTAAAAAACATTTTGAAAAGCAATAACAACCATACTTCTAAACACGCTCTAGTCTTGCAATTTCAAAAGATATTAATCAATACCTTTCAAATTAATTTATTTTAGAGAAGTACATTGCTCCTCCAAATTTTCTCCATTTCTTTCCCTTTACTATTCTTTTCAAATTTAATTTATTCTCTTATATTGGCATTCGCAAGTCACAACTAAAATTCAAGACAAGTCCTGAATTTATCGATGGTAGTTTTTTTTATAGGATGACACCTTATTATAAGTAGAATTCACTTCTTGGCATCCAAGCTTATTAGAATAAAATTAACAATACTCTAAAAGGTATGAGGAAAGTATTGTAGCTTTCCCTACACTTTTTATTTTTATTATACTAATATATATATTTTTTACTTGTTTATTTTTTTTTTCTTATGATTGACTTCTTTTTTTAAAAAAACTTTTTTATGTTTTTTTTTTAAAAAAATTTGTTGATTTTTTTATAATATTGAACTGGTTGAGAATTTAGCTCTGTCATTTAAAAAAAAAACATTGTGGATTGATATAATTTTTCCCTGTATGATTTTTTTTTCTAAAATGATCATTTTTGGTGTTTTTTTTTTCATATTGAGCTGGTTGAGAATTTAGCTTTGTAGTTTTTTTTTATAAAACAACATTTTAGATTACTATAGTATTTTCCCCATATGATTTTTGTTTTGGTACAATATTTCTCCACATGTTTTTTTTTTTAAATTATCTTTATTGAATTTTTAATATTAAGCTGGTTGAGAATTTATCTTTAGCTTCCCCCACATGTTTTTTTCTTTATATTTATATTTATATTTTTTTCCCAAAATTGTCTTCTTCTTTTTTTGTTTGTTTTTCAGAATTATTTTTGTCAATTTTATTTTTTTAATATTGAGCTGGTTGAGAATCTATCTTTATAGTTTTTTCTTTAAAACACTGTGATTGCTACAGTGTTTTTTCATATGTTTTTTTTTTTTTTTTTTTGTTTTTTTTTTCAAAATTATCTTTGTCAATTTTAGTTTTTTTTTTTATTGAGCTGATTGATAATTTAGCTTTGTAGTTTTTTTCTTAAAAAAAAAACATTATGGATTGTTACAGTGTTTCCCCATATGTTTTTTTTATCGATTTGTTTTTTAAAATTATCTTTGTTGAATTTATTTTTTTCATACTGAGCTGGTTTAAAATTTAGCTTTGTAGTTTTTTTCTTTAAAACACTGTTGATTGCTAAAGTGTTTTTCCACATAATGTTTTTTTGTTGTAATTTTTTTCAAAATTGTCTTTATCGATTTTACTGTTTTTAATATTGAGCTGATTGAAAATTATAACTACATATTTTCTCATGAAACACTTTTGATTGCTACAGTGTTTTCCTACATAGTTTTTTTTTCATTTCATTTTTTTATGATTTTTTCCAAAATTATTTTTATTGATTTTATTTTTTAATATTGAGTTGGTTGAGAATTATAATTGTATATTTCCTCACAAAACACTACAGATTGCTGCAGTGTTTCCCTACATGAATTTTTTTTTTTTATGATTTTTTTTCAAAATTATCTTTATCTATTTTATTTTTTTAATAATAAGCTGGTTGAGAATTTAGAGGGTGTTTGAGAGAGTAGTTGATTTTCAAAGTGCTTTTCACTCAGAAACGTATGCCAATAATATTTTTTTTATTTTTTTAAAAATCATTTTTGAGATCAGCGTATCAAAATGATTTGAAAACATCAGAAACATATTAATTCAAAGCAAAAAAAAAAAATCAAATTTTTTCGGAAGCGCTTTTGAAAAGCACTCCCAAACAGCCTCTTAGTTTTGTAGTTTAATTTTTCTTGAAAACATTGTGGATTGTAATAATATTTTTTCATATAATATATTTTAAAAAAAATTATGAATTTTTTTACAAATCTATGACAACACACGAGTATGCCATAAGTCCGCGGCAACGCGCGGGTATAATAACTAATATTTCCGTATTTTGTGTGGCTTCATTGTTCTTAAGAGTTATTGTGGTTGATGTCAAGTGTCAAGAAGCTATTTGTACCTTTTGAGGAGGTATTGTTATTGAAAAAAGATATGAGTTTGGTTTTATTCATAAGATTATGATTAAGATTCAAGAGTCGTTATTTAATATTATAATTACTAGAAATTTATAGTCTGTGAGAATCTAGATAATAAACTAGTTGTGCAAAGGAAGATGCGTCATTTTAATGCACTTTACCTAGGGTAAATTGCATTGTTATTTGATTGTTTTTCTACGTTGGGTTTATATTCGTTGTTTTTTTTTAAAGTCTAAGGCAAGTTTCCCTTCGTGAGAGAATCTCTACCTCATCAGATTTAATATTAACTATTCTAAAGTTCAAATTTTAGCATCACATTAATTTTGTATTTTATATCTTTAATATTTAAGGGTGTATTTTATAATGTAGTTTTACATCTTCAAATATTAAAGTCTACATCTAAATAATTTTTTTTTAAAATATAGATAAAACTCATAGAAAAATATTGTTAAACTTTTTAATTAAGATTTGTTTAGAAATGTGATAATTTTTTTTTTTTAAATTATGATTTACTTGAAAATGTGTTAAAATAATATATATTTTAATTTATTTTTAATATTTATATATTAAAATCATCTAAAAATATATATAAAAACTAATTTAAAATTAAAATAAAATTTCAAAACTTTTTTAAAATATGATTAAAATGCAATGCCAAACAGTGATATAATGAAACGCTCAGTCTCTCCCTTCAAACTCACCAAAACGTTATAAACCTCTTTTCTTTTCTGTTAGCTCCCAAAACCCTAAAATTCTCTCCACTCACAAACAATGGCAGAACCGAGTCAGCTGACTCAGCATATTGAATCTTTTGTTGACTCAACACGCTCCTCTACTCAGCAGGTTCAAGGCCTACTTTACTCTTAATCGCACAAGCTCCTCAGTTTTGAACTTTTACCTCTTCATTTTTTAGCCTTTTAAACTCTTCAATTGGCTGCTCCATATATTCATAGGAAGCTTAATTTCTCAATTATTGTTGAATATATAAAAACAAAAATGTAAAAAACAAAAAAAAATCAGATATTTTTCCAAATTTAGAATAGTTTTGGTTTTGTTTGTAATGTATTTAATTAATAATTCGTGTCTTAAGTGCAGGCTGCAAGTTTGGATGCAATAGTTTCCTTCGTGAAGAATGATGTAGTAACTATATCATCACTGGTATAATTCGCTTTTTTTTTTTTCCTTACAATGTTTTTCATAGTTATGGTCGTTTTTTCGGTGAACTATTGTATTGATGCTTGTGTTATGCTTAGGTTAGGGAGATGGAGATGTATCTGACTACAACAGATAGCATAATCCGTGCACGAGGTACTTTTTGTTACTGTAATACTTTATGTTTGCTTATGTTGATTAATGTGCAAATAAATGATGAGTACCAATCCTTTCTGAAAAATGGTTCTTAAGCAAATTATATGGTATATGGTTATAATGTGGGGATAATTTTTTCATTTTGAGCATGTTTACGGCATTATGGGGTAAACTTTTTGTGATTGTTTTTCGGCGATAGGAAATTTTAAACTAATTCAAGCATGCTAGTAAAAATTGTGCTATCCTCTTGTTTATTTTTTTTTTTTTTTTTTGAAACACCATACTCTGAGAAAGCTCTTTGAATAATTTTTTTTTTACTGTTTCAGGCATCCTTCTGCTTGGAGAAGCACTTAAATGTCTTTCATCAAAGCCGCTGGATGCTGCTACTATTCATAGCATGACGTCTTTCTTCAAAGAGCGACTGGTGAGTTTGTCATTTTGCAATGCATATACATGTACATGGAAGAGGCTGCAATACATAATAATTTATGTTATTTAGGTGTTTCTGGTGTTTATGGCTTATCTGCTGTTTTTGTTTCATTTTACCCTGTAAAATTAGCTGCACACCTTTGATACTATGCTTGAAGAAATTTCTTCTTGGTTCCGCTATATTGCACAAAGTCTTGTCCATTGTAATTTTGATCTCAATACACTTGACTGGTGATCTGGGAATCCATTAGAGAATACATGAGATTGTGCACATTTAAAGAAGAAGTCAAATGAAGTATTTCTAAGGTTTGCTTATTCTGGAAACATTCTTACCTATGTTGCCATGTGATTGGTTCCATGTTCCTCCTATAAAGTTGGATAGGTTTTGTTGGACTCTTTTTTTCTATGTTTATATTCTCCTTCCTGATTAGTCTTGGTTTTACTTTGAAGCCTTTCTTTGAGTTTCTATGTGGTAAGGATGGAGTCATTTCAGTGAAAGATGTCTGCAAGCACAAATGCTGGATTGTTGGTGCAATACAAAATCCTTTGTCATTTATTTTTTTTAGGAATATTTGTTTATGCTGGTATGGTTATTGTTACAATTCTAGTCAGAACTCAATCATCGTTTCCTTACAAGGATTCAATTATGGTGCACATATGAATAGAAAGAATAGATCCAATTTGGTATATGCTCTGGGTACGCAAGCTGGGATTGTAAGAACCACACTTTTTCAGAAAAGGGGGAAGCTTGAAATGGCATTGGCTAGAAGGAAAGCTGGGCAGTCCGCAGCTTTGAGTTCTTAAGCTAGGAGTTTTCCCTTCTTTCTTCTGGTTAGGAGGATTGAATTTCCTTCAGGCTGAAGGTAAAGTAGCATTTGAGTTGAGTTACTAATGGAAGAGTACTGTAGGTAACTGTGCTACACTTCCTTAAAATAGCTTTATATCAATAGATAGAGTGGATGCTAGAGTCATCCCTATGTAATGGGCTTTAAAGCTCAGTTATAGACTACAGTTTTCTAAATTGTAGTGATTACCAGGTCTTTAGTAGGTTATGAAATGCTGAATTGGTGGTTTATTTTACTTACTATGTCCTTGCCATGTATTTAGGTCCTGTTAATGCATTCTTTGTTATGGCCTCGCTTCTTTTTTCATACATAAAGTCCAGATTATACTTTGAAACCTATTTGATGGTCCATGCTCACGCTCATTACTATGAGTTTTGATTAGTATGGGTTTCAACAATCTAATCCTTTTTTCATTCTTTTTATTTTGGCCAGTTAGTGATTAGCTATATTCTTTATTATATTGCATCAAAATTATAAAGATGATATTATCCTTATATCAGGCAGATTGGAGAGCTTTACGTGGTGCACTTGTTGGTTGTTTGGCATTGGTGAAAAGGAAAAGTGGTGGTATGGTCACTAGCAGTGATGCTAAAGGAGTTGCAGAGTCTTTTCTGCAAAACTTGCAGGTTCAGTCTTTAGGACAACATGACAGGAAGGTAGGATTGTCTACACATGTAATTCTAATTCCAACTCTTCCAGAAGTTACAACAGCTTTCTGTCTGGATTAACTTTGCACCCTGGTTTTTCTCTCCATTTTTTTAGTAATTTCTTTGTGAAATTTCAACTTTAGAACTTACCATTAAATTCTTCTTGCAGCTTTGCTTTGAACTTATGGAATGTCTGCTAGAACACTATCCCCACGCTGTTGCTTCTCTGGTATCTCTTCAGTCTCACTTTCCCTTAACTCATACTTTCCAGTTTCAAGTGAATGACTCAAAAAAGTTAGAAAAGAGAAAGAATAAAAGTGGATTCAACCTCAGCCAAACTCGGAACTGGGTTCAAGCTTGTATCATAATTGTGCAATGAAACAAAAAATTGTGTAATAGGGGAGATGCCAAATTTTGTCTCCCGAACAATGGCCTTTTGTCATTGTTATTTATCAGTGGTTGTTGCTTGGTGGAATGGTGATGTTCTGGGAAAATGTCTACTTCAGGTTTTTGTCCCATGACCTGTTTCATGAAAGAGTTGGAAGAGTAGGATTGTCTCCCATTTCCCCTCTTATGACCTATTTTGATGTAGTTGTAACTGGGAATACCTTTTTCTCATGATGTAGAAAAATATGAGAAGCTGAACAAGGGTATTGTTGGGTTTAAAATGATTTTTATATAAGCAGCACAAGGTTATTTAGGATAGTTGCTCATGATGAAACGTAACCATGAAATCCATTTGCTTGCTTAAGTCACTGTTAGTTATACCTGTGAAATTCATAGTTATTATGATCCATACATTAACACTATAGATGCAACCCACTGATCTTATTGAACGATATTTATCTGAAATTTTGGGTATGTTGTCAATTAAAATATGATTGGCAGAGTAGATCCTCGTATTATCCTAAATGTTAGCTTACTTGAGTTGTTTCTAGCTCTATCAAAATCTTATTCTTGATAGCCCCAACTTTGTGCAAAAGTGCTGAGGGGTACGTCTCTATAAACTCTACTCTCAGAACCCCACCATTACCACCTGATAAACTTTTATACCATCGTGCCCCCCCCAAAACACCTGCAAGCAACCTCCCTCTCTCTCCTTGCTGTCACAATAGGCAACACTTCCAACAATACCTACAAGCACATACAAACACCACTTGGTGTCTGTCACCTAGTGTTGTAATTGATTTTGTTTTTTACAATGTCTTGTACTTTTCATGTTTTGATATGATCACATTGTTGATTGTGATTCTAGGGTGATGATCTTATTTATGGAATTTGTGAAGCTATTGATGGAGAAAAGGATCCTCAATGCCTAATGCTAGCATTTCACATCATGGAGGTTCTAGTGCGAGTGTTTCCTGATCCTTGTGGTCCCATCGAAAGTTTTGCTAGCGATCTATTTGGCATTTTGAGCAGTTACTTTCCCATTCATTTTACACATGTAAGCTTCATATACCAATCACTCTTTTGTATGGACCAGTTGTCTGGATATGATTGCTTTTCACTTATCTAGTTTTTTTTTCCCTTCCTGCAGCTGCCTTATTAAGAGTCTCAGGTTTTGCATTGTGTCTACATGTATATACATGATATTCAAGGAGCATTTTTGAACCTTCCCTTTTAAATGACAAGTGATGCATGTCTTAGGCTTATTTTTTGTTTTACTTGGATGTCGTAAACTCTTTTTTCTTTTCATGGGGGTGCTTAAGTGACCGCTTGAAGTATAAGGAGTTTACCATCTAGTTAAATTCTTTGGTCTATTGTCTACCTCGGCAACTGTTTTTTTTCATGACACAGAATCTTTATTTTGAGAGGTTTCAGAGGCCTCATGTATTAGATTTGTAGAAAGTGCCTTCATCTTTTCTTATGTAGCCATACTTGTTCTCTTAATGCTGGATGAGATGCCTGTAGTAGTTATTTGGTGTATTGGATATTTTATTAGTTTTTGGTTCAGCCAAATGTTAGTGTTTGTGAGTACCATTTTACTTGCAGTCAATCATACATTTGCCAATAAGGTTATGTTGATGCATAAGATCATAGTTCTAAATCTTGTAACGATGCTAAGCATGGTTTTATTTGGATATGATCTCTAATTCATGTTGTTTTCATCGGTAACCAATGCTGGTCTTAAGACACTTTCAAAAAATTAAAATAAAATTGTAGAATGTGATTGCTTTATCATCTGGTTCCTGCACCACAACAAGAATATCTAATAGCTTCAGCAGTTCAACTACTATTTCTTACCAACAATTTGAATTATGCTAAAGTCTAACATGTATTTCTACATGTCTATGAATTTGATGCTCAAGTTTTCAAAAAAGAAAAAAAACCCATCTCTTGTTAATAATAAATCAACTTGGAAGGGATTTTGATGCTTAAGCTTTAAGATGCCTACAAAGCACTGCCATAGTTGGTAAAATTTTCTTGCTCAATTCAACTGCACTATAATTTGTTGGGAAGGAGGTTGTGTTCTGTGAGGGAGGACTACTGCATGCCACTGAACCCAAATTTTTTTTTTTTATAAATAACAAAAGAGATTTGCTATACAGTGAGAAGGGAAACTAGGAGCAGGAGATTCATTCAACTTGCATGGCATTTTAGATCCTTTGGAATCAAGTCGTGAAAACTTTTGGAAGCTGGAAATGCTTGAAACACTTGACAATTGATTGCCAGATATTTAACTTTGGCTTTTGGTTCGATTGCAGTTATTGCAGAAGTTAAGTTAAACAATGAAACTTATCAGATGTTTATAATGAAAACATCAATTTGAGTCATACTACTGTGTGAAGGTCTGTTGTCCATCAAACTTTGGGATAATTTGAAAGTGGAATTAGTTTCTGGAAATTTGTGGAGAACAGATGGTATTCTGAAACTGTGTTCGATATAAATCCATAAGCATAACCAGCGGGGAAAGGAAGTAATGTAGCTCATGGGGTTCATTTCATTATGGGCACTGGCATGGGTTAGCAGATAAAGCTAAGTGTCAGTGGCCTTTTTGGGATAATGACAGATTTGAGCCCATGTTGGGTGCAGTGGAGGAGGTTTCTGAGTGTAAATTTATGAAAGAAAATAAGAAACTTCAATTTTAGATTTTGTTTTTGGTGTTTTGGAACCATCAATAACTTCAAGAGCCTTGATGCAGAATCTTAAGTTGTATTATTAAATGCCCTTTCCTGTTGCTCTACTTGTGAAAGTGAAATGAATTTGATCTTATTCTCTTACTCATTCTTTATATTAATATGGTTCTGCATTTATTGATTTTTGATATGCATTATTTTATTTCTTTGCATTTCCAGCCAAAAGCTGAAGAGGATGTTGAGGTGAAAAGGGATGATCTTTCAAGGGCATTAATGGTATCTACTGCTGTCCTGTTAAAAATTTCTGGCTTGTAGTAGATATTTTCTCTCTTGAAAATTTTCCTAGCTATATTGCTCTGGAAGTAAATCTTATATTTTATTGGCTGCAATGTAAAGCTGGTTTTGTTATTTTCTGTTAAATCTCTATCATCACTTCCATAGTTGGTAATGATACTGTGCTTTGGTGCAAGCCTGCAAGAGCATAAGAAGGTAAATATTTGGCAGGCTCATATTACTCAATTAAGCTTTATTCTTATCAAATATATGGTGGTCACACCTTGCCCAGTTTTCTTGGACATTTCATGGTTGAGTTTAGATAGCATTTTGTAGTGAAAAGGCACTGTGTAGATTGTATCGAGATTTGCTGCCCTTGCAGCTGAATAGACTATTTGGAAGGAGCAGAGTTTATGGATATTTTGATGACCATACTCTTCTGAGGCAATAAATAGTTCTCTTAGCTACATTGTGATGCAGGACAAGTTTGGGGCTGTTCTGGACGACTTTCAGGAGATGTTTGGTGCTGTGAACAGTGCAGTTTACAGTGTTTTAGTTGATTTTAGGCTGAACCTTTGATTGGTAATTGTTTTAGGTTGTCTTGGTATGTGTGAGAGTTTGTTTAGGGAATTTAATGAGTGCTTTAAGATAATTTGATGGGATTTGCTTGTTGGAAATTGTGGAAAGTGATAGTCAGACTAACAAGGTTTCTAGGAGTCAAACCTTAAGGATAGAAAAAACAAAGCTTCACACCTGGGATTCTTAGCAGTCACACCTAAGGGAAAATTGAATCCCACAATCAAAAGCAAATTGCTGAAAATTTAATCTTAAACTTCAATTAAAAAATTGAACATTACATAACCTTTATATAGAGTTGCTAGTCCTCCAAGCTCAACAAGACACTTATTATTCTAGATAAGAAAATACTAAGTCTATTTAGAAAAGGAAAAACCTAATAAAGCTAGTTACTTTAGAACTGGTAGAATACTGATTGTAAACTAAAACCTAGACTTAAATAATTGTCCAGATTTTCCAGAAAATCTGAAATTACATAAATACCATTGACTACAAATGCACATTAATTTTTCTTCTTTTGCTGTCTGTGCCACACTGTGGACTTCTATTTCTTGGCCTCTGGTAGGAGTCTCTTTAGCTGTTGGATAGCAGGATCAGAAGCCCTAATGTCGCTACTTTTAGCTTCTTACTCAACAGAGGACATCTCCTTCCCTGATTGTGTATACAATCTCTTCAGGTTCTTAGAAGATGTTGCAGGTCAAAATTGCTGTTCATAGAAATTTCTGGGAGTAGTAGTAGAAATAACTTACTAATGTTTATGTTGTTCTCTGCCTTTGGAAGGATAGTTATATGCTAGAGTTGCATGTCCTAGACAAGGTTTGTGGAAATCATATTGCCAATGATGTAAAGTGCATGTGTTTATGAATTTGAAGGAATTTTTTTTTGGTGTCTTGGGGGGGGTTGAAACTTTCAATTCTTAAAATATGACAATACTAAGATTAAAATAAATGGATCATCTTAAAACTAACAACATACAAGAAATTATCTAAGAACATGCTTGCATGCTCAAATAATGCAAATCTTACATGTCCTATGAAAGTTAAGAACAAAAATAGCAAATGGTGGGGGTCATAGATGATGCCTATGCTTTTGGCTGTTGGACTATTGCTGAAAGGAGTTTGTCTAATTGCGAAAGGGAAATAAAACCATATCCTGGAAGGGAGCTGAATTCCTTCCATTTGGAAGATATGTTTTCTGTTAACAAGGTGAAACCAAGTGATATATTCCTTGGAAATGTGGTTTAAACAGATGTAATTTGCCACTTGAAACTTTTAATTAGGTGAGAGAGCTCCCACAAACTAATGTGGTAAAAGTTTGCATATAATTTCCATCCTACTTTGCTATGATGTTTCATTAGGTTTATTGGTTTGGTTTTTTTTACTTTAAATATTGTATAAACTGCCAGAGATCATGTTGAAAGAGCGACCTTTCTTGACTATATTTTCTACTCTTTTTTTTTACAGCTTGCACTCTCATCCTCACCTCTTTTCGAGCCATCTGTCATTCCGTTGCTTCTTGAGAAACTTTCTTCCTCCCTATCATCCGCGAAGGTCAGTTCTGTTTAACTTAAGCTAGATTTTAGCAATTGATGATTATGCAGATAGGCTTACTCGTATGCTAGCTGAACATGATTTTGGAATGTTAAAGTCCAATGTTTAGTCAAAATACGTGATTTTCCATCTCCATCTTCTGTTTTTCCTTTTCAATGCAAAACTAGAAAATGTTTTCATTTTGTTAAAATAGAAAACTTTTTTCAAATTGTAAAATATTAAACATCAGGCACAAAGTTGATTCATAATGTGGAGGGTCCTTTGGAAAAAAAGGAAAAAAAATATAAATGAAAGCCTTATTGATATTTCTTTGTTTTCCATGTGGTAAACACGAGCAAATAAGGTTGGTTTTTATGAGGGAAATGTTGAAAATAACTTTGATAGTGCTCGTAAACCCAATATAAACTTGGAAAACTGCAAATCAAGATTTGGAGTTGTGTTTTGAAATAATATTTGAATAATAAACTCCAATTCGTACTTCTCCATAACTTTCCAAAAAGGTTATTGTTTTTGAAATCTGTAGAATGCATAAATATGTATTCTGTTTATATGTTTCCAGGTTGATTCATTAAAGTACCTTAGCTATTGCACATCAAAGTATGGAGCAGAAAGAATCGCAAAACATGCTGGAGCTATTTGGTCTTCACTGAAAGATGCAATATTTACTTCAGGACAATCATTTGTGTTATCCTTTACCCCAGAATCCCTAGGTGGTCTAGGCTGTCAGGAGAATGAAATAGCAGCTGAAGCACTGGCTCTACTGGAAAAGGTTGTTATCCAAAATAATGATTTGTTCTCAAGTATGATTGTTGGTGATGAAGAAATAAATATGGTTTTGAATTCCATCACTGGCTGCCAGAGTTACAATGAAATTCCCTTGCAAAGCACACAGAAACTGTATTCAGTCGGTCGTATCCTTTATGTTTCTGTGAAGGCATCTGTTGCTTCCTGCAGTAGAATTTTTCAATATTTCTTCTCCTGCTTGATGGAGAGCATGGGGCTTCCAGTTGTGAATGGATCTGGGACTTGCTCTTTTAATGATGACTGCATAATCTCCAAAAGACCAAATCACGGATCTCTTTATCTCTGTGTTGAACTTCTTGGAGCATGCAGGGATTTGGTCATCAGTTCCGGTGATCTTGCATCACAATGTGTTTCTGCAAATGAGACATGGTGCTGCTTGCTTCAGAGATTTTCTACCTCTTTAAGCAAGATTTTCAGTTCAACCCTGGCAACAACTACAGACAAGCCTGCTCATGACGCGGATGTGTATCTTGGAGGTAAATGCTTTGGTTTGCAGTGCTATTGAGGTGGTCATTGTTCCCATTTCTTTTTCTATTTTAAATTGCAAGATTTTGGATATTTCTCAATAAGCTTGCCTTGGGTTGTCTACCAACTCGAGTAATTGATTCTAGGTTCAGAACCAATGGAGATCTGACATTTATGTTACCTAGATCTGGGTACAAGGAGTTGGACCTGAGAGTTCTAATGTAAATTATATTTGATCCCAAAATCTTTCTATTGCTGACTTGTTTTAGTGCCTGAACAAATTCTGTACCATGGGTGAGTTCAAAAGTGTGAACTTTGGGATTTATTTTGTAAGAGTTGGTTTCCCTTTGGATTTTATAAAAATCAAGAAGAAAGGAACCCTTTCTGTCCGTGAACAAGAGAATGTAGTTTCTTATCGCCACATATAATGTAACTCTCGTTTTCCTAATTGATTTTGATATCCAAACCTAGTTTTAGAGTAGGAAGATTTTCCCCACTCTTGGGTCTGCCTGATGCACCTGGACATGCATCATGTGTCCAATGTGCCACCCACCATCAATAGCCTGCCATTTCCAGGAAGGAAAACATGCTTGCAGTACCTGTGCTGGAAACAAATAGAAAACGTACTTATTTTTTTGGGTTTTATGAGATGTAAATGTGGACATATTACAGCTCCTGGAAACATATGCAGTGGTATTATAAGTCAAGGAATATAAGTCTGATATATGGTGCTAAAACTAAAGCACCATTGAGGTTTTAAGAAAAATAGTGGTTTTCAGTCTTTGCTTCCCATTAGTTGTCAAGGAATATAACTCTGATATATGTTCCTAGATGAAGCACCGATCAGCCTTTTCCTTCCATTAGTTGCTGTTTGGACTCTCAGCATAATTTGTTGACTAGTTACAGGAACTCAAAACATAAAAAAATTCTGATTGCAAGCTTTTCTATTTTGTAATTGATGTGCAGTGAAGGGTTTGCAAATTCTAGCTACATTCCCTGGAGGCTATTTACTAGTATCAAAATCTACTTGTGAAAGTATTTTGATGACCTTTGTATCTATTATCACTGTTGATTTCAACAAGACATTGTTGTGGAAACTGTCGGTGAAGGCACTGGTTCAGATTGGCTTGTTTATTCATGGTAGTAACGAGTCTGAGAAGTCAATGAGCTATATGGATATTGTTGTTCAGAAGATTGTTTCAATGATATCATCTGATAATCATGATATACCATTTCAACTCCAACTGGAAGCCATCTCTGACATTGGCACAAGTGGGCTTCAATATATGCTGAAAATTGTTACTGGATTGCAAGAAGTTATATGTGCCAATCTAGCTGAGGTTTATGTACGTATGTTCAACAATCTCTAAACGCTTTATAAGAGCTCAGGGAATGTCCCCATTGAAAGAACATGATACCTGGACACCCATGCACCGTCTTATTTTTTTCTTTTTGTGCGCGCTTAAATGTCGAAAAAAAATGTCTCTTCTAAATTCAGTGAGTGATTTCCATAGATTGCATTACAATTGTGCCTACTCTAGCATTGGGGACATTTCACCGGGTTCTTCTGTTAGTTTTAGTTTTTTCCTCCCTACAATCTGATTTTCATATCTGGACCTATAGATCTGATTGTACAAGTTTCTGTTGTGCTTCCATAGGTTCAAGGAAATGTGAAATCAGCAAAGGTCATAATTCATCTTTTGGAATGTTATTCAAATGAGTTGCTTCCATGGTACAGCATCTCTACCTTGACCATCCCTATCCTTTTTTGCTAAATTCATTATCTGTGTTTGTATCCTCTCAAACTACAATCTGTTACAAGTATTCCTAGTAGTGACTTGTCAATACTGGCATGGCCCATTACATCACACCTTTGTGCATGCAAGTTTACAAATGAAAGATGTTATAAGCCTTTAAATAAGTTCTTTTTTTCTTTTTTGTTTCAATCAATTCATTGTATTATGAGGTTTGGTTGGTTTTTCACATAAGAGGCACCTTTGATGTAAGGAGGTGGAATACTTACCTACAATCAACTATCCTCTTTCCTTTTTGTGTGCTTATAGCAAAGATGTTTCCCCTTTTGAGACTTCATTTCTTTTTTAAGGGGTGGGTTGCACAGGGGTTTGGTTAGCAATGGGGTGGGGTGGGGTTATTTGCTGTTCTTTTTTTCCTGTTGATGTAGATTTTTTTTGGAATGGTCTCAGGATTCAGAAATATGAAGTTTTCGAGGAAGTCTTGCTCCAATTTGTTGTCAGCATATGGAACCAAATAGAAAATTGCATGGCCTTTCCTGATGGAATCTTTGAAAAAGTGAGTATTACTACTACTTTCAGGAATGTTACTTTCCATTTTAATATGTAGTGGTGCTAAAAAGAAATTTCTGGTGGTGGCTTGCATCAGAGAAGATAGATGTTAGTTTGAGATGCAAAATCTTTTTCTCTGTGAAATGGCTCTAACATATATTATTTTTGACTTCAGGAGCTTCTTGATGCTACAATGAAAGTGATGAAGCTTGCTGTTGCTTCTTGTTCAGTGGAAAGCCAGAACATAATAATTGATAAAGCTTATGCTGTACTCTCATCGAGCACTTTCTTATCAACGAAGGATTCCTTGTCCTCTCTTCAAGCTCAACTAGAAGAGTTAGAAGATACTCAAGAAACGGACAAATTTTCCAGTAGAGATGAGTGGATTCATTCTTTATTTACATCAGTAATTATAGCACTTCGTCCTCAAACACGCATTCCGAATATAAGAACAGTACTGCATTTTCTCATGATTGTGTTCCTTAAGGGCTATGTTACGGCTGCTCAGGCTTTAGGTTCTCTAGTTAACAAATTGGATCTAAAGACTAGTGGAACAGAGCATTCAGGTGGTTGTACCTTTGAAGAAGCAATGGATATAATCTTCGGTAAAAATTTAAGTTCTTCTGACCATGTTCCTGCTGGGAGATCTGGTATCACAGGCTACTGGAGTGAGACAGGTCTCACTAACTTATGCCTTGGTGCTGCAGACAGTGGTTTGCTTAAAATTCGTTCCATTGTTGGGTTGGCATGGATCGGGAAAGGTTTGCTTATGCGTGGACATGAAAAGGTTAAAGACATAACTATAGTTTTTTTACAGTGCCTGCAATCAAATGGCAGAATGGGTGCCTTGCCATTGGAAGAAAATAATTGCAACTGGGATATGCGCCTGTCTGCAATGAAATGTGCAGCAGATGCATTTCAGGTTCTTATGAGTGATTCTGAGCCTTGCTTAAACCGCAAATTTCATGCAATAATACGACCACTTTATAAGCAACGATTTTTCTCCACCATAATGCCCATCCTGCAGTCTTTGATAATTCAGTCTGACTCATTACTCTCAAGGTAAACTTCTCAAAACTAATTGCAGATTGCTTGTTTCCCTCACTTCTCTTGTTGATCCTGTACTCCTTTAGATGTTGATGGATTTTTCTTGACAACTAATAAGCAGAACCCACTTTCATGTACTTTTGGTTTCATTTTGTTGTTCTATTAGTATTGATTTGTTGACTTGGTTCATCAAAAAGTTCCAGATAAATGCCAGATCATTCCAGAAAAAAATGATGTGTCAAGGATTGGTCACTAATTTTGTTTAACTTTAAGAGTTTTGAGTAACACTGCTAATTTAACAATTTACATTCAACTGTCTATTATATGGTTCATATGATATTTTACTTGCAGACATCCAGCTGCATGGCTAGTCAAATTGATCTAGGAACTTTTGCAATTTTCTTTTTTATGTTTTTTGCAACTTTTATTATTATCTATGCATATGTTTAAAAGCTGTCATGACTTGGTTAGAATTTAGTCTGTTTTATGCCAGAAATAATACTGTGTTGTTAAATCATACTTGTTTTTCCTGTGGTGTCCATTTGTTATGGTTATTTATTAGAAATATTGAGAATAGAAAAGATTAGTCATGCTCCATCAGTGGGAAATAAAAAAGGATTAGTCCTGTTGTTGGGAGTTCCAAGAAGTTGCAAGGAAAAGATTTGAGCAGTTGCAAATTGTAACATCCCGCACCATGATGAAAATTATCTGCTATAGTAAGCCAAATAAAACCTGTAAATCTGGGTCTCTTGCTTGAGCATCCATGAGTTATAGTAGAAGTTAGATTTGCAGATGAATCCCAAGTGACATGGTTGATGTAATAGCATGATGGTCCAAAATAGATGGTTATGATTGATTGGGCAGTATCTTGATTCCTTGAGAATTTCAGATCCTCGAGAACTGTCTATAGACCAATTTCATTTGGGATGTTTAGTCCATTTCTTGATTAATAATGCAAGTTCTGTGATTTCAGATCTATGCTGTATCGGGCTTTTGCAAATGTTGTAATTGGCACCCCATTGATTGTTATCTTGAATGATGCAAAAAAGGTTAGTTTGATATCTTAGTCTTCCAGTATATTTGATTCACATCTAGCAAGCATGCTTACTAGTAAACTGAAGTATTCCATTTTCCAGTTAATTCCAATGGTGCTGGATAGCTTAAAGTTGTTGAGCAAGGATGTTTTGGATAAAGATATAATGTACAGCCTTCTGCTAGTCCTGTCAGGCATTTTGACAGATAAAAATGGTAAGACTCTTTGTATTTCAACATAATTATCTTTAATTTTAAAGGGTTGTATAATTTTTCTAACCCTTTATTTGGTAAAGGAAATAATTGAAGTGAGACTCTCTGACCTTAACTGCATTGTGGTTGTGCATATCAATTTATGTGCACTCCATTCAAATTGGAACTATTCTTCCAGGTCCTTAATTCTTAAAATTTCTTCGTGGGGCTTTGTGAGTGAATCTCTCTGCCTAGTTGCTACTCCTGTAAGATTGTACATGTCATTGTGGTTGTGGGGCAGTGGTACTGGTACTTTAGTGAATGTTTCTTCTCTTTTATGTTTGTGACCTTTGGTAAAGTATATAAGAAGAGGTGTTTCACTACTGTTCGTTTTTCCTTGGGTCATGGTGCAATTATTGCTGTGCTGGGATTTTGAAGCAAGAGATTTGATAAATGCTTAGGCCTGTTGTTGGTTGTGTTTCCTGTAAATTACTTGAACATAATTCATGTCTTTCCTCTCCATATTAATGTATTAATTAGTTCAAATCTGGAAATTTTCTTTCTTTATATTTACTTATATGGGTACATACATATATATCACTGGGTATGCTTTTCTGAGTCATTTTACTTGCAAGGATTATCTGGATACTAGTCACCTGCAAGCTTCTGAGAATCGACTGTTTAGCAGTTATTAATCACGTTTAAGCTCCCAAAGCATTTACATTAACGGCCTTTATTGTTAAGCATTCGGAATTCTTCTTGAGCTCTCTTTGTAAATCCTTGTTATTGCATATTGTCTTTAATCCATGAAAGATGAACCAAAACTGTTTTCCCAACTAGTGGAAAATGCAAGTTGTCTCCTTTTATGCACAAATTGTCAAATAGGGACTATCAGGTTATGATTTATGTGTAAATTGAGTCTCCGTTAAGGTTATAATCTCTTGTATGCTTGCACATGCAGGACAAGAAGGCGTAATAGAGAATGCTCATATTATCATCAATTACCTCATTGGGTGTGTCACCTACCCTCATACGATGGTAACAGCTTTCCTCAAAAGAAATTCTAATTTTCTGCTAATTTGTGCCTAGTGCATTTTTGGATGTGAATTCAAATTAAAAGTCCGTTTGCCTTTTACTTCAACATCTAGTCTACTTATTTATTTCCTGCCTTTCTGTCATAAATTTCTGATCCTTGCTATCAAAACCCACAATTAAGATACTTGGATTCTTCTGCTAACATTCTCAGCTTGTCCGAGAGACAACAATTCAATGTCTTGTTGCCATGTCAGAGTTGCCTCACACAAGGATTTACCCCATGCGAATCCAGGTTTGTTAAACTTTTGAGTTGAACAAATTCAGTAGGTTTATTTCTAATTTTCATCCTTGAGCTTCCCACTCAACTTAGTGGGTGGAGTCATCAGCTAATATGCTCCTAGCAGGAGGGAGCAAGTCATGATAATTATGACATTGGCCTCTTTGCTGTATACCAATTTATGACGAGGCTTTCGTGTTGCAGCTTCTTTCTTCATTGCCCATGCCTGAATTTCTAAATTTGTATTCTCATAATTTTCAGGTGGTGCAAGCTGTATCAAAAGCTCTTGATGATCCAAAGAGGGCTGTTCGTCAAGAAGCTGTTAGATGTCGGCAAGCGTGGTCAGTGATTTAGATATATATACTTCTGTAGGTTGAAACGATGTATCTACATGTGCACGTTCTTGCTTGCACAAGTCGATTTCAAAGTGGGAATTAATAACATCGTAATTGGTTCCTCTGCCAACATAGGGCATCAAATGCATCAATCCCGAAGCTTCCTTGGCAAAATGAATCTGTTGACATGATTGTTTTTATTAGCATGTCTCTTTGTAAATATCTTGCACACTGAAAAAAAATGCCTGATATGTTTTTCCCAATTATGATGGACATGGAAGTTGACCATAAATATATAACATAGGTGAGTATATGCCTCTCCCTCCCCATCAGATTGCATGGATTTCAGTTGCTTCTGCTGCCATTTGACATGTTGCGCTTGTATCATGATTACGTAATTACCAATTTCGTATGCTTCTATGAAAATTCCAATTTTTTGCCATCACATCGTGTTTAGTTGATGACTTGTCGTCCCGTTATTTAGGTTCTAGTTTATATACAGAGATATACTAGTTACATGTCCTGTGCTTTATTGCATATCGGATCAAATTTATTTCGACGCAAAAAATTAAATTAAGAAAGAAAAATTGAAGTTCATGGTGAAATTACTTTAGCACAAGACACAAGACAAAGATCACTATTCACTAAAATAGGGTAAGGGATGATAATTTAATTTAAAATTGATTAATACTAACCAGAAATGAATGAGTGAATGTTGTGAGAACTTAATAGATAAGGGGTAGGGTATGAATATTATTAAATCTAATATGAAATTCACCAGAATATAACTAAAAATGTATAAAGTATTTTGGTAGAATATTTAGATTTTTTTAATACAATATACTTTAATATTGACATAAAACACATGAATAATATTTATTGTTTAATATATATATATACATACACACACTTCAAATATATATATATATATATATATATTAACTATTTTATTTTTTATTGATTAATAAATAATAGTAGATAATGGATATTCATTGGGTACTTGAAACTCGATTGATAATTTATGAATATTTAGATTTCTTACCTGATGGATAATAAATAGTATAAATATCAAGAAATCTGTCATGCGGATACCCATTATCATCCGTAATTGTAATTATTTGTTTTAGTTTCTAACAATAAAAATTTAGGCTTTCTTTTAGGGGTAATTTGGTTTTTCTAAATTAACCAATTTGTCATTGTGTTATTGATCGGGGATAGTTTTATCTTTACATCAAATGTATAGTAAAATGGTTTTATTACTTTTAAAAGCAAAATTTGTTAAAGGGTTGATTGAGGTTAATTCGGTCTTTTTACTTTTTTAGCATAGTATAAAGACTTGTACCTTTCAAAATAAAAATAAAAAAGTTACAGTCGAGGGATATTTGTGTCTTTTTAGGTTGGTTTTTCTGTAATTAACAGGTTATGTTAGGGGTGATTTAGTCTCTCTCTCTCTCTCTCTATCAATGAGGATACTAATAAAAAAAGTTGTTGCCACGTGCTAGTGAGTAAGCGGCGCATGCAATGCTATCCTATGTCCTAACACTACCTTCTAGGGCAAGGAGGAGTGGTTCGGCTTTGATGATTTTTTCCCCTATTGTTTCTCTCTTCTCCTTATCAAAATATAAAGGTGTTCTTTTATTTGTTTTTTGTATCCAAATTTGTCATTATTTTAATTGCTAAATGTTTTGATTTTTTATATAGATTTTTTTCTTTAATTTTATCGTTCATCATTTGATTTCATTTAATTCTTATATCAAACCTGGTCTCATTTTTTTATTGTTTTTTTTTTCTAATTGATTTTTTTTTCAATTTAATTCTTCAACATTTGATTTCAAATTATTTTTATATTAGATTTAGTCTCCATTTTTTTATTGCTATTTCTTTTGTTTTGGAGCCTTTTTTATTGTATTTTTTTTTTCAAATTTATCCCTAACATTTTGTTGATTTATAATTTTTCTTTGTTCTTTTTTAGAGTTTGTCTTTTATACGGTTGATCTCGGTCTCATGACTAGAGTCACGAGTTTTGAAGGTTAACACGAGTTGACTTGAATCTTCTTTTTCATTTCTTTTTTTATTAACATATTTTTAGTTTTTCCATTGAGGATTGAGTTGTTTGATAATTGAGATTTATTGTTTTATTCGGTTTGTTTTTGATGGAGTACCCCGATATCATAACCAAATAATAGATTTTGCATGCTTAACACGGATGGGTTTGAGTCATTTTTTTTATTCTTTTTTTTACGTTGTCAAGATTTTTTGTCGTTTTATTTATTGACATGTTTTTTTATTCTTATTATTTAAATTAGATGAATTTATTAAATCTCAGTCGAGTGAATGACCCGAATCTCAGATTTTGTTTTGCTTTTTTATAAACACTTGAGTCATTTTAGCATCCTTATTTGCATTTGAAAAATTTTGAGGTGGCTTGCAACATAGCGTGAGCCCTCTATCTAGTATTTTTTAAAGGGTATGTTTAATAAAAATAATAAAGGCTTGTGTTAATAAATATCAATATTATCATAATGTTATTTAAAAAAGAAACAACTTAAATCATGCGGTTTAAACCATAGTTTTTAAACCCAACCTGGTGGTCCATCCAGTATAATGATCGGGTTACGGGTCAGATGGGTTGACCCGGGTCAACAAAAAAAAAGTGGGTTCAAGAATGATAGAATTGTGTGCCATACAACTTAAGAAACACAAAATTTTTAGTTGCTGGTATCTTCCCGATCCTCTTTAACACTTCCTTGCTGGGTTCCTCATCCACATCAATGGTCATTACTGCCTATTTTCGTGGAGCGATCCTGCCAACGCTCATGAAACTCACTTTTACATTCTCCTTGCCAAAGATATTCCCCACACTACCAATCATACCTAGTTGATCAACCTGACTGCAAAGTATGAGGTGACACCATGCTTACATCAACACCAAATGAACCTGCCTTGGTGAGGTGGGGCTTCCTGTCTTTCACTTTTCCCTCCACTTTAATCTCACCATAGTCAGAAATTGCAATGGCAAATTTAGATTCCACATTGGCAATTTGGACTTAGATGAACTCAAGTGGATTCTCAGGTGAACCATCCAACATAAAGCTTAAAATTAAACTTTTAAATTTTACCCAAAACTAAAACCTGAAACAAAAGGGAAGAAAACTAACTAAAACCAAAATCTTACCAAAAGAATTAATTAAAATAATCTCACCATGTCCCTGCTTTTCGGCCGCTGAACTGACACTTTATACCCATTAGGAAGAGGCACCAAACACCTTGGATTTGGAATTTTTATGAAGGTTTTGAGGTAGTGGGGTTGGATTGGAGATATCCAAGAGAGAATGTGAGAGATTGAAAATTGTGTGAGTATAAGAAGAAGATACTAGCGGAAACGAGTAAGATAGCAAGAGCAAAGATGAAAGGGTATTTTCTTTCTTTGACCAGATTTTGAACAGATATCATCGCCATATGCTTTCTTTTTGTGAGCTTTTGGGAGAGAAAGAGTCTAAACAACTAGCAAGGATCGAGATCCACAGAGATTTTGGGTTGGAGACAGAGAGAGACGATGACATTCAATCAAATTGAGTGTTTAGGCAAAAAACAACGTCTTTTCACACACACACACACACACACATATATAAGGCCGAGTCTTAATCGGGTCGACCCACTAGGTCTTACTGGGCCAATTTCTAAGCGGTTTTTTGCTTAGACTCGGCCCGACCCCAGACCCGGGTCGACCCGCCGGGCCAAGCTGGGCTTCAAAACTATAGTTTAAACTGTGTAAGAGTTGAATTAATGACCTTATTGATTTGATAGGTCCAAGTATGACCTTGTTGACTTGGTCAAGAACTAATTTGATTAAAAAAATTGTATACACTATTGTTGTATTTTATTTTTATAAATATTAACTTTGATGATGTTTTGGGTGGACTCGTGTGTCGCGTACACATATGGCATTACGGCATCAGGATCAAGGAATTGTCACCTGGTTATTTGATTCAAGGTCACTAGAAGACTTGAGTAGACTAATTTTATCTAAAATTTCAAGGTAAGAGACTGATTGTGGTTAGGAAAGGTATTAGCACTCCTAGCACACCTTACATGAGGTAAGTTGTATTGTGTAGTCTGGATGTGGTTTAAAGGTGTTGATGAGCTTTCTAACTAATGATTCGTCTATGGATCAGAATAAATATTTAAGCTTATGAATAAATCTAACATTTCAAATTTATTATGGGCTCACATGTCTAGGTAAATTTTTATAGAAAAAATCCATATAAATGCTCTGATAGGGTTCATCTATTCTAAAAGGAAAAACTGTTTTTCATTACTTGTATATTGTGATGAAAAAATACTCCAAATTAAAATCAATGAATATCTAAAATAATTCTAAGAATTTTCTAGATAATTTCTGATACTTAAATATCAGCCTACTAGTAGGTCCACCATTTTTATCAGAATATTAACTATTAATTCACATAAATTAAAATTTTAGAGTTATTGAAATATTGACTAAATCCTTAAGAAATTTTATAAAATTATTGTAAATCTCAAAAATACAAAAAAAAAAGATTTTTTGAAAAAAACAATGCTAATTGCTCTTCTCTCTCTCTCTTTATGAATAAAATGCAATTTGCTTTTGTAAGTATTGAGTCATATGCAACTAGAAAAATCTTTTTTTTTATTATTATTTATTTCTCTAAGGCCATGTTTTGAAAAATTATCTTTTCTTTCCCTAGAAAAGTGCCAAAATAGATTTAAGGGTCTTGCCAAACATTCTCTTAGGTAAGAAAATCATTAACAAAATGATGTTCAACCAAACAAAGCCTTAAGTACTTGGTCCAAAACAAAACCAAATGGATCAACCCAAAGACACTGGTTCAACCATGAATTGAATAAAAAACAAAGGTTTGACCCAAAAACTAAACCAAAACAAAGGTTTAAACAGAAACAAAATCAAAATTTAAAATTAACACAAAACATAATTTTTTTACACACCAATAAAAATCTTTAACCCACATAAAAGAAGCTTATTGTTTTATTATAAAATTAATTCAATCATCAATCAAAATACCTCAAATACATCATCAACATTTTATTAGGCTAAAAACATTGAATCAAACAAGCATCAAAATCAAGAATCATGCATTTAATGCTAGGTTCAGTAACACATTATTGACCAAAACTAAAACAAACTATCATAACAAAAGCTTGAGCATTCTAAAACATGTTTAAAATACTAACAAAACAAAATAAACTATGCTAAAAACCATCAGATTATTCCAGCACCAAAATAAAACAAAAAAATTCAAGATAAGCTCTAGTAACCTAAAAAAAGGTTTAAACTTTAAGAAATCATGAATATAAAGGCCATATGGACTTAACCTTTGAACTTTCACATGGTTTTACTTTCTCCAAACTTGCTGGCCATGGATTGTTGTTTTCCTTGTCTTTTCTTTTCTTATTTTCCTTTCACTATCTTTTTCTTTCAAAGCTTGTTAGACCTTCTATGTTAGGCTCTTGAACCTCCACACTGAGATCTTTTCACATTGCGTTTCTCCTCTGTCTTGTTTTTTCATTTTCAAGGCGTATTTATAGGGTTCTGCTAAGGTTTTTATTTTATATATATATATATCCAAACATAAATTGATCAAAGTTTAGCCATTTGCTTAAAATGAGAGTTTTCTACAAATGTTAACAACTGGAACTGCCATTTAATGGTTTTAAGATGGTGATTTTGTAATAAATTTGTCTAGGTGGTTTTGTTTTGTTTAGAGACAAAGGCATGCATCCCTCACTTTCTAATTTTGGATGAAAGATTTATAACCCTTGATGATAACCCTCTGAGAGTTTTTAAGTATGAACATATAAAAAGTTGAGTGGTTTTGCACAAATGAGTATCTCAGTCAAGACTTCGCCGGAGCAACTTCGATGTAAACGTTATTGGAGACCACCTGAAATGGGTAGAGGAGAAGCATACCTTTCGATTGGATCAAATCTTGCTCAATTTGAAAGTTTGTAGCTAATTCGATAAGCCAAAAATATAAAAAAGTAATAATGGCTGATCATGAACAAGATGTTGTAGAGTTTGTTGAAGAAAATGAGATTTAAATGTTTGATAGGAGTAGCTAATCTTTGTAAAGGGGGTGTTTCTCAGTTGAATGATGATGGTTACAGTCTCAGAGGTGGTTGGAGATGCTTCATTCATTCGCCTGAAGATGCCTACTCGATTAACCAAAACTGTCAAGAAGAAACTAAACAGTGGTCGAATGATGATTTGTCTAGGTTAAACCCTAGAAATTAAGGTTTTTAATTTAAGATTCGACAAATTTCACTTTATTTCTTATTCTTTCAAATACTTTTAATTGCAAATTTCGTAATTTCCTCTAAAACTCTTAATTTCATGCAATTTCACCCCTCCCAATTTAATCATCATCCCCAAAGTTCAGTGTCATTTTCATCTTGATCCTTGGTTTCTGATTTGTGCATTTAGACCTTTAATTGATCATCAAACTTTCAATTTTCTTCAGTTTGGCCCTGATATGGTTAATTTCAGTCTCTACAATCACACGTCTTTTTATTTGATCATTGGTTTTGGATTTTTTAATCAAGTCCGCCCATCAAACTTCAATATTCTTACAATGAAGCCCCTGATTCGTCCAATTAAACCTCTCAAAAAACTAATAAAGTCCCCAATCTTTAATTTACTCCAATTAACACTACATGGACTCTAAAAACTGATTTTTCTTTGTAATCAAGTCATTAATAAGATTAATTAAACATTCCAAAATTCTCATTGAGTTCTTACCTATATAAATTTGTATTTTTTTATCCAAAATAAAAATATTTTCACCAATGAGACCTCTTTTCAATCAAAATTAGGATGTCAATCTTGCCAATCTCATACATTTTGGTCCTCTAACTTTTCTATGTCATTTTGATCATTCAACACCAACTTGGACAATCTTTTAGGCTTTTTATGTATAGCCTCTTGTATTTTGATTTTTTTTTTCCTTTCCTTGATTTTTCATGAGATCAAAAGTGAGTAACAACATTGTGTTTTAAATGTGGCCTAGCTGACCAGACACTTGGGGAAAACCCAATTCACTTTTTTTTTATTAAAAATCTTTTAAAGCGATGTAATACAATGTTTTCTTTAAAAAAAATACTGGGGCAACTATATTTTGATGAATCTAGATCAAACTGAGTAAGATTTTCCAACTCATGATCTAGATCATAAACTTGTCAGAGTTTAATAGCTTTGTTTTTAAAATCTATTTCTTTATTTAATTAAATGATTAACAATCTTAAAAAAGAAATATGAGAGTGAGTTTTAATCAAAATTTAAATAAGAAAAATAATGCAAATTAAAAAAATACATTAAAATTAAAAAAGAAGAGTTTCACAAATTTTTTAAAAGAAAAACTAAAAAAATACATTAATTAAAAAAAAAGTTGTACTTCAATTTGTAAAGAAAAAGAAAAAAAATTTGTTATCAAACTCAATTATTTCCTAAGACGAGCAAGAAACCCAAGCCCATGCATATATGGATACCTGAGCTTGAAAACCCATGTCTCTATACTTGGTTTTTTCTTTTGTTTTAGAAATTGATGATATGTCATCCACTTCTTCTTTTAAGAAATTAAATAACATGTCATTACATGCAGCACGGGATATGTCATTCATAAACCCCAAAAATAGAGGAATCAAGCAATGAGATTGTTGTTCCTCAGTTTTCTTTTCTCGCCTTCTTTTAGCTTCAAGTACAAGGACTTCTCCAGTATAGCCATAAGCTCACCATCCTTTATACCCAATGCCACTTTTAACAGTGGATCCACACATCGATTACTATTGTTTTGATGCAATGAATTCCATCTGGACCAGTCACCTGCCAAGAACATCTATTTTCCAGGCAATCAATTTGAAGATGAAAACTCGAATGCACAACTGTAACCGACACTAATTTTTCAAGAGACCTGCAATTGATTTAAAATTTATTCTTTCAAGGGCTCACAAGATTCTGCATGCAAATGGAATATGGAAGCTATCAAAGAAATGCGACAAGTCTTTTGCTAAGAAATTTCATTGATCAAGAATTGTAGAAATGTACAAAACCAAAGAAAGATTAAAGAACCGGATGTGGGTTATTAACTATTTTCCATGCCTATCAACACCTAACCAAGCAAGCGCTTGTATTTTTAACGAGGAAAAAGGAAGCAAAAGCATTTTAATGTTACATGGATCAAATTGAACACATTAGAGGAGATGAAACTCGGTTTATATGATGTCTAACCTTTTTTACAGCTTCCTTTCTCTATCCCTCTTGATATCAGAAAATCTGTATAAACTAAAACCAACTACAATCTGGGTGGCAAAAAGGAAATTCCAACTGCCGGCACGAATGGCGGGGGTAAATTACTCAGTTTTTCATTGCGAGTATCTGAATACACAATCTCCACCCAGTCACCTGCCAACCCAAATAGGCAAATACAGAAGTTTCACAGCATTTGCATCAAAGGATCACTCAGACATCTCATCTTCATCTCCACTAGAATGGTGAAGGTCCTCGTCTAGAGCAACCCTCTGTAGTCTTCCAAGGCCATCCTCATCCTCAAACCTTTCCATCCTTGAATTGTTTCCCCTTGAATTTGAAATAGCCTGAAACCATTGTTTAATCTAAGTAATAGAGGAATAAACAACACAGTTTAAAAAATGAAAATTCGTCGGATGATTCCATATCATTACCCCCGCATCTCTCTGTTCAATTGTAGCAGCAACAGCTCTTTTCCTCACAGTTACTCTTGAGGGTATAGGAAAATGTTCAATCTCGTCACCTGATCTGCCCTCCCTGGCTCTCTTCTTTCTTAAACTAATCTTTGTGGGAAGAGGCTGCATCATAAAAATAGTGTAAAGTCACAGTAATCAATGTAAAATGTGTGCACTGAGAAAATGTGTGTGATGATGTGATGATGTACACTGAGAGCGAGTGAGAGAGAGAGAGTTGATACCAAATAGCGAGCTTCAGCTTCATCAAATGAAACAAGGAACGTTGAAGGGTCATTGACATCATCCCCCCGTACCTGATTGAGGTGTTATGAAGAAAAATTGTGTTCAGCAGTTATAAAGAAGCTTGCTAAGTAACATTAACAACTAGAGACACTTACATCCCAATGATACTCGCGAATCCAAGAATATAAGATATCCTCATTTTCATCATACATATCCTTCGACAGCTGTTACCATAACACAACATAAAAATAATGACGACAGTGTAGTATGAAAACAACCATTCATTGGAATTTTGAAACATAAGGAGAAATCCAAAACTTAAGTGCTGATATGCATGTAGAGCATTTGGAATTCTGGATAAAATACAATCTTACCTCATCTGGAGAAGGTACTGTGTATGCCAAAAACTTCTCTGGGTTAGCGGGATCTGAACCTGATGCCACACAAGCTTTCATAATAGCCTGTAATAAAAAATCAAGAACCCACTCAACAAAATGCATCATTAAGTGTTTACTTTTCAGGACTATCCATGCCAAATTCCATGGGTTAATGATAAGTTATGGTTTAGAACAAAATTTCTAATTTGTTTCCAGACACTTTTCATTAACACAAGAATTTATTGTCCTGCAGTGGTTCACTGCATTCTATTACTTGCTTTTGATTATAGTCCTTCAGCTTTCTATTTCCAAGTTGAATATTTCTTTTGGTGCTTATTTCTCAATTACTGGTCCTAGTCATTAAATGATGCATAAAAATAAACCTGCAAGTATGTTGCCACTTATATTTCTGATTTTCATTTTGCCTACACATTCACCTAATTTATCCGAATAGGCATCACAAATATTCTAATTCGACTCTCATCTGCCTGCTCCCATGCAATTCATCAACTCAAAGAACTTACCCGTGATTCATAGGCATCACGGTCAGATGGATTGAACTTCTTGTAATTTTCTGCATCAGCTGTAGGAGCACCATCAAATGCTACTGTGACAAATTTATCTCCATACCTGGTACAACGTCATAAAGCTGTGAAAGTTAGAGATTTGAAAGTGAAAAATGCTGGAACGCAAAATGATCATCCACTGTTTTTCAAGTTCCAAAATTTGGCCAGTCACCAGCAATTCTAATTCTTTTTATTTCAGAAATGACACTCTTGACATTCCACACGTTGTCCTTAATTTATATATTACAAGTGAAAATGCTGGGATGCAATATGATCATCCACTGTTTTACAAGTTCCAAAATTTGGTCAGTCATCAGCAATTCTAATTCTTTACATTTCAGAAATGACACTCCCCTTCCATCCCCCACAGTGTCCTTATTTCTATATTGGTTACTCAAAATGCATATGTAGTAAAAAATTTAATTCCTTAATGTTACTGCATCCTTTACTAATAAATAATATTCTTCATAATTGTTAAATAAAAGAGTAAGAGTTGAGGAACGGAGGGGGGTGTAACATAATATTTGAAGCAGAAGAAAGCAATATATGCTACTATATCATTCTATGCATACATGCATTTATGTGTAACATATGTTTCTAAGAAACACAGAAAAAATAAAAAAAATTAAGCAGCATAGCTTTTTTCCCTCACCAAGAATGAGGAGGAAAAGAAGGAAATCTACCAGCCAAACTAGCAATCATTGAAGACCTTTACTTCACTCTTACATGGTAAATTAATAGGAAGAGACACTCTGCAAGGAGGGATTCTATTTTCATACTTTGTAGCACAATATAAAAAGCAACAAATAACACCATACCGATCAAAATCAGGTAGCAGAGGCAGAATCTCGATTGGCTTTAAGTTTTTATTAGTTGCATGCACAGGGGGTAACTTGTTTGAGGCAAACGATGCTTGAATTTCCTTGATTTGTCTCTCCCTGAAAATATTACTAATGCTTTCAGAAAGTAAAGCAAAATAGTCATATAATTTCTTCTTCTCTTCCAACATTTTCTTCACATAGGCAAGGTAGAAAAAACAAACCTTTTATTGAGATTGTCCAAAAGCTTGCAGCCTCCCTTCATCTCTCTCATTTCTTTAGCTTGTTTTTCGGTCAGAGACTGAAAATTCAAATGTCTCTAATTATGCTACAGCTTTCAGCAATTTGTGAAGCAAATAACAAGCAATGAACTGCATGAAAAGCATACCAGTTTAGCTGACTCCATGCTAAGAGGAGATATATACTGTGTCTTAACTAGCCAAGAAACACCTTTATCTGTTGGCCTTTCTTTTCTTTTTATGCCGTCTCTCTTTACAGGGGTGACTGACTCATCATCAAGCAACAATTCCTCATCTTCAGGAGCAAGAAGTGGTCTAACACTAGGAGGACTAACAAAACCAGTAGAAAAAAGGGTGCTCAGGAATGTCATGTTGTATAAATTACCTAGACCCTAAAAAATTAAGCTGTTGAGAGATTATACTTGTATACACTGAGATCAAGAAGGTCAAGAGGTATCCCAAGATCTGGCTCAACATATAGTTGAGGTTTATACATTTTCTCCAAAGATGTGATTGTGTACTTAGTAAATCTGCAAATAAGAACACGGACATTGACTATAATAGTTTCATATAGAAGTGCAGCATGATATCCAAGCATATCAACAGAATATTAGGTGACTGGAAATTCTGCAGCATTTTTTTCTCCTTTTTTAGCCAAAGCCTCGCTTGAAATCATTTTGTAAAAAAAAACATGGCAAACTTTATAAAAATCAATCATAAGCTGGTGTAAGATGGAATAGAGATCAACTTGATACAAATAAAGTCTTATCTGCTAAACACCATGAGTTCACTGCAGTTACAACATACAAGAATGACAGAAGCATGCATGGCCATACTCAATAATCACTAGGTTGTCCATCTATGAAATTCTAAATTCTATTAGCACATCAATGCTTTCTTCAAACATCAGATAGCCATATCCAATACTATAAGATATCAGCATCGTTTCAAGTTTTCCATGTGTGAATTACATGTATATTGCTTGCCTAGAGCATTATATAACTTCATAAAATTTATTATTTATGCTATCTGTCTCACCAATTTACCAGTCATCTTTTGACATAATTTATCATGTGCATGCTTTAAGCTTCTTCCTGTTCGTACCACCAATTTGCAGGATAAACAGGATCACAGCATTTTAGGAATCATGCAAACACTGAAGAAATGCAATAGTTATTATATCCTTTCTCAAACACCAATAAACTAGATGCAATGCTTCCTACTGACACCTCTTCAACGAGATTCTTCCTTTTAAATAATTGTGACAAGATATCTTGTGAATACAAAGCTAAATTAGGCTCACTTCCAAAATTAGATAGTAACATCAGAATGCTTGTTGTATGTGTGTTGGGGGGGGGGGATTACCGATCTTTCTCTCTCTTTAAAGGCATCAGCTTCGGTTGAGCACTCGGATCAGGAAGTTCATTCCGGAATCTTCAAATAGCAAGCAAGCAAAAATAACATCAGTACTGGAAAATATGCAAGTAAATTTCAGTTTAAAAGAAGTGAAAACTAGCATGTACAACAAACTTTACTTGCCAGTCATATGGATAGCGTGTCTAGAGTATTAAATAATACACATACTAGAAATTGGTCACAGGATCCAAAAGTGAAGAAAAATAAAATACACCCACATGCTGGCATTAGATATCATCGGTTTCCAAATTAGAAAAATGGGTTTAAAGGCATAGTAGAACAAGAAAAATGGGCAAAGGAGAAACTTCAAAATTTGCAAGGAGAACCTACCTAATCCACACAACTAAGTTACCAACAGATTCAAGGCTCACATAGCAAATAGAAGTGGTTTTCAGATGACACCCAATTAATTTTCCTTATTTAATATCTTGAGTGTCCCTCTCTGTATACTGGAACACCCATATAGTACAGCATGATTGCCAAGCATATCGACAGAATATTTAGGATCTTAGATGTCAAGAATGCACAAGAAATTACCAAATCAATAACAGAAAACCAATCACACAATAATAAAATACCTGCTGTCTTGCAAACTTGCAATACAGTGTGTTTACTTTTCAGCAAGTTAGATTATGGTACGCTGCAGCATTTGGTGCTTCTAATATCTTTGAACATTCATTGCATGACTTAATTTAATATAATTCAGTTTTGAGATTCTAAAAGTTCATAAGAAACCCATCACCATTTTCCAGCAAAGTAATCATGTCATTAGTTAATAAAAAAGAAAGCTGACATGTATAATGAAGAAAGAAAACCGTTGATCCTTAGGTTTAAAATCAATGTTGCTGCTGCTAAGTTCCAAAGGGTAGAAACATTAAGAAAGACAACAGGAAATCAATATCATAGAAGCAGAGTTTGATGTTGATAAATTGCTGAAATACATCATGCATTGGTGCAAGTCCCAGTAACACCTAATTTACAAGAAAATAAAAAACAAAGTAAAAAAATTCAAGCATAAACCTGAGTCAAACCACATTAATTGATCTACCAGAGTTAATAATAGTATTAAACGTGGTCACTGGAGGGCTAAAGGACCAACTAGTAAAAGATTATTTTCAAGAAGAAGCCCAAGTGTTTCAGTCAATTTCTGTCAAAACAACAATAGCAGGCTGGAGACTTCACTAATAAAAGCAGGCTGAGACACATTGGCAGCTTTTGTTGTTATTCTGATTTTAGGACAAGAAGAATCATTCGTGACTATTTAAACTTAATTCAGCATACTCACTTCAACTTGCACAAGAAGGTCGTTGGCTTCTTCAACCTATTCTCAGCCCTCTCCCCACCCAACAATGGAGTTGCCACCCTATCCCCCAACCGTGAACCAACAATGGAACCATGCCCTTTTTGAGAAGAGATCACGTGGTTCTTTAGCAGAGCAGGGTTCTGCGACTCTTTCAATTGCTGCCTACGGTTCTCCTCCTGCCTTTGCTTCTCAAACTCTCTCTTCTTCCTCGACCTCCTCTCCTCCTCGGTCTCCACCCTCCCTGGGTGCCCATTCGCCTTCTTCACCACCAGAGGAAGCTGCGACTGCTGCTGCTGCTGCTGATGTTTCCCATGATTGGGATGATCATGTTCTCTCTTCTCCTGAGACACCCCTTTATCTCTTTCAAATGCACTGTCCTTAGGAGGGGGTGGGGGTGGGGAGCTGGGAGGGGGGGGGGGTGGAATTGAAGAGCTAGGAGGAGGAGACGAAGGGGGTGGAGGTGGAGGCTGAATTGGCTGCTGCAATGATTGATGAGCGTAATGTGAAGTGGGATAGTACATATTAGGTGGCGGCGGCGGCTGTTGCAGTAGCGGTGCTGGTGGAGGAGGAGGAGGTGGGTAAGAGGATTCAGGAGGAGGGGGTCGCTGATAAGGGTATTGTTGGCGAGGAGGCGGGGCGGGGCGGGGCGGCTGAGGGTAATGTTGTGAGTAATTCTGATAGTTTTGAGGTGGTGGGGCCAATTGAGGATTGTAACTTTGAGTATACTGATTTGGTCTTTGCTGTTGTTGTTGCGGTGGTTGCGGTGGTGCAGTGAATGGCCTATAGGAGGCCATTGTTGCTTCTTTCTTCTTTTTTTTTCCTAAATTCAATTCTTGAAAATCAAATCAAAGTTGTAGAACTAAGTGAGTATCAACTAATTCTCTCTGACCCATTTCTTGAGTTTTGGAGAATCAAGCCAAGAAAAAGACTTTACTACTGCTACTACTAACAGAGTTAATAATCTAAAATTCTCTTGACGACCCAACAAAAACCCTAAATCCCATCGACAGTGAAACAAAAACTGGAGAGAATTGAACTCACCGGAATATCTCAAAATGAATCAATCAATTGAATCTCATCTGCCTGATTTTTGCGAGAGAAAAGAATGAAAGGATTTTACTTTTATATAGAAGAGAGAAAGATAGTGATTTTTCAATGATTTGTTAGTGACTGTATGATTTTTATTTTAAAATGAGTAAAAGTAATATATGTGTGTGTGTTAAAAAACCAAGTCACATATTTCAACAATCTGTATCATGAACTTGATAAAACAAACTTCCGAGTCAAATATATTTTCATTAGAGCGGCAACTTCATTTCTTTTGTTCCACACTTATTTCATTCTTCGCATGCCAATAGTTGTCAATTTACTCTATATGTTGCATTGACAGTGTTTAACTATTCATTTTTTTTTAATCTTTGTCTGCAAGAATTTAGGGTTTATCTTCTCCACTTCTAGCATAAGCCATTAAAGCAAAACCAACCTTCTTCTTGGGTGTATCCACACCCTACTTTTTACCTTTTTATATATTACAAACTCCACCACGCATTCTACTCTTCGATGCTCTTCCTTCAATCTATATAAATTCTTTTAAAATATTCTTCTTTAATTCCTGGTTATTAAATCAGGCCCGACGATTGACTTGGAACCCGATCAATTTAGTGGCTGGACCAGTATGAATTTAGTAAAAGACCGGTTGAGAAAACAACCCGACAAAACCCAATCGACCCGGTGGGTCAACCTATGATTCGGGTGACCCCGGCGAGACCCATTGTTTTTTTTTTAAATGTGAAATTTGAAGCTCATTAGTATATATACTTTGTGTTTCCAAAAAAAATTATATTTTTTCAATGAGGGATAAAACAACTTTTTAGTTTAAATATTTCAACTTAAATAGATAACATGATATGTTTTTAATATGGAATTTAAAGTCCTTTTGCATGTACTCTATGTTTCCATGAAAAAAAAGTATGATTTTTCAATGTGGGATTTGAAATCCATTAGTATATATACTCCATGTTCCAAAGAAAAAAGTAATGTTTTTTTTTTTGCCCTTTTGATTTAAATACTTCAACTTAAAAGGATAATGTAATATCTTTTCAATGTAGAATTTGAAGCCCTTTCGTATATATACTTTATGTTCCCATAAAAAAAGTTAAGTTTTTTTCAATGTGAAATTTGAAACCCATTAGTATATATACTCTATATTTGCAAGAAAAAAGTTAAGTTTTTTCAATGTGGGATAAAAATCTTTTTGGTTTAAATACTTCAACTTAAAAGGATAATAAAAGTATCTTTTCAATGTGGGATTTGAAACCTTTTCATATATATACTCTATATTCCAAAAAAAAAAAGTTATATTTTTTCAATAAGTATAATTTTTTTTTAAAATATTCTTTTAAACTTTATTATTTACAATATGTATAGTCTATATTTACATGAATTTTTTTTTAAGTTTTTTATATGAAATATTAAATTTTTAAAATTTTAGAAATGCATAGCCATGGCATTATCTGGCAGGACACTACAGGGCACAGGCTAAGCAGCACAAGTTCCTTTCAACATGCTGCAAATACAAGGGTGGATGAGAACAAAAGTAAAATTTGATTAAAAATTCTGCAGCATCGCTGTCATACCAGACCAAGAAGTGCATCTCATCATTGACTCCCAGCTTTACAATGTAATTAATCTGATTATAAAAATGTAAAATGACCATCAAGGAAGCAAGACAGACCATTTCTGGAACCATATCAAAAAGACTGGACCGTCTCTTTCTCCGAGTGGCATTGCTCTGCCGGATGAAAAATTTCTGAGCATGGCTTGCCACCTGGGTGGGAGACCTGGATACCACAAAGTTTCGAGCTATTCCTCGCCAATCTCCTTTTCCCAATTTTTGGAGACCAATTAAGAACAGCCGATGCTCGTCTTCAGTCCATGGGACACCTAAGAATCGAAGACATAAAACACATAAGCCAAACTGCTTCAGTAAATTACTCCATCCATCCCATTATTATCATTGGCCCTATTGCAGTTTTTTAATTGTCCCATTTTATTTGCCCATTTTAAAAGTCAGTTTTATAAAATATCAGATGTCGTCCTTTAGTACCTTATAAATTTACAATACAAGAATGCAAGAGTAGTGTAGGCAACTTAGGGTAGACAAATAATAACATACTACAATCAACACTTTAATAAACTGAAATAACAAACTAATAATATGAAGACTTTGACCATTCCAGACAGCAGGTAATTCTCTAAAATTACAGTTGAAAAATCTATGCCTTATCATTCCCACTATAATAATCAGAAAAGTAGCACATTATATAATCTGACATGACAAAACAAGTCAGTTTTATGAAACACAGCTCTAGTTATCCCAGAAAAGGTGTAGGCAAGAAACATATGACAGAAGGAGGTATGGTCAGAGCCATGGTGCTCACGTTGATTGGGAGCATTTCATCAAATGCAAGACATGAAAAAGAAAACGATTGACAAGAATCACCTTAAAACACAGAGCTAAGCCAATCAAATAATATCTCTTATTTGACAAGATAATCTTGTTGGAGTGCAAGTCTGCCAATAAATCCAATAGCGAATTTTGCATGCTCACAACACATGTCTTATGCAAAAGATTTGAGAAAATTTAAAAATGTTGAAATCACAATTTTAATTGTTGAAGGTACGAGTCAGTCCCACATTCTTTAACATTTTTAGAAAAGGGAACCAATTTTCAAGGAAAGCAACAACCTCAATTGTCAATTATAATTTGACAGTCAAAACATTCACAAAACATGCTTATTACTAGAATTGTATTTTCAAAACAAGATTATAACAACTATTAAACAATAAGTTCATTTCAGATTAACGTTAAGCTTCTAACACATCTTCAAAACTTAAAAAAAAAAAAAAAATAAAGGGAGAGAATTCTTCCTAAGAAAAGAACACCAAAAAGAAATTCACAGCAAAACCTAAAGCTTGAAAATTGGTTTTTACATGGAGAAATTTCAGGACAAAACCTTGACATGACACAAAGAAAAAATATATAACTTATGTGGTTCTTGTGGTGAGAAAAAAAAACATAAATAATTCACGATTTGTTGTTAGCATATCATACAAATCTCATAATAAGGTTGTTAAAAATACTTTTTTAATAGGATATGAAAAATATAATATAAACTCAAATCGTAAAATTATAAGTAAATTTTTTAACTAATTATATATTGATAATTCCAACCAAAAAATTAAATTACATTAAAATTTAATAAAAAGAGTCAACAAATTATCTAAATAAAATGAGAGATATAGTATGAATCATAACAAAACTTTCCAATGCAAGGAGGAAATCATTGAAGGGTAGAAGTACACAAAAACCTAGTGACACCTAGATTGTTCTCATCGCAACAAGCTCCCAATCATTAAAACTCCGGGTTAAATGAAACCCAAATTTCAGAAAGAAACACATTTTGACCCCATAAAACTCAAGATTTTTCCTACCACTTCAAACATTTCTTATCTAGTTTGATGTTTTTCTGCGTGGAGTGAATTGTAACATAATTATATCTTTTTAATAAATATGCAGCAAATATTAAAGAGTTTCTTTTTAATAAATGTGAGGAAAATATAAAAAATAAACATATACAAAAATTTTATGCTATCTTTTGGCATAAGATTTTTTAAATAGGAAGAGTTTCTCAAATGAAATAAATAATTTAATCTAATGATGTCAAATATAAGATGACTATAGTTAAATGTCCCTTTAAAAAAAAACTAAGATCCAATTTAATAATATGTTTAAATGAGTCCTTTTTTGTAATATTTGTAACTATTGTAAGAAGTAGAATAATTTTTTATAATTTTTGTAACTATTGAGTCAAAGCTAATCCCAAAAGTTAAATTCATAAAACTCATAATCTCATACCGATTTTGCACGAGTCAAATTCATAAAAATCATAAATTTAATTTTACTAATTTTTGAGTTTTTAGTCTGATTTTACTTGTTAGATACATGTTAACTTGAAAAATTAATTTTACGAGTCAACTTGTAATTTTAACATCAATGTCTCAAATAATGCAATTGTCTCATGTTCTCAAAGCATATAAATGAAGCAAAAGTCCTAAGTTTCAAAAAGACTAAAACGCAATCTTAATCACTTAATCACGAAGTCCCTTAAAGAATCTACGTAGAAATTCATGAAAAATAAACCAAATACATATTGAAACAACTAAGTTGTTAGACAATAAACCTTTAAAGTTGAGCTAATTTTTCAACTTTTAAAAAGTTTCAAGATTAATAAAGACAGGGAAATTAATTTATAAAAAATTAAAGCATATAACAAAAATAAAAATTAGGACACTACTAATTGTAAGAGAATCAAGAAAACAAAAGGATTCATTATTAATTAGTGATTCAACCCCACTCCCGGATTATACTCCCCTCAAATTTCCCCCGTCTTACATAGTCTACCCAACATTCTACTTCGATTCCAGGTTTTTTAAAGACTGCTAATTAATCAAACAAAACTTAATTGACAAACACAAATCCAAAAATTTGTTCAAGACTTGACGCAACCAAACCTAAAGAATATGAATCAAATAACAAGAAAGACATAATTTTTGGAAGAAATTATTACATAAAAACTTTAATTTATAGTTTTATTACTGAATGAATCTCTTTTAATCTAAACTCAAAATTACAACTCTTCTAAACTGTTTATATACTAGAAAAAACATTCTAAACAAAACTAGAAAAATAATAAAGAAGTTTTAAATTAAATAGGAAAAAAAAGACTCTAAATTAACAACGAAAATATAACAAATCCTAATCAGTAACTTCTGAACTTAATTTAAGGGCTTTATTAACCTTTGATGGCTACAAAACTTTAACCTCATATCAAACAGGGCTCATGGAATTTTCTAGTAGAATTTTAGCTTATAAAATCTCTTAAATTGAAAGTTATGTTTGTTATAGTAAGACCGAAATCTCCTCTATCATTCTCTCCATATTGAAAAGAACTCATCCTCTAAACTCAATTTAAAGGCTTTATTAACCTCTCATGGCTACAAAACTTTAACCTCATATCAAATAAGGCTCATGGAATTTCCTAGTAAAATTTTAGCTTATAAAATCTCTTAAATTGAAAGTTATGTTTGTTATAGTAAGACTTTGAGTTTGACCAAAATCTCCTCTATCATTCTCTCTATATTGAAAAGAACTCATACTTGAGTTTTGGACATTCATCAAAAATAGGAAAAAATGTTTTACAATAAAAACATCAAAAGTCTACATGATTCTTGAATAAATTATGTTTTTTTTTTAATCATTAGAAGAATAGGATTGGGAAAGTTATTTAAATATCCTTTCTTGATTGTGCCCTATGATCCTAGCGACTAAAACGCACCACCACTAAAAGCTATATCAGCTCCTTTATGCTCTAGTGACCTCTAGTATGCTGCTACTATGTGGTTAGCAAACTCAGACAAACTAGCCCAAGAATTAGTCTCCATAACACTCTTAATCTCCACAAAATAATTATTAGTCATGATCTCTTTCTCACGTTATTCTCACTGTACGGGCCTGTCGTTTTGAATTCGTCGGAAAAAAACCCTTGCCAAAACTTCCACGTCAGCGACCCATTTTTATTTATTTATTTTGAACTTTCCGTCCGTAATTTGGTCGGTAACTACTGACGGATACTGTCTGTCGGGAGTTACCGACGAAATTACGGACGGATAAATTCTGATGGTAATTTCGACCTCAAATTACCGACAAAAATATTCCGTCGGTAAATCCGTTGCTATTAAGCGAATTTCTGGTAGTGAATTCTCCATTGAGTATAATTGTTTTTTTTTTTTAACATAATAAGATAATTTAATTAAATTAATTGAAAGTAATTTTTTATGGATTTATTTGGTTGATGCATTTGTTAAGTTGTTAGTTACGCAGATGAGCTTAGATTATAAAATTATTAAGTTGTTGTGGGTTAATTACATTATTAAATTAATCATGAATTAATGATATTCTTTTATGTTATTTTATTTACTAGATATATATAATCATGGATGATTGATTATAAATCAGTTTGCATAATTTTAAAGATGATACCATATATATATATATATATACATATATTCGTGTATTAAGTGTAAAAATAAAAACTTCTTTCATGAAAATAGGAAATGTAAGTAGTCTATTGTCTCGGATGGAGATCAATAAAATGAGTTGTCTGTTGTCTCGGATGAAGACCAAAGAATGAGTATATGTTCCTTGGTGAGGATGCAATTATAATTAAACTGAGAATTAGTGAAATTATAAGAAAGGTCGAAATTGAAAGCTATAATGTAGATATTTATTATAAAAAACTATTAGTCATGCCTTTTATGATTGTATTTAAATCATGAAATCAATAGCTTATTATTAAATAGTTATATTTGTTGCAGGTCCATCACAATTGAACATAGTTAATTTAATTACTTTTATTATAGTTGTTTAGGTATATTTATTTCTATATAAATTCTTGTTCGTGAAAATATTCTGATTTCATATTTTGTTTATAATTAATCATTTTATAACCATAATTAATTTAATTCTTTTTGTATTTATTTTGATGTTTGTCTTCATTACGCCTTTTGTTATATTAAATATCATATAATTATCAGATTCGATTTAGGAATTGACTCGGTTAAAGAAACGGATCTTAAGTTACATAAACACCAGGTTTATCCAAGTTTTTACTTATCCTAGCCTTTTATTTTATCCGGATTGATCTAGTTACTAAATCAATCAACTGCTGGATCATATGAGATTTAATAAATATGAAATATAAAAAAGGATGCAATGAATGAGTAGTATATTGTGATAATTATTGATGGTGTGACAAAAGAATAAATTGTAAGTACAGATTTAATCGTACACGTAAGGCTATCATGCAGAAGAAGTTGTGTTGTATTTCCATGCAGAAATTAGTGGCACAAAATTTTAGATTCCTATATCTTAGTATTATATATTTAAGATATAGGAATCTAAAATTTTAGATTTAAGCAGATTTACCAATATAATATGATAAATCATTAGAATTATATATATATAGTGGAGCAGGAAAGAAAAATTAAGGGGAGCCAAATTAAAAAAAAATGTTTAAAAAGGTTAAAATTTCCATTATTTTATATAAGGGAGAGGCTGGGAAAATTTTCCTTGCAGGGCCGGGGTCCCTGCCAGCCTCCCCCTGTCTCCGCCACTGTATATATATATATACTAGATACTTGACCCGCACGGGATGCCGTGGGTTATTTTTTTTGCATAAAAAATATCAAAACAAATAAAAATTTAAAAATTTTGGGTTTTTTTACAAAGCTATATCTAAGAATCTTGGGTTTGGCTGCAACGCTTGACCTAAAAATAATATTTATAATATTAATAATAAAATTAAACTTGCATGACCCAAGTTTAAGTGAGCCTGACTGCAACACCGGACCCAAGAATATCGGATGTAGGTTTAGCTATAAGGTCGTGTCATAAAACTGTGATAATTAAATAGATTGATTAAAAAAAAAAACAAAGAAAAAAAATCAACATAAAGGAAAAAACTAATGAAGAAAAAGAAAAAAAAATTGAATTAATTTGGTTAACTCTTTAAACCAGGTTATCCCATAAAACTTGGGATTCACATAATGAAAATTTGATAACTAAATATATAAAAAAATGACAGATTTACTCAGAATTAACTGGGTTAACCCATCAAACTAAGTTAACCCGTCAAACCCAGGACACGTGTCATGAAAGTATGAAAGTCTGATAATTAAATAGAAAGAAAATTAATTTTAACAAATTAAACTAAATGAAAAAAATAACTTATCAAATCAGGCCAACCCATCAAACCCGAGATCCGTATCATGAAAATCTGATAACTAAATAAAAAAAAATTTAACATTAACAAACTAAATCAAACAAAAAAAATTCATTAAAAAAAATTAAAAAGAGAAAAATAAGAAAAAAAATAGTTATATAATAAAAATATAATATAACACAATATAATAATAATTATAATTATAATTATAATATAATAATTATAATTATAATTATAATATAATAATATAATATATTAATAAGTAAATATATTAGTAAAAGGCGTGATATGCTCATGCGATGCCGCGGGCTTGTAGCATGCTTGTGCATTATTGTGGATTTATGAAAAAAAATCATATAAAAAAAATGTTACCATCCACAATACTTTAAAGGAAAAAACTACAAAGCTATATTCTCAACCAGCTCAATATTTAAAAAAACAAAAAAAAACAAGCAATCAACGATGTTTTAAGGAAAAAAAGCTAAATTGTTAACCGGTCCAGTATGAAAAAAATAAATTTGACAAAAACATATTTGGAAATAAAACATCGACAAAAAAAATATGTGGGGAAACACTGTAGCAAGGCCAAAATCATGTGGGAAAACACTTCTGTAATTTACAGTGTTTTAAATAACTATAAAGCTAAAGTCTCAATCAGCTTAATATGAAAAAAATAAAATCGACAAAGATAATTTAAAAAAAAAAATTTATTTAATAAAATACCATGTAGAGAAATACTGCAGCAATCTAGTGTTTTAAAGAAAAAAAAATTTAAAACTAAATTATCAATCAACCCAATAGTAAAAAAAAAAAAAATCAACAAAAATAATTATGGAAAAAAAAAATATAAAGAAGAAAGACAATTTTGGGAATTTTTTTTTTTTTAAAAAGTGGGGAAAGCTAAAGCTAAAGCTAAAGCTAAATCTAAATTCTCAACCAATTCAATATTGAAAAAATAAATTTGACAAAGATAATTTAAAAAAAAAACATGTGGGGGAAACACTGTAGCCAAACAAAAACCATGTAAGGGAAATAAAAAATAAAAAAAAACATGTGGGGAAAGCTAAAGCTAGATTATCAGCCAGCTCAATATTGAAAAAATAAATTCGATAAAGATAATTTTTTTAAAAAATATATGGGGAAACACTGCAACAAAACAAAAACTATATAGGGGAAACACTATAGCAATCAATATTGTTGTTTTTTTTTTTTATATAAAAAAAACTACAAAGCTAAATTCTCAACCAACTCAATATAAAAAAAATAAAATCTACAAAGATCATTTAAAAAAAAAAAAACAATGTATGAGAACATTATAGTAATCTACAATGTTTTAAAGAAAAAAGATACATAGTTAAATTTTCAACCAGCTTAATATTTAAAAAAATTAGCAAAGATAATTTTGAATTTTTTTTTTAAAAGTCAATTTTGTGTAAAAAAAAAAAAAAAAATATGTCAAAAAAATAAAGAAGAAACAAAAGCAGGAAAAAAAAATGCTACCGACAAAAAAAACAAAAGCAGAAAAAAAAAACTGCTCCGAAAAAAAGAAGAAGTTACAGTGGCTGCTACAGTGAAAACACCACGCCTTTTAGAGTTCTTTAATATATAAAAGATGTAGAAAGTTGTTATGAATATTGAATATTTTTCAAGAAAAGAATTTCACTACGTTTAAGAAGATGAAAGCTATGAATATAAGATGAAACATATATTAATGTGTTTAAATGCTTAAATTTCTTCGCAAAGTGTGAGCTGTTAACATTTCCATCTTTTTCTTACTGTTATTTTCAGATTACTATATCTTTAGATTTCTTAATGACCTACAAAATCAATGGACCTTATTAACACAGTTTGCATCTTCATTATTATTTGTTTTTTCATTTTCATTAAATCACTTTTTATTTATTTATGTGGGAGTATCCGAACGAGCTTGTGCATCCCTTAACTAATCCACGTAAATTCTAAAGTTAACGATCAGGTAAACCTCAAATGATCATTAATATTAGAAACCACATGGCTTGAATCTGAAACCACAAGAGAAACAAATCTATTGGTCCTAATATATATATATATATATATATATAGTTAACATATAGCTATACTAAAGTTTTCTGCAACATTTCAAGATTTTCAGGTACATCCTTGAAATTATGAAGTTCTTGCTTGGACTATAAATTTTGATAACAGAAGGTTATAATGAAGTTTCGGCAATACCGTGCATGGATGTAGTTGTTAATAAGCCCTTGCTAGCTTCAACTAGAGGAACCATATGGATTTAGAGCTACTACGATTTAGGAACAGTAAAACGGGTCCATTTGACCCAAGGATTTTCAATTCCATCTCTGTCCTCCACAAACCAACACTAGACAACCCATTGGAGTTATATTCAATGAACACTTTAAATATGAATTTTCATATAAAATTGTTGTTTTTCAAGTCTTCCACAACTTTTCATGCTATATTTGACTGTAGTCTTCCAACTACCAGCACCTATCATTGCTTTTCTTACTCACTAAATGCCTAACAGAGTTGCAGGATAGGAATCTAGGAAGAGCAAGCAGGCCAAAAAAAAATTTAAAAGAAGAAAACAAACGGAAATGCAGCTGATCATAGGATTAAAAGTGAACCCTTTTTTTTTTCCTGTCCCGTCACTTCACCGGTAGCTTCGATAAGCAGGGCTGTACATACAGCTCTCAGCATACTTCACCAGATCCTTTGGTGGAGGAAGGCGAGTAGCCAAACCTACAAGAGAAAATGGTGAAGCTGATACATATATTTTGATGCTAAGAGATCCATCCATATGAACATATTGCAGAAGGATGAATCCTAACGAAAAAAGACTCACCAAGTTCATAAGCTTTAGCAGCCACTTTAGCAGCAATCTCTGCTGAAATCTTTCTGATGTTTTTGAATGGAGGGTAGATAAGTCCCTTGTCAAAGTTCTCCTGGGTCACCTGAGCAGCCAAAGCTTCCGCTGGACCAGAGAAACCAGCAGATAAATGCAATAAACACTCAAGGATAAATTCTTCCTGATATTCATCTGCCTAAACATCCTGACCGTGAGAATTAGAAGGAGATAATTTTTTTTTCCAAATTATATAACAGATGCCAAAGAAACATTTCTGATGATTAGTATGAGAATTCAGGGAGGCATATTTGATAAGTTGAGCTAACTACATCAAGCTTGTGGATAGCTTTTCACAGAACAAAATCCTAAAAGTAAAAATATAACGTTTTGAGAAGGGAAGGCTCATGGATTCACCGGTACCGTTACTTCTCTAAGCTCTACTTATGTTTTGCCCTTGCATTCTTCCCAATATGTTCCCAAATAAGAATCATGAGATTAAATTTCAAAACCAAAATGTGATCAAACCAAAATAATATATATATATATATATATATATATATATATATATATATATATATATATATATATATATATATATATGAGCTTGTTATTTCATCGATTGCATGTTGGCTGTTCATATTACCTGACTCCATGTATAAGCTTCTTCAGCGGTACATTCAGATTGTGAAGTCGGGTTGGAAAGAGAAAGAATTATAGGTTTCTGCATGCAGTCATATAAAATACAGTTACTTAGAGCAGCATGCTCTCCAACACAAACTAGATGAGCAGATAAAAATTTACCACATTGAAGGAAGCCATGGCTTCAACGACTTCTTTAGTAAATGTTCTTCCTACTCCTGATGTTCCAATCAACACTGTTGGCTTGATGTCCTGATGATATAAGGCAATAAAAAAGAAGATTTAAGACATCTTTGCTTACAAGTTGGCAAAGAAAGCTCAGATGGACAGAAACAGAGAGGGAGAGTTATACATTAACAGCGTCTAGAAGTGTCTTAATGGGTTCATGCTCATGTGCCCAGGGCTTCTTGAAATGTTGGAGTGATTCCTTGCGGGAACTAAAAATCAATCCCTGCAAGGGAATTTTTTTGAACATTTAACAGAGAAATAAAGCGCAAGGAAAGAACATTCTACGCCAAACAGCTAGGAGTGTATAGGTTTGCACTACCTTTGAGTCTACAAGCCAAATCTTCTTGCGAGCCTCTTCCATTGGCATATTTGTCTGCATAAAGAATCAGGTATAATTCATAATTGTCCTATAGTCATTTGACATCTAATGCATTCAGTAATCATATACATGGGAAAATTGTTTAAAAAAAAAAGGAAGATGCTAGCAGACCTGTCTGGAAATCTCAAGAGCTATGAGTTCTGCAATTCCAGTGCCAGCCTGTAATCAGACAGCATAGAAAATGAAGAGAAAGGTAAGGAGAGGGGCAAGATGAGTACAATGTTAAAGGAATTGCGCATATTTTGTCATAATTGAAGGCAAGGAATTTATCCTTTTCCTTGTCAACTCACTTAGTTACATACAAATTTCCACAGTTATTTCGAAGGTCATTGGAACACAGAAAGAGGATCATGCAGTACCGCCCAGTATCAGCTCACCTCTCCAGCACCGAGAAATAAGAATGTGTGGTCAGCTAAAGTTCCACCAACTACCCTTAGTGCTGCAACGAGCCCTGCAAGAACCACAGATGCTGTACCCTGAAATAAAGTGATTAGATATTAGAGTCTTGTCCATCTCAATTGTTCAAATAATCACAAACAAATAGAATTACCTGAATATCGTCATTGAAAACAAGATGAGTTGTGCAATATTTTGCAAGCAAATCAAAAGCATTGTGGTTTGCAAAGTCTTCAAACTGCAAAGTTTAAAAAGCAGGTTTCAAGAAAAAGTGAAATATATAAAAAATAGATATAGGCATAAACATGTTTTTTTTTAAAAAAATAAATCAATAAATAAACAAATCAACAAAATGTAATCAAGAGTCATTGATGTCCATGCCGAAGGTCAACTACCTGAATGAGGACTTTCTCACCATAGGTCTGCTTGACTGCAGACATGAATTCATGAACCAGTTCAGCATATTCCTGGAAACAAGGGAGAGTAATCCCACTTCAATGCAACAGTAAATTATGTAAATCTGTAAATGAACCTCATACGCATAAAGGAAGACTAGCCAAGTCAAGTGAACATATTAAGTACCTGTCCAGTTGCCCTTCTTTGCCTGAGCCCTATGTAGTACTCATCGTTTAACAAATTCTCATTGTTTGTCCCCACATCAATGGTTACAGGCAAGCACTGCAACAATCAACCCAATTTCAGTTGTTTCAATATAACTAAAAGGGAAACTATAACAAAAAACCTAAAACAAAATGCAAAAGTTGTTAGCTTACATCAATTGTCACATTATCTACAACACACGCATGATAACCAATAAAGAAAATTCATCTAGAACTACAGCACCTATAGAGGCTGTTTATTTACGCGGTGGAGATTGCGTTTAAAGCAAAATGCAAGAGGCAAGCGTTTGGTAAAGAAAAAACCACTAATTACTGTTCATGGCCCCATTATTTTCCGTGTCTGCAATGCAATTAACATGAACAGTAAACATAAATACACTATTCATGTGAATAGTGCAAGAGAATTGCACTGTTCACTTAAAAATAGTGTCACTTGTACTACGTGAACTCTTTTTTTTTTTTTAAAAAATTAGTTTAGAGTGAATTTTATATTTGATAATATTTTATCTAATTTTATTACACGCTAAAAAAATTATGGAAACTACAGTTCTTGTTGGATGTATTTTGTACGTAATGAAATTGTAGATGGTTTCATGAAATAATAAAAAATATTTTATATTAAGTATGATTTATTTCATGATATAATAGCAATAATTAAATCTACAATATTTAAATTAAAAATCATCAATATTAATATATATTTTTTAAAATTATTTTATAACCGCAATTTTAATAGCATTCTTAACCAAACACATTAAAGTACCTTTTCTTCAACTTCAATTTCAATCACAGTTTTAACCAAAAACTTATTTTTTCAAACTACAACCACAACAGCTATTGTAATACCAAAAACACTCATAGTCTATATCTTAATGAATGATGACAAGAAACTGATGCCTTATGACTACATTTGGTAATTGGGATAATTTCACTATTATATTAGGACACAACTTTTTTAAGATATTCAACTAAGTACTTTTGTCCCCCTTCCGTCAATTCTTCCGTTATTTGATGGCATGTCATTTTCCATTAAATCACTATTGGCACTCCCAACTTTTATTTTATGTCAATCAAGTACATGAACTTTAATCTTTTTAATTTTGATATACTAGCATTTTTTATTGTTCCAATCAAGTACTTTATTCAATGCTTTATTTTCTAATGTGGTTCTTTTTAGTAAAAGTACCCTCTAAAATAAGATTATTTCTAATAAATGAAAATATTTTATATTAAAATAAATGCTTTAAAAAATAAAATAAATCCTTTTAAGACCTAGGACTCTTTTCATCAAATAGTAAGTCATCTACATAAAAACTAAAAACTACTTTATAATTAATTAAAACTAACAAATAAATTATTGATACAATTAAAATATATAAATGAATATCTTGTGATTGCAACATAAATGGAAACAATTAACAGGTTTTTTTTTATATAAGTATTTGATTTACACAATCAAAAAGTTTGAGCACCAATACAAAATAAAAATAAAAAGTTCACTTAGCTGACTGAGAAAAATTAAAAGTTGATGTACCAACATCGCAATTTCCCTTTGGTAAATGCCAAAGTACATGCCAGCAAATACAAAGCAATTAATAAAGTTTGGATGTAAGTACTTGATTGAAAATTTTGAAAAAGTCGACGTGCTCAGAAAAAAAAATCCATGTACTCCATTAAGAAAAGGTGTAAAGTTGGTGTATTAATAGTGCAATTATCCCTTTTGTAATTAAGACTTTGAAAAAAATGCAAATTGCTGGAAAGGCTAGATAGAGGAGCCAGATCCAGTTTCAAGCTAGATTTCAATGGAATAAGAGTAGATATTGCTGGAAAAGATTAACTGCATCATGCAAATTTGAGGAGCATTAAAATGGAAAAGGGAGGTGAAAAGAAAAGGGAAATGGAAAAGAAAAAAAGCACTCTGGTGGTGATACTTACAGCTGAAGGACGAACTCCACCAAGTGCTGTGTACAAAGCCAGTTTCCCTACTGGTATCCCCATACCCTACGAACATGAGTCACCAAACTAGTCAGCTGCATCCATGCATATGAAAGATGGGAATGTGATTAAAAAGTGTGCATTCAGTTAGAGTTCACCTGACAGCCTAGGTCCCCTAGACCCAAAATCCGCTCTCCATCAGTGACAACAATGACTTGAATGTTCTTCTCAGGCCAGTTCCGTAACACTTCATGAATGCTACCCCTGAAAACAGCTGTTTTATTAGCTTTCATCACAGATAGTCAGAAAGTATTCTTTCAAGAACAAGTATTGTAGTAGACATAGATCCTACAAAACTTACTTTTCTTTCAAACTAATATAAAGACCCTGAGGATGAGTAAAGATGCTCCCGTATTTTTGGCAAGCTTCACCAACAGTTGGAGTGTAGACAATAGGGAGCATTTCCTCAACATGGTCAACAAGAAGCTTGTAGAACAATTTTTCATTTCTCTCCTGCAATAAGGGTGGTGCATTTATTTCACAATGTGCAACGAACCAAAGTTGAGTTTTAGAGGTAAGAATCATCCTCCTAATTATTATCAACACTAATTAGCATTGCTCATAGCATCACTTGTGCTGCAAAAATGAATGGCATACACTAGAGAAGAAAGTCTGTTTCTTAATATAGAATATTTGCAGAATCGTGGAATCAATGACGTACGGGTGTATGCCTTACTCTTAAATAAGTTGATTGAAGACAGCAAAATAACACAATTATGACACCTCTTAATGTTGAATATCATGATCCCAGATACAAAATTTAAAGCCCAGGAGTCAGAGGGAATAACCATGTGGCTACCTGAAGATCCATCATAGCCATGTACTTCTGCAATGGAAGTTGATATTGGCGAATAATATACATCAGTTTCTTCACCTGACAATTGGAGAGGCGAAAAGGTTTACTCATTTCGTTTAAATCAGAAACCTACAAAGAAAAGTTAAAAGGAAAGGAGGAAAGGCAAGTGAGATAAATAACCTGGAGTTCCTGAGATACGACTGCTGGGGGAAGAAGGCCACGCAAGTAGTGGGCACTTCTCTCTGCATCAGTGAAAGCAAGTCCTTTGTTGTCGTGTGGATCTCGCAACAAAGAATACCCACTGCAGTGCAATAAAAAATTAAAAACCAACGAAAAAGAAAGGTAGAGAAAGGAAACAACATGTCTTTATCATCAAGTTACGGTGTTCAAAGTTGCTGCACTACTTAGACAACCAGCGACGGCAACTGGGAATGACAAGTTAGCAATGCAAATCTCTAAATACCCACCCCACCATCTCCAAGGTTAGACTACTCTGAGACCTCCAAGTGGAAATCGTAGTGGAATGTTCCACATCTGCTTGAGCTGGGTAGGACAAACTGAAAAGGTGTCCAGCTTATTTACAGCCCTCATTGTCAGTCAATGGGCATCTATTTTTTAATGGAAAGAAAAGGGCCACAATTAATAATATAATAACAATATATAGCCCCGACACCTCCACCTCAGTATAAAGAAGTATATGCCTCCAGCTTTACTCTAAACATCTAAAGCTAAGCAACAGTGGCAAAATTTTAGAAAAAAAGAAAGTAAATATTAATTAACTGATACCATAGCAACAGCACTAAATTACCTCGCAACAGATACAAACCAAGGGGTAACAACCTGGTCCTCGGTTGCAGTATCCTCACCGTAAACATCAGCGGCCCCTCCAGGAGCAATGTTGGATTTGGAGTCGACGTCAATCACAGAAGAAGACGAAACGGCTCCATCTCTAACGTCCTTGAACGTGCTCTCCATCAAAACGCTACTGTTGGGATCCCTGTTGGAATTGACGGCCGCTACCCTCGACGAAGAAGGAACTAAAAGCACCGATCGTCTCTGCCTCCCTGAGAAAGGGCTATGCGAGCTCGAAATGCCCGCGTTACTCTGTAGAAATAAGAGTAGTGATAAATCTCCCCTAAGGAACTAAATAACAATAATTATGGAAACTCCACTTTCCAAAAAATAAAAGATAAAAGAAGATAAAGAAAAAAGGAAAGATAAGCGGTGATTTACAAGGTGAAATGCAGAGAAAATCTTGATTTTTGACAACTTGTAGAAATTGATTTCCTCTTTTTCTTGTTTGTGTTCGTGAATAATAATAAATGAGAGTTAGGCTTAAATTATTTACCAGAAGGAAGGTGATTCTATTCAAGGAGATCATGGTGGAGAGTGAAATGCGGGAAGCGGACAGAGTTTTTCGCTGCCGTCCTCTCTCTCTCTCTCTCTCTAAAAGAAGACGAGAAACACACCGCTCTCTCTCTCTCTGTAAGAAGATGTTGAAAAAAGGGAGGATACAATGGAAACAGGATGAGGGTCTTTCGGTATAAAAAAACACTAAATATAGAGAAAGAGATGGCTCTTCTTCCTGGTCGTGTGAGTTTGCGTATCCGTGTCCGTGCCTGTCTCTCTCTCTCTCTCTTCGCAAACGAAGCCCAAGCAGACGAGTGAGAGAGAGATTGCAAGGAAGGAAGGAAGTAGGCCTTGAAACGTGCCTTAACTCTTAACTACCTCTCTCTCTCTCTCTCTCTCTCTTCTTATAAAATGAGATGTGGGTAACTGCTTTTGTTGTCATTTTCGTTTGGTTTCACATATTGATCATAATAATCGAAATTGTTGGTTTGCGTTTTAATTTTATTTCAATGACTTAATTGACTTAATGCAACTCATCTAATATTAGTTTAGCTGAAAAGTGGTTTTCCTCGTAGTTTTGAAATCCAGCCTAACATGACAAATTATCTTAGACTCGACCAGTAGGAAAAATCCGATATGACTCGACTGATCGAACGGGTTGACCCGATAATCCTATTAACCTGATTACAAATTTATTGGCTTTTATTTTTCTTATTAAAATAATATTGTTTTAATTTAAAAAAAAACTAATTAACTTGATTAATCCAATCAAAATCTAGAACCCGGATCGATCACCAGACCAGGTCTTAAATCTATGGTGGTTTTCCTTAGGAGTGTGATGAGCATTATTAGGTTTAAGACGAATTGTAAATCTTTTTTTTATTTTGGGATCTTTAATATTAGTATTTTAAGACTGCATGTCCATATTTAAGAATCCTAAAGTTCGTCATCTTAATTTCTTTTTTTTTTTTCATAATAAAAAAGTACTTTTTCAAAAAAAAAAAAAGAGACTGAAAACCATAAAAAAATAAATAAAAATCATTCTATTTGTGTTTAGTTTTGCCTTTAGAAAACAAATATACAAATGCATACTCTTAATTAGGGATAGTAGCAGGTCAGGTAGGAGTTCAATTTTACTCCATCCAACTACAATTCAAAATATTTAAATCCATCACCTGACCTCATCTTCAATTTTGTCAAATCAAGTTATCTAAAAGACTTTCTTCACTCGATAGGTACCAATTAGATACTCGATTTGATTTTTTTATTTTTTTAATTAAATTCTTAAAAATAAAAACTAAACTTAAAAAAAAAATTATATTTTCATTATTCATGAATCATAAAACTATAAATAGAATAAACTTTAAATCCATGCATAAAATAATAAAAATCATTCATAAATAATAAGATAAAAACCCACACAATATATTAAAAATAAAAATTAAGAATTCACAAGATAAAAAAAAAATAGAATAAAAAACTAGTAAGGTTTGGGTTGGTGAACCCTTCAGCCGTCTCCACGTATGACTCTAGTTAAACTAGATGAATTTTATCTGAGCTTTAATCAAATTAGATAAAAATTCAATCAAAAAAATCAAATGATAATGGATACTTGAGCTCCTGAGAAAAATTATCATACAACTACTAGTTTGCACCTTTAGCCATGAACGACAATAGATATCAACGACTCAGGTTTCTGCTACATTTATACCTTATCAATTATTCGCATGTGCTCACAAGTGTGTGTATTAGGTGATGTAAACCATATTACATGTGGTCACGTAATCCATAATAAGATGGACAACAAGTCATAGAATGTCAAAACAAGTCTGATAGAAGTGTGACACATTAACAACATGTCATAAAGCATTAGCACTATTGAAATAAGAACCTTCACCTTACTAATACCAATTCATCAATAATAAATATAAGGAAACACTATAAAAATAGTTAATTTTTGATAAGTCAATTTAGGTTGTTACAGAAGTAAAGAATGTGAAAATCTCTTTCACACAAGTTAAATAAATTCGGCAGCAATAAATAGTATTATCAAGTCTTAATATTTTTTCCTTACAAAGAGTATTTATAATCTTGAAAATAAAACTCAACACTAAATGGTCAGACATGTACTCAATTTAAATAAATCACAAACTAATTAAAGTAAGGTTTAAAAATAATAAAACAAACAAAACAATAGCCTACAACTACTTTTCACCTTTTGCTGCATATGATGGTAAAAAATAATACCCAAGATAAATAATTGTTGAAGAATCCTTACTGAACAATTAATTTTTGACCAATTAATTCTTCTTGTTTGTTATAGAATCCTTATAAAATACATAACTCAAAGGATGCCACATAAGTTCTTGATCGCATTAAGGACTCCTTTTAGTGAATGGAATTCATAATTTTTAAGAAAAAAATGTCTTTTTTCATTTTTGCAATTTGCTAACAGATTTTAGACTCAAATTTAAACATGTCGTTCTCTCTCGTCCGTATGAATTAGTGGGCCTATCTTATATCATTAGAAAGGTACATACGTCTAATTTCTAACCCAATCAGAATAGCATCCAAAATACTTTTGTAGCTTCATATATGACCCATAAATTAGACAAAGGTCCAAACTGATAGATTTGACATGATTCGTTCAATAAATTTGACCCTCTGAAATAATCTCTTACTGAAATCTGAATTACCTGGAATTTTAACCCTATGTATGGTAGCATATCTAAAAATATTTTTAAAAATTTAAGCCCGATTCAATAATCAAATTGAAAGCAATGCTTGATAATGTAAAACTGGACAATACAAAATTTTACACCAAAATCCAAATGTGACCTTGCTTGGATTATATCATTCTATTTCTCTTTAAGATAATTCATTATTGAATCACCAACAGTTATAATGGACAATTATTTAGCCTCTTTTTGAAGCCTTTGGAGCTCTCTTCTTGCTCGCACTTACCACTACCAACGTTATATGAAAGCAATAACCAATTATAATTTTAGATCTACATGCCTAACCACTTCCTTACATATTTTTGCATGGTAACTATGGCCTTACATGTTGTATTACCATTTCAGCTTCACTTTTCTTTTTCAATTTTAATTGATTTTCATAAACCTATCTAGGTGACATTGATGCAAATGTGTATGTTCTTGTATCCTTTTCAAGAGAGTACCTATTTTTAAATTCATTATACTTGGCTTTTCCTATCAGATTACAAGGGTCCCCCCAATAAGATGTGACTTGCATGCATTGGAACCACATAACACAAAACTTTATCAACATCCTTCTCAATTGAAAACTAAACTAAGACCTGCCTAGTCACTTTCACCTTATTACAATCATTCAACAATTGTAATCTATAAAGTTTATTATGTTTAATCATACATAAGTTTAGTTTACTAATAAGGGTAGTACTAGTTACATTAACACAACTTCCATGATTTATAATCAAACTATACATCTTATTTTGTACATGTAAACACATACGAAAGATGTTCTCCCTCAAGTTAAAAGTTCCACCTTGACCGAAACTAACATTCTTTTAGATTTGATTCTTCCCAAATTAATCTCTATTAACCATGAATTCAAAGTCATGGTCGTCATCATCTACATCTGCATTTTCATCCATAAAATTAACAAAGTTAGTTTTAACATTTCATGCAGCTTTACAGATAGGGTTTCCTCACCGATTAACCCCTATTCTCAATCCATTCATCCTACTATTTTATAGTTATATCGAAGCCATCTCATCTTTCAGGTCTTTCATCACCTTAGTTAGAAGCTCAAGTTGTTAGGTGAAAGCTTGCATTTGAAAGGATTTATCTACTTTCGGTGTCGCGGACTCGTGATTTTCAGACGTCTTAAAATCTACAAAAATTGATTACTAGCAAGAAAAATATATCCACACAACTCTCATGTTTAGCACAATTTAAGGCCATTCACTCAATTGTTCTCACTACGTCTTTTACTTCTTGGCTCACCTTCTTGCGATCCATTTGGAAGTGAAAATCAATGAATCATAATCACTGGCTATCATAACATAATCCAAATATATATAAAGTGACTCAAGAATAATTAAGATAATGAAAACAAGAAAAACAAAACTACAATTATAATTTTACAAGTAGCAAAGCGAATTCATATGAAATATAGACAATACGAAAACTCAAAATAAAACAGAAGAAATAAATTAATGAAAATAGTTATTTGACTCCTGAAAACACAAATATAACAAAAATAAATTGAATAGGTTGAAACAAATATTAGTAAACACATTTTGTAACTTGACGTAGATTTGACACATTACACAATTTTAAACACCATCATTGAAACCCAAATTAAATGATATTGGAACAACCTGAAATTTTATATGTAGTACCCTTGTACTTAATAAACAATAAATCTTAATTTATAGATCATTCTATTATGCCTAGCTATCAAAAACTTGTATATGATCAATTTACGGTGGAATTTAACTCAGAATCAAAGCCCTAATCCAACGATATAAAAAAGAGTCCAAATTTAATATATACTGCAATTTTACCCCAAATAACTAGCACATTAAATTTTAAGTGATTTGAAGATGGTTTGATTTGGTTTCTCTATTGTTTGTGTTTTCATGACAGAATTAAAACTAGCTTGAATAACATCTATTCTTTTTCATAAAAGAATGGTGTAAATAATAAATTAAGAATTCTGACTCATATTTTATAGGTTAACCTAGTTAAGTAAGTTTTTTTTTTCCTTTTTTGCAATTTATTTTCTTTTAATTTCATCATTCACCATTTAGGTTGATTGAGAATTAAGATTTATAATTTACTCTGGTTTGGTTTCTATGATATTATTCTAGTCTTATGACCCGAGTTAAGTGTTTGGTGGGTTAAATTGGGTTGACTCAAGGTTTTCTTTGTCATTTTTAATTATTTTTTTCAATTTCATCCTTTAATATTGGATTGATTAGGAAATGAGCTTCATAATTTATTTTGATTTATTTTTTTATTGGGTTATCTCAGTCTCATAATTCAAGTTTAGTAGGTTAACCCGGGTTGAAACATGTTTTTTTTAAAAATTATTTTTAAAAAATTTCATTATTCAACATTGAGTTGATTGAAAATTAAGCATTAATATGTTTTTTTTTCTTTCCATGAGGTTTTCTTGGTCTCATAGCCCGGGTCGTGAATTTTACATGTTAACCTAGGTTGATCTGAGTTGATTTAATATGTTGTTGTCTCAATATTTGTTTTTAAAATATCATTTTAAATTTTTTTAGTCAAACTATGTTTTTTTTTTTCACAGCTGCCTTGGTTTTTTTAAAACTTGTCAAGATAACTGAGACACACTAAATTAATCTCTTCATGGTTTAATTTTCTTTTCTTTCTTGAAAACATGTTATATATGCCTGCTTTTTATTATTTTTTGTAAATTGATATGATTCGGAGCATAACGTGGGTAAATAATCTAGTTTCTACTATTAGGGTTTCTTCACAAAAGATAATTATATCCATGAGCCATTGAAATAGATGAAACTAGTATAAGGTAATTCAAGATGAAAATTATCCAAAAGAGGTAAGAAGGCAGTTTCATCATTCCAAATTTTAAAAATTAGAAAAAGTGTGCCATTACATAAAGATTTATAATAAAAGAGTACGTGAACAAGGACTCCTAATAACGAATGACATATATAATAAATTAAGAATTCTGCATAAAAGTCTCTTTTTTTCTTTATTATGGGTTAGGACTACGGTAGCTTAGCAAATCAGTCGAGTCTTATTCAAGTTGTTCTTAGAGTAATAACCATCGCTACCTAGTATTTGACTAGATCATTTTCCTTATTTATAGTGTGGGCCAGATCATTTTTATACCGAAAAAAAAATCCAGGTGTTGCTAATATATTATTTTATAAAAAAATATTTAAACCATGTAGAGGTTGACCGATATGACCTGGTTAACTTGATAGGTACAAAACAACCTAAATTAACATTAAAAATGTAATTTGACTAAAACGATTTTCAAGACGACACCTTTTATATATATATATATATATATATATATATATAAAAGACAGAAATGTATGGATCGACCTAATCAACTTATGTTAACCTATCAAATCTACGACCCGAATCATAAAATCAAGATAACTCTATAAAAGTAAATTTAAGAAATTCATGAAACTCAATTCCCAATTAATCCAATGTTGAAAGATGAAATAAAAAAAAAATCAATGAAAAAAAATAAAAAATAAATAACTCGAGTCAATCCAGGTTAATCTACCAAACCCATAACCTGGTTCATATGACTAGGATAACTCCATAGAAAGTACATCGAAACGAATTATGAAACTCAATTCCTAACAAATTTAAAGTTGAAAGATGAAATTGAAAAATATCAATTAAATAAAAGGGACAAAAAATACATTAGTTAACTCGGGTTAACTCAACAAACCTGTGATAAAGGTAATGAGACCCAAATAACCTCATAGAAAGCAAATTAAAAAACAAATATGAAATTCTAAATCAATCCATGTTGAAAGATGAATTTAAGTAAAAAAAAAAATCAACTAAAACAAGACAAAACAAATCTAAGTTAACCCACTAAACCTATAATTTGAGTTATGAGATAGGGATACGCAAATGCATTAAAGGATAAATTGAAAAAAAAATAAAAAATAAAAAGCAATTAATATATGTTAATATTTCATCTTTGCAACAATATTTTTGTTTTTTGTTTTTTTACTTCCGACACATTTATCAACGGTAACTGTCCGTCGGTGAATTGTTATATCACCGACGGATTAACATCCGTCGGTATATTTCAAGAGGGAAACCTTTTTTTTTTGGCGCGCAAATTTCGTCTGTAAAACCGTCGGCAAATGGTTTTTTTGTTTTTCCGACTGATATAGCGACGAATTGAGGAATCACTGACAAAAGGTAAGCCGACATACATTTTTCGTTGGTAATATAGTTGGTAAATAATTTATCGACGTACTCTCAATCACCCACCGACGAAATATTCTATTGGTAAAACTGTAAAATCTTGTTCCGTCGGTAAAACTGCAAAATCTTGTAGTGTCAACACAACACCTTGCCTGCCTATAGGTTAATAACTTTGGAGCCCTTTCCTTGTCTTCCAATCTAGTTGAAGTGGATTATAACTTTATTTGGAAGAAATGTTTTAATGAGAACATTTAAGCTCATTACATTTCTACCAATGACAAGCTTTTGGTTCTTAATGCCATGTGACAAGCTTATGGTTCATTCTCTCACCATTAGCTTGAAGATCATTCTAGGATATCCTATGAACTTAAAGATCATGCTAGGATATCATGATATCATATCTCCCTAGTGATAAACCTATTGATATTTAACCAAGGCCCTTACTTCCTTTCAATTTTTAATCTTGAAGATCATGATATCATTGATAACTTTAGAAGTCTGTAAGTTTCTTCTTTTATTTTGTTTTCTCTTGCTTAACCTACATAACAGAGTACCTTCAGGTTTTATACAGAGAAGGATTTTAGTTTTTCTATTCAATACAATCTCTATTGCGGAAATAAAGGTTTCCCTAAACATATGGGATTTCCTTTACGTAACAGTGTCCTATTCTTGCTCTAATTTCTCTACTTTGATAGCTCACGCCAACACTCCCCCTCAAGTTGGCGCGTATATATCTCTTATGCCCAACTTGTCAAGTGAGCTGTGGAAGATTTTTGAGGACACTGCCTTTGTAAGTATATCCGCCAACTGGTCTTCTGATTTGACGAAAGGGAACCGAATAATTTTTTCATCCAGGTTCTATTTAATAAAATGTCGATCCACCTCAAGGTGTTTAGTGCGGTCATGCTGGACAGGATTGTGGGAGATGTCAATGGCTGCCTTGTTATCACAAAACAAATTCATTTCAGAGCTATGAGCAATACCAATCTTCGTGAGCAACCTTCTAAGCCAAAGAAGCTCAACCATGATGTGGAAGGATTTGAACACACTAAATACTTCATCCTTGTGTTTCAGTAAGTACAACCATGTCATTCGAGTGCAATCATCGACAAAAATCACAAACCAACGATGTCTAGAAGCAGTAGTAATGGGGGAAGGTCCCCATACATTAGAGTGTATCAATGCAAACGGAATTGTGCTTTTATTCATGCTCATAGGATATGAAACCCTATGACTCTTTGCTAGAATGAAAGTATTACACGTAAAGTTTGAATGCATTCCATTGGAAAATAAATTTGGAAATAAGTGCTTCAAATAACCGAATGAAAGATGTCCTAAACGGTGATGCCATAACCAAATCTGTTGTTCTTTCTTGCTAACCGTATGATCTATGAGGTTTGCTCTGCCTGAACTGAGGTCATCGACATAGTATAATCCCCCCCTCTTAGTACCACGCCCAATGATCTCCTTGGTGAGAATATCCTGAAGGAGACAAAATGTAGAGTATATTAATACCACATAATTGAGATCAGCAGTAACTTGGCTGACAGACATTAGTTTGTGGGAAAGGGATGGAACAAGTAACGTATGAGGTAAAGATAAAGAGGGAGATAGAGTCACAGTTCCAGCTCCTGTAACCGGACAAGGGACCTCATTAGTAGTAGCAACATGACTTCTTCTTGGTAAAGTGGTATGGGAAAAATCATTGGAGTCAAATGTCATGTGGTCTGTAGCCCAGAGTCAAGGATCCAGTTGTCATCAGCATTGTGAGTACAACTATGAAGAACGTTACTGTTGTTACCTGAATTCTGTGTGGTTTCTGCTTAGGAGGTGAGTGATAATGAAGGTTCTCCAGTGGCTATAGCAGCTCTCCCTGTGCTGCCATTAGGAGTGTCTCGTTTCTTCCTTGTCTGAAGTTAATGCCACCAATCTGGGTATCCATGTAACTTAAAGCAGGTTTCACGGGTGTGTTTGGCATTGCCACAATGAGTGCACTTCATTCCATTTGATGGAGCCGGCATTTTTTCAGATGGATTTGGTCTGTCATTGTTCAAGGAGAAAAAACTTGTCTTCATTGGAGTGTAGTGGCGTCCTGCCTTGAGTCCTTTGGAATTCATAACCATTCCAGGAGCACTCTCGGCCCCTGAAGTAATTACTGTCTGCCTTATTTCTTCCCGTCTGACATGAGCATAAGCCTGCTCTACTGTAGGGAATGGTTTTAGCTGAAGTACATCGCTCCTGGTCTTGTCCAGCCGGTCATCCAATCCATCAAGGAAGGTATACACTCGATCTTCCTGCAAGATTAAATTGTATTTCTGAATGTCCACAACACAATCCATTGGGTTAGGACGCCGAAAATCTATTTCTCGCCATAAGCCTTGAAGATTATTATAGTATTTTTCAATGGATCCGCCAGCTTGTTTCATCCGAGTCACACGACAGCGGAGGTTATAAACCTGAGACATATCTGTCCCATCAAAATAGGTTGTAGCAGCAGAATCCCACACTTGTTTTGCAGTAGGGAAGTGAATAAAATTAGCAACTAGGGAAGGTTCCATAGAATTAATTAGCCAGCCCTTGATGATGGCATTCTCAGTTCGCCATCTTCTGAAGGTTAGGTCGATTTCTGGAGGCTGAGGAAAGTCTCCATTAATATATCCCAACTTGTCTTTGCCAGAGATATACATCTCAACAACTTGGGACCATAAGGCAAAATTTGAGTCATTCAATTTGATGCCGATTGGAGTAGTCAAAGAATCAGCACGTGGTGGGTGTTGGGAGGTCTGTGATCTAGAGAGGACTTCTGTCATCTTGGTCGTCAGGCTGGTAAGAATTGATTCGGTCTGGGGGTTGAGGTGTTCCATCAGTTTTGTTGATTCTGCTATAGAGTCTAGGCTGTTTGAGTGTTTTTTCTGGTCACAAGGTGGGTTGAGCAGAGGTCCTAGGAACCCGCCGCTCTGATACCATGATAACTTTAGAAGTCTGTAAGTTTCTTCTTTTATTCTGTTTTCTCTTGCTTAACCTACATAACAGAGTACCTTCAGGTTTTATACAGAGAAGGATTTTAGTTTTCCTATTCAATACAATCTCTATTGCGGAAATAAAGGTTTCCCTAAACATATGCGATTTCCTTTACGTAACAGTGTCCTATTCTTGCTCTAATTTCTCTACTTTGATAGCTCACGCCAACAATCATATCTCCCTTTGTGCTCCCTTTCTTCCTAAGTTTTCGAGTATGTCATTTACATATTTTAGAACAATTTTTCAATTTGTTAATCCTTTATATTTGATCCTTATTCTTTTGATTATTTTTTTTTATTTTTAATAGTTTAGAGAATTGGAATTCTTTTTTAATCTCACCCCTTTCAATTTTTTATTTTTTTTTAATTTTTTTTAATTTTTGTTCATATTCTTTTGATTACTATTCACTGTTTTTATGGGGTTTTTTTTTTACTATTTCATCCTCATTTTTCCTATCAAATTTGATTATCATTGTTTTGATTAGGGGTGTTCAAAAAAACCGAAAAACCGAGTAAACCGATAAAACCGATAAAAAATTAACCGAAAAAACCGAACCGAAAAATAAAACCGATTAAACCGATTAGATTATGTAGGAAAAAACCCGGTTCGGTTCGGTTTTCGGTTTTACAGTGCAAAAACCGGATGAACCGGACCGAACCGGACCGGTTAAAAAAAAAAAGGTCCCTGCATGCGCCCTAGTATAAAAGCAAAATGTTGCTGCCCAAGTGCCCAGTGCCTACGCCGCGCCCCTCTTTTCTCTTCTTTTTAGTAAAGTTGCTAACCCTAAACAGTAAAGTAAACACTTTCAAATTTCAATTTCAATTGTCAAGCTCCTCTAAGCTCTCACTCTCAAGCTCTCGGTGAATTGTCAACCCCTAGGCGTTTCCACTTTCCTCAACCTCTCAAAACCAGTGAGGCAGCGACAGTGAGTTTTTTTTCTTTTTCTTTCGGTTTTCTAATTAAACCAGGCGGATCCTCTTCTATTATTCTAAATAGTGTATATATTCTAAGTTTTGTTTTCTTTTCTCCAGTTTAATCAACAAATTGGCCACCGATCTGCCCTTAATCTCAAGAGCTCATTTCTTCGCTTCCAATCTCAAAATACAACCGTAGCTTCTTCTCAAGGAGGAAATCGAGAAGTGAGAGGAACCATTTGGGCTACATTTGTTGTAAATTGATGAATATTTTTTTTGTCATGTGGTAGTTTGGCTGTCTATTTTGCTTACAGCTGTCATGTCTTGCCGGACCTGGATTCTGTGCAAATTGTTGTCAATAAATAAGTGTTCATGCTCTCTGCTTCTATTTTGTTCTATTTTTGTTTCATTAGCATATATTTTTCCTGTTATAATTGCTAAATCTGTAAGATTATTTAGATTGGTTAATTAATTGTATATAGGTTTGTCCGGTTTTTTATCCAAAAAACCGGACCGGAACCGGCCGGTTTGGGCCGGTTCCGGTTCGGTTTCGGGTCTCTTTTTTTCTTTTTCTTTTTTTCGGTTTGGTTGTTTTTTTTGGGTAAAAACCGAACCGAACCGAAAATGATCACCCCTAGTTTTGATTGTCATTTTTTTTTACTTTGTAAAATTTTTTAAATTGATTTTTTTTTATTTCATCATTCAATATTAAATTGGTTGGGGTTTGAGCTTTTTGATTGTGCTCGAGTATAGAATTTCATGAGTTGTGAATTTTAAAGGTTAACAAAGGTTTAGAAGGTTCACTTAGATTTGCTTGTTTTTTTTTCTTTTCTTTCTTTAAACTCATATTTATTCAGTTTCATTCTTTAGTATTTATTTAATTAACTCTTCTTTTTTTATATTTTTAAAAACATACTTGTGTCACCCGAGCATCTTTTTCTTACTAATAAAAAAAAATTATGGTTTATGGCAGCAAATGACCACAAATCTAGTCATAAATTACAAATCAATTATTGTGAATATTTAGAAGAATATGATTACTTACAAAACATAAAATAATATATGATATTGATGATTATAGGATATTAGATTTTTAATTTCATTGATATCCAATCCAGTCCTTCAATTTTAGTTAAAATTTATAATAGTTTAGCAGTCAATCTGGTCAACTTTGAGCTTGAACTGATTTGGTTGAAGAAAAATAAAAAAAGATTTACTTAATATGATTCGACTTAAATCAAAACTCAACTATCAACTTTTTTTTTTTTTAAAAAAATTATGTTTTTTTAATTAAAATAAAGTTATTTTAATCATTGATTATATTACCCAACATGTGACCGGATCACCACATCCGATTTTATAAGTAAGCCATCAATCTAATAATTAAAACGTGCAAGTTCGAAGAATGTATTGTAATCTGCAGTATATGTCATCGTTGATAACGTGGAGAGTTCCTAACCATCCACTCACTTCCAAAAGACTCTTTTCACTATTGCAATGAATCAATAATGAGCCCTACGGAGAGGGTGAGAGAGATGGAAAAGATGGTCAATAGGAGCCATGTACTCGATACCATATCAGATGGCTATGATGATGGATTTAATCAAGCTGGTAGCAGGGAACCCTATCTTTCAAGCCTACATGATGTTGGTCCAAAAACCCTATCAGATCTCATCAAGAGATACCAAACCTCTTCAAGCCCTATCCATGCTGTAATATACGAGCCTTTCTTGGCTTGGGCTCTGGATGTGGCAAAGGATTTCGGGTTATTTGCAGCTGCTTTTTTTACACATGCTTGTGCTGTTGATTACATCTTTTACAATGTCTACCATGAAGTGTTAAAGATGCCAGTTTCTTCAACCCCTGTGTAATTAACTACACAGGCTGTGTTGATCGAGGGATTACCACTACTGCTTGAGTTTCAAGACTAGCCAACATTTGTTGTTCTGCCAGATTCATATCCTGCTAATGTTAAGATGACCATGAGTCAGTTTGCTAATTTGGACAAGGCTGATTGGATCCTCATCAACACTTTCTACAAGCTGGAGTGTGAGCATATATGATTCTGTCCTACCATAAGTATTTCGAGCATTACAAGCTCACAAAGCCTCACAGCTTATCCAACCTCATTGATAGATATAATGGCAGTGAATATCCCGTTAACTTTCTCATTTATGATTCTGTCCTACCATGGGCATTAGATGTGGCTCGAAATAAGGGCATAGAAGGTGGTCCCTTTTTCACTCAATCTTGTGCAGTTATTGCTATTCTTTATCATGCCGCTCGTGTCCTTGCCTTTGTTGGAAAATTTGGAGTTCAATGATCTACCATCATTTGTTAGTGATGCAGGTTCATATCCAGCTATACGAGAACTCCTCCTTGGTCAGTTGATATGGAACACCTTTAATGAGCTTGAAGTTGAAGTGTGAACTCCTATTCCTTCATAATATAGTCATTTCTTTTGTTCATTCATTGCATGTTGAATACTGCTTAGCATTTTACTATTTGATCAGAGTACATCACGAATCAACATTACTGCTTTTTGGTGCTTGAATGTCGCACTTTTCCCTTGCAAGCAAAACCTTGAATATCATTAGTCTAGTGTTCATGTACTAGCTGTTAAGACATCTGTATTGAAGTCATTTGGACACAAGATGAACATGAAGAGCATAAAACATGCTGCTTCTTTAGCCACACAATATACTTACTGGTTGCGACCACAAGTAATCATCATTATTGCGACAGGAAATGATTTTATGGAATAAGAGCCCTCTCATGCCCGAGACCACTTGGTTTATGGAGAATGGACTTCTTTTTTGTTTTTTAAACAGAGGTTTTTTGTGTGGACGTGTACTCTGATAGATAATCATGAAAGTAAAACATTACTCTACCTTTATTTATAATGTTGTTAATTGGTTGCTATGGTTTTCACTACAGTGATGCCTCGACAGGTTATCTCTCGCATTAAATCTTGATAATGTTAAATATTTCTTGGTTATGAAAGTTGATTTCAGATATTGCATCAATCAAACTATATAAAAAAGAAGAAGCAGATGTTTAGTTTTACTTGAGAGCAAATCAAACTAAACCATTCATGAATATATAGGTACTAAGATTAATGATATAGTTTTAGAAAATTCATGTTTTCATGTTGGCATGTGATGCTCTGGCTGTTACTTGGATTCAATAAAAGCATGAAGAGCTTAATTGATATAATAAATACATCTCATACGCTTCATTAATCCATTATTGAAATCTATAAACAAATAATTATATATTTATTAATGACCAAACTGATATAAGGAATTTATACAATAACTTGACAGATTTGATTGATTGGCCACGTCATCATGTTTTGGCATTTGTTGCGAGGTGGTGAGAAAAGGTTTAGGAGACATTTGCAGGGATTCAACATCAGCTTCGAGCATTTTTACAACTTCATGCATTGAGAGACGATCCTCGGGTTTTAATTGTATACACCATGATGCCATATATCATCTTCTTTGTTATCTTCTTTCTTACTCTGTGGTGTCTCCTAGTACTTCTAGGTCATTTCTTCACAAACCTGCCATAAACCCACGAAGGAAAGTAGATTGGCTTGCATCCTCTACCAATTCACTCAAGTTCTTCTTTCTTCCTATCATGTCCATTAACAACATCCCAAAACTGTAAACATCTGCTTTGTAAGACACGCCTCTGATATTTTTGTAGAACAATTCAGGAGCTATGTATCCCATTGTTCCTCTAGCCACAGTGAGGGCCACAATGCCATTATTTGTTGGGTACAATTTTGCTAATCCAAAATCTGAAATCTTTGGAACAAACTTCGCGTCGAGAAGAATATTGTGAGGCTTGATATCAAAATGCAAGACTTGCATATCACAACCTTGATGTAGATAATCAATACCACAAGCAATCCCAAGAGAAATGTCAAACATTTTCTCTTTACTTAATGTGACGCTACCTCATTTAGGAAAAATATACTTATCAAGAGAACCATTAGGCATGAACTCATATATAAGACCATGCTTTGATCCCTCGGCGGTAAAGCCTATAAGCTACACCACATTGACATGGTAAATTCTTCTGATGGTGTCAACTTCATTGTTAAAGTCTTGTCCATTACTCTGCAAGAACTCTTCAATGATGTCATACATTGATAAGTGCCTTCTTCGCCATGTGTAGATTAAATAGGTCACGAGGCGTGAAAGCCAAAAAAGGAATAATATTGCACGAAATATCATTGTGCAGAGAAACAACAAGAACAGTCAATGGCATAATGAAATAGTGCTCATTTGATAGATTGCCACATCAAAATTATTTTATAAATGAAATGTGATTTCCGTTGTGTTTGCCTCCTGATAAATCCTTACAAGCTTACTATGTATCGATGGAAGCATCAACGTTTTTCAAATCTCAAATCCATTGCACCAAAAGGTAAAAACTTCTTACAAAAATGCAAGAAAAAAAAGATTTTTCACAGAGCATCTTAGTGAATTTTGATTTTATCCATCTTAGCTTTGGATTTTTTTAAGTCATTAAAGTTGCTAATAAAATTAAAGAATTAGACTCAATTAGAAAAACTAAAAAGTTGAAGGGCTTATTTCCATGAAACCAAATTCACTGAAGATACTTTTTTGCGCTTTTCCATTTTTCTTTTAATCTTATGTTTTGATCTTACAATGCACACATTTCATGTTCTACAACGAATCCAAAGAAGCATAGGAAAGTTCTTACCAGTGAAAATAAGTAGTGCTATGAGCAAAACTATGATTATTCTGAGAAAATCTGAAGATATGGTCTTGGTCCCAATATACGTATAGTATTCTGCCATATGAAAACATGAAGACATTGAAAAATAAATAAATAATATTAAAAAGGTTTTTTAGATGAGCTCGATAATCTCAATATTTACATGATAACTCGAGAGTTTTTGTAATTTACCTTTGTAAATTCGGAATCCCAAATGCGGTTGACCTACAAGATTTATAGAAAAGGAGAAAAATCAATATGGGGAAATCTTATAGATAGTAAACAAGTGGCAATCATGTACAAGAAAGAAATAAAGTAATTAATCATAACTTATTCCCTATATAATGCTTTTAAATGGTTTTTCTGCGCATATTGTCTATCATTAATGAAACAATTCCAGATTACAAAAAAAAGAACTCTAAATTAACTCACCCCCTCTTCTTGAATAGTATATCTATGTTCCACTTGGAAAATACTTGGTTATCGGCCCAAAGACTTCATTGCGAAGAAAAGAGAAGGTCATGTCTGTTGTGGTAAACACAATCAAGCACCTACTACCACCTATATCCACCTAATATCATCCACTACTATCTACTACCACCTACCATTAACTACTACCACCTGCTACCTCTGGATTTATGTATAAATAAGTTGTTAAGCTTATGTTAGATAGTGTGGGAAAGAAAGAGAGAAATAGAGGGTGTGTATTAAGAGATTGTATTTTGTAAGCTTTTGTTTTTGTAATAAAACCGTGTGTTTTATCCCCTCTGAGTGTTCTAAAGCCACCACCAGTGGTTTCTCCCACCAACAATTGGTATCAGAGCCCCGTTCGCTAGAAAAACAGGAGTTTTGGGGTATACCCAAATTTTCAAAGTTGTCAAAAACAAGTTTTGATCATTCCACAGTGTAGATCTCATCAAGACGAACTCACTGGTGCAAAGAACAGCCTGATCGGAGCCTGCGGTGAGCCTCACGCACTGCTTGAAGATCCGGTGACTATCTCCCACGCGCGCCAGAGGTTGAAGATGCGTGCCGTCCATGCGCGCCATATATTGAGCCGTTCAAGCCGCCTAAGCCGAGCCATTAGCCGAGCCGCCATCCACCCAAGCCGAGCCGTACCCGAGCTGAGTCGTCCAGCCGAGCCGCCAAGCGCTCCGTACCGAGCAGAGCCGAGCCTCCAAGCCGCTCTGTACCGTGCGGTTTTCCCAGCCGCCAGCGCGCCGACAGAATATTCCACGGAATATTCCCGGTTCAACTCAACGAACCGCCCGCCGTACAGAATTGGTTTTTGGATCGGTTCACCCATTTTTTGACCCGATTTCAACAAAGTCAGACCGGTTCCCGACTATTTGGACCATTCCGGATCGATCTACAGTGTCCGTTTGGTCAAATTCGGCTCCCAGAAGGTGATATAGTCATTCAAAGAGCAAAATGACTACAGAAGGTACACATACACTCATCCCGAAGCTGACCAAAGACAACTATGATAGTTGGTGCATCAGATTGAAGGCATTTCTTGGGTCACAAGAGTGTTTGATATTGTACAAACTGGTTATGATGAACCAGAGTCCAAAGAAAGAGAAGATGCTTTACAAGAGGCACAGAAGCAAGCCCTAAAGTCAACAGAAAGAAGGACAACAAAGCAAAGACCATCATCTATCAAGGTCTTGATGAAGATACATTCGAGATAATAGCTTCCGCTGAAACGTCACATGATATATGGGAGGCTCTCCAACAGAAATACAAAGGTGCTGACAGAATCAAGAAGATTCGTCTTCAATCTTTGAGAGGAGAATTCGAATTATTACGAATGAAGTCCTCAGAATCTATTTCTGATTATCATACAAGGATTATGGTGATAGTCAATCAGATGAGAAGAAATGGAGAAGCCATCACGATACTCGAATTATTGAGAAAATTTTGAGATCCATAGATCCAAAATTTGATCATGTTGTTGTCGCAATTGAAGAGTCCAAGGAAGTGGACAAGTTGACAGTGGATGAGCTTATGAGTTCTTTGCAAGCTCATGAGCAGAAGATTGTAATGCGAAATGAAGATAAGGCCATTGAGCATGCCTTACAAGCAAAGCTGTCTTCAAGACAGATATGAGCAAGGGGAGACTTCAACAAGTGGCTACACCACTCAAGCAGGAAGTCAACAATCCAGAGGAGGATTTCAGATTCCAAGGAAGAGGATCTTGGAATACAAGCTTCAGAGGAAGAGGTGGTAGAAACACCACCAGAGGAGGCCGAGGACAACAAGCATTCACTCCTAGAGGAAGAGGAGGCGGTTACAATAACCGTGACAAGAGAATATCAAATGTTATAGCTGCAATCAATTTGGGCACTATAGCACTGAATGCCGATGGAAAGCTCCGTTGGAGATACGTGAGCAAGCCAACTATGCAGAGAAGGATGATAGAGAAGCATCTGCATTTCTTGTCCAACAAGACTTGGCGAAAAAAAGAGAATATATGGTATCTAGATACTGGAGCCAGCAATCACATGTGCGGCTACCGAGAGTTATTTGGTGATCTAGATGAGACCAAGCAAGGTCTAGTTACTTTTGGAGATACCACAAAGGTTCCATTCAAAGGTAAAGGCAACATCCCAGTCAAGTTGAAGAATGGCGATTCCAGCTACATCGCCGATGTGTATTATGTCCCAGCCATAAAGCAGAACCTGATCAGCTTAGGTCAACTTTTGGAGAGAGGATATATTTTACTCGAAGAATTGTCATCTGACAATTAGAGACAACAATGGGAGATTAATGGCCTACGTGAAAATGTCCAAGAATAGGATGTTTCCTTTGAACATCCAGTATGATGCAACAAGGTGTTTGAGTGCCATCACCAACAGTGAAGAATGGCTTTGGCACCTGAGGCTTGGACATCTGAATTTCACGAGTATGAAGATGCTAGCAAGCAAGAAGATGGTCAAAGGTTTGCCTCACATTGATCATCCAGATGAAGTCTGTGAGAGTTGTGTCCTCAGCAAACATCACAGATCCAGTTTTGCCAAAGAAGTCAACTGGAGAGCAAAGAGGCCACTGGAGTTAGTACACACAGATGTGTGTGGCCCAATTACGCCTATGTCGACTGGACAAAATAGGTACTTCCTCACTTTTACTGATGATTTTAGTAGAAAGACGTGGATATACTTTCTGAAGAGGAAGTCAGAAGTATTCAATTGTTTTAAAGATTTTAAAGCAATTGTGGAGAAGCAAACTGGTTACAGATCAGAACCGTAAGATCTGATCAAGGTGGAGAATATACAGCAAATGACTTTGAAGCCTTTGTACACAACAAGGCATCAGACATCAGACGACGCCAGCTTATACACCACAGCTGAATGGTGTAGCAGAAAGGAAGAATCGCACGATTCTTGACATGGCAGAAGTTGCTCAAAGCAAAGAAGTTGCCCAAGCAATACTGGGCTGAAGCTGTATCATGTGCAGTGTATCTACTGAATCGCTGCCCAACCAGAAGTTTGCAAGGGTCACTCCAGAAGAAGCATGGAGTGGTCACAAACCAAGTGTTACTCATCTACGAGTCTTTGGTTGTGTGGCATATGCAAAGATCCCAGATGCAAGAAGGAGAAAGCTCGATGATAAGAGCGAGAAATGCATCTTTGTCGGATATGGTGAAAGAAGGATGGGATACAGGCTGTATAATCCCATCACGAAGAAGGTGATTACGAGTAGAGATGTTATCTTTGAAGAAGATAAATCTTGGGCATGGAATGATCAAGAAGCAGTCAATGGATCACACTGATTTGATCCTTGAAGGTGAAGAAGTACCAACAGTACTTGTCGAAGAACCGATTGTGCCAGCAGCTGAACCACAAAGTCCGGCACACAGTTTCCCTGTATTCAACAGGAGGAACACACCAGGAGCATCATCATCAACACCACATCAGCATCCTCATCAGAAGGACCAAGAAGGATGCGGAATCTTGAAGAGTTGTACGATACCACTCAGGTATGGAAGATACAACTTTTTGTTTCTTTGCAGATAGTGACCCATTAAGCTTCAATGAAGCTGTCACAGAAGAGAAATGGATAAAGCAATGGATGAAGAAATACATGCCATTGAGAAGAATGATACCTGGAAGCTGACTTATCTACCAGAAAACAAGAAAGCAATAGGTGTCAAATGGGTCTACAAGACGAAGAAGAACGCCAAAGGAGAAGTGCAAAGATACAAAGCCAGATTAGTGGCTAAAGGCTACAAACAGAGAGAAGGCATTGACTATGGAGAAGTATTTGCTCCAGTAGCCCGGCTAGAGACAATCAGACTGATGATCTCACTAGCTGCACAACATAGATGGAAGATCTATCAACTCGATGTGAAGTCAGCATTTCTGAATGGCTTCCTAGAAGAAGAATCTATGTTGAACAACCACTTGGATACATGCTGAAAATGAAGGCAAAGTATACAAGTTGAAGAAGGCTCTCTATGGTTTGAAGCAAGCTCCGCGTGCTTGGAATACCAGAATTGACAGGTATTTTCAAGATAATGGATTTGAAAATGTCCATATGAACACGCAATATATGTGAAGAAAGGAGCAGATGGCAGCATCTTATTTGCGTGCCTGTATGTTGATGATTTGATATTCACCGGCAACAACCCTACCATGTTTGACGACTTCAAACGAAGCATGGTACAGGAGTTTGAAATGACTGACATTGGTCTAATGTCACATTTTCTTGGCTTAGAAGTAACGCAGAAGGAAGAAGGGATTTTTGTATCCCAAAGCGGTTACGCCAAAGATATTCTTGAAAGGTTCAAGATGGAAAGCTGCAATCCGGTATCAACTCCAGTTGAGAATGGAGTGGAATTGAGGAAGAGTAAGGTTGGAAATGTTGATCCAACTTACTTCAAAAGCTTAGTAGGAAGCTTAAGGTACTTGACATGTACCAGACCGGATATACTCTACGGAGTCGGACTCGTCAGCAGATACATGGAGACACCAGACCAGTCTCATTTGAATGCAGCCAAGAGAATTCTTCGCTACATCAAAGGCACAATGAATGAAGGTATGTTTTATACCTCAAGTAAAGACTTTAATCTTGTAGGCTACTTGGATAGTGATTGGGGTAGAGATTTGGATGAAAGGAAAAGCACAACAGGGTTTGTCTTTTTCATGGGAGACACATCTTTCACATGGTCATCCAAGAAGTAATCGATTGTAACGTTATCAAGCTGTGAAGCTGAGTATGTTGCTGCCAACTCAGCTGTATGCCATTCAATATGGTTAAGGAATATGCTGAAGTTTTTGGGATTTCCTCAAGAAAGTCCTACGGAGATTTATATTGACAATCGATCAGCAATCGCATTAGCAAAGAATCCAGTGTATCATGAGAAGCAAACACATTGATACACGTCATCACTTTATCCGGGAACATGTGAAGAATGAAGAAGTCAACTGATATCCTGCAAAACAAATGATCAAGTTGCAGATATCTTTACAAAGCCATTGAAAGGAGAAATATTCATCACATTGAAGTTCATGCTTGGTATGACATCCCTTGATTGAGTTTAAAGGGGGGATTTGTTGTGGTACCTACTACCACCTATATCCACCTAATATCAACCACTACTATCTACTACCACCTACCATTAACTACTACCACCTGCTACCTCTGGATTTATGTATAAATAAGTTGTTAAGCTTATGTTAGATAGTGTGGGAAAGAAAGAGAGAAAGAGAGGGTGTGTATTAAGAGATTGTATTTTGTAAGCTTTTGTTTTTGTAATAAAACCGTGTGTTTTATCCACTCTGAGTGTTCTAAAGCCACCACCAGTGGTTTCTCCCACCAACAATGTCAGTGTTCAGCCTTTGCAAAACCAATCCATGTAATTAAAATTGTGTTCCATGCATGCAGTTTAGACTTCATGTTTGAGTAAAGAAAAAGGCAGGTTCTTACTAAGATAATTGAGTATGCGATTAGTCAGAAAAGTCTGCAAGAAAAAACAAATAATTTTTAAAGAAACTAGTGATCTCAATAATTGGTACTATTTATTGGCAGACAAAGACAAGCTGTTGTGTTTAATTGAGATATGAAGGAAATATGTATATAGCAAGAGCTTGAAGACACAAACATTAACACTTTCAGTAGAATCAATTTTCTTTCTTTTCGTTTTTTCCCCTTTTTTTGTCATTACAATGTACTGTTGAGATTGATTATACTACCTCTAGTAGTTTGAAAAAAAAAAACAAAAATAGTTCAAAGCCACCAAGAGCTAACAAGAAGAAGAAAATATGTATGATAAATGGGAAGATATATATCTAGGCCAATTAACTTATAATAAACCCAGAACAAGATAAAGCTATATAGTCTGGAGGACTCAGTACAGGATTTTCGCAAGTTATAATAGTTAATCTAAAGGTCATAAAGTTGGTGCGAAGGTTATCGAACCCAAAGTTATATGGAAGATAGTTCCTGTAGCTGATGTAATTATCATATGCGATGAGAGATCGATGAGGTATGGAGAAGCAATCATCCTTCTGAACAGCAACTTCCACAAGTCGAATAGTGAAGTTACTGTATTCGATCGCTTGAACATAATATTTCACCGTCTTCAAGTATAAAGTTGGACGATGGTTTTCACAATCAAGTTCATAACTTTTGTGGCCGCAGCTTTTGGGATCGGTGTTTAATCGAAAAGGGTAGCTGATATTATGGATGTTTCCACAGGAAGAAGGAGAGCAGTAATTGCTGTTCTTTCTAGCACTGCAGCTATGGTGGATGGCTATGATCTGTAGAAAAAGAAGGGCTGCATATGCACCAAAGAGGTGCCTTAATGTTCCACTGAACATCAGGACACCAATCATTTTGTTAACTCAATAGTAAAAGTTTGGGACTAAAATATTTATTTTTTTTGATATTTCAGGTTCGAGTTAGTCGAGGTGCATCTAAACTGACTTAAATACATATATTAATAAAAATATAACAATAAATAAGCCGATTAAATATCTATAGTTGGATAGTTGTCAACATTGAAAGGAGTAATAAGTAGGTAGCTAGTTCTTCGTCCCCAAAATTGTAAATGGAAATACCAGTAGGCCAACTTGTGGGTGGTCCTTCAACGACGTGCATATATAGTTGTTTTTTTTGTTTTTAAACTGACAGACTTGGCATTCAAAATTCCAATGCATCCACCTCTCCTGTGGTCACCCGTGATGTGAGGCGTCCCAAAGTCTCTCTTCCTTCAATATTTTATTTATTTATGGAAGGTAGATTCGAATTATATAGTAAGAGTACGGTATAATTATACGTTATTAAATATAATTTTAAACTAAATTATTGAATTGAATTAAAATTTTATTACAAAATTTTAAAGATAATTTTTTATATTGAGGCAAACTTTCAGATGAATCGGTGTTCAGTATGGACTTGTAACATAGATCAGAACAGACTATATAAATTTTATTATTTATTTTCTTTTGACTTATAGACTTTCTATTTGATAAAAAATCTTTTTTCTACGAAGATGTGACAACTTGTTTTGGAGATTTTTTAATTTTACAGGGATCTTTAATGAGTTACAACATAATTTCTAAGTATGGTTAGAATTTATTAATGTTCTAAAATCATTTTCTTACAAGGAATTTTTATTCATCCTAATTACACAAGGAAAAAAAACGGGTGGTATTTAATAACATATTGATTTTTAGGATCATTGGGCAGATAAAGACTTATGATTTATGAGTTTTATTTTTATTTGTTATAGCCCAAGGCTTGTTTGAATTAGAGTTTGAGTTTATTAGTAAAGGTTTTTAGTTAATTTTTATAAGTGGATCAATTCAGCATATAATAATAGATTCATTAGGGTTAATTTCTCAAAACTATTTAAACATATGTAACTTAAATTTTAGCAGCCATTGATGAATAATACTTCTGAATTTTTTAATTTTAACGTGTGAGAGATTTTTGTATTTTTTTATTTTTGAACAAATTGAATCTATATAAAAAATTAACCTACTTTTGTGGTTTTATTCAACCCTTATTCCATTAGTGATGATGTTTTAAAATAAGTTTTTATTGTATCAAATCTATTTTGATTTTTTGAGATAAAATCTACAAAATCAAAAGGTTGGCATAAAACAGACTACTTTCTTCTTTCGACTAAAATTGGTACCTTTCATATTAAATTAGCATAAAATCTGGGTTTGCAAACATATATGGAAAGGGTGGTTTTTTACCCATGTTTTGCTGCAATCACAGCTTAGATATGTTTGGCATTGCGTTTCAAAAGTGTTTTTGAAAAAAATTTAAATTTAAATTTTTATTTTGAATTAATATGTTTTTGATGTTTTCAAATCATTTTAATGTGCTGATCTCAAAAATAATTTTTAAAAAATAAAAAAAATTATTAACATATTTTTCTTAATGAAACAAATATTTTTCCTGTTCTTCAAGAGTAGTGTGGCACGTGTGCGGTGTCGCGAAGATCACTCACCCTCAAGAAAAAATTGTAAGGGTCTACCTGGCAAATGTGTAGAGACAAGGAATTCTTGTCTCCTATCGGTGAAAAATTTGAATGGGAGTCGGCACCTAGTATTCTGGTCACTAGGAACCCTAACTAGTCTTAGAGATTAATTGTTGAGTGGGTGGCCAACTTTTAACTTGGTGAAAATTCTTATCTTCTTGTCTGAATGAAAACAAAATGCTACCATCCGAACTGGGTCCACTGGAAAACATGAAAGTTGTAGGAAATTGAATCAGCTTTCCAGGAAAAAAATGGAGGTCATTTGGACTTCTAGAACTCCAGATATGGGCTAAACACTGAACAGTGTTTGGGCTGTAGGACAAATTCAAACTTCTCCGTTGTTGCTATAATATGGACTTGAAAACAGCCTTCTTAGATCTTGATGAAAACATGAAAGTTGTAGGACTATGTCTTACTAAATCTGTGTAAACATTTGAGGTCATTTGGACATCTAGAACTCGAGATATGACCCAATTACCGAACAATGTTCCAGTTTGGACTACACCAATATCTCTTTTCTAAGTTTGGCCCTCTCTTTGTCCTTTCAATTTCCATACTTGAACTCATCAATCAATCCTTTGATTTATGTGATTAGCCTGCATTTAAGATGAACATTTACCATATATTAAGGCATTTTATAGTATTAGACTTGTTATTATAAAACATGTTTTAGTTAAGGAGTTATTGATACTTTAAGTGCAAAATGATGATATAAAACCTTGATAAATATGCACTTTTAAGTACTAATCAACAGGCCTAGCCCAGTCCATTTTATTTTATTTATTATTTTTTTTCTTTTTTTTGTTCTTGTGTGTTTTTTATTTTTTATATATATATATTAAAATTGTGATTTTTCCACGGATTTTTCCACGTCATTTAGACTAATATTGGTCTGTATTTTTATATTATAAAAATACAAATCCAGTATTAAAAATACCCGGTTTTCAAAAAAAGAACTTTTGTCTTTAGGCATACAGCCAAGTCTCTCAAAGCTAAAAAAAAAAACTCATATTTTATTTTTTATACAACAAAGAAAACTTCAAAAAAACATATTATTTTAGCATGCATTTTGGCTTTAATAATCAGTTTATTAAAGTCATGAGAACTTGGCCAATATTTCAAAAAAAATATTTTGTTTTGTTTTAATGTCTAGGATTATGAATTTATACGTAAAATGTATTTCCGATATTAAAAAGGTAGTCCTTTATAGATATTAGACCGGTTAGATTTTTACCCTAAAAGATAAGAACCTCCTTATTGAGGAGGGCTTTTCTTGAACCCTAGACGGACCAACATGATAAGACCTTAGAATTTTTTAGACAATAAACAATGCAGCTTACCATAGGTAGGGCGTATTTGGGGAGCTAATACATTTCCTTTACTCAACCAGTCTCCATACCCAATCTCTAAGACCAGTTAGGGTTCTTAGTAACCAAAATACTAGGTGGCGACTCCCACTCCATTTTTCACCGCTAAGAGACAAAGAATTCCTTGTCTCACCATATTTTCCACAATAGATAGACTTACCACACTCGATGATGGGGGGCTGGTGGGCGATCGCTGCGACGCTGCACGCGTGCGACAACAAACATGACTATCATCAAAATTCAGATAGTTAAGGCATACAAAATTAACATATTACTTAAATAAACAAACATATAAGAGTATTTCTATCAACGACCAAATTGATATGAAGAATCAACGCTACAAACATTCGACGAATCTCTTAAACTTGTTAGATTAGCCATATTGATCCTATCATCATTTGATGTCTGTTGTGGAATGAGAAAAGGCTTAGGAGGCATTTGTAGAGATTCAATATCTGCTTCAAGCATTTGTACAACTCTATGCATCGATGGACGATCAATAGGCTTCAATTGTATGCACCATAATGCCACTATAGTCATCTTTTTTATTGTGTTCTTTTCCTGCTCTGTCGCTTGATCTTCAAGTATATCCTTTCCTTCATTAACCTGGTCATAAATCCATGAAGGGAAGTACATCTGACTTGAATGATCTGCCAATGCATTCAGATTTTTTCTTCTACCAACCATTTCCATCAACAACATCCCAAAACTATAGACATCAGCTTTGTAAGAGACGCCTCCAATACTTTTGTAAAATAACTCAGGAGCCATGTATCCCATCGTTCCTCTAGCCATAGTAAGGGACACAATGCTATTATTAGTTGGATATAATTTTGCAAGTCCGAAATCTGAGACTTTTGGAGTGAAATTTTCATCGAGAAGAATGTTGTGAGGCTTGATGTCAAAATGCAAAATCTGCATGTCACAACCTTCATGTAGATATTCAATGCCACGAGCCACCCCAAGAGAAATTTCATATATTTTTTGGTTGCTCAACGATATGGTACCTTGCCTAGAAAAAATATACTTTTCAAGAGATCCATTAGGCATGAACTCATATATAAGGGCACGCTTTGAGCCCTCAACAGTAAAGCCTATAAGTTGCACCACATTGCAATGGTGAATTCTTCCAATGGTTGCAACTTCATTGATAAATTCTTGCCCATTACCTTTTTCTTTGCGCAAAATTTTTACAGCCGCAAAACGGCCACTACGAAGCTTTCCTTTGTACACCGAGCCATAACCTCCTTCACCTAACTTGTCATTGAATCCGTGAGTTATCTTCTTAATCTCCGAGTAAGAGTACCTTATAAGTGTGAGATTATGATCCTGACTTTGCAAGAATTCTTCAATCTTACAATACATTGATAAATGCCTTCTTCGCCATTTGCAGACCAATAAGGTTATGAGACATGGAAGCCCACAAATGAATAATAATGTATGATATATCCCTGCATATAGACATTATAAGAACATTAATCAATTATAGAAACATATTATTTGTTATTAGATTGCCATGTAAAATTTTTTTCTAAATGAAATTATGATTCTTAATTCAAACATGTATCCACAAAAGCATCAATTTTTTTTAATTTGAAATTCTTATCACCAAATAAAATTTAATTAAGATTTCATTGATTTAAGGGAAAAATCAAAACATAAAAACATTAATATATATATATATATATATATCAAGTTATATCAAGTTTTTCTTGCCAATATATGTTGTTTTTAAATTTTGTAATTTTATTCATTAACTTATAAAATATCTCTCTTTATTTATTAGAACAGTAACTAAAATGAGTCCTCAAACTTTAATTCATTTTTTTAATTCCATCCTAATCCTCTAATTAATTTTAAACTCAGAGCTCTAATAAACAATGAAATAATTGTATATTTCACACCTCCATTCTTGATATTTTTAATATTATTTTTTTATTCGTTCAGTCCCTTTACTCTAGATATTTTTTAATGTGATCTCTCTATTGTGATTTGATCAATGCTTCCATTAAATGTCAACGCATGCCAATAATATAGAATTTTACACCTATAATTGTTTTTTTTAAAAAAAGAATAATTAAAATTTTTTATAAAATCAAGAATTGAGAAATATTAGAAACAATTTTCAAATTTTGAAAATTGAGATAAATTTAAATAAAAAAATTGGATTGAAAAATGAAATTCACAAACCATTAGAAAAAAAAAAACCATGGAGTATTGTAAATATTATTTTTTCATAACAGAGAAAATAAGAAAAATAAAATATGTTAAGTCATTCTTTTCTATTTACATTTTTTATTTTTTAATATTTAAAAAAAATTTAAATACTCCATTTCTTTCTTTTTTTACTAGATGCTTTGCAATTTATTTTTTCTATTTTAAATTGATAATTTTTTAGATATGCAAAAGATAATGGATGAAACCATTGAAGTACCAATACTTAGAGATAATATCGCACTTAATGGTTTCGAATCTTAATATACATTCATTGTCCATTTTAAAATTTCAATGAAGGGTTACAATTTATTTTTTTCCATTTTAATCTAGTATTTAATTTGTCTCTAAGAGTTTTAGAGATTTTAAGTTTGATTTTTTCCCTAATGTTTCCCATTTGTTATTTTTTATAATTTGTATTATCTTTCTTTTATTTTTGGTAACTTTGCATTTCTAAATTTTTGACACTTCTCCATATTTAATTGAAAAATTGACATTGGTTGCAAGAAAATAAGTAATTAGAATTGAATTGAGGAATTTAAATTTGAAAGACTTATTTTTAACAATTTAAATGATGAAAATGAGCAAAAGGTAATGCATGGATGAAACCATTAAATATGTATCTCTAAAATTGATATTATCTTTTAAAGATTTTGCATCTTAATATATACATACATTTAATGGTTCATAGTTATTCCAAGAAAGCAAAAGAGAACACTTACCGATGAGCACAGGTAGGGTCAAGAGCAAAACTATGAAAATGCTTAGTGCATCCGAAGTGATGGTCTTTGTTATATAAGGATAAGAATTAGGTCCTGCCAAATAAATACATGAAAGGAATGAAAACAAATAGAAACTAAGAAACACAAGCAATATTAAATAAAGGCAATGCTTTTGACAGTCACTTTGAATAGTTGCCTTGGACACACAAAATCCAAGAAAGTTTCAACAAAATCCTAATTTGAAGAGAGAAACTAAAATTGTAATAATTATAGCCAAGAATAGATAAAGACTAAAATAAGATTATATGGATAAACTTACTAATAATCTCTGTTAAATTCAAAAAAACTTCTATCTCGATGCTCTCATGCTCTAAACAATGCATGTATAATCATATGAAAATGTACATAGTTTATACATCATATTTTAGCAATTGTAAGATTCTTAATTAAATTATAATAACCTCTTATAAGGAAAATAAAATATTAAAAACAAACTTCTATTTATACCCAATATATATGCATTAAATTTTTTTAAAACCATCCCTTCAAGAAAAATTATTAAGGAATTTTGAATTGTAATAATTTTAAACTTTTGTATGGTTTTTGTAATAATTTTATGATACTTCTAATTAAAATAATATATAATTAAGTATAATTATCTAAACTAACACCAAATATTTATATTAACTCTTTGAACCGAATAAAAAAAAACTTTCACATCCATTTTTGTAAGAGAAAGATTGTAATTTAGCCTAAATAAGACATGCATGAGCTAATTAATCCTCACCGTTTTTATAAAAGTTGAATTCCAATCGCGGTTGCCCTATAATAACAGAAAAAGAGCAAAGTAAATATGTGAAATATATATATAAAAATATAAATGAAAAGGCTAGAATGAACGAAAAGGGCATTATTTAAATCCTTTAGGATATATATATATATATATATATATATATATATATATATATATATATATATATATATGTGTGTGTGTGTGTGTTTCGTTTTCATATATCACAATTCACAGATAAATTTATTAGTACTACTCTTCTTAGAAAGTGTTATAATAAGATAAAATAAATTAACTCACCCGAGCTTCGATAATATATCTGGTAGTAAGCTATATTCATAAAAAAAAAAAAAGGTATTGTCACTTGTCAGTGTCTAAGATTTTGGTATACAAAAAAATAAAGAAAATACCTTTGAGATAAATGTATCAAATCTAATCCGTATATTCTTTTTGCAAAATTGAGCCATAATAAATAAAAACCCCTCACCTGGTAAATACCTGACTAGCGGCCACACGACTACATTTCAAGGAAAAGAAAACATTGCGTCAATATTCAGAATCTTATAATTCATAAATTTAACTGAAAAAAAGAGCATGTAAGTGTATTTTGGTATTCAAATAACCTAATAGCTAAAAATAGACTTGGAGAGTTTAAAGCAAAATTAAGAAGAAATGTAGTACTAAAAAATTATTGAATTGAATTCATTATTAACAGAGTGGATTATCATTCTGAGAGCTAATCATTTCAACAAATTCATATATTTTTAACGGCAAAACTTCTTAAATTTACTTTAAACTTGGCTAGAAATAGGCATCTATAGTGGATATCCTTACTTCATACTTGACCTTTCACCATCTTTCATGCAATTTTTCAAGATTTTAGGTAGAAAAGTTAGAGAGTTTACATAATAGCAAAGTTTCTAAAGATCTCTCTCTCCAATCCATTTTTTTAATGTCTTGAACCTTATTTAGATTTTATGTTCAAGAAATTAGATAAATAGAAAAGTTCTTACCAAGGTAACTCCGTATATAATTAATCAGAAAACCTGCAAGGAAAACAAACAAATAATAAAAAGACTAAGTAACATCGATATTACTTTTTATTGGGGAATATAAAATAATTATGCATTTTAATGTAAAAAGATTGAGGAATTGTATATAATATTTTAAATTATCATTACAAGGTGAAAGTCAGTTTTATATAACATATGGGGTGTAAAATTAAAATTATGATAGAGAAAATATTTATTTTAAAAAAAATTAATAAGGCGGTAAGAAAGAGGTATATAAATTTGAGAGAGAGAGAGAGATAAATTTTATATATAACTGTGGAGGGAGTGTTTAAAAATCAAGCCAAGTACTCTGGTCATTGTCCATTGGATAATATATGTTAATGTTCCGTGTATTGGTAATAATAATAACAATTAATTATTATTATTATTATTTCAAACAAAACAAACAGATTATAAAATAAAATAAATATGACAATGACGTTTATATTCGCATATTGATATAAAAAATATAACTGTGATGTTAAAGAGAGGTACTTACCTATTGCATTTTGGATTGGAGAACCGCTTAATCCTACATCTATATATATATATATATATATATATAAAAGAAAGAGTTAAATTAATGAAATTAATTAAAATCTTTTTAAGAGAATAATTATGCAACTGATATGAATGAAAGAGCTAATAAGAGCTTAAGACAAACAGTAACGCATTATTTTCCTCTTTTTATCAGCGACATGTGTGGGTGAGAGAGAGAGAGAGAGTAACGTACCGCAATACCTGCTTATGTTGGCTCTATGAAGGTTGCAGGGGTTCTCTTTCATAAAATCACAACAGGCCCCAGACCATGAAAGATCAAACCCATATAGAATACTATCGCGGACTTCTATATAGGAAATATTGGTCCAATTTTTCGGCTGAAAAGTGAAAGGCGCGGGATACATCAAATTTACACGGCATGAGTCCGGTATGTCCCACAAGGAAGAACCAATTAAGACATAGCTGGAATAACCCTCCATATTGTGGGAATTAAAAAGAGTACTACCATTTTTGCATGAAGAAGCATCCTCAATATAGTGTGAAGGACTCAGTATTGGATTTGGGCAACTCATAAAAACAAAAGCTGATGTAGAAGATACAAGATAATAATCCCTGCTGAACAAGGATAATAAAGATACAAGGATAGAGAAGCAATCATCCTTCTGAACATCAGCATCCACAACTCGAATCGTGAAGTTGCTGTAATCGATTGCCTGAACGTAATATTTTACCTCATTCAAGTATAAAGCTGGGCGGTTGTTTTCACAAGTAAGTTCATATTTTTTGTCGCCGCAGCTATTGGGATCGGTGCTTAGTCGAAAAGGGAAGCTAATATTATGGATGTTGCCACAAGAAGATGGAGCGCAGTAAGCACTGTTCTTTCTAGCACTGCAACTCTGGTGACCGGCTAGGATGACTAGAAGAAGAAGGGCTGGGTATGCACCGAAAAGGTGCTTTGATATTCCACTCAACATCGAGAGAAAACTTGCAGGGAAATAAAATAATGGTTTTGTTTTGTTACTCTGCCTGCATATATATATATATATATATATATATATATATTAAAAAACTCTAAAACGCGTGGGAAAATAACTGTAGCTGTGATTTTTTTTTTTACATGTTTTTTTCCTGTAGCAGTTTTTTTAACTGTAGCTCTTTTTTTTTTTTTTTGCTTTTGTTTTTTTTTTTGTTACATGTTTTTTTTTTTTTTTTTTACCCAAAATTAACTTCTTTGTCTTTGTTTTTTTTTTTAATTTTTTTTTCAAAATTATCTTTACTAATTTTTTAAAATGTTAAGCTGGTTAAAAATTTAACTATATAGTTTTTTTCTTTAAAACATTATGGATTGCTATAATATTCTCATACATTGGTTTTTTTTTTCAACATGATCTTTATATATATTTTTTATATATATTAAGTTGGTTGAGAATTTAGCTTTGTAGTTTTTTTTTTAATAATATGGATTGCTACAGTGTTTCCCTACATAGTTTTTGTTTTGCTGCAGTGTTTCCCTATATATTTTTTTAAAAAATTATATTTATCGAATTTATTTTTTCAATATTGAGCTGAATGATAATCTAGCTTTAGCTTTCCCTACATGTTTTTTTATTTTTTTTTATTTGTTTTTCTTTTTTTCAAATTGTCAATTTTTGCTTTTTTTTTCAGAATTTTTTTGTTGATTTTATTTTTTTACTATTGAACTGGTTGAAATTTAGTTTTTTTGTTTATTTCTTTAAAACACTGTAGCTTTCCCACGTGTTTTTTTTTCCGCTTTTGTTTCTTTTTTTACATGTTTTTTTTCATTTATTTTACCCAAAATTGATTTTTTAAAAAAATAGTCTTTGTCGTTTTTTTTATATTGATCTGGTTGAAAACTTAGCTTTGTAGCTTTTTTCAAAAAAAAAAAAACACTATGGATTACTACAATATTAGCTTTTTTTTTCTTTTAATTTTTTTTATGAATTTTTTTTTTGATTTAGTTTGTTAATGTTAAATTTTTTTTATTTAGTTATCAGATTTTCATGATACGGATCTCGGGTTTGATGGGTTGACTGATTTGACGAGTTATTTTTTTCATTTAGTTTAGTTTGTTAAAGTTAATTTTCTTTCTATTTAATTATCAGACTTTATACTTTCATGATACGTATCCTGGGCTTGACAGGTTAACTTGTTTGATGGGTTACCCAGTTAATTCTGGGTAAACCCGTTATTTTTTTTCTATTTAGTTATCAAACTTTCATTACGCGAATCCAAGGTTTTACGGATAACCTGGTTTAAAGGGTTAACCCAATTAATTCATTTTTTTTCTTTTTCTTCATTAGTTTTTTCCTTCCTGTTAATTTTTTTTTTGTTTTTTTTTAATTAGTCTATTTAATTATCACACTTTTATGACACGACCTTATAGCCAGACCCACATCCAATATTCTTGAGTCCGGTGTTGCAATCAGGCTCACTTAAACTTGGGTCATGCAAGTTTAATTTTATTATTAATATTATAAATATTACTTCTAGGTCAGACGTTGCAGCCAAACTCAAAATTCTTTGTGTATGGCCTTGCAAAAAAACCCAAGATTTTTAAATTTTTGTTTTTTTAATATTTTTATACAAAAAAAAAGACTCGCGGCATCGCGCGGGTACCAAGGCTAGTATATATATATATTATGTGGTCTTGAGAACAATACTCTTTTATAAACTGGGTCCATCCTCATTCAATACAAAAGGGGATCAATCATGGGTCAAGTCGACGAATTAATAATTGCATGGTTACTACTGAAGCATTAGGAAATTACGTGAGGAGTTCGCACCAACGAAAGTGAAAGCAATTACAAAATATCAACGATCACTTTTTAATTTTTTAATTTGGTAATCATTCCGTATATAATATTTAATTTTATTTAATTTTTTTAGAAAATCATTAAATAACACTAACAACTTTTTAATCTTAGTAATTTTATTTATAAAAAACAGTAATTAACCATATGAATTATTTAAACCTTTATGAGAAAGGAGATTGAGCTTCGTTTTAAGAATTTTAATTTTGTTAATTTGCAGTTTTTTAAATGATTTTAAGGGTTTTTTGGGTTATTATATGATTTGGGGGAGTGTGGGTATTTTAGTGATGGCAAATATATATATTTTTGGGTTTTTTAGACATATTTTTGTTAGATTTTTTCCCTCTTTATACTTGGCATATTTAACACTTTAAATTTGGCCTATTTAATTTATAAACATTTCTTTGTGTTTTTATCTTCATTATTTTGTAATTTTTTTATATGTTTTCCCTTACGCTTTTTTTTTTTGAAAAAAATATTATACAAATAATAAAAGGAAATGATGTTTCACTATAGTAATTGTAATGTTGTCCCATTTTTATACTATGTTACAAAATAAGATTTAAAACTATTTTCAAATCTCATTCTACCTTTCGCAAGAATTTACAATCAATATTATTTGTGAATATATGAAATATTTTCTCTAATTCACCTATGGTGATGAATCTTCTCTTTATTACTAAAATATCTTCATATAATTCATGTTATACCCAATATCTATCCTTTTGTTACCCTTGATTATGACAACATGTAGCAGGATCAAAACACAACACTCTGTTTATAAAATATTTTAATTATCTTAAGTCTAAAAATAACTTACTAACTAAACAAACAAGCATCCATTGCTTCTTTTGAGGAATCTCTGTCACTACCACAATCTTTACATTTACCGATGGATTTTCCCATCAGTATTTGCACTATCATTCCGTTGGTAATTAATTTACCAACAAAATCACCGACATAAATTCTCTGCCGGTGAATCTTTTATCAATAATTTTTTGTCTGTCGATAAGTCTGTTGGTAATAAAAATTATTATTATTATTATTTTATTTCTTGAAAAATGATAATAAAAAATGAAAAAAAATGATGATGAAAAAAGAAAAAAAAACAAATAAAAAAATGATTAAATAAATGAAGAATGAATTAAATTTTGGGTAAGGATTAAACTTTGAATTAGTTTTATTAACCAAATTAAAAGCTTAATTGAAGAATTGATAATAATTTTTGGACTTTATTGAACTTGGAATTAGTTTAATTTATAAAATCAGGGGCTTAATTGAAGAAATACTAAAGCTTGGGGCTGATTCAGGTTAAAACTACAAGAAATTGAAGTCTAAGGACCATTCTATAAATGGTGATAAAATCCAGGGGTCCAATTAAAGTTTATCCAGGGAGCTTGATTGCAGAACTTTCAAAACGTCAAGGACCAAAACACAAATGGCCATCAACACTGTTCATCTTCTTCGCCCGACCCAAAAAACGGATGCCCAAAGATGCATCGCCATTAATTCTTCAATAACAGTCACTTTATTACCTGGGTAACGGGGGCATTCTCTGGATATAAGCCAGAGAAAGAAAGCAGAACAGAGAGGAGAAAAAAAGCAGAACCGAGGGAAGGAGAAAACAGAGAGGCAGAGCGAGCAGTTCAAGAAAGCTTAAACAGGGGGAAAAAATGGGGAGAGAACTTAGAACACGAAGGGAGCACAGGAGGATGAAGACGCAAACGGGGAGGAAAAACTGGTGAAAAACATGGAATTACATTGCAGGACTTTGGTTTCTAAGATCATTTTTCTTCAGAGTTCACTGCTATGACAATAAGCCATCAAAGACAAACATGTTCTTGAAAAATTTGGCAAACAAACTTAAATCATCTGTAACAATATTTACAGACTCTGATGATAGATTGGTGAAACTTCATTCTTTTAATCTGTTTGTTAGGCTAGTCCTAGCAAGCACTAGGATAACTTACTGGTGAAAAATAAAAAAATAGTAACTTGCTGGTTCTTGGCATACTTTGTTTGCATACGCCATCTCTGCCCTAAATTTCTTCATTCAAGCACATCCATGTTTTATCTAAATTTCTAATTTCATATTGATCCAGATTTTAGGGTATTTTTTTTAACCTATTCCCTAAGAAATGATCAAAACTGGAATATATCTTAATGTTATTAGGGCCTAATCAAAAAACAAATGAGAAGAGATTATAATCCTTGAGTTGATGACGAACATAAGTAGTAAATGGTTTTCTCTTTCATATATTATTATCTAGGATTTAAATAAATCTAAAAATAAATGTTGCAATGATGTATTATGAAGATATACCTTATTGGTTGGGTTTTACAATTTACACTTTCTAATTTATTGAATGATATTATTTTCTTGCCCCAAATTCATTTTGACGGGATAAAGATTGATGAAGTGGATAATTGGGAATCTTGAGCTCACAGGTCTACGAAGAAGAAAAACAAGTGCAAGTCTATGAATGACTTGTCTGGATGATGAGATTAAGAGATTTGTCGGAATGATTTTCCAAGTCTATGAAAAAAAAAAAAAACAAAGTAGCTTAAACAACAAGTTGATGGACATCCCGTTCCACAAGCTTGAAGAAAAACAACAACAAATAATAGACTAATGAAAATAATTGTAGGGCCCATGAAAAGATGATTGACAACAAGTTGCTAGAAATGTCAAAGATAAATTATGGTTCCGGTTTTACATTTTCAAAGATAAAAGATGATGAGATTAAGAGACTCGTCGAAAAATCAATTGTTTGAACAAATGACTTCCCAAGTCTATGCAAAACAAAAAAGAAGCAAAGTAGCTTAAACAACAAGTCGAAAGAACACCCCGTTCTATAATTGTAGGGCCTATGAAAAGATGATTGACAACAAGTTATTTGAAATGTCAAAGATAAATTATGATTGTTTGCTTCTAGAAATTATATTTCTTTATAATTTACAGAGAATTAATGGGTTTTTATTTTTATTTTTGTCAAATATTATGAAGTTGAAGGGTTTGGCTGAGAAAAAAGGTATATAAATACACTGGTAATTACATATCCAATGTATTAACAATAATTAAGAAAGCAAATTGTTTCCATCAATTCAGATTAAGAAGTTAGAACCACTCTAAAATTCAGATTAAGAATCCAACAATAATTAACATGGAAGTAAATCAGCCTAACAATATTTCTTTCTTCAACCAAATTAGCAACAATTAATTGATGATATTGATTTTCGGGAATCTTGACTTCACAAATCTACGAAGAAAAAGAAGTACTGCAAGTGGATGATGAAACTGTCGGCAAATCACTTCAATCCATTAAAAAAGTCAAGGAAGAAACTTTTTTATTCCACAAGATCAAATAAATTGTTCAGAACACAACAAGTTGATGCATGTCTGTGAAGAAAAAGCAAAGTAGTTTACCCAACAAGTTGGAGAACTTTTAATGCAGATTAATTAGGGTAGTAGTCGGTTAGAGTTAGTTTACAATATAATAAATCGTGTAAGTATATAATGGTACGTAGGAGGATTATGTAAGAGTCATATTTCTTCTCTCATTTCTCTGTTTTCCTTCTGCTTCATTAATTTTGTTAAGCCAAGCTTAACAGACAGATTCTATTACAATACACAAAATTAATGGATACTTCCAATCTATTCTTCTTGACAAAAATCAAAACGCACCGAAAAGACTTTTACCGTAATATCAAAGTGTCACGAACTCAAGTTTGCAAGGGTTGTCATTATTATTTCAAAAAAAAATAATAATATTATTAGAAATGTGATTAAATATATATATCTTGGAATATAAAAATAGATTTTAAAACTCAGAAAATATTTATAAAAATATAAATATAAAACGAATATTAGTACATGGCGTTGTTACATCTAAAAATAATCTTAAGATTTTATCACAAGTTTTCATCTTATATACTTGATTTCAAAATAAAAAATAGAATATATAACAATAATAGAAAAACATTTTTTTTTCTTATCAATAAATCAAATAATTAATGATCTATCTCGGTAAGAAGAAAACGAGGAGAAATTCATGCTTCTACTTGATCTCAATCGTGTGAATTAAGGCTGAGAAAAATCTACTACTTGTTTTTCGTAGCTTGCAATCTTGCTAAGCATGTGATAACAAGCTGCCATTTATGCAAAGTTCGTTTCAATTCAAACTTGAAAACTAGCCCAGATCAAGCCTTGTAGTTGATTCTAGTCAAATATGAGTACATAATTGAGAGCTGGACAAGAAGACCAGACACGAGGAGGAATGGGCCTCTATGCTTACTTATTGAGCAAACCTCACATAAAGTGGCTCAGCAGTTGCCTTGAGTTTCAACAAAAGTCCACGAAGTTTTCAAGTATTATGACAGATAATACTTGAAAATAAGTGCGATCAAACAAGCAAGCAGTCAACAATTGATTGACAAACAAAGCAACATAAACTAGAGCAGCAATGCTTCAAATTCCTACTTACAATCTCTTTTCTTTGCTCACAAGACGATACCATATTTCAAAGCATGCTCCTTTTACTTCAGTGGCACTCAAAATTTTGTTGATTTCCATCAGGCGGTAAACTGGTTGGCAAGCCAAAGGTCAATAAAGCCAATAGGACCAATGATCCCATCATTTTACTTGGACAAGCAGCTGGAGGACGACAAAGAGTACGGTCTCAGCCTCTTCAATCCCAATCCGGACGGGTGCAATGAGTGGCTAGATTCAAGGGAAACTGGCTTAGTGGTTTATGTGTCATTTGGAAGCATGGCTGCACTTGGAGAGGAGCAAATGGCAGAAATTGCTTGGGGCCTAAAGAGGAGTGCCTGCTGCTTCCTGTGGGTAGTCAGAGAATCGGAAAGGAAAAAACTTCCAAGCAACTTTGTGGAGGAGTCATCAAAGAAATCTCTGCTTGTGACCTGGAGCCCGCAGCTAGAGGTTCTGGCTCACAAGTCCGTCGTTGGTTGCTTCATGACTCATTGTGGGTGGAACTCAACACTCGAGGCGTTGAGCTTAGGATGAAACTGGCCAAAACAGCAGTGGATGAAACCAAAGATTCAAGGAAGTTCTGATAAGAATATTACGGAATTTGCAGCAGAACTTGCAAGGAAGTTCCATGAAACCAAAGATTCAAAGGTGTGAAAGCCTACATTTGCATGGCCTTAAAACTTGAAAATGCATCTTATTTAGCCGATGTAGTTTGCCTCAATCATAAACTTGATTACACGTCCACCTAATTCAACTAGATCAACACCATATGCAAAAGCATGATTTCTCAATCTGAAGAATAAACTTGCACAGAACATTTTATTTCCTAAGGCACGAGATATAACTGTCGCGCCCAATATATCGATTTCTTGTTCTGTACTGTGTACCTATATCATTTATATATTCATCAGAATTCACTTTTACAGCACTAGCAGGCATGTCCAGCTTTATCAATGAGCTGGGAAAACCAAGGTTACTTGTATATATATGACCCTAACAGATATGGGACCTAATCACATTAGATGGCATGCCATTTTATCGTTAAATAAACTATTCGTTAGGTAGGGTGCTATCCAGACAACAGCAGGAAAGAATTTGAAGGAAAATTGTTTTACATCTCCCTCTCTTCAGTTGCTTTGGCATCTTCCGTCCAACTGCCTAATTTGACAATGTCTTCCACAAGAATCTTTCCATCTGTTCGATTCAAAATGATCTAGGCATCAGTTATACAAGGTAAAAAAGAAGAAAATACTAAATTTAGCAAATGCTCAACAAAATGACAAGAAGCAGAGAAAAACTACAAGGTAGAACAAAAGCATCATGTTAATTTTCTGACCCTTGATAGATTTTCATAAGCAACTCAAAACACCCAATTGGATTGAGAAAATTATCTGTTGACTAGGTTCTTGGTAAATAAGAGGTATGACTTGTTTGCTTTAGCGGCGAAGAAATATTTTTTCATGTGGCATGGTAAAAAGAGGAAAGATGATAAGATGTCTTCTAAAATTCAGCAAAATAAGATGTGGCTTCTTAGAACCAAAACCAGTTTGCATGTAGGAGCTGAGCTCAAGAGAACAAATGCATTAATCCTCTAATAAGAAGAAAGTGATGAATGTTGAAACATGCAGACACATTCAAAATGATACATCCTTCAAGTACATCGCAGCAGCTGATGAGTTCTTGGATGCCTTCCTTGCCTGATGTATCCTTCAAGTACATCGCAGCAGCTGCCACCTCCTAAGGAGTAACTTTCCCATCATAATCCCTGCATACAAGTAGGATTACTGGATGTGAGTGTCATCACAGGATGGAGTTCATAAACCATCTTATTCCCTGTATTTGCATCCCTCTGCTTCATACTAGCCAACAACTCTGATTTCTGAGACATTCCTTAGACCCCCCCTTTGCCACTCTCTTCTTCTTCCATGCTTTGTGTTTCTTGTTCTTTCAACCAAGTTCTTGCTCCAGAAAAGAAATCAAGGCAATATCAGTAATCTCCCACCAAGCCCTTTTGCTCTTCCAATTATAGGCTATCTCCATCTCCTCAAACAACCTATCCAGCGAACACTCCACTCCCCTTGTTCTGGTTAGTCAAACCTAACCCTTTTTATGTTGACTCAATCATTTAGCTTGTTAAGGAAAAATGATATTTTTCTTTTGATTCACTCAATTTTTGGTATCATCTCCCCTTTCAATTTCTTAGAGTTTCATTCACTAAAAAGGGAAACAAACCACAAATGATGCCTAAAGCCACCTGTTTTTCTCTCCACCGCTTCATCAAATTTTGTGTCAACGTATTAAACAATTCATCAAGTTTTTTTCTCAACCTGACCTAACCCAAGTGAAACTCTGGGGCTCTGGGTTGTGTATCAACCCGGTAAACCCTTCTCAACTTAGTTTTGGGGTCGGAGCTGGCTTGAGTTTAATTCACTAAATATTTTGTGCAGGTGTTGTTGCTTGGGGGAACAGAGACTGTTGCTACATCTATGGAATGGGCATTAGCCAATCTACTAAGCCATCCAGACGTGCTAAGGAAAGCTAAAGCAGAACTGGATGCTCAAGTTGGAGACCGCTTGATAGAAGAGTCAGATTTTGCAAAACTACATTACCTTCAGAGCATCATATCGGAGAATCTGCATTTATGTCCGGTGACACCGCTTATACCACTGCACATGCCATCCTCCGACTGTACCATTGGAGGATACCATGTCCCAGCTGGGACTATATTATTTGTAAACGCATGGTCTCTCCATAGAGACCCTACACTGTGGGATGAGCCCACAAGTTTCAAGCCTGAGAGATTTGAATCTGCAGGCAGAGTTGATGCATGCAAGTTCATCCTCTTAACCTTTTGTGGAAATTGAGTTACCGATTCATCACCTTGTCGAAGGTCTTAAAGAGAGCTATGAAGTTGTATAATACAAGAATTGGATGTGGAAGCTAGAGCTTGCTCAAGTGTGTGCCAGACAGAGCATGAGGTTGGACAATCAACAACAAGATGAAGAACTTCCATGGATAACGAAGAGAGCAGGGCACTTAGAATGAGTTGGTCTTGTTGTTTCCAACGAAGAAAGTGTTGAGATACTTGCAAAGAGACACCATCGACAGTAAGAATATGTGGAGAGGGGCAGGAGTTTGAACCATCAACAAAGCTAAAAACTCCTTGGCCTTGAAGATATTATTTCATCTGCATTCACCAATACAAATAATTGGTGTTTGTCATTTTCAAAGAGATGACCTAATGAGTGTGGGAGAGGGACACAATTGCCACAACAGAAGCGACAATGGCTTCTGCAGAAAAGGATGGCAGCAGAGGTGCATTATTGGGGTTGAAAAGAGCATGGCCAACATTTTTAGGTTGTGGCCACTGCGGAACCGAAGCTGAAGAAGAAGGTGGTGTTGCGGTAGGAGAGGAGGATGGCACCACTGGTGCTGCTGCAGAGGGAGAGATGGCTGCCGGCTAGGAGGAATCCATTGTAGAGAGGAGAAGAGGTGTTTTAGTTTATTTAGAGCTCCGATACCAAGTTGAGAATAATAAAATGACTTAGGTTGACATTATCCAACCTTTCCTATTTATATATGTGGGGCATAACACGTCAGTAACCATAGGGATTACAACATTAGAATAATTCTATATTAGTTTTCTATTCAGAGATATACAGGCTATATATTCTATAATAGTCTCAATATATAGTTTTAAAATAAATTAGTCACCTCAAGATTTATATTAAAAATCAAACTATATTTATACCACTCATCCAACTTGCTTTTAAACTAGCTGAGTCGACAACATTATATCTAGACAACTCTAAAACTATTTGATTTGAAACATGGGCTACCTAAGCAAACCAATTGGAAGGTTTCAGGATTAACCCATTTGTCACTAAAATGCTTTCTTGTAATGTAGGCAATTTTTTTTTTTTTTATCGTAACCCATTGTGTGCAATCCATGTTGATAGTGAAGATCTAAATGGGATTTTGTTGATTAAACAACTGGTGTGATATAAAGGAAATAATCTCAAATCATTGACAACTAAAAATATTCAACTTATTCTCCCGTTTTATTGAATAAGTTAATCATTGACCGAAGAATAGTGCAATTATTTGGTGTTTTAATTATTGAATAAGTTAATCATTGATTAAAAATAATTATTTGGTGTTTTAATAAGTTTTTAGCAAAGATTTTCATGAAGGAAATAAGAATAATTGGTACAATTATTGAAATTTGTATGTAAAAAAACCATATGAAATGTGCAAAGTCAACATGATAACCTCCTGATTAACGTTGAAAACAACGTAAAAGAATTTAAAAATGCTATTAAAAATAATAAAATGAATATTAGAGTTTATATATTGATATATGAGTTGACATGAGTTTCCAAAGCTTACATACAAGCATTGAACCTCACCAAACCAGTGAGAAAGAATCGCCACTTGATCAACAATCAAGCAACTTAAGCATGGAAGAAAACTACAGTACCTTGCAACGCTAAAGATTTGATATCTCACAATCGAACATCATGCTAAAGATTGTGAAGATAATGCTAGCTAGTATGTATATTCTATAATTCTAAATATCATGCTAGGATTAAATAACATCTCCTGGAGATCACAAGATGATTAGATAACATCTCTATATTTTAATTTTTGATATATATATATATATATATATGGATCAATATAACATTGTTGAGTTCCATTTGAACCATGCTATTCATTTCTTAGTTTTAATTTGGTATCAAAGCAAGTTATTGCTCTAAATATTAGCTTATGTTTTTATTTCAGACTATTTTAAGTTGTTTATTTAACCACTTTAAAACAACTTGTTTCAATCCTTTTCATTCTCTAGATGATTTTTTATTTATTATCTTTTTTAATGATACATCAATTCATGATTTGTTGATTCATCATCCTTAAAATCTCTATTATTTAAATAGTTTGAATACTCTCATTGTTATTGTTATAAAAACCATCATTATGCCTTTATGGTATTCATTGTTTATTGTTACATCCAAGTAGCAAGCATGAAAGTTTGACTTGAAATTTGATTTATTGAACATTTTTGTTCCCTCTGATTTTTTATTGTTGCAAGCATATATAACAACCTCAACCAAAATTTTATTTAATGACCAAATAAGATTGTTTATCGATTGTGATCATTTTGACAAGTAGATGAGGTTACAACGGCAATATAAATAGTGTTAATATACGTCAAATTCATGAAAAGTAAAATTATCATGAGTTTAAGGGAGCGCGTTAAGAAATTGTGACATGTTAAGAAAATAATCAAGGTAAATATTCTTGATCATTTCCTAATTAATAAAAGGATAAAAAATAAAAAATATATTTCAATTATCTAATTAAAAGAGATGATCAAGCATTTTATATATTTTATTTTATTCTATTTCTTTATATGTCTTGCTATATAGCTATATAAACTCCACATGAGTTAACTTAATTCATATATATATTAAATTATTAAATAATATTATTCTCTTCTATTTTTAAATTTGTACAAATCACCTTGTTGTTGTTAAACTAGTTATTCGATACTTAAAAGGGATTCTAGACCACAACATACATTACACCAAACAATCTTTACAGTCGAATAAATATCATGTACAACTAAGAAGTAAGATGTTGTAGCACGCTCCAAGACTGAACTAGAATAATAAGTGTTGCACATATGTGACGTCGCGACGATCTTTCTGTCGAAGCAAGATCTTTGTGGTGATGAAGAAAAGAACAAGAAATTCTTATTTCTTATTAATAAAAAAAAACAGAGAGAATGGAGTCATCACTTGGTATTTTGATTACTAGAAACCTTTACTGGTTTCAGGGTCTAGATAAAGGATTTGATTGTATATAAGGAGAATGTATCGTCCCTAGTACATCTTACCTAATATAAGTTATATTGTTTGTTTGCCTAATATAAACTAACTTATTGTTTTGTATTTCTAACCATTGGTATGTTTATAAGGTTTAGAAAAAGTTCTTATCAGTAAAAAAATCTTTATGCTATCAAGTTAAATCTTAACCATTCTAATGTCAATTTCTTTTTTAATTTTCTTTTAATATTTCGAATACGCCCTTACATATAAGTTTGTGATACTTGATATTCAAACAATCAAAATAATTTTTTTTAAATGCAAACCAAGTTCTAATGTATTTCATAAACTAGTTATTAAATCTAAAAATGATTGCAAATATATCAACAAAACTATTTTTCTTGAATTTTTGTATTTAAAGATGCTAAGGGTGTATTTGAGATTGTGGTAACGGTGGCGGTTTAAAGTGTTTTTCGTTTAGAAATGAATCAAAATGAAGTTTTTTCTTGTTTTTTAAAAACTATTTTTGACATCAGCAAATTAAAACGATCCAAAAACATAAAAATAATAATTTATTTTAAGTAAAAAAATAAAAAGTTTTCAAAATTTGAAGGAACGGGGTGTCAAATACACCTTAAATCATGCCTTGTATGTTGTTTTTATTTTTATTATTTATGAAAATATGATTTTTTATGTTTATTTTCGAGAGACGTTTCCATATATAATTAAAAATATAAGGAATGATTTTTTGTTGTTTGTATATAAAACCAAATAAAATGTAAAAATATATATATACACCCAGCCCATGACATGAATTAATACGACCCAAACAAAACAAAGAAAACAAACAATGTTCGGCCCATATAATCAAACCGAAATCAAACCATGTTCTTCCACATTTCTTATCCACCATCATGGTGAACTTTTGAAAACGGTGTGCAAGGTGGGAAAAAACTAGAAAAAAAAAGGGGGATGACACTATCGCGCAACATTAGAGGCATGTACATGCTCGATACCTAATTTATAGAAGCTGAAGTGGCCTGAAGCTTGCTAGGAATTTAGCTATAAAAATGCAATTCAAGCAAATTCTAGGAGTCTTTTGAAACATCAGAACATAGCAATGGTGACTAATGTATAGCCCAAGAACGACGCTAGCAGGAGAGAACAGAAAAGGAGATCCATGCTCCTATAGGTACTTCTGTTGAATGCATGCTGGACCCTTCAATTCAATAAAATTTCTGAACAAAAAACAGAGGTTTCATGATTGCAGGACATTAGATAAAGTGAACGAATGATGTGGGGTATATAGTTTAATATGACTGATATGAGATTTGGGATGTCCCTTACCATCATCAACATGCAAATTATCATTACCATTGTATGGTTCTGAAACAGTCAAGGTTGCAAGGTCAGGTGTGACGTGTTGATTTGCATCGGTGTCCGAAAACCATTCAGCAGTACTTGCATGATTGTGTAGTGCAGATTAGCACTATACTGCTAACCATAACCGCGTTGCTGAAGTTGGGAGCACTGAGGAGCAGTATGTTCGAAAGCTTGACATAACTGGCAGCGGGAATTGGATCCCCTATTGCGCTGCCAATTTCCCTGCCAGTTGCTTTGTCTGCTATCGTTGCTGGGAGTGCTGTGGAAGCTGCGAAATTCAACTGTTAAGGATTGAACTAGAATTGCGAGGCCCTTAGTTTTTAAATTAGCCAAATTAAGGAAAGAGAAAGATAAGGACAAATAATGGGAGAAAAAGAGAAAAAAATTATTGGCATGCGCCAAATAATGGGAGAAAACAAATATTGGCATGGAGATAATGGAGAAAAAAGGAGAAAAAAAATATTGGCATGCCAAATAATGGGAGAAAAAGAGAAAAAAAATATTGCCATGGAGATTCCAAGCCATTTTCAGATAACAAACTTGTTCATCGCAGGTGGGCATCTTTCTCTTGATTTAAGCCTTTGTATAATGTAGACGAATCTACGTTTTCTATATGATGAATTTGGTGCAACAACTACTAGCATACTTGCAAGTCTCATTAAATACTTCAAAGAAATATGATTATTTTGTGCAGGTAAACCCTTCTCATCTTAGCTTTCGGGTCGGAGCTGGCTTGAGTTTAATTCACTAAATATTTTGTGTAGGTGTTGTTGCTTGGGGGAACAGAGACTGCTGCTACATCTATGGAATGGGCATTAGCCAATCTACTCAACCATCCAGACGTGCTAAGGAAAGCTAAAACAGAACTGGACGCTCAAGTTGGAGACCGCTTGATAGAAGAGTCAGATTTTGCAAAACTAAATTACCTTCAGAGCATCATATCGGAGAATCTGCGTTTATGTCCGGTGACACCGCTTATACCACCGCACATGCCATCCTCCGACTGTACCATTGGAGGATACCATGTCCCAGCTGGGACCATATTATTTGTAAACGCATGGTCTCTCCATAGAGCCCACGAGTTTCAAGCCTGAGAGATTTGAATCTGCAGGCAGAGTTGATGCATGCAAGTTCATCCCCTTTGGGATGGGAAGGAGAGCTTGTCCTGGAGATGGTCTGAGAAGGGAATGTCTGACTCAAGTTAACAACAACAACAACAATAATAATTGATTTTACCTTTCAAATCAATTCTATGTTTTTTTTATAATAATTTTTTTTTTACAAATTTAATAATATTAATGCATATAATAATATTTATAATATTAATAATAATATTAAACTCATTTGACTTAAGTTCTTGTGATATTTATAACACAGATAATACTATTTTTAATATTAATACTATTAATTATAATAAAAATAATATTATTTATAACACAAGTAACAATATTTTTGATATTAATACTGTTAATTATTATAAAAATAAAAATAATATTTATAACACAAATAATACTATTTTTATATTAATACTTTTAATTATAGTACAAATATATTATTTATTACACTAATAATAATATTTTTTTTATATTAATACCTTTAAATATACTAAAAATAATATTACTTATAACCCAAATAATACTATTTTTTAAAATTAATACTTTTAATTATAATAAAAAAAATATTTATAATACAAATAATAATATTTTAATATTAATTATAATAAAGTTTAAAATATTTATAATACAAATAATAATATTCTTAGATATGGCTGCATAACCAGACCTAAGGACATTGAATCCTATTGCCCAGCCATACCTAGCCCCGTTTTAAAGTGTTTTGGGTCTAACTTAGCCAAACCAAACATTATTGGGCCATGCTGGGCAGCAGAACCCAACACTAATGGCTTATTTTGGAAGTGTTTTTGGCCAGATCCAAGAGTGACTCCAACTACCAAGCTAGCCCCATAGCTTTTAACAGAAGAGGCAATGCCTCCAGCTGTAATTCTTGACAAAAATCATAGTTGAGGAGGCAATGCCCCCAACCGAAATTCTTGACAAAAACACATAGCAGAGGAATGCCTCCCAGGGCTCTACAGTATTTATAACAAAATAATACTATTTTTAATACTAATACTATTCATTATAGTAAAAATAATAATATTTATAACATGAATAATACTATTTTTTAATTTTAATACTGTTAATTATAATATTATTTATAATACCAATAATACAATTTTTTACATTAATTCTTTTAATTATATACAAAAAATTTATAATACAAATAATAATTTTTTAATATTTATAATACAAATAATAATATCTTTGGGTATGGGTGCATAGCCAGACTCAAGGATATTGGGTCCAGCTCCCCACCTAGACTCAAGATCGTTGGGTCTTACTGGGCAGCTAGGCCCACATCCCTTTTGAAGTATTTTGGGTCTGGCGGAGCTAAACCCAATACTATTGGGTCCTGTTGAGCAGTAGGATCCAACGTTGTGTGTGCTTTCAAAAATAAAAACAAGTGATGCATGAAACAATTCTATAAAATGCTTGGAAAATACATTAACAAAAAGTAGACAAAAAAACAAAAACTTAAACACATCAAATATACAAAGCTTAGTCCAATATTGTCAGAAACAATACCTTCCCCAGTGGAGTCGACATTTTGTCGCATGTCAACTGGGCGTTGTTGGCTGGCGATTTTTTGTTCACTTGATTGATTCGTTGGGAGTCGCCACTAAGTATTTAATTGAGGGCTACTAGGAAACCCGGGTGTACTGGTCTTGTCAGAGATTCACGGGTAAGGGACTAGTTGTGGTTAGGGAAGGTATTAGCACCCCTAACGCACCCTACTTGAGGTAAGTTGCTTCGTGGCTTTGATGTGTTAAAGAAGTTTTAAAATTTTTGTTCTTTCATCGGATATTAGAAATACAACTTACATGTAAGTTCATAATCCTTAACTGTGAGCAAATCAAAATATTAAATTCTTCTTTATTTTTTGCAAAATACAAACAACACATTCACTTTCACAATATTTTTCTTTTCTTTTTCTGTTCTTTTTTTTTTGTACATCCACACTAAAAATTATAAAAAAATTCAAAAATAAACCAAAACTCATTAAATAATTTAAAATTTACAAAATAGCCCCTAAAATTCCAAAAATTGCTGGGAAGGCCTTCTGCAACCGCAAGAACAATGGCGGTGCTGAGGCTAACGGTGAGGACGGTGTTCAGAGGGGAAAATGGAGGCTTGTGCTGGGAAGGGCTATCTGATTTTCAGCCAAAAGAGAGACGCGACCAAGAAAGGGATGAAGGAGATCAGGGGTGGTTGCCTTGGTCTTCTGGTTTTTTTCAAAAGGAAGGGGGAAGATGGCCGGGTAAGGAGGAGAAGATCGGGCAACCGTTAGGGGGAACTTGAGCGGCTGGTTTTCTTTGGGAAGAGGGCAAGGGAGAGTGGGAGGTGATGGTGAGTGGCGACTGGAAGTTGGGGAAAGAAAAAAAGCTTTTCGATTATAGGGGCAGCGGATGCTTCAAGTGAGAGTTAAGCTTTTTAGGGTTTTTGTTTTTTAAGTTGCCTCCTCCAAATATTTAAAATTGCCCCCTGTATTTTGAGTTGTGGACCTATATTTATAAGTAAAATGTTGTTTGGACCTCAAAATTGGTCCCTCAACTTTCTTTCTTTTTTTGTAAATTTTAATTTTTCTTGTATTTTTAAAAAACAAGCAATATCAATGTTAACTCATGTTATTACTCAATTTTGGACCCCACATGCTGATGATGGTGTATACCTCTTCTGAATTGAGTGTAGAAGTTTAGCTCATGTTTGCTAGAAGATTGACAAAAACAGAGAAAGAAATATATTTTTTCGAAACCTTGTTTGAGCTATTTTCTGCTCTTTTTATCCTTCCCCTTTGCTACCAAAATCGTCAGGTTTTCTTAGATTAGTTAGGAGTCTTTATAATGCTAAATCCGTTCTTTCTTTATCTGGTCTTTAAGGATGGATAAATCCCTCAGAATTTGCACTAAAACAATGGTTCTGCTGCTGTCGCAAATTTTGGTTCCAACTTAGGCTTTGATTTTGACTTGGTTTCGTATGATATCTGACCATCCTAACTATATTATGTCACTCATGATATGTTGAAATATTAACCTACACCTTTATTAGGTCCCAGTGATTATTTTTCTTAGAGCAGATTCTTAGTCAGATTTGGATGCTCAGCATTGTCAGATCAAGAACCTTTTTGACCAACTAGATTACTGCCAGATTCTGTTCTCTAAAAAAATTTATCTCACTTCGACTCCTTCATCAAAGTTGTAGTCCTGGACGTGTAGATAATTTTGGGCTTTTGAATCGTTTGATTTTAATATCAGAAGCTCAAGATATTCTCGTGAATATCTAACAAGAAGGTAGAGAATTTTGTCGCGAGAAGGATACTGACTCGAGTTTGCACTAAAAAACTCTATTTCCATCACAAATTTTGTGATTTTTGTTCTTATTTCATATTCTCAATCTTATTGGGACGCTCAGCATTGTCATTTTCTAAGTTAGACCCAGAGATCCTTTTTAACCACTTAGATTACTACCAAGTTTTGTTCTCTAAAATAATTTTATATCACTTTGATTCCTTCATCAAAGTTGTAGTCCTAGACGTGTAGATAATTTTGGGCTTTTGGGTCGCTTGATTTCGATATCAGAAGCTCAAGATATTCCTGTTTGAATATCTAATGAGAAGGTAGAAAATTTTACCGCGAGAAGGATACTAACCCGAGTTTGCACTAAAATACTCTATTTCCATCACAAATTTTGTGATTTTTGTTCTTAGTTCATACTCTCAGTCATATCAAGACGCTCGACATTGTTAGTTTCTGAATTAGACCTAGAGATCCTTTTTTACCAACAAGATTACTGTCAGATTCTGTTCTCTAAAACGATTTTATCTCACTTCGACGCCTGCGAGTCGTGGTCATTACTAACCTGGTCTACGCCTTTATCAAGTTCCTTCTTCTAGTCCTGGTATTCTTGGTCCTAGTATTGACATTCCCATATGTCAAATTTGTAGCAAGAAAGGACATGTAGTTGTTGATTGCTATCAATGACATAATCAATCGTCTTTTTCCACCTCTTCAGTCCAATGTCAGATTTGTTGTAAATTTAGGCATTCTGCTATTCAGTGCTATCATAGAGGCAATTTCTCCTATCAAGGCAGACCCCCTTCCACTAATGTTAGTGCAATGCATGTAAATTTTCCTTCTTCTACTTCTACTAAGTAATTTTAGGTTGCTAACACTGGAGCAAAAACTCATATGACTTCTGATTTAGCTCAACTCAAACTAGCTACTCCTTTCTCAGGATCATATATTATTTCCACTACAGACGGTTTAGGTTTGAGCATTTCTAATGTTGGTTCTTCTATTCTGGATGTTCCACAGTGCTCTTTCAAATTAAAACAAGTTATGCATATACCTAAGTTGTCACAACACTTGCTATCAGTTCGTAGGTTATGTAAAGATAACGATTGTGCAGTGCAGATTTATCTGTAATACATTTGGCTTTTGCATTCAGGACAAGATTAAAGGGAGGGTTCTTCTCTGAGGCCTGTGTAGAGATGGTTTGTATCTTATTGCTTTCTCCATTCCACAATCTCGACTATCACAATCATTTTCCTTTTCCAAGAATCAATTATGCTATCTTGGTCACCAAGTAAAAACAAGTTTCTGGCACAAGCATTTTGACCATCCTTCTAACAAAATTACTTCTGTTCTTTTACATGAATCTCATATTATTTTTACTTCAGACCATTCCAAATCAATTTGGATTGCTTGTTTAGAAGGAAAATTTGCAAAACTTCATATCCCTTATCCAGCAATTAAGTCTGCAACACCTTTAAAAGTAATTCATGGTGATGTGTAGGGTCCTTCTCCTACTATTTCTGTTGATGGTTTTTGATACTATGTTAGTTTCATAGATGAAAGTACTTGGTTCACTTGGAGTTTTCCAATGAAAAATAAATGAGAGGTTTATTCCATATTTATCTCGTTTCATGCTTTCTTAGTCACTCAGTTTTAAGCCAATCTTTGAATTTTTCAGAGTGATGGAGGTGGTGAGTACCTCAATAATTCCTTGAAGCAATATCTCCTTACTAAAGGCATTATTCATCACATGTCATGTCCATACACTCCTGAACAGAATGGTCTTGTAGAGAGGAACATATATATTTTAGAAATAGCAATCACTTTGTTACAAACTACCAATCTCCCTTTTAAATTTTGGTTTTATGCTTGTGCTACTTCCACCTACTTGATTAATCGGATGCCTTGTCCAATTCTTCAGCTAAAATCTCATTATCTTTTATTGTATGGTTCTAAACTAGTCCTCACTCATTTAAAGATCTTTAGTTGTGCATGTTTTCCTCTACTCAAGCTTTACAACACTCACAAAACTTTAGCCTAAAACTTCCACTTGCATTTTTTTAGGATATGCAGGTCAATATAAGGGGTATATATGTTTCTCTCTCCTTACTAATAAATTCTTTGTGACTCGTCTTGTCATCTTTGATGAATCTGTGTTTCCATACACTTTTGTGTCTACAATTTCTTCTTCTCCTTCTCATTCGTCCCCTCTTTCTCCACCTTCTGATTCTCTGCACAATGTTGTCTTACTTGCATGCTCTACTTCATCATCCATCATAAGCAATGCTGCCTCTTTGGACACATTGCCTTCCTCTACCATTTCTCAGACTCTGTCAGGTTTGGATTTTGCTACACAGTTTTCTCTCCCTGAGGATCTTGATTTTCATCCTAAGAATCTTTATGTAGTCTTGCCTTTGTCACCTATGAATCTTCACACGATGACAACTAGGTCTAAGAATGGTATCTAAAAAAGGAAGGCTTATTCTACTACTGTCCAGTCTATTGATTTCTCTCTAGTTGAACCTAGTTCATTCAAGACTACTCCTAAAATTGTTGAATGGCAGTCTGCTATGCGGGAGGAAATTGATGCTCTTCATGCACATGGCACTTGGGACTTGGTTCCCTTACCAAATGCCAAAAATCTTATAGGTTGTAAATGGGTTTATAGAATCAAGAAAAATGCATATGGTTCGATTGCTAGACATAAGGTACGTGACACAACCAAAAGATTGATGTCTTCTTCCAAGTGTAGGAGTGTCAAAGTAATAAATAACCCGACAAGACCGGGGTCGAACCACAAGGAGGATAATTGTATAAATTATAGTCAACAATAATACAACAACAACAACAACAATAATAGTAGTAGTAGTGGTAGTAGTAGTAATAAAGAAGATGAAGAAGAAGTTGATGAGAGCTTTGAAATGGAAGATTAATGTAAGGATCAAACAATGATAAAAACAATTGTCAAGGTTAGAGGATCCACTAATGGTATTTCAAACAAGTATAGTATAAACTCTTATTATTCAACTAGAAACCACACACAAAGGAGGTTCCAATCAGATGGTTTATCATTAATAGCTCATTATAAATTATTAACATGATCATATTAATTATCTTATTTAAGTAACACCAAACATTTAAATATTGTCAGGAATTCATGATGCTAACTTATTTTAACAACAAATCAAGTTCCATACGGTTGGGCTATGAGAGTGCCAAGCATTTGTTGTACCAAGTGTTATACAACACAAATCTAGATTAATCATTTAACAAACAAGGTATTAAGAATTAGTAAGATAAAAAGATAAGACATGTTAATATTAAATATTAAGGTCCATGTTGAGTTTACACTATTGATTAGTACTTAAAAGTGCATATTTATCAAGGTTTTATATCATCATTTTGCACTTAAAGTATCAATAACTCCTTAACTAAAGCATGTTTTATAATAACAAGTCTAATACTATAAAATGCATTAATATATGGTAAATGTTTATCTTAAATGCAGGCCTATCACATAAATCAAATGATTGATTGATGAGTTCAAGTATGGAAATTGAAAGGACAAAGAGAGGGCCAAACTTAGAAAAGAGATGTTGGTGCAGTCAAAACTGGAACACTATTTGGTAATTGGGTCATATCTCGAGTTCTAAATGTCCACATGATCTCAAATTTTTACACATATTTGGTAAGACATAGGCCTACAACTTTCATTTAAACATAAAAATCTAACAAGGCCGTTTTCAAGTCCAAATTATAGCAACAACGGAGAAGTCCGAATCTGTCCTGCAGCCCGAACACTGTTCAGTGTTTGGCCCATATCTGGAGTTCTAGAAGTCCCAATCACCTCCATTTTTTTTCCTAGAAAGCTGAGTCAATTTCCTACAACTTTCATGTTTTCCAGAGGACCCAGTTCAGATGGTAGCATTTTTGTTTTATTCAGACAAGAAGATAAGGATTTTCACCAAGTCAAAAGTTGGCCACCCACTCAACAATTAGTCATCAAATCAATAATTCCGAATTTTGGCCTATAAAAGGAGGCATTTGCCATGTATTTGGGGCTTGGTTGTTCAGATCAAGTTCATGCTCTTTATTTCTCTCTTTATATTTTTTTGTAATTTTTAAGTTTTGCTTTCATTAATATCTTGTTTACTTTTCATTTCCTTAGTTAACTTGTATTTTTTATGTTCTTGTTTTGTTTATTTATGTTTCTCTTCTTCATTATGTTTAGCTAAGTTTATTATGTCAAGGTGAAAAGGTTACACTAATGGTGTAAGAAAAGTATGGTGTAAACTCAACATGGATCTTAATGTTTAATATTAACATGTCTTATCTTTTTATCTTACTAATTCTTAATACCTTGCTTGTTAAATGGTTAATCTAGATTTGTGTTGTATAACACTTGGTACAACAAATGCTTGGCACTCTCATAGCCCAACAGTATGGTATTACCTACACCTGGGCTATGAAAATAACTTGATTTGTTGTTAACATCAGTTAATATCATGAATTCCTGACAATATTTAAAAGTTTGGTGTTATGTAATAAGATAATTAATATGATCATGTTAATAATTTATAATGAGCTATTAATGACAAATCATCCGATTGGAACCTCCTTTGTGTGGTTTCCAATTGAGTAATAAGAGTTTATACTATACTTGTTTGAAATACCATTGGTGGATCCTCTAACCTTGACATTTGTTTTTATCATGATTTAATCCTTACATTAATCTTCCATCTCAAAGTTCTCATTATTTCTTCCTCCTCCTCTTCTTTTTATTATTATTATTGTTATTACTATTACTACTACTAACACTATTATTATTATTATTATCATAAAATCAGTATATAGGCTGGAAACCTGTGACCCGATTTTTTAAATCATTCTCAGGTATAACAACGCCACGTACTGAGTATTATTATTATTATTATTACTACTACTACTACTATTAATATTACTATTACTATTACTATTATTATTATTGTTATTGTTGTTATTGTTGTTGTTGTTGTTTTCGTGTTATTTATAATTTATACAATTAACCTCTCTGTGGTTCGACCCCGGTCTTGCCGAGTTATTTATTACTTCGACACTCCTACACTTGGGAGAAGACATCAATCTTTTGATAGTGTCAAGTTTTTGGCGCCGTTGCCGGGGAGGTAAATTCTTGTATAAATTATAGTATTTATTTTATTTTTTCTAACTTTGTTTCTTTTTGTTTTTCTTTTCTTCTTCATTTTCTTCTCTTTCTACACGTGCATGAGAGTTTGGTCACGTACATTAAATGATAAACTTTGTAAAGTATACTCATCTTTTTCAGAAAACATGGCCGAAGAGGATAATCAATCGCTTTATAATGAGAATAATCGGGTTAGAACACTTAGAGACTACATGAATCCAACAAGAACAATTGCGCGATCATGTATATTTTTTCCTCCTGATGCATCTCATTTTAATTTTAAGCCAGGCATTATTCAACTTTTACCTTCTTTTCATGGCTTAGATCTAGAAAATCCATACTTGCATTTGAGAGAATTTGAGGAAGTTTGTAACACTTATAATGACTCAAATTGTAGCATGAACACCATCAGATTAAAGCTTTTTCCTTTTTCTTTAAAAGATAAAGCTAAAACATGGCTACAAAATTTGAGACCAGGATCCATTCGTGCTTGGGATGAAATGCAACAACAATTTTTAAAGAAGTTTTTTCCATCTCACAGAACAAACTCTTTCAAAAGACAAATCACCACTTTCACTCAAAAACCAGGAGAAACATTTTACCAATGTTGGGATAGGTATCGAGACTTGATTAATACTTGCCCTCATCATGGTTTTGAAACATGGAGATTGGTTTCACATTTTTATGAAGGATTAACACCTAAAGATAGGCAAATGGTTGAATTGATGTGCAATGGAACTTTTGAAGATAAAGACCCTAATGAAGCAATGGAGTACCTAGACTTGCTAGCTGAAAATGCACAAAATTGGGAACTACAGCACTTATGAGGCACCGTAAAACTCAACCTCATACATCTAATGGAGGTATGTATAACCTTAGGGAAGATCATGACCTCCAATCCAAGTTTGCATCTTTAGCTAGAAAAGTCGAGGCACTAGAATTGAAAAAGGAGTGGTCAATTAAAATCTGTTCAAGACATTGTGTGTCAAATCTGTGAAACAAATGAACATGCAACCAATGATTGTCCAACTTTGCCTTCTTTCAAGGAATGCCTCCATGAACAAGCCCATGCTTTAAACAGTTTCCAAAGGCCCAATCATAACCCATACTCGCAAACATACAATCCTGGTTGGAGAAATCACCCAAATTTTAGTTGGAAGAGTGATAACAATAATGCACAAACTTCACAGCCATCGTTTCAAGCACACCATAATTTCCAAAATTTTCATGGATATGCACCTCCTTATGCTCCACCTTCTAGAAGAAATCTTGAGGAAACATTGCATTCATTCATTGAAAAGCAAGAGATAATCAACACTCAACTTGCTCAAAGCATGACAGGTTTTAAAGATACTCTTGCAAAGTTAACATCTGCTCTCAGTTTTCAAGAGAACGGTAAGTTTCCATCTCAACCACAGCAAAATCCAAAGGAGAAATACAATGTAAATGCAAGTAGTTCCAGAAGTCAACACATGGATCAAGTTAAATCAGACATCACTCTTCGCAGTGGTAAGGTTATTGAAAAACCCATTCTTGAACCTTGTGAGAAAGATGATGAGTCAATCTCTGAGGGTAAGGAAGGGGTTGAATCTGAACATTGTAAAGAAAAGACTGATTCCCTACCAGCACTTCCATTTCCTCATGCCATGACCAAACAGGAAGCAATCGATGATGAAAAAGGCACCGAAAATGTTGTCGCAGATCATTTATCGAAGTTGACAATAGATTCGACATCCGACATCACACCAATCAATGATTACTTTCCTGATGAATCTTTACTTTCTCTTAGTTCAATGCCTTGGTTTGTGTTGCGATGTCGTGGTCGCACAAATTAATTACCCTAGCTTCAAACACAACACACAAGATAGTATAGAGCAAGCAATGAGTCGATCCCACGAGTAAGATTTAGTTCAGATTTTTATGCTATTCGTTATGCAATTTGGGGGGGGGGGGTTGGATGTTATATAGGCTAAAGAAAAATAAAGGCATTTGATTCTTATGAGTTATTTTTGGCATTTTTTGGCATTTTTCACATGATTTGCAAAAATGATATGCATCTTTAAAAATAGAAGGACAATAAAAACCACTTTCAAGTACCTTGTGGGCCATTCTTTTTGCTCCAAAATGCCCACCACAAGAATAAGAATGATAAAAGGTAAGAATGGAATGAAATTCATCTTGTAGTACACATCTCCTAACTACTTGATCCACACAAAATTTCCACAGATAAGGAGTATCCCTGTTGTAACCCATTTTTAGGTCCCACATATAAAATAATAAAATACAAAAAAAAATTAAAAAAATATATTACAAAAAAAATATAACAGTGAAAAATGCCAGAGCGCCATAAACATGCTAAAAACATTGTTTGAGGATTTTCAAAAATATAAAAAAAAAATTTTGACAGTATATCATTAACTGATGAGAGCCCCGATGATAAAGAAAATTCAATTTGTGGAAGAAAAATGCAAAATCAGAAGTTTATGGACTCAATTAAATTTTATTGAAGGTTTAATTGAATTTATGGAGATTTTAATTGCAAGAAAAAATTGATTTTGGAGTTAATTTGGGCTTTAATTAGGAAAAATTAATTTCTGGGTCAAATTATAATTTTGGAAGTTAATTTGGTCAAATCAGGGGTTAATTGCATAAATTATTGAAGTTTATGGCCAATTAGGGACTTAATTGAAGAAATCCGAGACCAAGGACTACATGTAAAACGCGCGAAAATGAAGGGTCGAAATTTGAATCTGATGCTTTTGACGCCTTTTCCTTTTAAATGAAACGGCGTGTTTTGACCAAAACGGCGCCGTTTCATTCACTGTTGCAAAAAAAAAAAAAAAAAAAACAGAAGCCTAAAACGGTGCCGTTTTGACGGCACTGTAGCTCTTCTTCTTCCCCTGGACACGCGAGGCAGGGGAAGAAGAAGATTTTTCTTCTCCCTTTTCGCCTAATTTCTTTCCCCATTTTTGCGCAATAAGACGCCCACCATTCGGCGCCCACTTGCCTCCTTTTTCTCCACTGATCGATAGTGGAGGGGGCGGCCAACAGTGGCCGCCCCACCGTGATGTCCTTCCCCTATTTTTGCCTATAAAAACAGGGGAAGCAGACCGAAGAAAAGAAAAAGAAGAGAGGGAGAGAAGGGGAGGATTTTAACGACAGAAAGAGAGAGAGAGGCGAGAGAAACAGAACGAAAAAACAGAAAAAAAGAAGAAGAAAGAGACGCGATAGAGGAGAGAACAAGAAAAAAAAAACAGAGAGAAAGAGAAAGAAGGAGGACCGCCGCTGGAACCACCGCGACAGCAGCACCGCCTCCGCCAGAACCGCCTCGACGCCACCCCGGGTACCCTCCTTCTCCCCGATCATTTTCTTCTCCTGCTGCCCCGCCTTGCACTTGCATGCAGAACGTGAATAATTCATGTTCTGCTGCAAAATGCAGCGTGGGCTGGGCCGTTCAGCCCAGTCCATGTAAATGGGCCTGGCCGGCCCAGCCCATATAATTTTTATTTTTATTATTTTTTTATTTTTTGTTATATATTTATTTTCCAGCACATTTCTTTTATCAATGTTTATTTAATATCAGTCTGTTTTTTATATCACAATAACATAACTCCGGTATTCAAATACCCGGTTTTCGTCCAACGGTACTGTTCACAACAAAAATTTTGTTTTCCTTCATGAAACAAAAGACCAAAACCTAATTCCACCAAAAAATTTTTGTTTTCTTTTTTTTTCAGAAATATAAATAACAATCACAACAACTAAAAATAATAGTAAAAGCATAAGAATCAATTAAAATTACTTCCCCGGCAACGGTGCCAAAATTTGTTGCGATGTCACGGTCGCACAAATTATTTACCCTAGCTTCAAACACAACACACAAGATAGTATAGAGCAAGCAATGGGTCGATCCCACGAGGAAGATTTAGTTCAGATTTTTATGCTATTCGTTATGCAATTTGGGGGGGGGGTTGGATGTTATATAGGCTAAAGAAAAATAAAACAGAAAACTATCAAACAAAATTTTATAAAATCAGAAAATTATCAAGAGAACAAACCTTGGTCACAATCACACATCCACCTATAGAAATCAGAACTGATCCTTGAAACGAAATTCCAGTTTATATTCTGAATTTTTATCTTTTCTTAATGTTGGTTAATTAACGGATCTGCCGTATAACTAACCCTAACCAACAAATAATCACAGTGTCCGCACTAATGATTTAATCCAATGGCAGCCTTAAGATCTAGATAAATTCATTCTCTTAACAACTAAGTTGTCTGCTTATGTTGCTTTGATTGAATGTTCTCCCTAAGATTAATAACGTAGATCCGCTACAATTATTAAACTTAGTTGCTTCACAAGTTCATATACCACAACTCCGGTTTTGATATCAAACTTAGCAATAAATTGTCTATAATAATAACTTAGAGTCCGCTCTAGAAATTAAAATAAACAATCATAGGAAAAATAAGCATAGGAGAACAAACATATTCATCATATAAACTGAAAAGAAAAGGTAAAATAGATCTCACAGTTCTTGAAATCCGAAGGTTTCCGTGTCCTTGCAACCAAGAAAATGAGTTTAGCCTTGCATGTTTATAGAATAACTAATCAAAAAGATGGAAGAATGCATGATTTAGGGTTTCTTAGAGTAGGGGGGCGTTTTTCTCCTCTTGGGTGGCTGCCCCCCTTCTCTTCTCTCATTTTTTTTATATGCTAGGAAACCCTAATCTCTATTTTACAAAATAGTCCTCCCTTAAGTAGACAATTTACATTTAAATAGTTCAATAACTATTTTCCTAAAAAAAGAGAAATAGCTTTGCATAAAATCTTCAAGCTTTGACTTAGAGGAGCTACATTTCTGAAATAAAAACTTGGATGTCGGTTTAGATGCTTCGGAACGTAATCTGGACTCGTTTCTTCACGAAACCTGTTTGCTGGCAGAATTCAGTTGTCATCTTTGAAAAATCATATCTCCCTAATATGACATCGTTTTTGGCTGAAATTTGGAGCGTTTATATTCCTTTGATTTAGGAATCCAAACAAATTGAGTTTGCATCAATTGGACGTTTTTAGCTCTAGATATGTAACTCGGACTGACCGAAGGTCAACATTGGCAGATTGCGGGATTTGATTTTGAAAGCTGCGATTTCCATGCTCTTCCTTATTTTATTGTCTTGCCTTAGATGTCCAGAAAGGTACGGATGTTAGCTTTTTAATGCCACTGGAATCACTTCATTTCGACCTTTAGAGCTCACGTTCTGGACAAAACATCGACTGAACATCAAATCTGCCAATTACCTTCAATTTACTCCTTTTTTGCATCTTTCATCCAAAAGTGCCTTCAAAACATAAAACAAAGAATATCAAGGCATTTTATATATAAAACATAGGCAAAACACTAGTTAAATGTGGGTGAAACTATCGAATAATATGGTTGCATCAGTTTGCTAAAAATAACAATTTTCTTGCTTCAGGATTTTTTCCACCTCATTTGGATAACCAAGATAAAAGAAAGTTTTTGAGCGACGTGCAAAACCTTTATTGGGATGACCCTTATTTATTCAAATATTGTCCTGATCAAATATTTCAAAGATGCATTGCCGACAATGAGGTAAGTAGAGTCATTAAATTTTGTCACTCTGAAGCATGTGGGGATCATTTCTCGTCAAAAAAGACGACTGCAAAAATCTTACAAAGTGGATTTTACTGGCCCACCATGTTCAAGGACTCATATGCATTCTGCAAAACCTATGAAAATTATCAAAAGGTGGGATTTATTTCAAAACATAGAGAGTCTTTAGATAATCTTCTATTGACTCTTAAGTCTCATCACAGTGGAGATGTGCATAGTGCAATTCATGATTTATGGCCCTATTTTCATAAAGAACATGCTCATCATAGTCTTGGGAATCTGACTAAAAAAAAGACCCTTTTTGCTAGTTTTTAAGAAAACTGGATGGGAAGCCTATCCTCGACCCATAGAGGGCATTTAAGCCGTTCTTGGAAGTAAAACCAAGGGACCATGTGAGCCACAATCACAACTACCTGTACACACACATTTTTTTAAAAAAAGAGAAGAAAGAGAGAGAGACTCCAGCTAGCTCCATATAGGTGATATGATTGCATTTCTTTTCTCATCTATAAAATTCTTCTTCTTCCCTTCATTTCTACTCAACCCATACATTCACAATATAGACAGTTCTTGAAATGGCAGGTTCCTCAGCTCTTAAAATAAAAAATATTTGTGTTTTTGTGGATAGTCCTGGGAAAGAAAAAGAGTTTTTATGAATCAGCATCTTGGTCAGTACTAGCTGAGAAAGATTCATTTAGTGTATGGGGAGGCAGCCTTGGGTTAATGGGGAGTGTCAACAAGCTGCATTTTAGGAGGCAGTCAAGTTTTGGGGGTTGTCCCCAAAGCTTTAGCAAAGGGGACATCATTGGAAAAACAATTGGAGAGGAACTACAGGTCTCCACAATGTCTGATCGACTGAATACAATGTTTAACCATGCTGATGCCTTCATTGCCTTACCAGGTGGTCTGGGCACATTGGAAGAGATCTTTCATATTTCCTCTTGGGCCCAACTGCACATTCACCATAAACCCATAGGTTGTTAAATGTTAATGGTTTTTATGATAATTTGTTGTCTTTTCTTGATCAAGCTGTGGAACAACAATTTCTAACATCTTCGGCACGACAAATCATAATCTCTGCTGCTACTGCTGAACAATTGATTGACCAACTACAATCTTTCATCCCTGTAATTGATCCCTCCATGAGTCGCATAAATTGGTCAACTAAGGAAAGCCGTAAAAAGCTTAGATTGGATTGTGAAACCTTGTGTCTTTTGGTTTTTTATATTATTTTGTTGTTTTTCTTATATTTGTTTAAGTGTGTTTCAGGTTTTTTTTCAGGTGTGATGTCTTACTCATCTTTCTACCTTAGGACATTGAGGACAATGTCTCATTTTGGTTGGGGGAAAGGGTAGTAGTTGATATTAAAAAAAAAAAAACTTGTGTTTTCTATTTCATAAACTATTTGCAAAACTGTTGTTACTAGGATGGCAGAGTAAAAGGAGTTCTTTTGTTAAAGTGACTCTTGAGACGCATCTTAGTAGACATTCTTAACAAGGTCTATCAGAATACTTCTTGAAATATTCAGGTTTACAAACTCTCGTATTGTTATCACTTGATTCTGCTCATATGCTCATTTAACAAGTATTCTTAAATCTTCATTTTCACACACACACTTTAACATATGATTGTGGGTTGCACATTGGATTATTACATTATTTATGTTCTTTTATTAAAGGTAACAACTAAGGGAAAGGGATAGTATATAATTTGCAAAAAAAAAAAAACAAAATAATAATAAAGTAGATAAGTTTGGTTCGTAGCCTCCCTAACTTAAGCAATTAAGCCCGAAGGGGTGTTTTAACACATAATACCCTAAAGTCAACTGACTTGGGAGCTATTGGCCCAACGCTTGTTACATGAGTTGAGGAGAAAAGCTTAAGGGAATCAAACATTGCACTATCTACATATCAGTATCTGCAACCCGAGTTACTAAGCTCGTAGGGGTGTCTCAACACATAATGCCCTAAGACCAAGTGGTTTGGGATTCATTAGCTGAAAGCTCGTTACATGGGTTAAAGATCCATTGTGTTGTATGTGTATATAAATAAAAAATAAAAAAGAAATAAAAATAAATAAATAAATAATAATCCCAACCCAAGAAAGTTAACCTTAATATTAGAACATAATATTGTTTTCTTCCAACAAAAGCCCCATCATCTATGTTTTCATACATTGAGCACATAAAAAGAAGGTTTATTAATATCTTGTTTAAGATATATGAAGCAGGAATATAAATTTAATGAGAGTTTGTTTATCTGGATAGATTAATGGAAGTTGAATGATGAATGTTTTGCTTTGTGGAACTTGCAAATTGTTTTTCTATTTTAACGCTTTGATTACTAGGGACTAGTAATAAGCTGGTTGGGGGGTGTGATTAGTACTTAAAAGTGCATATTTATCAAGGTTTTATATCATCATTTTGCACTTAAAGTATCAATAACTCCTTAACTAAAACATGTTTTATAATAACAAGTCTAATACTATAAAATGCATTAATATATGGTAAATGTTTATCTTAAATTCAGGCCTATCACATAAATCAAATGATTGATTGATGAGTTCAAGTATGGAAATTGAAAGGACAAAGAGAGGGCCAAACTTAGAAAAGAGATGTTGGTGCAGTCAAAACTGGAACACTGTTCGGTAATTGGGTCATATCTCGAGTTCTAGATTTCCAAATGATCTCAAATGTTTACACAGATTTGGTAAGACATAGGCCTACAACTTTCATGTGAACATAAAAATCTAACAAGGCCGTTTTCAAGTCCAAATCATAGCAACAACGAAGAAGTCCGAATCTGTCCTGCAACCCGAACATTGTTCAGTGTTTAGCCCATATCTGGAGTTCTAGAAGTCCCAATCACCTCCATTTTTTTTCCTGGAAAGCTGAGTCAATTTCCTACAACTTTATGTTTTCTAGAGGACCCAGTTCGGATGGTAGCATTTTTGTTTTATTCAGACAAGAAGATAAGGATTTTTACCAAGTCAAAAGTTGGCCACCCACTCAACAATTATTCATCAAATCAATAATTCTGAATTTTAGCCTATAAAAGGAGGCATTTGGCCATGTATTTGGGGGTTTGGTTGTTCAGATCAAGTTCATGCTCTTTATTTCTCTCTTTATATTTTTTGTAATTTTTAAGTTTTGTTTTCATTAATTTCTTGTTTATGCTTTTCATTTCCTTTCCTTTCCTTAGTTAACTTGTATCTTATTTATGTTCTTGTTTTGTTTATTTATGTTTCTCTTCTTCATTATGTTTAGCTAAGTTTATTATGTCAAGGTGAAAAGGTTACACTAATTGTGTAAGAACAAGTATGGTGTAAACTCAGTTGAGGCTGTTTTCAGAAAATTTCAGATTCTATTTTACATTATATTGTATTTTCATGAAAAAAATCACCTGGCTTACAATGTTGCATTCTGATTGGATTGATTGGGGTAGATTAACGTGCATGCATGTTTATCCTGTCCCCACATGGTCTAGCTTCTGTTCCTTGTTCATTCATGGGGTTTAAGAAGTAAGTGACTTCTCATGGTTGAGTGGTCTCTCCTTCTCTAGGTTGAGCAGTGTCTGCATGGATGATCTCCTCGATGTTGCCAGATTTGGAAGGATTTTTGCTGCTGGTTTACCCTAGCCGATGTTCTCATTGTATGATTGTTGTTTTGCCTTATGGATTTGATATTTGTTCGAGGGAGTCTGTTCCCTTTGATTCTAGGTTGATACAGGGAGTCTGTTCCCTTAGTTTGCTTCTATTTAGTAAGCTTGTCTTGATTATGGTTTGTACAAGGGAGTTTGTTCCCTTTTGCCTTCTAACCAGCAAGCTTGTCTTGCTTTTGTTTAATAAAAGGAACTTCGTTCCCTTTTCCTTGTATTGCTGGTCTCCAGCTTCTTTTTGATCTATACAATTCTTACATTTGATCAACAAAAAAAAAGTATGGTGTAAACTCAATATGGATCTTAATGTTTAATATTAACATGTCTTATCTTTTTATCTTACTAATTCGTAATACCTTGCTTGTTAAATGGTTAATCTAGATTTGTGTTGTATAACATTTGGTACAACAAATGCTTGGCACTCTCATAGCCCAACAGTATGGTATTACCTACACCTGGGCTATGAAAATAACTTGATTTGTTGTTAACATCAGTTAATATCATGAATTCCTGATAATATTTAAAAGTTTGGTGTTATGTAATTAAGATAATTAATATGATCATGTTAATAATTTATAATGAGCTATTAATGACAAATCATCCGATTGGAACCTCCTTCATGTGTGGTTTCCAAATTGAGTAATAAGAGTTTATACTTTACTTGTTTGAAATACCATTAGTGGATCCTCTAACCTTGACATTTGTTTTTATCATTATTTAATCCTTACATTAATCTTCCATCTCAAAGTTCTCATTAATTTCTTCCTCCTCCTCTTCTTTTTATTATTATTATTGTTATTATTATTACTACTACTAACACTAGTATTATTATTATTATTATTATTATTATTATTATTATTATTATTATTATTATCATAAAATCAGTATATAGGCTGGAAACCTGTGACCCGGTCTTTTAGATCATTCTCAGGTATAACAACGCCACGTACTGAGTATTATTATTATTATTACTACTACTACTATTAATATTATTATTACTATTACTATTACTATTACTATTATTGTTATTGTTATTGTTATTGTTGTTTTTGTTGTTGTTTTCTTGTTATTTATAATTTATACAATTAACCTCTATGTGGTTCGACCCCGGTCTTGCCGGGTTATTTATTACTTCGACACTCCTGCACTTGGGAGAAGACATCAATCTTTTGATCGTGTCAACTATACTTATTCTTATACCATTAGTGTAACCTTTTCACCTTGACATAATAAACTTAGCTAAACATAATAAAGAAGAGAAACATAAATAAACAAAACAAGAACATAAATTAGATACAAGCTAACTAAGTAAAGGAAAGGAAATGAAAAGCATAAACAAGATATTAATGAAAGCAAAACTTAAGAATTACAAAAAATATAAAGAGAGAAATAAAGAGCATGATCTTGATCTGAACAACCAAGCCCCTAAATGCATAGCAAATGCCTCTTTTTATAGGCCAAAATTCAGAATTATTGATTTGATGACTAATTGTTGAGTGAGTGACCAACTCTTGACTTAATGAAAATCCTTATCCTTCTTGTCTGAATAAAAACAAAATGCTAGCGTCAGAACTGGGTCCACTTGAAACATGAATGTTGTAGGAATTGTCTTAGCTTTCCAGGAAAAAATAATGGAGGTCATTTGGACTTCTAGAACTCGAGATATGAGCTGAACACTGAACAGTGTCTGGGCTGCAGGACAGATTCAGACTTCTCCGTTGTTGCTATAATTTGGACTTGAAAACGACCTTCTTAGATCATATATCTTAAACAAGATATTAATAAACCTTCTTTTTATGTGCTTAATGTATGAAAACATAAATGATGGGGCTTTTATTGGAAGAAAACAATATTATGTTCTAATGTTAAGGTTAACTTCCTTGGGTTGGGATTATTATTTTTATTTATTTATTTATTTATATACACATACAACACAATGCATCTTTAACCCATGTAATGAGTTTTTGGCTAATGACTCCCAGACCAGTTGGTTTTAGGGTATTAGGTTTTGAGACACCCCTACGAGCTTAGTAACTCGAGTTGCAGATACTGATATGTAGATAGTGCAATGTTTGATTCCCTTGAGCTTTTCTCCTTAACCCATGTAACAAGATTTGGGCCAATAGCTCCCAAGTCAGTTGACTTTAGGGTATTAGGTGTTAAAATACCCCTTCGGACTTAATTGCTTAGGTTAGGGAGGCTACGAAACCAAACTTATTAACATTTTTATTATCATCAATATTATTAACATTTTTATTATCATCAATATTATCATCATTTTTTTTTTGCAAATTATATACTATCAATTTCCCTTCGTTGTTACCTTTAACAAAAGAACATAAATAATGTAATAATCTAATGTGCAACCCACAATCATATGTTAAAGTGTGTGTGTGTGAAAATGAAGATTTAAGAATACTTGTTAAATGAGCATATGAGCAGAATCAAGTGATAACAATATGAGAGTTTGTAAACCTAAATATTTCAAGAAGTATTCTGATGGACCTTGTTAAGAATGTTTACTAAGATGCGTCTCAAGAGTCACTTTAACAAAAGAACCTCTTTTACTCTGCCATCCTAGTAACAACAGTTTTGCAAATGGTTTATGAAATAGAAAACACAGTTTATATATATATATATATATATATATATATATATATATATATATATATATATATATATATATATATATATCAGCTACTACCCTTTCCCCCCAACCAAAATGAGACATTGTCCTCAATGTGGTTCCAGTTCGTTGGAGTCGCCACCTAGTATTTAATTGAGGGCTACTAGGAAACCCGCATGTACTGATCTTGTCAAAGATTCACGGGTAAGGGACTGGTTGTGGTTAGGGAAGGTATTAGCACCCCTAACACACCGTACCTGAGGTAAGTTGCTTCGTGTCTTTGATGTGTTAAAGAAGTTTAAATTTTTTTTGTCTTTTCATCGGATATTAGAAATATTATTTACGTGTAAGTTCATAATTCTTAACCGTGAACAAACCAAAATATTAAATTCTTCTTTATTCTTTATGATTTTAACATAAAAAAACATTCATAAAAATATACAAACACATTCACTTTCACTATGTTTTTCTTTTCTTCTTCTTTTACATCCACACTACAAATTATAAAAAATTCAAAAACTAAACAAAAATTAAAATAAACAATTTAAAAAGTTACAAAAAAACCTCTAAAACAGAATCAGGAACAGTGCAGCCACAGGAACAGTGATGAAAGGCTTCTGGTCATGGAAACAGTGGTAGCGCGTCTTCTCCACGCGCCACAAATTAGTAGAAGTAGAAATACAGGGAGACCAATAGGCTTGAGGAATTGATGGGACAAAAGACATGAACTTGGACAAAGTATAGAGACCATCTTTACCCTATCCTGAGAGGAGTACTTCAATGGTGTTGAGATCCTTGACATAAAATAGAAAAGGGTGAAATTCAAAATAAACATTATTATTGAGACAAAATTTCTAAACAGAAAGCAGAGGTTTCATGATTGCAAGAACATGCAGGACATTAGATAAAGTGAACGAACGATATGGGGTCTATAGTTTGGTATGACTGATATGAGATTTGGGATGTCCCTTGCCATCACCAACATGCAAATTATCATTACCATTGTATGGTTCTGAAGCAGTCAAGGTTGCAAGGTCAGGTGTGACGTGTTGATTTGCACCAGTGTCCGAAAACCATTCAGCAATACTTACATGATTGTGTAGTGCTAGATTGGCACTATACTACTAACCATAACCGCGTTGCTGAAGTTGGGAGCACTGAGGAGCAGTATGTTCGAAAGCTTGATATAACTAGCAGCGGGATTTGGATCCCCTACTGCGCTGCTAATTTCCCTTCCAGTTGCTTTGTCTGTTGTCGTTGTTGGGAGTGTTGTGGAAGCTGCGAAATTCAGGCCTGGAACCAGAATTGCGAGGCCCTTTGTGATTGAACTGTTATGGATGCCAACTGCCATTAAAATGACCCTTATTTCGACCAAACTAAGCAGCAGGCTGACGGTGAGAGATAAGAGCTGAAGGAGGGATGTTCGGCGTGGGCAACAAGGGTGCATGAATTGCAACAGACCCCATGGACAAATGGGAGGATTTATGAATAAATTCATGTGTTAGCAAATTACTAAGAAAATTGCATATGGAAGAGGATCTGCCCTTGTAACAAGACTTGTCACTAAGTCCTTAAATTCTCCGTGAAGGCCACGAAACACATATAAGTTGAAATTTGCTAGCGAAATAGGTCGGCCGACAGGTGCTATCTCATCAAATAAAGCCTTAGCCTTTTGTGGAAATTGACTTACCGATTCATCACCTTGTCAAAGGTCTTGAAGAGAGCCGTGAAGTTGTATAATACGAGAATTGGATGTGGAAGCTAGAGCTTGCTCAAGTGTGCGCCAGACAGAGCATGAGGTTGGACAATCAATAACAAGATGAAGAACTTCCATGGATAACGAAGAGAGCATGGCACTTAAAATGAGTTGGTCTTGTTGTTTCCAATGAAGAAAGTGTTGAGATACCTGCAGAGAGACACCATCGACAATAAGAATATGTGGAGAGGGGCAGGAGTTTGAACCATCAACAAAGCAGAAAACTCCTTGGCCTTGAAGATATTATTTCATCTGCATTCGCCAATACAAATAATTGGTGTTTGTCAGTTTCAAAGAGATGACCTAATGAGTGTGGGACAGGGACACAATTGCCACAACAGAAGTGACAATGGCTTCTGTAGAAAAGGTCGGCAGCAGAGGAGCATTATTGGGGTTGAAAAGAGCATGGCTAACATTTGTAGGTTGTGGCCACTGTCATAACCCAATTCTGGGTTATTCCCCCAAAATAAATTCCCCCAAAATAATAATAAAAAATAAAGACAAAAAAATAATAAAGGCTGGCAACGTGGAGAAAGTATGCCGGGAAATCAAATTGCAATTTTTGGAGGAGATTCAAGATCTATTGGTGCCCCAATGTGCCCAAAATTGGAGAAGAAAAATGCAAATTCAAGGTTAAATTAAATGATTATCGGATGAATTTGCATAAAAATTAAGTCCAAGGACAAAATTAAATTTTTAATAGGTCAATTTGATTTAACATTGGGTGCACGAAGATGTCCACCTGAAACCTCTCTATCTCGTAGAGTGGTCTGGTCGAATCGAACTTGGAAACAACTCCGTTTATTGGCCCAAAGTGGCACCCTCGGGCGGTCTGCAGCCTTGGATTGCCAAATTTGGCAGTTCGAGGTGCACACTTTGAACCAACGGCTTGGATTCCTCGAGTCGAATCAAGGGCTGAGAATTATTCCCCGTTAAATACCAGATTACCCTCTCTTTCGATCCCTATAAATAGGAGCCAATTTCATGCTCAGAAGGAGGAGAAAATTGAGCTCAAAATTGGAAAAAAATCAGCTTTTCATGCCCGGTTTTCCTGCAACCAGCCCTCTCTTTCCTTTTCCTCTCCACCGTGGCCTCTAGCCGCCGCCACTGATCCCGCCACCGTCCTTCCCACGAAACACCACATCCCATCCATCACCCAACAACCTCACCGAAGCCTGCAACACCTCTCTCTCTCTCCCCCTCTCTTCCCTGCAAAACTTCTTTTTTTTCTCCACCACCGCAACCCCAGCAGCAGCAGCAGCGAAACCACTCTTTCCAGCGGCTTCCACCTTGACCAGAAGCTTCTGCCTTTCCCAAAGACCGCCAGGACAACAGCTCTCTCTTCAGCCGCTCCACAGTTCCAACCGTGATCTTTCCTTCTCCTCTACAGGGCCTGTTTCATTCTCCTTCCAGCCGGGAGCAGTGCACGCCGCCGGCCTCGCCGCTTCCAGTCACACCGCGTACCACCAGCCAGGTTGCCGACTCTCTCCACGCCAGGTAATTCTCTCCTCCCCGCTCCACTATTTTCATCTTCGTTCTTGATAGCCGCTGCATACATAATTCATTTCTGCATGCAGTGGCTAATTAATTAGCCATTTGCTTGGGCGGGGCCAGTTCTGACCCAGCCCAAGGGGCTGGGCTCGGCCCGACCCTAAAAAAAAAATTTCCAATTTTTTTTTTAAAAATCATTTCAAAAAAATTTGTAATTGTTTAAATATTTATTTTTTTCAAGTTTGCTTAATATTGGGTTGTATACTTACATTGTAAGATACAAGTCCGGTATTAAAATACCCGGTTTTCTCCGAAATATTCCAAAAAAAAAACAAAAAAACAAAAAAAAATATATATATTTTATTGCATACGACCAAGTCCTAAAGAATTTTCCAAGCATGTTTTCACAAAAATTCCATCTTTCTCCCATTTTAAAAATCCAAAAATGGATATCATAACTAGTTTACGATCATCCATTAGGGTTTGGCCAAAATATCAATAACCTTTTTCCAACTTTTTTTTCTAGGATCCGGATGTAGACTTTAATATTTGTGGGGTGTAAAATTACATGATAATGTACAACCTCGGGTATTAAAGATACAAGGTGTAAGTAAAAGCAATTTTAAAATTCAGACTTTAGAATGGTTAGGATTTAACCGAATAAGGTAGAGACTCCCTCACGAGGGGAGATTTGACTTGAACCTTAGAAAAGACCAGCGAATAGAAACTCGACCTAGAAAAGCAATCAAACAATAATACAGCTTGCCTTAGGTAGGGTGCATTGGGAGTGACCTTAGGTTCCTAGTGACCATAAAACTAGGTGGCGACTCCAACGAACCAAGCAAAAATGGAAAATAAACAAAAAAATCGCCAGCCGATGTCGCGCGGATTTTGAAGTGCGACAGAATGGCGACTCCACTGGGGACGCTTTGTTTGGTCGGACTAAGCTTTGTTTGTTTGATTGTTTGATTTTATGTTTTGGTCTGTTTAGCTTTACTTTTTCAACACTTTTATTTCTTGCTCATACATAAATGATTAATGCATTCATGCATTTTTAATTTTTCAAAAAAACCCAATTCTAGGATAGGAGGGGAGTAGCGGTCTGTCCCATAACTTTCAGTCGGGGTTCAGATTGGTGAAACATCCAACTATGAACTGAGTGTTTACTTGGTGATGGCGGTCACATAGTGCCCCAACCATCCCTTGTAAACCCCTATACTGCCTTCACGTGAGGTGGGTCACTGGGCAGTTCATAGACCTTTTGAGACCAGTTAGAAAACATATCCCTCATATAATAACCTAGAATTTGTCTGAACTTTACAGATTTTTGAGCTAAGACCATGACTTCCCTTACCTTTTTGGAATATGGGGAAAGATCTGAGATGATGCAAGTAGTCGAAGGGGATTGCCCAAGAACCAAGGTTGAGGAATTACCACACATAACCAAAGTGCACTATTCTGTAGACACCATAAAGAAGTTGGCCCCTTTACTGGGTTATATTGATGAGAATTTGTTTGAGAAGAAGTATGGAAGAATTGCTCACCTAATAAGAATGCCTGTTCAGATTTCAGCAGTCAAAGCCTTGATGCATTTTTGGGATCCAAGCTACAGATGTTTCACCTTCGGGGATATTGATATGACTCCTACTCTTGAAAAGTATGCTCAGATCTTAAGTTTTTCGAATGACCCCTACAAAGTGTACTTCAGACAAAGGATTGAGAATACAGATATAGCAGTTGCCAAACTACTACATTTGGATCAAGTTGATCGATATAAGATACCCAATGGAGGTTTCAAGTGGAAGATGATCGAGAATAAATTGAAGACAGATAAAGAAGAAGGGAAGTTAGGTGAAGAAAGATATCAGATAATTGCTTTTGCCATATTTGGGTTGGTTCTTTTTCCTTCAGAAGCTACCGAAATTATTAGCATTGAAGCTGCTAACGCCTTTCTTGAATTTGAAGAGGTAAAGCATAACCCTGCTTCAGCTATCGTAGCTGAAACCTTCCTATCGCTAAACCATTGCAGATTACATGGAAAAGGGGCGATGCGATGTTGTATCCCTCTCTTATTTATGTGGATAGTAAGCCATTTGCAAGCATCAAAAGAAGTCTTCAATAATTTCTGGTGGTTTAACATGAGGCCTCTTGAGTTGATGTTGACTGAAGAATGGAATGGTTTGGATGAAAAGGCGTGGGTAGAGAAATACCGAGAACTTCCCCAAACTAATTTCAGATGGAAAGCTCCTTGGGTAAGTGGTTCCTTTTACCTCATGAGTTGTGGTGACAAGGCCTGGGTTCCATTGATTGGCTTAACTGGATATATCAGTTACTCACCCTCATTAGTGGTCAGACAGTTTGGAGGAATACAACACGTGCCAAGAACTCGGGCAGTAGCTGAATACACCGGTCTGTTTAAAGAAGCCAGCTCTTTGGAAATGTTAGATGCCATCAGAAATGACTGGAAGCAACCTGTGTTGGTCTCCAAGGAAGAGCACCAAAAAGAGTTCTCGGTCAGCCCTACACATTCAATGTGGAGGAGTGGCAGTTCATCTAAGATACTTCAAGAGGTAAAAAAGAAAAGAAGAGCCCAAGATAGCTCGTCCGTGACGTCGGAACTAAGAAGAAAAAGGGTCAACAATGAGGAAGATCTCCAAGAAGAGCTGGATAAGCTGAGGATTGAGCTCGGTAATAGCAAAAATCATCAAAAATTCCTGGAAGACCAACTCTTGAAAGAAGAAGAGATGAAGGCCTCTCTGGATCAGCAATTAAAGAAGAGCCAGCATGAAGCAAATGAGCAATTGAAGAAGTGGAAAGCCAAGAATGACGAGTTGGTAAAAAAGCATGTAATGGTGGAGTATGAATTGGTGAGTCTAAAAAAGACCTTGGAAAGCAGAAAGTCTGCCGATAAAGAAACAATAGCTTCTCTGAAGAAAGAAAGGGACCAGTATAAATTAAAATGGGAGGCTGAAAAAGAAAAGAACAGGTTAGCTGATTTCGCCATCGAAGAAGAAAAAAGGTTAAGGACTCGATATCAGATGCAGGCTGAAGATAAGAGAGAAGCAAGGAGGGTAGCTGAGTCAGAGATGAAGGGATACCTGAACAAGATAAATGGTATGAGAAACCGAGTGTCTATGATACAAGCCGAGCTTGAGTCCCGAGAGGAAGAAGCAAAGGAAATGCAAGAGCAATTTGAGGAGTGGCAAGACTATATCAGTAGTTTCGATGCACAACTAAACACTAAGGTAGCCGAGCTTGATATAGAGAAAGAAGAATTGCAAAGGGCCAGAAATCAGATTCAACAGTTGGAAAAGATGGTTTGAATTTTGGAGACAAACAATGAATCATTAGCCGCCAGCAATGGAACACTGGTTCAAGATAACATCGTGTTCCATTACAAGATTGAACAAACTGACAGGCTAATTGACATGGTAGCTAGGAAGGCAAATGAGCTACGAGTGAAGGCTGCCAGGATTGCTAACAACCGCCATAGATACGAGGAATATTTGAATGAAGTTTCCTCTTTCATCAGGAATGTGGCCAATAGAGGAAGATCATTCGAATGAAGAAATTTTATATGAACCACTTTGTATTATGTCTAATTTTGGATTTTCATAATATGTATGGAATTTAATCAATCAAAGGAATTGGGTAAAACCTCTTTGTGTATATCAGACTTTGGATGTTACCTGTATTTGGCAAAGGAAGTCATGGATTAGCCTTTAAATTCATATACGTGCATTTGCATCCATATTTATACATTCATTCATTATAACACACATGCATACGCCAGGTCAAAATATAGGTCTCCAAAGAGCTTACAACACCCGACTTCGAGCAAGGAACATGGAAGATGAAGAGCGTGCTTACCATGAAGCTCGTTTCCAAGAAGAGTTGGATTCCTTAAAGGATAGTGTGGATCGCCTCACCGGCTTACTCGAACAAGTACTAAGGAACACCTCGGGGGAAGGTACTTCAACTAGGCCTGCCCCTCTCCCAGCAAGCCAACCTGAAGAAATAATAGGAGAACATGCACAGGAGCCCCGACACAATCCAGTATTTATGCAGTCAACAACACCAATACCAACACCCGTAGTCGTAGATTCATTCGTTAATGAGTCCCATAAAACCAAGCCGTCTGAGGATGTTGATCAAGACAAAATGGCAGCACTAGAGGCCAAGATTAGGGCCATTGAGGGAATAGACTTATATGACCCTGTACGAGCTGTAGAAATGTGTCCAGTCCCTAATGTGGTGGTACCAAAGAAATTTCGAGTTCCTGAATTTATCAAATACACCGACACTCAATGCCCTGTTACCCATCTCAAATCCTATTGCAATAAAATGGCAGAAGTAGTTCACGATGAGAAGCTACTAATGCATTTCTTCCAAGACAACTTGAGTGGAGCAGCGTTGAGCTGGTATATGAGGTTAGATAATACCAGGATCCATACATGGAAAGACCTTGTAGATGCTTTCATCAAGCAATACAAATACAACATGGATATTGCTCCTAACAGAACCAGTCTGTCTAACCTGGAGAAAGGAGATAAAGAAAGCATAAGAGAGTATGCTCAAAGATGGAGAGATTTGGCAGCACAAGTCCACCCCCCTCTCCTAGAAAAGGAAATGGGTAGTTCGGCCCAACAATTCACGGATGTTGTGGCAGTGGCTGAACGCATAGAGCAAGGAGTAAAGAGTGGAAGGATCTCTACACCCGTGGAGAAAAAAGGTTTCAGAGTGAGGAAGAGAGAGATTGATCATGTTGAAAGTAGTTATAGAAGCAAGAAAGGCCCTTTCCAAAGGTATAATACTCAATCCTCTTCACCCCAAATTGCCAACACTAATTTCAACTTCCCGAGCTCAGCCAAAAAACTTGAACCCCAAAACCACCAAGTAAAAAACCAAGCCGAGAGTTTCCCCAAAAGGAACTACCAAAGAACCCAAGAACAATTGCCTCCATTGTCGTTACCCCTAGATGAAATGTACCAAAAACTACTAAGTATCGGGCAAGTAGTCCTGTGCCTTTGATACCCCTACAACCACCTTACCCCAGCTGGTATAAACCGGATCTCACTTGCGAATACCATGCCGGTATAGCTGGACATAACATCCATACCTGCAACGCCTTCAAGAGAAAACTTCTGCAACTGATCAAAGCAGGATGGATAGCATTTGAAGATGCCCCTAATGTGAATGTGAACCCTCTACCTAATCATGTTTCAGGTAGTGGGTCTGTAAACATGTTAGAATTGGAACACTCAAAAATCTTAAAGGTGTCAATGGATAAGATCTACCAAATGATGGTAGATGCAAGGTACAAAGAGGGTAGCGAGAAGTGCTGTGAACTTCATAATATAAAGGGCCACATGATCAGCCATTGCGAGGGCTTTCACAAAAAAGTGATGCAGATGATGAGTCGTGGGTTGCTGCGAATTGAGAAAGCAACAAGTGAGGAGGTGTTCATGATGGAGGCACCAAATAAAGAGGTGTGTCGAGTACAATTCACTACTGGAAAGCCACCCAAATTGGTCCTATCCAAACCAGTAGTGGAACATAAAGGAAACTATAGTGCTTTACCTCACGACTATGGGTACTCTTTCAAAAGCACTCCGCAACCACCTGTTTTTCAAGCAGAAATTGGGGGATTGACCTGTAGTGGCAGATGTTTCACTCTAGAAGAGCTGGAAAAACAAAGAAAAGCTAAAGGTAAAGAAAAGGTTGACATAATCGAAGAAATAAACAAACCTATCACGGAAGAGGAAACCAACGAATTCTTAAAGCTGATGAAACACAGTGAATATAGTATTGTTGAGCAGCTCAAGAAGACTCCATCAAGAATATCGTTATTTTCTCTGATTCTAAGCTCTGAGCCACATAGGAAGGCTCTACAAAAGGTATTGAATGAAGCGTACGTTCCTCAAGACATCAATCAAGAAACCATGGAACATTTAGTGGGAAGAATCCAGGCCTCGAATTATATATACTTCACTGAAGATGAATTGTGTCCTGATGGTACTGGGCACAACAAGCCGCTATACATTACGGTGCGTTGCAAGGATATTCTGATCAAAAGGTACTCGTCGATAATGGTTCTGCACTGAACGTCCTACCAATGCATATGTTGAAAGAAATGCCTGTCGATGAGTCACATATGAAGCCCAACACCTTGATGGCGAGAGCATATGATGGTTCGCCAAGACCGATAATTGGGACCCTAGAAGTAGAGCTATATGTGGGGCCGCAGATGTTCTTGATTACATTACAAGTAATGGACATTCACCCATCTTACAGCATACTATTAGGAAGGCCGTGGATTCATGCAGCTGGAGCAGTGACTTCTTCATTGCACCAGTTTTTGAAGTATATCATGAACGGAATGTTGATAATTGTCAAAGCTGAAGAGACAATTTCCATGATAAAAAATATGGCCATACCTTTCATTGAAACTGAAGATTATAGAGATGGGAATATTCATGCTTTCAAAATTGTGAACGCGGAATGGGTTCCTGAAGGCACGGTGCTGAGAAATCCTAAAATCCCATAAATGGCAAAGATGGCTGCCAAATGCTTTTTAAAGAATGGGGTTCCTTTTCAACGTAATCCTGGGATTAAAATGCCTAGCCTAATCAAGCCAAACTATGCAAATCAAAGATTTGGGCTTGGATATAAGCCCAAGAAAGACGATTACAAGCGGGTCACTCAGTTTAAAAGAGAGGCAAGAATGGCGAGGATTGAAGGAAAAGAGCCAGAAGAAGAGGAACTTGTCATCCCACCACTCCAAGTATCTTTCCCAAGGGCTGCAGAAGTGATTAGATCTGGCATAATAGATCTCCACATCAATACCCTGGAGAGCCAAGAAGAAAAACAAATAGAGGAAGCGGACTTGGAAATGAAGGATGAAGTTTTGCCACAGCTCTCCATTCACACCATTGATGAACCTCCTGCTAGATTTTTCGTGCGAAGATTGGCTGAAGGGGAGGTGTACCAGAATTGGAAGATGGAGCCTGCTCCTATTGTGTTTAAAAAGTAATTGTTCTTGTTTGATAATGCTCGGACTTGTTTTGTCTTGTTTTGACTTGTGCTGAACTTGTTGGTATTTTAGCTCATGGTACCGCAAGATTTTCTATGTTAACCAAGCACTTTTGTTTTAATGAGATCATGCATTTTCTTGTGTCCAATGTGTGCCTGCATCTTTTATCTTTTCATGAATCACACTTACACGAGCACGCCTTGAACTTTCAGGATTCCTGAAAGTTCCATCAATTCACAAAACCGTTGCACTAAGAATAATTGGCCAAACTTCGATAATATGATTGCAATGGATGATGAAGAATGGGGAGAGGAGGATATAAGAGAGTTTACTAAGCTGGTAGAATGTTCAGAAAAGGCCTGGGAACCAGCCTATGAGAAACTAGAAGCCATTAACGTGGGAGACGAAGAAGAAAATAAGGAATTAAAGATTGGCACTCTTTTTACAACTGAAGAAAGAAATAGACTAGTTTCTATACTACACGAGTATGTAGATGTTTTTGCCTGGACTTATACAGAAGTACATAAGATTCCTTTAATAGAAGGAAGCAAGTCAATTAAGCAGAAAACCAGGCGAATGCGTCCGGACATGTTGCTCAAGGTAAAATCTGAGATACGAAAACAGTGGGATGCAGGGTTTCTAGATGTAGTCCAATATCCACAATGGGTAGCCAATGTGGTCGTAGTCCCAAAAAAGGATAGGAAGATTCAGATGTGTGTGGACTATAGAGATTTGAATAAGGCGAGCCCAAAAGATGATTTTCCTTTGCCCTATATAGACATTCTCGTTGATAATGCTGCAAGAAATGCTACCTATTCTTTTATGGATGGATTCTCTGGTTATAATCAAATTAGAATGGCAGAAGAAGATAAAGAGAAGACCACTTTTGTCACACCTTGGGGGACGTTTTGCTATAAAGTAATGACATTCGGATTGAAGAATGCTGGAGCCATATATCAAAGAGCAATGGTTATCCTGTTCCACGATATGATGCACCAAGAAGTGGAAGTTTATGTGGATGACATACTTGCAAAATCGAAGAAAGAGGAAGATCATGTGCATGTGTTAAGAAGACTATTTGAAAGGCTGCAGAAATTCTAGCTAAAGTTGAATCCTGCAAAATGCTCATTCGGGGTGAAAACTGGAAAACTATTGGGCTTCATAGTAAGCGGTCGAGGAATAGAAGTCGATCCTGATAAAGCTAAAGCTATTCAGGAGATGCATGCCCCTAAGACAGAAAAGGAAGTAAGAAGTTTCCTCGGGCGCCTGAATTACATAGCTCGGTTTATAGCCCAGTTGACGGTGACTTGTGAACCAATCTTTCATTTGCTCAGGAAGAAAAATCCTGGAGTATGGGACAACGATTGTCAGGAAGCCTTCGATAAAATAAAGAGGTACTTGCAAAACCCACCATTGTTAGTACCTCCAACATTGGGGAGGCCTTTGATTCTATACTTGACAGTAACAGAAACGGCTATGGGCTGCGTGCTGGGACAACATGATGAGTCAGGAAGGAAGGAGCAAGCTATTTACTACTTGAGTAAAAAATTCAATGACTGTAAGTCAAGATATACAACAATTGAGAGGTTGTGTTGTGCCTTGGTTTGGAGTGCAAAAAAACTTCGGCAGTATATGTTATACTACACAACTTGGTTGATTTTGAAATTAGACCCGCTCAAGTATATTTGTGAAAAACCTTACCTGTCAAGTAGAATAGCAAGATGGCAAGTCTTTATGACAAGAAAAGTTGTAAAAGGAAGCATAATTGCCGATCATCTTGCAGATCATGCCATGGAGAACTATGAGCCGATCAATGGACCCTTTACTTTGATGGGGCAGTAAACGTATCAGGAAATGGGGCCGGAGCTGTAGTGATTTCCCCAGAAAATAAGCAGCCTGTTTCAACAAGGTTACTATTTGAATGTACCAATAACACTGCCGAGTATGAAGCCTGCATCATTGGCCTGGAAGTTGCTCTAGAACTTAAGGCCAAGAAGCTTGAGGTTTTCGGGGATTCCTTACTAATTATCTGTCAAGTCAAAGGTGAGTGGCAAACTAAGGATGAGAAGTTGAAGTTGTATCAAAGTTATCTATTGAAGCTAGCCAACGAATTTGAAGAAATCAAATTCACCCATATAAGCAGAGATAAGAATCAATTTGCCAATGCCTTAGCAACCTTAGCTTCAATGACACAAGTTGATTCTAAAACCAAGATCCAACCAATAAATATCGAAGTCAGAAGCTTCCAAGCCCATTGTTGCTTAATTGAAGAATCTCCAGATGGGAAACCATGGTACAATGACATCAAGAAATTTCTCCAGCATCGAGAATATCCTGAAGGGGTTTCCAAGACAGATGAAAAGACTTTAAGAAGAATGACCATGAATTTTTACTTAGATAGGGAAATTTTATATAAAAGGCCATTTGATGGGACTCTGCTCGGGTGTTTGAATGAAAATGAGATTGAACAAGCATTAAAGGAAGTCCATGAGGGGATCTGTGCTACACATGCTAATGGTCATACAATGACAAAACAAATTCAAAGGTCTGGATACTTCTGGTTGATCATGGAGAGAGATTGTATAGACTATGTCAGAAAATGCCACAAGTGTCAAATATATAGCGACAAGATAAATATGCCTACGACGCCTCTATTCAATATGATCTCGCCTTGGCCTTTTGATATGTGGGGTTTAGATGTCATAGGGCCAATCAACCCTAAAGTGAGCAATGGATATAGATTCATTTTGGTGGCCATTGACTACTTCACCAAATGGGTAGAAGCCAACTCTTACGCCCATGTAACACAAAAAGTAGTCAAGAGATTTATTGAAAAGGATTTGGTCTGTCGTTATGGTTTGCCAGCAAGATTGGTAACTGACAACGCCCAGAATTTCAATGGGAAGCTGATTGACGAATTGTGCACCAAATGGAAGATTAAACACCTCAATTCTTCCCCTTATAAACCAAAGATGAATGGGGCAGTCGAAGCAGCTAACAAGAATCTCAAGAAGATTATCCAGAAAATGGTGGTCACCTACAAGGATTGGCATGAGATGCTCCCATATGCACTTCATGCGTACCGTACCACAGTTAGAACTTCTACAAATGCCACCCCATACTCTTTAGTATATGGAATGGAGGTGGTTGTGCCCTTAGAAGTAGAAATCCCATCACTGCGGATCCTGAAGGATGCAGAACTGGACGAATCAGAATGGGCAAGGTCAAGATTTGAGCAACTAACCTTGATCGACGAGAGAAGACTAGCAGCTATCTGCCATCACCAGTTATACCAAAGCAGGATAGCCAAAGCTTACAACAAGAACGTCAGACCAAGGGTGTTCAAGGAAGGGGATTTGGTGCTAAGGAAAATCCCGCTAGCATCAGAAGAAGATCAAACCAAGTGGGCACCAAACTATGAAGGGCCATATGTAGTGAAAAAGGCTTTTTTCTGGAGGGGCTTTAATTCTGACTACTATGGATGGAAGGGATCTACCAAGACCTGTAAACTCAGATGTTGTAAAGAAGTACTATGCTTGATGTATTTACCTTCATCAGTCAATGAAATTGAAGTTTGGCCAAGATTTCTTTAGTGTGTTTCCCTTAAAATTATGCATGATCTCATGTTTTCACAAGGATTTTTGGGAATTCAAAGTTTAGTACAAAAACAAAAATCATTCTGGTGTTTTTCCGAAACAAACAAGTTCTGAAAATTAAGGTGATTCCTTAGACAGGTAACCATACACCTAGAAAAAAAAAACATGAAGTGACTCTAAAGCTGGATTTTATTTGCATGAATAATGAGAAATCACTCTGCATACTCGCATGAAAGCAAGGCTTACCGATCCTAAATGCATGCATTTGAGATGAAGAAAGGCCATCTTTGATAATCTTTTCACAAGGCTAAAATATATCCTTTGCAGTCCCCTTTTGAGCCTAATAAATTTTTCTTGAAAAATAACCTAGACTAGGATCACACCCTACACTAGGGGGCAAGTGCAACAAAAATCCATAATGATTGAAAGTGCCTAAATAACTCTTAGGGGCATGAAAAAGTCTTCAATGATGAAAGTGTCCAAACAATACTAGGGGGCATAATAGAAAATTCTCAATCATCAAAGGTGCCCATACAAAGATAGAGGGCATGAAGAAAAATCCAAAGGGTCCAAAAATTTTGAGCAAAAAAAAAAAAACAAAAGCTAATGCAATGATGCTCAAAATCAAATGAAGAAAACAAAGAGAAAGAGCCCGAGCCTGGAATAGCTCTTCACATTTTCGTCAAAAGCAAAACAAAAAGTTTTCATCACATCTAAAAACCTCTCCATAGGAATCACTTGAATCTCTTCAGATTAAGTTTGCTTTGAATCAATGTCAAAATGATTTTTATGCCTGGAATAGCTTTGAAATTCCCAAAATTCTGCATGAAAACAACTCCTTGTCAAAAAAACCAAACCTACCTTCACAAACCTCATCCTCAAACGTGATCTGAATACTTGGGGGCATGATCAAGCTAGAGGGAAATTCACCAAAACACATAGGGTTGGCTCCATGATTCCCTTTCTAAGAAAATGGAAAATGTTGGGTTGAGCTGGAAACCTCTTCAAATAAAGGTTTGAGGGATAAGATGTATGTTGATATCATATCCTGCCCGAGGGTCAAGATCACAAGATGTGACTCGAGTAAGCAAGAGTGAAAAGAGCCATTAAAGCTTACTATCAGACACTCCAACTTTTGAAGAAAAGAAAGATACCATGAAGAAGAGGGGACCTATATTTATCAGGTAAGATACCATTACTTTTTTTTTAGTGAGCATTGAGCCCCCATCATTTAGATAGTATGCTTTCTAGCCCTATTGCCTTTCTCTTTGAGTGCGCCTAAGAGTCCTCGACCATCTTGGATAGTGTGTTTTCTAACCCTAACTCCTTTTGAGTGTACTTTTCAGCCCTCGTTCCCCTTCGGGTCCTATCATGCCCATTACAATAAAACCATTTTAAGAAATTCTCGCATTTCTCACCACCTCACCACCTCTAAAATTTTCACCAGAGAAGGTCACACAACATAACAAGACCACCTTGAAAATTTTTGTATTTTTGAAAAAATCTTTGTATTTTTCAAAACCTTTCCTGGGCAGGTCACCCAACGCAACAAGACCACTTTGAAAAAAATTTTATTTTTGAAAAAAAATCTTTGTATTTTTCATCAAAAAAAAAAATCTTCCAGTTTTTACTCTAGGTGTGCTTTCTAGCCCTCATAAGGGTTCATCATTCCATCACTTCTCATTCTTTGTTTTCTTCTTTACAATGCCTACTATCTAAAGTCTCTTACGAGATTTTCTATCGCAAGCCTTGTAAAGAGGGGGGCAACTGGCATAACCCAATTCTGGGTTATTCCCCTAAAATAAAATAAAAATAAAAATAAATAAAGACCAAAAAATAATAAATGCTGGCAACGTGGAGAAAGTATGCCGGGAAATCAAATTGCAATTTTTGGAGGAGATTCAAGATCTATTGGCGCCCCATTGTGCCCAAAATTGGAGAAGAAAAATGCAAATTCAAGGTTAAATTAAATGATTATCGGACGAATTTGCATAAAAATTAAGTCCAAGGACATAATTAAATTTTTAATAGGTCAATTTGATTTAATCATGGGCCAAATTGAATTTTAATTATGTTTAAGAATTAATTTGGGTCCAATTGAAGGATTTAATTAAGTGCAAGGACTTAATTATACTTTAAATGGGTCAAATTAATTTTATTTTGGGGCTTAATTGGTGAAAAATTAAGTTTGGGAGCTTAATTTGGGCTTAATTGAGAAGATTGGAATTTTAAGAGACCAAATTTAATTTTTACCAAGTTAATTGATTGAAATCAGGGTCAAATTGAAAGAAAATTGAAGTTTTGGGGTCAATTAGGGGTTAAATTGACAAAATCCAAAGACAAGGACCAATCTGCAAAAGGCGCCAAACTATAGGGGTCTAATTGACAAAATCCGGGGGTCAAATTGAAAGAAATTGAAAGCTGGAGGGCTAAATTGAAAATCGGCAAAAATCCCTAATTTTTATCCCAAACGGCGTTTTTGTGTTGAGGGAAGGGACCAGGCGACGGTCGCCTGGTTACTGTTCATCTTCTTCCTCACAAAGCTGCCCGAGTGGCTGCTTTCCAGGCGCGTTTCTCACTCGTGTGGCCCCCAAATCCGACAAGGCGTGCACGAAGATGTCCACCAGAAACCTCTTTATCTCGTAGAGTGGTCTGGTCGGGTCGAACAACTTGGAAACAGCTCCGTTTATTGGCCCAAAGTGGCACCCTCGGGCGGTCTGCAGCCTTGGATTGCCAAATTTGGCAGTTCGAGGTGCACACTTTGAACCAACGGCTTGGATTCCTCGAGTCGAATCAAGGGCTGATAATTTTTCCCCGTTAAATACCAGATTACCCTCTTTCGATCCCTATAAATAGGAGCCAATTTCATGCTCAGAAGGAGGAGAAAATTGAGCTCAAAATTGGAAAAAAATCAGCTTTTCCTGCCCGGTTTTCCTGCAACCAGCCCTCTCTTTCCTTTTCCTCTCCGCCGTGGCCTCTAGCCGCCACCACTGATCCCGTCACCGTCCTTCCCACGAAACACCACATCCCATCCATCACCCAGCAACCTCACCGAAGCCTGCAACACCTCTCTCTCTCTCCCCCTCTCTTCCCTACAAAACTTCTTTTTTTTCTCCACCACCGCAACCCCAGCAAGAGCAGCAGCGAAACCACTCTTTCCAGCGGCTTCCACCTCGACCAGAAGCTTCTACCTTTCCCAAAGACCGCCAGGACAGCAGCTCTCTCTTCAGCTGCTCCAACAGTTGCAACCGTGAGCTTTCCTTCTCCTCTACAGGGCCTGTTTCATTCTCCTTCCAGCCGGGAGCAGTGCACGTCGTCGGCCTCACCGCTTCCAGTCACACCGTGTACCACCAGCCAGGCTGCCGACTCTCTCCACGCCAGGTAATTCTCTCCTCCCCGCTCCACTATTTTCTTCTTCGTTCTTGATAGCCGCTGCATGCAGAATTCATTTCTGCATGCAGTGGCTAATTAATTAGCCATTTGCTTGGGCCGGGCCAGTTCTGGCCCAGCCCGGCCCCAAAAAAAAAATTCCAATTTTTTTTAAAAAAATCATTTCAAAAAAATTTGTAATTGTTTAAATTTTTTTTTTTTCCAAGTTTGCTTAATATTGGGTTGTATACTTACATTGTAAGATACAAGTCCGGTATTAAAATACCCGGTTTTCTCTGAAATATTTCAAAAAAAAAACAAAAATAAATAAAAATAAAAATAAATATATATATATATATATATATATATATATATATATATTATTGCATACGGCCAAGTCCTAAAGAATTTTCCAAGCATGTTTTCACAAAAATTCCATCTTTCTCCCAGTTTAAAAATCCAAAAATGGATATCATAACTAGTTTACGATCATCCATTAGGGTTTGGCCAAAATATCAAAAACCTTTTTCCAACTTTTTTTTCTAGGATCCGGATGTAGACTTTAATATTTGTGGGGTGTAAAATTACACGATAATGTACATCCTCAGGTATTAAAGATACAAGGTGTAAGTAAAAGCAATTTTAAAATTCAGACTTTAGAATGGTTAGGATTTAACCGAATAAGGTAGAGACTCCCTCACGAGGGGAGATCTGCCTTGAACCTTAGAAAAGACCAGCAAATAGAAACTCGACCTAGAAAAGCAATCAAACAATAATACAGCTTGCCTTAAGTAGGGTGCACTGGGGTGATGCATCTTCCCCTTGCACAACCAGTCCCTTACTCAGACTCTTGCAGACCTTAGGTTCCTAGTGACCATAATATTAGGTGGCGACTCCAACAAACCAAGCAAAAATGGAAAATAAACAAAAAAGTCGCCAGCCAATGTCGCGCGGATTTTGACGTGCGACAGCCACTACGAAACCAAAGCTGAAGAAGAAGGTGGTGCTGCGGCAGGAGACAAGGATGGCACCATTGGCGCTGTTGCAGAAGGAGAGATGGCTGCCGGCTGGGAGGAATCCATTGTAGAGAGGAGAAGAGGTGTTTTAGTTTATTTAGAGCTCTGATACCAGGTTGAGAAAATAAAATGACTTAGGCCAACCTTTCCTCTTTATATATGTGGGGCATAACATGTTAGTAACCGTAGGAATTACAACATTAGAATAATCTTATTCAGAGATATACATGTTATACATTCTATAATAGTCTCAATAGTTTTAAAAAAAATTATGTCACCTCAAGATTTATATTAAAAATCAAAATATATCTATACCACTCATCCAACTTGCTTTTAAAGTAGCTGAGTCAACAACATCATATCTAGAAAACTCTAAAACTATTTGATTTGAAACATGGGCTACCAAAGCAAACCAATTGGGAGGTTTCAAGATTAACCCATTTGCCAGTACTAAAATGCTTTCTTGTAATGTAGGCATTTTTTTTTTATCGTAACCCATTGTGTAATGCAATCCATGTTGATAGTGAAGATCTAAATGGGATTTTGTTGATTAAACAACTGGTGTGATATAAAGGAAATAATCTCAAATCATTGACAACTAAAAATATTCAACTTATTCTCCCGTTTTATTGAATAAGTTAATCATTGATCGAAGAATAGTGCAATTATTTGGTGTTTTAATTATTGAATAAGTTAATCATTGAATAAAAATAATTATTTGGTGTTTTAATAAGTATTTAGCAAAGATTTTCATGAAGGAAATAAGAATAATTGGTACAATTATTGAAATTTGTATGTAAAAAAACCATATGAAATGTGCAAAGTCAACATGATAACCTCCTGATTAACGTTGAAAACAACGTAAAAGAATTTAAAAATGCTATTAAAAACAATAAAAAGAATATTAGAGTTTATATATTGATATATGAGTTGACATGAGTTTCCAAAGCTTACATACAAGCATTGAACCTCACCAAACCAGTAAGAAAGAATCGCCACTTGATCAACAATCAAGCAACTTAAGCATGGAAGAAGACTACAGTACCTTGCAACGCTAAAGATTTGATATCTCACAATCGAACATCATGCTAAAGATTGTGAAGATAATGCTAGCTAGTATGTATATTCTATAATTCTAAATATCATGCTAGGATTAAATAACATCTCCTGAAGATCACACTATGATTAGATAACATCTCTATATTTTAATTTTTGATATATATATATATGGATAGTTGAAGTTAAGGGAGAAGGAGAATTGGAGAATATTATGGAGGTTGTGTTGAATGTCTGCAGCACTCCCCTTATGTAATATATATATATAGATGTAGGGTTGTACATGATACTAACCATGTAGTATACTACACATGATCAACCTATATATGGTAAATACAAGATAAATATATATACATAATAACATTCCATAATATGCCCCCTCAAGCTGAAGAAGGAGAATCCACATGAAGCTTGGACCGAAAATAAGTGAAGGGCGCGTGAGGAAGAGGTTTGGTAAGTACATCAGCAAGTTGATCCTGTGATGAGATGAACCGAACCGCAATTTCCTTTTTGGCAACGCGATCACAAACAAAGTGATAATTGACTTTAACATGCTTAGTGCGAGCATGAAATATAAGGTTAACAGGCAAGTAGGTACCACACAAATTATCACACCAGAGGATAGTCATAGGATCAGAGGAAAAATGAAGATCTGATAGCAGAGCTCGAATCCACAAAATCTCAGTAGTACCATTTGCAAGAGTCTTATATTTTGCTTCAGTCGATGAACGAGCCACTGTGCGTTGTTTTCCAGACTTCCAAGAAATAGGTGTGCTGCCAAGATATACCAAATAGCCATTGGTGGATTTTCTGTCATCAAGACTACCAGCCCAATCAGCATCTGTAAAACCATGTAAGAAAAGAGAGGACCCCCAAATGATGTGTAGACCATAAGATGTCGTGCCTTGAAGGTACCAGACAATTCTTTTAACAAGAGACCAATGACCTTCGGTAGGCGAGTGCATAAACTGACAGACTTTATTTACAGCATAACATATATCTGGGCGAGTAAAAGTGAGATACTGCAAAGCACTAACAATCTGTCGGTAACAGGTAGGATCAGAGTACATAGTATCCGAGGTCAACAATAGCTTAGACGAGGATGAAGCAGGCGTGTCAGCAGCTTTACATGAAACCATACCGGCTCGCCGAATGATATCAAGAGTTTATTTATGCTGTGAGAGCGTAAGTCCCATGGCAGTTTTGGTGACTTCAATCCCCAAGAAATAATGCACAGAGCCTAAATCCTTGATTTTGAATTTGAAATTCAGTAAGGTAATCAAGTGGCATAGCAGAGTTGAATTGTTCCCAGTAAGCAGAATGTCATCCACATACACAAGCAAGTAAATGAGATCATGTCCATTAGAATAAATAAACAGAGAGGTGTCAGCAGTGTAGGCACGAAAACCAAGAGGAATGAGATAATCACTGAGTCTTGTATACCCTGCCCGGGGAGCCTGTTTTAAACCATAGATAGATTTATGCAGGTGACAAACATGAGATGATAGAGTAGGATGAGAAAAACCAGGTGGTTGCTCCATATACACCTCTTCTTAAATAATCCCATTTAAGAAAGCATTGTGAACATCAAGCTAATGAATAAACCACCCATGGGTCACAGCAATAGTAAGTACTAACCTCACAGTTGCAGGCTTAACAACTAGACTGAAAGCCTCAAGGTAGTCTATTCCTTCTTGTTGAGTGAACCCTCTAGCCAGAAGACGTGCTTTATACCTGTCAATACTACCATCCACGCGCCGCTTGATTTTATAGACCCAGCGACTGCCAACAACATTCATAGAGAAACAATAAGGAACTAGAGTCCACGTACCATTTGATTGCAAAGCCTGAATCTCATCTTGCATAGCTTGTTGCCATGCCGAATGTTGAGAGGCGTCTTTGTATGTGAGAGGTTCATGTTCAGGAGAAGTAGAGCTCACGGTAGGAGGGGACTGAGACACACTAAGATGCACCTGTTTGGGCGGGCGAGGACGAAGTGTCATGTGGTGGCTGCGAGAGGAGTCAGCTGGTAGAGTTGAGGAACTATGAGAAACCTACTGAAGATCAAAATTAGATAAATCAACTACCAGACGCAAGGCTGGAGGAGAGCCAGAGGAAGGACTCAATGTGGGACTGCCAGGAGGTCGAGAGGAAGCCACAATAGGAGAGGTGGTTGTTGATAATGGGATCACCATACCTGGAGAAACAGAAACCATACTTGGAGAGTGATAAATAGCAGAGTAAAACGGAGATGAAGTAGAGGGATTGTTACTCACAGGACCAGGTGAAGGAAAGGAGGCAACAACCCTATGATCAGGTGTTGGAGAAGGTGGTAAAAAAGGGGTAGATGGAGAAGGCATGAGAGTAGGAAAAACGGTCAATGTAGGGAGGGTTGTTTCTAGAGATGGAGAAGATAAGGTTGTTATCTGTTCAAAATATGCAAAAGGAAATGTATTTTCATGAAATTTAACATGTCGTGCAATATACATACGAGATGATGATAAATCAAAGCAATGATAACCCAAATGAGAGGAACTATAGCCAAGAAACACACACGGGGAAGAGCGAAAGTCTAGTTTATATCGATTATAAGGACGAAGTAAATGAAAACATAAACACCTAAAAATACGAAGAAAACTGTAATCAGGGGAAGATTTAAACAAACATTCAAAAGGTGTACAACCATTGAGAACAACAGTAGGCATACAATTTATGAGATAGACAGCCGTTTCAAAAGCATAACTCCAAAATTTACGAGAGCTAGGATGTCCAAGGTGACGATGCCAAACATCAGCAGTGGAGGACACAGACGTTGATAGGAAAGCTTGAGGTACGAACGTTGCAGAAGACTTGGATAAGACATATAGACCATCGTTACTTTAACCAGAAAGGAGCACCTCCTTGGTTATTAGATCCTTAACATAAAACACAGATGAATGAAATTCAAAAAATACATTATTCTCAATGCAAAATTTCTGAACAGACAATAATGGTTTTTTAATATGTGGAACATGCAGAACATTTGATAGGATAAAAGTGCGTTTGGGAGTATAGAGTTTAGATTGAGCAATATGTGATATAACAAGTCCCTTACCATCACCGACATGTAATTGATCACTGCCAAGATAGGGCTCTGAACTCGTCATATTAGCGAGGTCCGGTGTCACATGTTGATTAGCACCCGTATCAGGAAACCAACCTGCAGAGGAGAGCTGAGGATTCTGAAATGCCAAATTAGCAGTAGCCTGCAAATGCTGTGAGGTAAATTGAGAACAGTATTTTGCGGAATGCCCAAAACCATAACACAATTGACATTTAACATTTCAAAAATTTTGGTTTGAGTTAGAACTCCACGGGAATGCTGCTGCCAACCAGATGCAGAGGTGCCATGGGTACCACCACGATGGCCTCTCCATCCACCTCGGTGTCGCCCACGCCCACGATAGGAATGGCCAGAAGGACTACCAAAACCACCACGCTGAACTGAGAATGCTGAAGCTGTGGAGTGTGAAGGTGTGGGCAGCAGAGGTGCTGTCATAGAACCAAGAGTGGATTGAAGTGGCTCTTATTCAGGTATTCATGAGTGAGCAGGTAACTGTGAAGATCAGAGTATGATAAAGGTTCTGCCCGTGTAGATAAACTGGTCACTAAGTCTTTGAAATCACTGCGCAAGCCCCGAAATACATAAAGATTAAAATCCTCTAAGGAGAGAGGCCGACCAGCAGCAGCCAACTCATCAAAGAGGACCTTAGCTCGCTGGAGATAAGTGCTAACTGAATCATCTCCCTGACGCAAGTCCTGAAAGGAACCATGTAACTGCATAATCCTTGAATGTGACGGTGAAGAAAAGGATTTTTCAAGTGTCTTCCATATGCTATGAGATGTGTCACAATCAACCATAAGATCTAGAATTTCAGTAGATAAAGAAGAGAGGAGCGCACTCATAATAAATTGGTCTTGCTGCTTCCATGAGAGAAAGAATGGATTTATTCCAGGGGCTACTGTATCGGTGGCAGTAACGTAAAGTGCAGGACAAGGATAGGATCCATCCACAAAAGCATACACACCTTGACCCAACAAATATGGTTTTATTTGCATTCTCCAGTATAAATAGTTATTGGTGGTAAGTTTCAAGGAGATAACCTGATGAGTATTTGAGAGAGGGACTACGGCAGCACCATGAAGATGTGTGTTAGGAATAATTGACGCTGCAGAGGGGAGTCCAGGCAGTACCGAAACAATCGGTGTAGAGGAAGGTATTGCTGCCATTGTTAGAGGAAAGCTGCATCCAAGAGAAGGAAGTGCAGACACAAAAAATCCAGGTGGAGGAGCCGTTGAAAAACCTGACGCAGGTTGCATATGTGAAGAATTAGCAGGGAGAACAGAGGATGCTGCAGCTGGCATGTTTGCTGTAAGAAGAGAAGAAGATTGTGCTGCTGTAGAATCCATGAGAAGAAGAGGAAGGCACCGATGGAAACTCTTTTGAGTATAATGCTCTGATACCAAGTTGAAGTTAAGGGAGAAAGAGAATTGAAGAATATTATGGAGGTTGTGTTGAATGTCTGCAGCACTCCCCTTATGTAATATATATATAGATGTAGGGTTGTACATGATACTAACCATGTAGTATACTACACATGATCAACCTATATATGGTAAATACAAGATAAATATATATACATAATAACATTCCATAATATGGATCAATATAACATTGTTGAGTTCCATTTGAACCATGCTATTCATTTCTTAGTTTTAATTTGGTATCAAAGCAAGTTATTGCTCTAAATATTAGCTTCTGTTTTTATTTCAGACTATTTTAAGCTGTTTATTTAACCACTTTAAAACAACTTGTTTCAATCCTCTTCATTCTTGTTGTAACCCATTTTTGGGTCCCCATGAAAAATAAAATAAATAGCCAAAAAAGGTTAGAAAAAATAACAGGAGGCAGAAGCGCTCGGAAAACAGTCAGAAAATTGGTCAAGGAATTTTAAAAATACAAGGATTGAATTTTTGACAAATTTTCTTGAAGGATGAAAGCCCTATTGAGAAAGAAAATTTGAATTTTGAGGAAAAAGCCCAAATTTGGATGTTTATGGATTTAATTGGATTTTTATTTGAATTTACAGAAGATTTGATTGCAAGAAAAATTAATTTTTAAGTCAATTTGGGCTTTAATTAGAAGAAATTTAAGTTCTGGGGCCAAAATATATTTTTTAGGAATTTATTGGGTCAAATCAGGGGCTTAATTGCATAAATATTGAAGTTTAAGGGCCAATTAGGGATTTAATTAAGAAAATCCGAAACCAGGGACCAAATTGGAAGAGGCGCGTAAATGGAGGGGCTGAAATTATTCGGTTCAGGGGCCTAATTGAAGAAATTGAAAGTTTATTAATCAATTTAGGGTTAAATTGCATAAATCAGAGGCCAAGGACCAAAGTGAAAAACGCGGCCAACTATGGAGGCGGGGACCGAATTTGGAGGGCTGATTTGAAGTTTGCCCATTTAAATGAAACGGCGCGTTTTATCCAAAACGACGCTGTTTCATATATATATATAAAAAAAAAAAGGAAGACCAGAACGGTGTCGTTTTGAACGACACTGTTCATCTTCCTCCTTCCCCCGAAGCAGAGCAGCAGAAGAAGAAAACCATTTTTTTTTTTTTTTCAAATCTTCCCGCCTCTCTCTCCTCGTCCCCACCACCTTTAGACATTGGCCGACCAGCCGTTGCACCGCACTAACAATGGTCCCACGTTTTTCCCCTATAAATAGAGAAGAAACCGAAAAAAAAAAGAGACCCGAAGGAGAGGAGAAGAGAGAGAGAACCAACAAGAGAGAGGAAAGAGAAAGGAATAAACCGAAAACAAAAAGAAAACAGAAACTAAAGAGAAAGGAAGGAAAAGAAAGAAAAAACCGAAAACGAAGAAGAGGGGAAGAGGAAGAAAACCTTTTCTCTCCGCCGCCGTTCGAACCACCACAGCACCGCCCGAAGCCGCCGTACGCGAGCCACGCCACCGCAGCTCCACCAGCGACCGCCTCCACGCCAGGTACCCGTTCCTTCTTCCCTGCATTCCTTTCGTGGCGGCCGTGCCTCCTGCATGTTGCATGCAGGACGCGGGGGGGAGAAAAATAATTCCCCCCCCCCGCTGGGCTGTTAACGCTGGGCCAGCCCGATGCTGGCCCAACCCATGAACGTCTGGGCCGATTCTGGCCCAGACTGAAGAAGACTTTTCGGTTGGGCCGAGTTCGGCCCAACCTTTCCCCGCTGGGCTGTTAACGCTGGGCCAGCCCGATGCTAGCCCAGCCCATGAACGTCTGGGCCGATTCTGGCCCAGACTGAAGAAGACTTTTCGGTTGGGCCGAGTTCGGCCCAACCTTTCCCCGCTGGGCTGTTAACGCTGGGCCAGCCCGATGCTGGCCCAGCCCATGAACGTCTGGGCCGGTTCTGGCCCAGACTGAAGAAGACTTTTCGGTTGGGCCGAGTTCGGCCCAACCTTTCCTTGTTGGGCTGAGTCCGGCCCGTTTATTTGGGCCGGCCCAGCCCGAATTGTTTTTATATTATATATATTATAATATGTTATAATATATGTGTGTATATATGTATATATATAAATATATATATAAAAAAATATTTTGAAAAATCTAAAAAAATATTGTTGATTTTTCTGCATATTTTTGTCAAATGTTTAATGTTTGTTTGTTTTTTATACCGTAAAATACAAAACCAGTGTTAAAAATACCCGGTTTTCGTCAAAATATCAAAGATTTTCAGATTAAAAAATGTTTTTGCTTTCAAAAAAAAATTCTAAAAATTCCCTAAAAATGTTGTTGATTTTTCTGCATATTGTTTATCAAAGCGGATTAATATTGGGTTGTATTTTTATACCGTAAGGATACAAGCTCAGTATTAAAAATACCCGATTTTCGTCAAAGCATAAAAAAATAATATTTTTAAAAAAAAAAAATTTTTGTTTTAAAATACGGCCTAGTCTCTCCAATATATATATATATAAATATTATAACATCATATTTTCACACAACAAAGAAAATTTTCAAAACAATATATGTATTAACATGCATTTCGGCTTTAATAACCAGTTTATTCAAGCCATGAGAACTAGGCCAATATTTCAAAAATTCTAAAAAAATCTTTTTGTTTTATTTTAGTATTTGGGATTACGAATTTATACGTAAAACGTACTCCTAATTATTATTAATAAAATTTTGGTATGGACGTTAGAACGGTTAGGATTTTTACCCGATAAGATAAAGGTCTCCTTACCGAGGAGGATTTTTCTTGAACCATAGACAGACCAACAACTAGGAAAACACAATAACACCTTAGTTTTTTTTTATTATCAGACAATAAAACAATGCAGCTTACCTTAGGTAAGGCGTATTTGGGGTGCTAATACCTTCCCTTTACGCAACCAGTCCCCGTACCCAATCTCTGAGACCAGTTAGGGTTCCTAGTGACCAAAATACTAGGTGGCGACTCCAAAGAACCAAATCAAACCAAATCAAAAATAAAAAAATTTCGCCAGTCGAACCCGCGATAGGATTAGTTTTTTTTTTGGGGTGCGACAATTCTCAAGATGATTTTTTATTTATTATTTTTTTTAATGATACATCAATTCATGATTTGTTGATTCATCATCCTTAAAATCTCTATTATTTAAATAGTTTGAATACTCTCATTATTATTGTTATAAAAACCATCATTATGCCTTTATGGTATTCATTGTTTATTGTTACATCCAAGTAGCAAGCATTAAAGTTTGACTTAGAATTTGATTTATTGAACATTTTTGTTCCCTCTGATTTTTTATTGTTGCAAGCATATAATAACAACCTCAACCAAAATTTTATTTAATGACCAAATAAGTTTGTTTATCGATTGTGATCATTTTGACAAGTAGATGAGGTTACAACGGCCATATAAATAATGTTAATATACGTCAAACTCATAAAAAGTAAAATTATCATGAGTTCGAGGAAGCGCATTAAGAAATTGTGACATGTTAAGAAAATAATTAAGGTAAATATTCTTGATCATTTCCTAATTAATAAAAGGATAAAAAATAAAAAATAAAACATTTCAATTATCTAATTAAAAGAGATGATCAAGCATTTTATATAATTTATTTTATTCTATTTCTTTATATGTCTTGCTATATAGCTATATAAACTCCACATGATTTAACTTAATTCATATATATTAAATTATTAAATAATATCATTCTCTTCTATTTTTAAATTTGTATAAATCATCTTGTTGTTGTTAAACTAGTTATTTGATACTTTAGAATAATAAGTGGTGCACATATGTGACGTCGCAACGATCTTTCTATTGGAGCAAGAGCTTTGTAGTGATGAAGAAAAGAACAAGAAATTCTTATTTCTTATTAGTAAAAAAAAAACAGAGAGAATGGAGTCACCACTTAGTATTTTGATTACTAGAAATATTTATTGGTTTCAGGGTCTAGATAAAGGATTTGATTGTATATAAGGAGGATGTATCGCTCCTAGTACATCTTACCTAAGGTAAATTGTATTGTTTGTGTGTCTAATATAAACTAACTTATTGTTTTGTATTTCTAACCATTGGTATGTTTATAAGGTTTAGAAAAAGTTCTTATCAATAAAAAAAATCTTTATCCTATCAAGTTAAATCTTAACCATTCTAATGTCAATTTCTTTTTTAATTTTCTTTTAATATCTAGAATAGGTCCTTACATATGAGTTTGTGATACTTGATATTCAAACAATCAAAATAATTTTTTTTAAATGCAAACCAAGTTCTAATGTATTTCATAAACTAGTTATTAAATCTAAAAATGATTGTAAATATATCAACAAAACTATTTTTCTTGAATTTTTGTATTTAAAGATGTCAAGGGTGTGTTTGAGATTGTTGTAACAGTGGCGGTTCAAAGTGTTTTTTGTTTAGAAATGAATCAAAATGAAGTTTTTTTTTTGTTTTTTAAAAATTATTTTTGACATCATCAAATCAAAACGATCCAAAAACATAAAAATAATAATTTATTTTAAGTAAAAAAATAAAAAGCTGGAGTGGAAGCTTGCTAGGAATTTAGCTATAAAAATGCAAGTCAAGCAAATTCTAGGAGTCTTTTGAAACATCAGAACATAGCAATGGTGACTGGTGTATAGCCCAAGAACGATGCTAGCAGGAGAGAACAGAAAAGGAGATTCATGCTCCTATAGGTACTTCTGTTGAATGCATGCTGAACCCTTCAATTCTTATGAGCAAGTTATGAGTTAACTCGCTGCAGGTTCAGGGGGCAGCTCAACAGAAAAATCTGAGATTATTTGCAGGAGAAAATCACGATGGCTAGCCCATGCAACATAGCTGGATTCTATGTCATCTTCATCTTCATGCGTAAATTCTTTAGGACATGGACTCTTAAACTCGCCCACAGTTCTGTACTTGTCACGGAGTTTCCAATGATGATGGAGTCAAGGAATTGCCAAAGATGATGGAGAAACTCCCATTCAACAGCTTTTGAAAGGTATGCTGACACTTCTTATAGACGGAGTGATCATTTGGAATTGAGATTAAACTTATTTTTTCTTTAATTAAATCCTTAAATAAGTCAATTAAATTTGTTAGAAGTTTGGATTTCAACCTCAATTTCCTTTCAATTTTGGTCAAGTTTGGATTTTAACCTCAATTTTCTTTTTTTTTCCATCATATCTTGTCAAAATATCATAATCTAGTTGTTTTTTTAGTATTTTGATTTTTTGCAGCTCAAAGACTATCTTCTCGTGTCTCAAAAATATTTTTAAATTTTAGATTTTAGATTTTTTTAGATTTTTTTAAATACATATTTTTTTATAAAATAAATTTAAAGAGTTCAACATTAGATTATAACACTAAGCAATGACATTCATAGGTAGAGAATTTTATTGGTTTATATGCTTCTTAAAAAATCCCATGTCACTCTCAACAGAACACCTTGCCTGCCTATAGGTTAATAACTTTGGAGCCCTTTCCTTGTCTTCCAATTTAGTTGAAGTGGATTATAACTTTGTCTGGAAGAAATTTTTTAATGAGAACATTTAAGCTCATTACATTTCTACTAATGACAAGCTTTTGGTTCTTAATGCCATGTGACAAGCTTATGGTTCATTCTCTCACCATTAGCTTGAAGATCATTCTAGGATATCCTATGAACTTAAAGATCGTGCTAGGATATCTCTCCTTGTGCTCCCTCTCTTCCTAAGTTTATCGAGTATGTCCTCTACATATTTTAGAACAATTTTTCAATTTGTTAATTATTTATATTTGATCCTTATCCTTTTGATTTTTATTTTTTTTAATAATTTATAGAATTGAAATTATTTTTTAATCTCACCCCTTTCAATTTTTTTATTATTTTTATTTTTGTTCATATTCTTTTAATTACTATTCACTATTTTTATGGGTTTTGTTTTTACTATTTCATCCTCATTTTTCCTATCAAATTTGATTATCATTGTTTTGATTGTCATTTTTTTTTACTTTGAAAAATTTCTTAAATTGATTTTTTTTATTTCATCATTAAATATTAAATTGGTTGGGGTTTGAGCTTTTTGATTTTGCTCGAGTATAGAATTTCATGAGTTGTGGATTTTAAAGGTTAACAAAGGTTTAGAACGTTCATTTAGATTTGATTTTTTTTTTTTTCTTTCCTTTGTTTAAACTTATATTTATTCAGTTTTATTCTTTAGCATTTATTTAATTAGAGACAAAACTCTTCTTGTTTTTAGATTTTTTAAAACATACTCGTGTCACCCGAGCATCTTTTTTTACTAATAAAAAAATATTCTGGTTTATGGCGGCAAATGACCACAAATCTAGTCATAAATTACAAATCAATTATTGTGAATATTTAGAAGAATATGATTACTTACAAAACATAAAACAATTTAATATAGGACAACACCATTAGTGGGTGTATATAAATATATGAATGTTATTTACTAATAACATTAAAATAACATGTGAGATTAATCATAAGAAGGATGCAAGTAACAGATGGCTTTTGTGCATTTTTCTTTTAGTTGAAAAACTAGAAATGTTTGTAGCTTTAATGTAGTTTACTTTTAGTTGAAAAATAGGGTTTTACTAGTATTTTTCTCGGGTGATGTCACAAAATAGGTTTTAAAGACAATTTTTATTTAGTTATATTGCAATTAATATAGATATTTATAAGAAATAAAAAGATTTAGATTCTTAAAAATAAATATATTTTATCAGTTAGAATTTTATTCTTTTAATGTATATTTTTTTCTCACAAAAACTTTTTTTTTTTATTTGTAGCATGTTTCTTGAATAAAAAAATAAAGGACATAAAAATAAATAGTTATAAAAATTTAAACCATTTGAATTAAGAGGGAAAATATGTTTATCTTCAATCCAAAGTCTCTTTCCTTATTAATTTGTTTTTTTTTATGAGAACATGTTTTTATATTAAAATCATTGCTTTTAAAAAAAAAAAAACATATCATGATCTAAAAAGCAAGTTTCAAATAAATAGTGAAAAATCCATCACTCAATAATTTGTATGTAAATAATAGAAGTAAAAAATCAAAAGCATAATTAATATGAAAATATCGTATAAAAACATTACAATAAGAAAAAACAAAAATTTATTTTATTCTCATTTATTATTCATGAACATTTTTTTATAAAATTTTCTAATTAGGTTCATATAAACTAATTTACAAAGTAATTGTTAATATTCTCATAAAAATATAATTTTACTTGAAAACTATGGAAAAATTAGATAATATTTTAAATATCATTTTAATTATTTCATTTGTAGTGATTTTTATTCAAAATTGAAAAGAAAAATAAACAATTTTTTTAAAATAAAAGGTAATATTAAAATAGCCAAGTGTTGAGCTTAAGAGGGAGGGTTTGTAAGCCTGCCCCTTTAAAAAAAAAAAAAAAAAACCTTGGCATGGTTAAGTTTGCAACTTCTTTTTAATAAAATAGATGACATGCCGTTTGGTTAGACAAACGACTTGGTGTTATTTGGTTTGAATTTCTAACAAACTCCTTACATGACATAACTTTTACCTCCTTTTTTAAAAAAAAAATATTTTCAAAATATAATTTTAAAAAAATACTTTGCAGTCAAAATTTGCCAAAATAGTTTTGTCCAAATAAAAATACTAATAATAGTCAAAACACAAGAGTTTTTTGTTTGGAGCAATATTGGACATGTAATTTCAATTTAAAAGATCAAGGATTAATATGGGACATGAAAAAATGCACAAAAATAACTTGGAGTGCAATTAGAGGCTTAATTGATAAAAAAAAAATAATAATTGAAATTTAAAGAATTAAAGGATCCAGGACCAAAATGAAAAAGGTGTCAAATTTTTAGGGGGTCTTAATAACTCAATTAGGAACTTAATGGAAGAAAAAAATATATATGAAATTTAAAGTCAATTTGACAAAAAAAAAATGCACAAATTAGGGAATTAAGGATTACACTGCAAAACCTAAAAAAAAATATAAAAACTAAAATAGATTGAATCAGGGACGAAAAGGTAAAGAAAATACAAAGATAAAAAATCAATTTGGGCTGAATTGAAAATTTAAAAAAACCAAGAGCTAAAACCAAAAACAAATTGAAGATCTAGAACCAAATTGGATCATCCAAAATAGCATCATTTTGTTTCAAATAAAAACCCTAATTAAATGAATGGCAGTAACGACATGTCGTTCAAACATGCTCTTTATCTTCTAAGAAATTCTAGGTTCCTCGTTCGCAAAGCTCCCTTTAAGCTTTGGTTTTATCCCCACCTAAAAGAACAAGCTCATACCATATTAGCCTTCGACATTCCCCCCTCTCATAACAAACCAAAAACTTACAGCTCCTAACTTGTTGCCAAACCAGCTTAAAAACATTATCAAAGTCTGCATGCCAAAACTTGCAATATATATATATATATATATATATATATATATATAAAGATCAATGCTCCTTTCACAAGCGTTATAGCTGGGGTAAAGCCAAAAGCATATTCGAACCAAGGGCCAAAATTTATTCTGAAGGTTCAAGGGTTGTTGTTTGGATCTTGTCATATCAAAACCTCCAATCTCTCATATTTGCCTATAAATAAGCTCTTACATTCCATTCCTAAGCCAATAAGAAAGCATATGAACTAGGAGGACTAGAAAAAAGAGAAAAAAACATAACAAAAAAGAGAGAAGAAAAACTGAGACAGAGAAGAAGAAAAAGGGAAAAAAGTTGTGTTAGGAAAGAATAACACGAGATTGAGAGGGGAAGAAAAAACAAGTCTTGGGAAAAAAAAGTTTTTCCTTTGGGATTGAGAGTCTTGAGATTTTATTGAAAATGTTTTTCATAACAGTAGTATATAGCACACTCAGTAGTAGCTTTCATATCTTCATCTTCCATTCTTAAAGTATTGACTCCCTTAGAGTTTTGATAGCAATAACAATAAGTTATATGTATTATGACAACTATATCCTTTTAGCTAAAATAGTGGTCATACTACTACTAGTGTAGTAGTAGTAAGGTTTAACAAGAGAAAGAGCACTTGAGAAATAAGGATAATAACACCTGCAAAAGAAAGACAACAACAATAACAGGTCTTCATTGCAGGAATAACAACCTCACTAAGTTTATAGTTCCATCTTATATAACAACTTGGTGACAACATCAACATAAACATTAGCTAAATGATTCCACCCCATTTTGCTCAAATTAATTGATCATGTTATGCTTGTTGGTTCGCACATGAATAAGGTTTGGTTTCAAGTATTAGAAGTTAATAACCATAAAACATGAAGAAAATGTGCTATGGTTTTGCTCAAGTTAGTCAATCTAGTTATGCCTTTTGGTTTGCTTGCCACTTATGAACAAGATTTGGTTGTAAACATTAGAATTTAAAAATTACTAAACATGAAGTTTATGTTGTTTTGGTTGTGAAATCCATAAAAAAAAAATATTAGAGAGAATTTTATTCTAGTACAATATATGAGCACGAAGAGATTGATTGTTATGTAGTATAATTTGTTATGGGATGTCTTTTGAATCTTAATTTTATTGGCTAAGAAAATCAATCATTTAGGGTTCCAACCCATGTTTAGTTGATTGTATATGTTAGGAAGCATGTCTGTCCTTCGGTTTGTGAAGTCAACAACAAATATTGTGATAAAAGGTTCTTATTCTCTTTATGCACTATTGAGTTGGAATAAATATATTTTTGGGAAACCTATAATTTATTTCTTTTAGGAGGATTTAGTTGTGTTTATTATAGATTTGTAAGTTCTGATTACAAATATGAAGAGGTAGACTTTAAATATGTTTTTTGCTTTCATTCCTTAGAAGTTGATGCATGAATGGAAATTGGAAGTTTATTTCTTAGGGTTTAGTTGTTTTTTCCTCTTAGGTGTCGCTGGTTAAGAAAGAAATAGTTTGATCAAATATTCTTATTTTAATTTTTTTATGGTAAATTTTATATTTATCGAATTTAATGTCTAACTTTTCATTGTTAAACCATTTTGTTTTAAAAAAGTAATGGCATGATTAGGTCATCATATAAATTTTATTTTAATAAATTGTTTCAAAATATTTTTTTGTCAAAAACTAAAAAAATAGACAAAAAAATATATAGATGAAACAAACCAAGTGTGCCTAGATTTCTTTTTTAACGAGTTATCTTGCTTGGGAGGGCAATGTGTCAAAAATCTAATTTTAAACTTATTTTCATTTAAAACCCACAAAAGTATTTTAGGAACTTGAACATACCCATTTCAAACTAAAAAAAAAAAAAAAAACCTTAAATGACTTGAAAAGCCAAAATTCAACTGAATAAAACAAATTACTCTTAGGTCTTGATATCTTTTTTATGACATTTTTAAAGTGAAGAATCACCTTAATTGAACTTCTCTTCTAAGATGAAGTCATTAACATTAGATTGATTTTTTTTAGAGGTTAGGATGTTGTCAATTGAACACTTTTTCTTTCCTCTTCTATTTTATATGAATTTTTCTCTTATCTCAAATTCAAATGATTGAAATGTAAAATCCTCAAATAATAGGAATCAAAATGAAAAATAAAAAAACTAAGGTCCAAATTATAGTTTTTGTGTGCCCAATAACAGTAAAAAAAAAAATACAATAAAGAGCTTTATTTTTGTTGGTGTCAAAATTGATTCGTTATGTTTTTCAATATTTTTTATTTAATAAAACTAAATATTATTTTGTAAAATTTAGCATTAATTTAATATTAGGTTTTTTACATGATAAATATAATGGAGAACATGAGTTAAAACAAATTGTGATATTTAAAATCATGTAAATATAATATTACAAAATAAAATTAAAAAATAAAACCGAATGACCGAAACAAATAATCATTCAAGTAGAAAAAAAGAAAAGCAAGAGGGATGACTTTGGATTGCACAGTAGGTGCAATGTGCCTAGAGTTACTGTGATTGAATAGTAAACTCTCAAATCTGTTATTTATTTATTTTAATTGTAATTTAATGTATTGTAATTGGTATTTATAACTGTAATCGTAAATATAAGAAAATAAAAGGTCATGAAAGAGAGAGTGCATGGTGTCGAAGCTGCAAGGGTACGTGAATACAAGAAAGAAAATCTTCCCCCGAGGAAATGATTATCCGACACGCGTGTCCACGTTGGCAAGGGACGCTAGGACAGGGTGTTGACTAATTGGACAGAGGACAACCATTTCAACGATTAATTTATACTGTCGTTTTTCCTTTTTCCAACTTTCCATGCCAACCGCTGATTGCGTATCTTCTTAAGATTCTTTCACCTGGGCCCCGCTTTAACTCTTTCCTCCTCAAAAATTGTTTCTTCACGTGCGGAGCCACAGACTGTATTTTATTTAAATTTTTTTTTTTTTGTGGTGGTTATTTTTGGATCAGTTTTATTTTTATTAAAAAGGTTTTTTTGATTTAAATTGACTGGTTTTAATTTAGTTTGATTTGATTATTTTAGAACAAAAATTAATTTAAACCGATTTGATTTGATTTTTTAATTTCGCTCGGTTTTTTTTCCAGTTTGGCTCGGTATGTTTTTAGTTTTTTTTTAGTTTGGGTTCGATTCAGTTTGATTTTTTTGTTTTCAATTTTATAAAACCGAACCGGTCTATTTTTTAAAAAATTCTAATATTTTTTTTCATAATTTGGTTTTTTTAATTTTTTTCTGGTTTTCTTAGTTTAATATGTTTTTCGGTTTTTTTACTCCACTAGTTTTCATGTTTCAATCCTTAAAAACAAAATTAATTTTAATATTTTTTAGTATTTTTTAATCGTTTTGATATGTTGATACCAGAAATAATTTTTTAAAAATATATTATTTTAAAGCATTTTTAACAAAACACACTTTGAAAAGCAACCGTTATCATACTCACAAACACTCCTTTAATATTCTATTAATGTTAATAAATATCTAGTCCAATATTTTTTAAAAACATATTTTATTTTTAAAATATTAAATTAATATTTTTGTGATAATTTTAATATACTGATATTTAAAAAAAGTAAATTTATTTTAGGTAAAAACATATTTTAAAAATGACATTATTTCATAATTCTAAATACGTAGTAAAATTTTTACTATTATTAAGTTATTTTAGTTAGATGAACCAATGAAACTTAATTAAGATTTAAGATTTGATTTCATACATGAATAATGGAAGTCTATTCAAATTTATAATTGATAAATTATTTGAATCTAAGATGAAATTTACTATTTGATATATATGAATTCTACCGTCAAGATTTGACAAACATGCCTCCTAATGTTATAAAAATATGATATGATATTGATTCGCATTGGACATGCTTTATGTGGTCCTCATTATTAGTAAAAATGATTGGATGAGAGTTGAATTAAACATACAAGAGTGAAGTGACAAGGCTTATAGACATCAAGCCGGTTATTAAAATGTTAGGAATTTGTATTTAAATTTTTTAAAAAAAAAACATTTTTAATTTTTTTATATATTTTTAAATTATTTTGATGCACTATATCAAAATATTTTTTTTAAATAAAAAAAAATTTAATTTAATATATTTTTAAATAAAAATCACTTTAAAAAATAACTTTAAATAATTTTTTGAATTAACCTATAAAATAACTAATAAAAAACACTAGTTAATTCCGTAAACACCATCCCCTCGAATAAGTACTTAATTATAGTTTTGGAATTATCTACTAATCTTTGCTGGAAGTTAAGAGGTTGGGTTTTTTTTTTTTTTTAAATGCAGAATGCAAAGGCAAGGGCTATAAAAGTACAAAAGCTACCAATATCACAACAATTGGCCCCATGAAACTCAGGACATACCAAAAATGGCTTTACACATGTGATGTGAAACATTTAGTAGGGAGATTAAATTGATATGTCCGAATCTAAAAATAAATCTGGAAGACTTAACTAAAAATAAAAAATCTAAAAATAAACATTTAGTATGTTGATGAAAATAGGTGTAAATTTTAATCTGACAGTTATATCTAACTAAAATTTACATGCCTTGTAGATTATAGTTTAAGATTTTTTTTCCTTATTATTTTAGGATTACTTTTCTTAATGAGGTTTTATACATTTATTTAATTTGGGTTTTATTAGTTTATTATTTAACCAATTTTGTATTATACTGGCATACAATTATATACATTCAAAATTTATCAAATTATAATTTTCTCTATAATTTATAACTGTAATTTTAGAATTTATAAAACACTAGTTTCTTTTCTTTTTTACTATGAGCCGTATTAGGCTCAATTACAGGCACCGCATGTACTCTAAATAAATGTCGGGGAAATAGAGATTTGTTGTCTGTTTTGGTGGTGTATTCAATGTTAAAAAAACAATATAAATCATATTTTAAAAAATAATTCATTAACACTCGAATCTTTGACTACAACCTTAGTTTGTCTATAAACATAGTCCACAGACATGTTATTTAAATTCTAAAATTTATGAAAAGCTTGTTAGAAATCGTTATAATTTATGATCTACGGTTAGAGGTACAAGGATGATGATCTGTAATGCTCCTAAGCGAACTTCAACTGCAGCTGAGCTTGCTTCTAGCATTCATGCTGCTGGATTTTGCATGTGTTTAAACCTTAGGAATTGCATGTCTTGCTGGATCAACCAGATCGTTAAGTTAACAAGATCATTCTAGGGGTTTTTTTTTTTCCCCCTTAAAGTACCCGGCTTAGTTTTAATTCTAAATCTACGCTGAGTTTCAAAATTATGATTTTGATGCATAATTTATGGTTCTGACCATCTTCTCTCTGCCAGTAACAACTTTAGGGAATCATATAAATGCTGAATAGATCAGGGGCTCTTCAACAGTGATTTGAGGGGAGTAAATGCAAGTCTGTTCACAGTAACCTGAAATTCTTGCCAAGTTTTCTTGATTCTTGGGAATCTAGAGGGCGTTTGTCTACGCGGTTGCGGCTGCGTTTGATTTAAAACGCAGTTTGCATTCGTTTGATAATAAAAAAAATTGATTTATTGTGCATGGAACCCACGTGATTTTTGCGTTTAAAACGTTGTAAAGGAAAAGTTAGGAAAACCTACTTTTCATGCACTGTAGCGGATAAAAAATAACGAACTGTGCAATTCACTGTACTATTCACGAGTGAATTAAATAATTTATATAAAGTATTATTTTTTTCATGATGTAATATGAGTAATTAATTTTACAATATTTAAATTTAAAACCATCAATATTAATATATTTTTTAAAAAATTATTTTATAACCTTAATTTCAAAACCTCCCGTTTTTATACCTGCCAGCACATCCAACTGTGTTATCTTGATCATGGTTGTCGCACGTGTGCGGCGGCGCGACGATCATCCACCCTCAAGGAAAAAAATCGAAATCCTTATTTCTGGCAAATAGGGAGAGACAAGGAAATTCTTGTCTCCTATCAGTGGAAAATTTGAATGGGAGTCGCCACCTAGTATTCTGGTTACTAGGAACCCTAACTGGTCTTTAGAGATTGGGTACGGAGACTGGTTGCGTAAAGGAAAGGTTTTAGCACCCCAACTACGCCCTACCTAAGGTAAGTTGCATTGTTTTGTCTTATAAAATCTAAAGTCTTGTTGTGGTTTGTAATTGTTCGGAATAGGCATTACATGTAATGTCATACCCCAGGTTCGATTGTCTAAAAAAAAGAATTAAATATCTAGAATATGCATTAGGTGTAATGTCATACCCCGAATACTAAGAGACAAACAAAATAAAATTTTTGTTGTTTTTGAAATTTTGGTCAATATTCTCTTGACTTTAATAAACTGGTTATTAAAGCCAAAATGCATGCTAAAACATTGTTTTTTTTTTTTGTATGAAAAATACAATATGATTTTTTTAGCTTTTGAGACACTTGAGTGTATGCACAAAAACATTTTTTTCTCTTTTTCCAATTTTTTTGTTTTTTTGGAAGTTTTTGACGAAAACCGGGTATTTTAATATCAAATTTTGTATTTTTAACAACATAAAATACCACTCGATATTAATCAAAATGACATAAAAACTACACGGAAAAATTATAAAATACTGAAACAAATATTTTTGATTTTTTTTCTTTGAAATGGGCCGAGTCAGGCCCAAATACATGGGCTAGGCCGAACCTGGCCCCAATGCATGGGCTGGTTACTGTGCACATAGTAACCGGGGTTACTGTGTGCACAGTAACCAAATAATTAATTAGCGTGGTTACTGTGCACACAGTAACCCGTGAATTAATTAGCCAGTTACTGTGCACAGCACAGTACTAGCTAATTAATCTTCATCTGTTGCAGAACGTAAACGTTCTGCATGCAGATGAAGCTGAAGCAAAAAAAAAAAAAAACGACAAGGGAGAAAGTTACCTGGAGCGGTGTTGATGCTGACAGCAGCTGATGCGGCAGGGGTGGTGGCGGCGGCGGTGCTGTTTTCCTCTCTCTCTCTCTCTCTCTCTCTCCTCTGTTTTACTCTTTTGTCTGCTTCTTCTTCTTCTTCTTCTATCTCTCTGTCTCTGTCTCTCCCTTCTCTTCTCTTCCCCCTCTCTTGGTCTTTTCTTTCTTTTTTTTTTTCAGCAGCCCTCCCCTGTATTTATAGGAAAACAGGGGAGGGCGAACGTGTTGGGCGGCTACTGTTGGCCGCCCCCTCCACTACCTTCAACGGATAACAACGCCAGGCAAGTGGGTGTCCATGGTGGGCGTCATTTTGCGCAATAAACGAGAAAGAAAGTAGGCGAAAAGAGAAGGAAAAAAAACGATTCTTCTCCCCTGTTCTCTGCGTGTCTAGGGGAAGAAGACGATGGTGCCGTTTCCAAAGGGCACCGTTTTGCGTTTTTTTTTATAATATATTTTTTGAATTTTTTTTTGAATTATTTTTTATGTGGGGACTCAAAAATGGGTTACAACAGTTGCCCCCCTCTTTACAATGCTTATGGAGAAACAATTTGTGCATAGTAAGTGTTGTAAAGATAAAATAACATTGGTCTTCCGAAACTGGTCGTCTCAAAATTTGATTGACCTAAAACTTCAACCGGACCCAAAGTCCTGTGTGTGGTTGGGCTAAACTGAGATTCCTTTCGCCAATCCCCTTTAACCCAAAACTTAAATATTATGTGTGTGTGGTTAGGATAGACTGAGATTCCTTTCGCCAATCCCCTCTAACCATAACCAAAATCCTATGTGTGGTTGGGATAGACTGAGATTCCTTTCGGCAATCCCCTCTAACCAGAACCAAAATCCGGTGTGGTTGGGATAGACTGAGATTCCTTTCGGCAATCCCCTCTAACTAGAACCAAAATCCTGTGTGGTTGGGATAGACTGAGAATCCTTTCGGCAATCCCCTCTAACCAGAACCAAAATCCTCTGTGTGGTTGGGATAGACAGAGATTCCTTTCGGCAATCCCCTCTAACCAGAACCAAAATCCTCTGTGTGGTTGGGATAGACAGAGATTCCTTTCGGCAATCCCCTCTAACCAGAACCAAAATCCTGTGTGGTTGGGATAGACTGAGATTCCTTTCGGCAATCCCCTCTAACCAGAACCAAAAAACGTGTGTGTGGTTGGGATAGACTGAGATTCCTTTCGGCAATCCCCTCTAACCAGAACCAAAATCCTGTGTGTGGTTGGGATAGACTGAGATTGCTTTCGGCAATCCCCTCTAACCAGAACCAAAATCCTGTGTGTGGTTGGGATAGACTGAGATTCCTTTCGGCAATCCCCTCTAACCAGAACCAAAATCCTATGTGTGGTTGGGATAGACTGAGATTGCTTTCGGCAATCCCCTCTAACCAAAACCAAAATCCTGTGTGGTTGGGATAGACTGAGATTCCTTTTGGCAATCCCCTCTAACCAGAACCAAAATCCTGTGTGGTTGGGATAGACTGAGATTCCTTTCGGCAATCCCCTCTAACCAGAACCAAAATCCTGTGTGGTTGGGATAGACTGAGATTCCTTTCGGCAATCCCCTCTAACCAGAACCAAAAATCCTGCATGTGTAGCTCGGTCAACCTGAAATCCTATATGGAGATTCCCTTTAACCAAAGTTACATGAGATCCCATCTGGCAACCTCATTTAACCAAAACAAAAGAAAATGTGAAAAAAAAACGGTCTCATTGTAATGGGTGACCTACCCAGATGAAAAAAGGAAGAGTGGTCGTGTTGTAATGGGTGACCTATCCACGTGGAGGAATGGTCTCATTGTAATGGTTGGCCTACCCAAAAAAAAAACATGGAGAAGTGGATGGCGAGGGCTCAAAGGCGCACTCGAAAATAGGTAGGGCTAGAAAACGCACTACCAAAGGATGAGGGCTCAAAGGCGCACTCAAAATAGAGGTGAGGGCTCAAAGGCGCACTCAAAAGGAGGTAGGGTTAGAAAACGCACTACCAAAGGGATGAGGGCTTAAAGGCGCACTCAAAATGGAGGCTCAAAAGCGCACTCAAAAGGAGGTAGGGTTAGAAAACACACTACCAAAGGGATGAGGGTTCAAAGGCGTACTCAAAATGGAGGTGAGGGCTCAAAAGGAGGTAGGGTTAGAAAACGCACTACCCAAGGGATAAGGGCTCAAAGGCACACTCAAAATGGAGGTGAGGGCTCAAAGGCACACTCAAAAGGAAGGTGAGGGCTCAAAGGCACACTCAAAAGGAGGTAGGGTTAGAAAACGCACTACCCAAGGATGAGGGCTCAAAGGCACACTCAAAATGGAGATGAGGGCTCAAAGGCACACTCAAAAGGAGGTAGGGTTAGAAAACGCACTACCCAAGGGATGAGGGCTCAAAGGCGCACTCAAAATGGAGGTGAGGGCTCAAAGGCGCACTCAAAAGGAGGTAGGGTTAAAAACGCACTACCAAGGGATGAGGGCTCAAAGGCGCACTCAAAAAGGTGAGGGCTCAAAGGCGCACTCAAAAGAGGTAGGGTTAGAAAACGCACTACCAAGGGATGAGGGCTCAAAGGCGCACTCAAAATGGAGGTGAGGGCTCAAAGGCGCACTCAAAAGGAGGTAGGGTTAGAAAACGCACTACCAAAAGATGATGTTGAAACATGATTGTCAATGTTGAAAAGCAAATGCATTATGATTGATATGCATGTATACTTACCTGAGAAATATAGGCCCCCATTTCTTCATGGTGTCTTTTTTTCTCTCAAAAGTTGTAGTGTTGGTAGTAAACTTCGATGGCTTTTCCACTTTGCTTACTCGGGTTACATATTGTGATCTTGACCTCTGGGAAGGGTTTGATGTCATCATACATCTTTGTCCTTCACCCTTTATCTCAAGAGTTACCAATTTTGCCCGACATTTTCCTTAGAAAGGAATCATGGAGCCAGCCCTACCATGTGTTTTGATTCCCCCAGCTTGATCATGCCCCCCAAGTGTTCAACTTGGGTTTAGTTTGGGGTGAGGATATGTGAAAGTAAGTTTGGGTTTTTTGTACAATGAAATGTTTTCATGCAAAATTTTTGGAACTTCCAAGTTATTCCAATCACAAAAATGATTTTGATATTGGTTCAAAATAAACTTTTCAAAAATTCAAGCGATTCCTATGGACAGGTTTCTTGAAGTGATGAAAGCTTTTTGCTTTTGGTTTAAAGATGAAGTGACATCTGGTTGGTCACAAAAGGTTTAAATTTCAATTTGAGGGTTATTGAGAACCGAATTGATTCAAAGTATTTTATTTGCATGAATAATGATTTGACCGCACAGAAAGCACTGCTACCGATCCAGATTGCTTGCCTTTGATCAGAAAGGGCTTTATCAGGTATGTAATGTAGGCTTTGGCTATTGGTTACGAAGAAAATGGATATGTTGCAGGCTCAAAAAGTGTTTAAGGGATTTCAAGACTAGGGATCACTTGTGCTTGTTTCCTGACCTTTTGTCTTTTGGATTTGTTTTTTCAAAATAATTCATGCCCCCCAGTGTCGGGTTTGGGCTTTTCTCTTTGTTTTCTTTGTTTTTGTTTGGTTGAGCACAATCATATCAGTTGTTTGTATGAGAAGCTCAAATCTTTTAGATCCTTTGGATCTTCTTCTTTTCTTTTCTTAACCAATCACTGCTTCATTTAGATGATAATGAAAGATTAAAATTACATGATCAATTCCAGCACCCATCTTCACTGCTTTGTCTGGATGGTAAAAACAAAAAACTCTCTTATTTTGCCCCCCAGTGTGGGGTGTGATCCTAGTCAAGGTTATTTCCAAAAAACATTACTAGGCTCAAAATGGGACTGCAAATGATATATTTTAGTCTTGTGAAAGGATTATCAAAGATGGACTTTCCTCATCTCACATGCACTGCATTGAGGATCGATAGGTCTTGCTTTCATGCACGTATGCAAAGTGATTTATTCAGTCAAATAAAATTCCACTGTTGAGTCACCTCATAGTGTTGTTTGTCTTTGTTGTCTTTTTCTTTCAAGTTTTCTAGGTATATGTGTACCTATTTAAGGAATCACTTGAATTTTCAGAATGCACTTGTTTTGGACAAATAGCAACACGATTTTTGTTTTTGTACTCACTTTGGAGGTCCCAAAAAAATATCCTTGAAAACATATGAGATTATGTATGGTTTTGGAAGAAAGGAACACCGAAGGATTTTTTATGTTGTAGTTTTGTGAGCAAATGTGATTTACATGTAATAACAACAAAAAAGAGTGTGATATGAACACAAGAAAACACATGATCTAACAAGAAAAGCTCATTAAGAGAGAAAGTCTTGTTCAAAAGCATTAACAAAAGGCAATAACAAGGCATGTTTCATTCCTCTATTTTGGCGAATTTGTTCATAGGCTAGCCTCCTTTCAAAAGTTCTGTGTAGAGGACTCAAAGACAATGTGGAACAACACCACGGTCAAATGCTATTAGATGACTTAGCCTTGTGGGACTCATTAGCAGATTCCTTCACGACTGTTGGGGACGGTGCAAGTGTCGTTGACTGCACAAATATTGAATTTTGCTGAGGCTCTTGACCATGTTCGCTTATTCTTTCTTCAGGTTGAACTGCAGTAGGAGCCGGATCAAAGGTGATTGGTCGATTAGAAGGACCTTCACCAGAGGTATTTCTTAGTGTTTGCTCGAGTAAGCTAGTGAGATGAGCCACACTTGTTTTCAAAGACTCCAACTCTTTTTGAAAATAGGCGTCACGTTGAGCACGCTCTTCATCTTCCATGTTTGTTTGCTCGAAGTCGGGTGTTGTAGACTTTTTGGGGACCTATATTTCAATCTGCGGTATGCATGTTAAATGTATGAACATGTAATTTATATGATGCACTTGCCCTTCAAGGGATGACATATGATTATAACTCTTGCATGATGAAACAAGAATCTTGATTCTTGCCCATACTGTTCAATGGAAATTTTCTGAGTGACAGTCTTGAGTTCAAAATGTGTCAAGGGTTTGCCTTGATGTAAAGAAAGATAGCACATACAAACTAAAGACAGGGTCTATTCATTATATGAATATGAATAGGTTTTCTATCTGGTCTCAAAAGGGTCTCATATCTGCCCAGTGACGTCCTTCGTAAAGGCAGTATGGAGGCGTTGCAAAGAACAGTTAAGGCACGTATGCCCATCATTACCAAGCAGGCTCTCAGATATGAGTTGGGTATTTCACACATCTGAACCCGACCAATAGTCATAGGGCAGATCGTTAATTCCCCACTTAACTTAAAAGCTTGTGTATTCGTGTAGGCATAAGAAAATGCATATTAAAAATACACATGCAAACCACAACAAATAAAACACAATAATTAGACAAGAACAAAGCTTAGTCCACAAATTCCCCAGTGGAGTCGCCATTCTTTCGCACGTGTGCGGCGGCGCGACAATCGTCCACCCTCAAGGAAAAAAATCAGAATCCTTATTTCTGGAAAATAGGGAGAGACAAGGAAATTCTTGTCTCCTATCAGTGGAAAATTTGAATGGGAGTCGCCACCTAGTATTCTGGTTACTAGGAACCCTAACTGGTCTTTAGAGATTGGGTACGGAGACTGGTTGCGTAAAGGGAAGGTTTTAGCACCCCAACTACGCCCTACCTAAGGTAAGCTACATTGTTTTGTCTTATAAAATCTAAAGTCTTGTTGTGGTTTGTAATTGTTCGGAATACGCATTACATGTAATGTCATACCCCAGGTTCGATTGTCAAAAAAAAAAGAATTAAATATCCGGAATATGCATTAGGTGTAATGTCATACCCCGAATACTAAGAGACAAACAAAATAAAATTTTTGTTGTTTTTGAAATTTTGGCCAATATTCTCTTGACTTTAATAAACTGGTTATTAAAGCCAAAATGCATGCTAAAACATTGTTTTTTTTTTGTATGAAAAATACAATATGATGTTTTAGGCTTTTGAGACACTTGGCCGTATGCACAAAAACATTTTTTTCTCTTTTTTCAATTATTTTGTTTTTTTGGAAGTTTTTGACGAAAACCGGGTATTTTAATATCAAATTTTGTATTTTTAACAACATAAAATACCACTCGATATTAATCAAAATGACATAAAAACTACACGGAAAAATTATAAAATGCTGAAACAAATATTTTTTATTTTTTTTCTTTAAAATGGGCTGGGCCGAACCTGGCCCAAATGCATGGGCTGGTTACTATGTGCACATAGTAACCGGGTTACTGTGTGCACAGTAACCAGATAATTAATTACTGTGCACATAGTAACCCCGTGAATTAATTAGCCAGTTACTGTGCACAGCACAGTACTAGCTAATTAATCTTTATCTGCAGAACGTAAACGTTCTGCATGCAGATGAAGCTGAAGCAAAAAAAAAAAAACGACAAGGGAGAAAGTTACCTGGAGCGGTGTTGATGCTGACAGCAGCTGATGCGGCAGGGGTGGTGGCGGCGGCGGTGTTGTGTTTTCCTCTCTCTCTCTCTCTCTCTCCTCTGTTTTACTCTTTTGTCTGCTTCTTCTTCTTCTTCTTCTATCTCTCTGTCTCTGTCTCTCCCTTCTCTTCTCTTCCCCCTCTCTTTGCTCTCCCTTCTCTTCCCTTCCCCCTCTCTTGGTCTTCTCTTTTTTTCTTTTTTTTTCAGCAGCCCTCCCCTGTATTTATAGGAAAACAGGGGAGGGCGAACGTGTTGGGGCGGCTACTGTTGGCCGCCCCCTCCACTACCTTCAATGGATAACAACGCCAGGCAAGTGGGTGTCCATGGTGGGCGTCTTTTTGCGCAATAAACGAGAAACAAAGTAGGCGAAAAGAGAAGAAAAAAAAACGATTCTTCTCCCCTGTTCTCTGCGTGTCCAGGGGAAGAAGACGATGGTGTCGTTTCCAAAGGGCACCGTTTTGCGTTTTTGTTTTTTGATAATATATTTTTTGAATTTTTTATTATTATTTTTTATGTGGTTACAACAATGGTTGTCAAAATTGCAAGTTTATTATTGAAATTTTATAATTTTATGAGTGAATATGTAAAATATATTAAAAATTTAAAAATGGTCAAACTCAGTTAAATTCAATCAACCTTGATCCAACTCGGTAAAATCAAGTAAAATCGGTCTAATTTTACAAATTTGATAAAAATAAAAAAAATTATTAACAATTTTTAACAACGCTAAAATAGTGTCATGTGACCAGAAATGATTTAAAAATTCAGAATGATGTTAATATAGATAATTTAAAGAGTTTGGAGTTAAATATTGTTAACAATATTGATGGTGGTGTTTGTACTAGTAGTGACACTAGTATTCATAAATATCAATGCTGATACTAGTAATAACAATAATAATATTTATATAATAATAATTTTGATGAATATTTTATGAATAACGAGAAATATAAAAGCAATGAGACTGATTTTAGTTTACATGACATACCAATAGATTGTTTGTTTTAGGTTTGTTAATTTTAAGTCAATGAAATTCTATGGACATGATTGTATTGTATTGTATTGTATCTTTAAGTTTTTAAAGTCATGTATAAATTTTTATTTGAATTATGTATTTTAAAGTGTCTGGACTTATATGTTATTTATTTCACTTTTATTTTAATTATGTTATATTATTATTTACTATTTGATTAAAAATTTTAATATATAATTAGTTAAACTATTTTATTTATGATTTTACGATTCGAGTTTATTATATATTTTGTGTCATGTTAAAAAACATTTTTAACAACCTTAGTTCTTACCCTTTATTTTTACCATCATTTAACTAGTTAAGGTATAGTTACCATGAAATGAAATTCTAATATTAGGTGCACAGACTAGGATGAAAATCTTGACGAGTCAGACACTATATTAAGGTTCAAAATTGATGAATGATATGGAAATAAAATAAATTTAGTTGCTCGAATTGTTATTTCACAGGAAAGGAAAATACATAGAGTTTTAACTTCTTACTTGCTTTGTTTCCATTGATTGATATGATTTTTTTCTTTTCTCTGTACATTTTCATGGGCCGATCGCTCGTTAGCTTCTTCCTCGGACATCATTACTTGTGGTTTTCAAAGAGCTATTAAAAAGAATCGCGGAGTTCTTAAAATGTTAATGATGTTTGTCAAAGGATGAAAGAAAAGATTGTGTATTCAACCTTGAAAGATTGCCAGAAGGTGACATAAACTTCCGGTTTAGGTACATGAGCGAGAATGTAACCAGAACATCGAAACAGAATGATGAATCCAAGAAGTCCTGTGGATGCAATCCAGTTCCAGTTTTTCTTGGGGTCCACATCCACATTCTGCAGCATTGCCACCCCCAACTTTCTAGTTTTTTTTACGACTTCCAAAAGTAATTTGAAATTTTTGAAACATGAGAGCATGTTTTCTCGTTTTTTATTAAGAAAAGAAAAGATAGAAATGAAGTAGAAAACTGGAGTTAAGAAATGAAAAATACTTTTCATCAGCGAACAACCTCTTAAATGTCATGTAAACAGTCATGGAAGGCCACCTCAAAATAACAACTTGTTATCTCAAGTATTTCCTTCCCTTTGATTTTCTTCATTGTTGAATACAATAATAAAATATTGCTACCTATTATATATCTCCAAGCTCAGATTGACATACAAATCTTGCTGCCTATCTTGCCTGGAAGTTCAGTGTCCGTATGCAGAAGGCATACAAAAATGCAAAGAAGACTGTGAAGCCAATTAAGACCGCAGCAACCGGCCCCATGAAATCTGGGTCAAACCCAAAATGGTCTTTTATATAGAACTTTATTTGAGGATCATCATCATAACCAGGAACTTTAATGGTGTCCAGAACATCGCCATACTGGGACACGATCAGTCCATATACTGTCCACGCTACAGGGCAAATCCAATAGTACCAGACCCACCACTTGGGGATTTTCTGAAATCTCAAACGGAAAGTTACAAAAGTGTGTTATTACTCACACTAAGTTGAAAATGATTAAAAAAATTATACTCTTTAGAAATTTAACATACCGGTCTTGGTATAAAGAAGCCAGAGAAAAGATTGAAGAGAGAATAGAATGTTGCAGCAAAGATGGCTGCTATTTGGTGGTTTGGGGTGACGGAAACAGCCATCATTCCGTAGTACGTGAAGTAAAGGAAGGAGAAGAAATTGATGAAGAAGAACCAGAAGAATTTGACTGCAGTCCATTCAAAGGCCACCATGGCATATACAATGAGTGTATAATAAGTAGCTTGAACAAATACGTATGGTATTTCACAAACAACCTGCATGCATGTCACGTATTTATATATAATATAGAATCCGGCCAGTCAATTTGATGTTAATAAGTTGCTATATACATATGAATGTACAAATACTTCAAGGATACAAGATCGACTCACCTGTGCAATGGCATAGGGCAAAGCAGAATACATCCCAGCTGCTTTTTCTCGGTAAAACACCGTTCTTTCAACAGCTACCACCGGTTGTACTGTTTGGCAGTTGTTAATGCCAACAAACAAGACAGAAGAATACATGGCACCGATAATCATAGACAGATCACTTGAGCTCTCCCTGAATGATGATCATACAACGTAAACAAATTTTAATTAGCCTACTGATCAGGGACATGTTAGAGTCTTTGCCGGAGTACGCACTAGACAACTGACCTTCTAGTCCCAATCTTCCAGAATATGCTACCAACCATGAGAGCACAAAGCAAGGTAAAGATGCATCTAACAAGGTTATAATCAGGAGTTCTCCAGTACGTCCACCACTGCTTCCAGAGGCAAGATTTGAACTGTCCCCATATTGACTCCGAATACCGAGTGGCAAAATGAATGTCTTTTGCTTCTGGCTTTTGCTTGCTCAACTCCTTCACCAAAGCCTTGTTTTTCCTGCTCATAAGGAAACATGGATTGAGTTTAAACCTCATTATTTAGCATATAAAAATAAGCAAATAATTCTCATGTACTTGTCACTTGACACTTGACATACTGATACAAAGATGAACATTTGTAGTGTTCTGCAAAGTCCATTCCAAGCCGGACCTCAACTGCAGCTGAACTCACTTCTAGCATCCATGTTGCCGGATTGTACTTTTCTTTTATTTTAGGGACTCCGTGAATGGCCTGTAAGATGTCAATACCCGTGATATCAGATTATGAAAAACATTTTTATTAATTATTGGATCGATAAAATCATAGGGAGAGTAAATTACCTCAAAGTACTCAATGATCTTGCGAGAATTTCGACCCAATGTTCCAGAGTATATTACCTGTCCTCCCCTCTTCATTAATAACAATTCATCAAAGGCTTCAAAGATGTCAATGCTAGGTTGATGAATCGTACAGACAACTGTTCTTCCAGTATCCACGGTGTTTCTCACAGTCCTCATAACAATGGCAGCTGCCCTTGCATCAAGACCAGATGTTGGTTCATCCATGAAAATGATGGAGGGATTAGCAACCAGCTCCACTGCTATTGTTAATCTCTTTCTCTGTTCTGTGGACAACCCTGTAATTCCTGGAAGCCCAACTATAGCGTCCTTGAGATTGTCCAGCTCTACCAATTCTGCCACTTCATCCACAAAATTCTGAAAAGATAAATCCCACCTTTAATTTAGCTCGTAAACTATCACCTCAGATTTTAATTATGATTAGTTGAATTCTGGAACAGTAACAAATTTACCATCTTTTCTTGTTTACCGACTTCTTTAGGGAGACGAAGAAATGCTGAATAAATCAATGATTCTTTAACAGTGACTTGAGGAGAGTGGATATCATTCTGTTCGCAATACCCAGAAATTCTTGCAAACGTTTCCTGCTTCTTGGGGAACCCGGAAATTCTAATATCACCGTCAACGTATCCACCAGTCTTTCTTCCGGCCAAAACATCCATCAGTGTGGTCTTTCCAGCTCCACTGACTCCCATTAATGCCGTGAGGACTCCAGGCCTAAAAGCTCCTGTTACTTCTTGAAGTAGCTGCAACCGATCCTCTGGAACTCCTTGCTCCTTCATTTCCTGTTTCCATTCATTAAAATTAGTTAGCGAAGGAGTTTGAGTGGTATTTTATGAATACTAGCTACTTTCGTTTCAAAAGCCCATGCTTCTAGGTAGCAGTGTCTTTATGCAAGAATTATGGTTGATAAGTAGCACGTCCATGAGATGAATGGAACATTTTATAAATTGACGTTTGGGGCAGAGTGAAAGTAGAAGGTACTGATTCTTACAGGAGGCATGTCCACAAAATAATTCACATCGTCGAAGGACATGGAAAGAGGAGTGAAAGGGAGGACCATTCCTCTCTTAGGAGCAACTCCATTTGCTGCTTCAAGAGTTGAATCAGAATTTTTAATTGGTCCACTGGGATTGGATGGGCTGCTCATTCTCAAGAGTTCCATTTCACCTAATATATTGCAAGTCCACGTAAGGAATTCAAGCATTTTATACAGAGCATTGAGTTCCGACAAGTGACAAGATTGAAATATGGAATCCTTTTTTTGAGGTTCCTTACTCGTATTGTTTCCATCGGAAGAGGCTAATGACTGCGGGAGTGAACCTTTCTTTGACGTGGTTCCTTTTTCTGTTGTTTCCTCAGAGATTATGGCCTGTGGCTTTCCAGGAGCTATTGTGTAAAACAAAAACATGGAGAAGATTAGCTACCTTAAAGAAGAGTGAAATGGAAATAGTTAAGAATTTCACAACATTCATTTTGATAGAATGTAATGTTATGACTTACGGCTAAAGTACTCGAGAGCAAAGGTGAAGAGAACATTGAATAGAACAGCAAAACCTAGAATAGCAGCTGTGCCTATCCAGTACCAGTTCTTATCAGTATAAACACCAAAGCTATCGAGCACTGCTGCGCCTAATCTGGTAGCGTTGTCTGAAGCCTGAAATGCAATCAAAATATACTTCTTATAAACAAGTTTAAATCGTAACTCTAATATATTTGATTCATAATCTGAGACGGTTGATGCTGTAGATAGAATTATGTTGGACATGATATCATACCAGTTTGTTCATCCACCTGGGAGCGAACATTTCGTTCACAGCTATGGCATTGTAGCCATAAGACAAAGGGGAAACCCAGTAGCCCCATTCCCACCAATTTGGAATGGTACCTGTCACCATTGTAGCAACTCTTATTTAATGAATTGAAACCCAACAACTGCTGAGAATTCTGAGACGGGGACTAACATATGAGTAAAATAAAATTATATTTGAGGTTTTTGTTTCATTCTAACCTTTAGGTAAGATGAAACCTCCAAGCAAGAAAACAAGGAGCAGAGTGAGAGCCCCGCCTGTGTTGGCAATGATCATGGTCCTGCAGACCCCAGCAATAAGCCTAAAGAGGCCCGCAGCCATTTGTTGAATGCAAAATACCAGTAGCAGTTGCTTGAAAAACCTGCAAAAAGGGCAGGATGATATCTCACTCAAATGATCATGCAATGCAAGAGCATCTTTAATTTAGAAGTTCTGGTATGGTGGCTATGGTGGTTACCTGTTGGCTTCCGGTGCCAAACCAATGGAGTAATACGTAATTGACACCCAAACAAGAGACTCGATTATTGACATTGGCAGCTGCAGCAAGAAAGTTGGCAGGGTGAAAGTCCAGGCAGGATGGAATTGTAGTTCTCTTTGCTTGTAAAATACAGGAAGCCTCTTGATTACAAGTGTGAGCTCAGCGAAACCATTGAAGATGTTAATGATGATGGTAAACAAAAGAGCACCAATATACACTGCTCCATCTTCTTCATTTCTGGTATGCATTTTAGATTTTATAAACAGCGTTGACACTATAATTGCCATGATAATAAGCTGGACCGTCTTGGCTACATAAACATAGGCATTTCTCCGAACCAAAATCCATTCTCTATCCCAGCATGCCTTGAGTAGTTCCATTTTCGGAACTGTGTACTTTGAGAATGATAGTGCTGCTTTGTGACCTCGGGACTTGTCAAATGGCAATGAAAGCTCACTCTCTATTCTCGTGCCCACATGGAACCTCTTGAACCTCTCAGCAAATTCCGGGACTGTTATGCATCTATATGGCTTACTTCTGTCAACCCAATACTGCTCTTGGTCTTTCTTTGAAGTAACCTGCAGTCACAAATCATTAATCAAACTACAAGATGTCTGTGTTGATAGGCTACAGGTCTGGCCTCATAGACTGAAACGTTAGCCGTTTTCAATGGTTTCTTACCTCTTGTAAGAAATCAGCAGCGCCCTTTCTCTCAGGGCAGCGGAACCCGCAGCTCTCAAAGAAAGCAAGGATGTGCTCTCGTGGGCCCTGGTACACAATCTGGCCTTCGGATAAAAAGATGATATCATCAAAGAGATCAAACGTCTCAGGAGCAGGCTGGAGCAGGGACACCATGACTGTAGCCTCAGTGTAGTGCACAATATGCTGCAAGCACTTCACTATTTGGTATGTTGTGGAGCTGTCCAGACCGGTAGATATCTCATCCATGAATAGTGTCTTCGTGGGCCCAACGATCATCTCTCCTGAATTAATTAATTAATTAATGAAAATAACTCCCAATAAGAACAAGCATCAAATGCTAGTAGCTATACGAGCACCTACAATTTCAGAAGAGCAATTCATAATATACTTCTAAGTAAATATCTAGTAAAAACATAATAAACCTGTCGTCACTCGCTTTTTCTGTCCACCCGATATTCCTCGTATCATTTCATCTCCTACAACGGTGTCCTTGCATATATCAAGTCCTAATATCTGTCTCATGACAACAAAACAAAAGGAAACAATAAAAGCAAAGAATAAATAAGCCCATTTATTCTAAGAAAGTCAAGTATCATGACAGCAACATTCGTGTTTTTCAAAGAAAATGGGACGAAATGCTTGTTAGTTGGTAGAGTATTTCCTTAAAAAAACAAAAGAAGGTTGGGGTCAGCATAGCCCAGCTAGCTACACCATCATGGTAATTAGACGTCAGTCAACGGAGCGAGTGACGAGGAGAAATATTTCAGAAGAGATCTTGAGATCGTCAGAAACTTGAAGAGTCATGAAGACAACTCCAAGTTATTTCAATTCCAATTATCTAAAGCAATAATATATATTAATTCCATGGCTAGGGTAATTCTCCTTGAGCTTACCTTGAGGGTGTAGTCAGTAATAAGACTGCTTTGAACTCCTTCCATTGCAGTTGCCTGAAAATTACAGATGAAGTTTATGTGATTTCTGGAATGTGAATGGCGGAAACTTGCTCTTTCTCTGTAGCTAGACGTATAATATTAGTGCTTGGCATTTACCTTCATGAAAAGATCCACTTCTGCCTCTGGAAATATTCCAGCGTCCTTCTCTCTTCTTGCAAGTTCACTTAGGAGATCTACGAGAATGACATGATTGATTCAGTTAAATTACTTGTTTGAGCACGCTCAGATGTATAATCAGTTAGTTAATTACCATATCGTGTCCCGACCCCCTGACACCTGGATGAGAAATCCAAGGTTTCTTTCACAGTCAGTTCTCCGATGTGAGCATCATTTTGGCTGATATATGCTGATGATTTCCGTGGCACAAATTCATCTAGTCGATATCCATTATATGTTATGTCTCCTTTAACCTGCTTGAACAATAGTTGATGTCCATAATTATCAAAAACTTGTATAAATCACCCCATAAGAATAAACAAACGTCATTCGTACGCCTTCATTTGTCACGAACCTTGAGGCTCGGGTCCAGCTTTCCTGCTAGAGCCAGCAGAAGCGTTGTTTTGCCTGAGGAAGGTGGCCCTAATAAGAGAGCCATCCTGTAATAGAAACGAAATTTAAAGGTCTCATCAAAGTGCTGAAAAGGACGTTTCTTAGAAGGCAGGCATGCAAGCAAGCGCTGGTTCAAATATCTATTTACCTTGATGGTTTGATAAGCCCGTATGCATCTTTGAGTATTGTGAGCTTTGTTCTCTCAGACAAATTAATCCCAACCATACCAAGAGCTGATTCAGCAATGTTTCTTGCAGCATTTGGAAGGGTGGGAAGGGCTCTGGTGCCAATGTGACAATCAGCTTCAACGGTTAAATGTTCAAACCTAACCTCAATTGTTGGGAGTCGGATTCCAACCCTGCAATTACAAGGAAATTATTACTAAATAAATATATTTAAAAAGATACAAGGGTACTATATTATTAGCACATGCTATGATGATAGGTCGGATCAATTTTCTTTGACTATAAGAAAAGTGTTTAGGCATTCCTGACTTCAGAAAAAAAAATTTTAAACTATATGGGATATAATTTAAAATTATTAAATCAATTTGATAGATTTAAAAATAACTAGATAATGAGTAAAAATATAGTTTTATTAAAAAATTCATAACGATATTTTTAAAAAGAATTTGAGATGACACATAGTTAATTGATACAGACTAACTAAGTTAACATGTCAAATCATGATTTAAATAAAGATAGCATAATAAATCCATAAAAAACAAATCAAAATAAATTATGATATTTAATGTCAATCAACTAAATATTGAATGATGAAATTGTAAAAAAAAATTAATTAAAATAAAGACCTAAAAAAACAATTCATGTCAACCTGTATTAACCTATTAAACTCGCAACTTTAATCATGAGACTAGCATATCCTCATAAAAGAAAATTATAAAGTTTTATTCTCAATCAATCCAATATTAAAAAATAAAATCTTAAAAAATTCAATTAAAAAAAAATAAAAAAAACCCTGACCCGAGTTAAATCAAATTAACCTGCTAAACCACGATTCAAGTTATAAAATTAAGATAACTTCCTAAAAAATAAAATACAAAACTCCACTATCAATTAATCCATATTAAATATAAAAAAAATTAAATCAACCTAGATCAACTCAAATAATCTCAAATTAATCAACCATAACTTCTACTCTAGATCGGTTCTATTTGTTAGTAAGACAATATTGAATTCACAAACACTTTGCTGTAATCCTGTACATGGCTTTTTACGTTGGACAAGCCGATGACTAAACAAATACAAATTAAATGTCAACCAACAAAAAATTAAATAGAATAAGTAATGATGTGTGGTAGTTGTGTGCGGCCAAGCTTAACAAATTAAGATTCCATTAAAAAAAAATATATTGTTACAGCCAAAGCTAATAGCATTTAATAGGAAAAGTCAAAATTAATATAACAAAATATATTATTAAAAACTTTATTTATTTAAAATAAAAATATTATATTATTCTATATTTAAATTCTAAATAAAAAAAATTAAAATGTTTTGCAGCTCGAATCCCTGCTTGCCTCCCCTGGTTCCGCCCCTGCTGCTTACTTATTTTCTTAATTACCTTTATAGAGAAGAATCATATACGACTTCTGTTGATTTATCTGCTTCTAAACATCCACGTACTAATAAAACAGAAGGATAAACCGTCCTCTCTTGTTATTTTACACTAAGTGTATGACTTTAGTATATGTTAAATATGATTGTAACTTTACGGTTCATTTAATTTTCTTCTCTTTTAATTAAGATTATGAAAGTTGATCATACATATTCATGGCAAGGTTCAGAAACATATTTCCTTTGAAACATGAGAAGATTCAAATGCATAACATAAAAGAAAGCGGGACAGCAAATAATCTGGCTATAATATGTATATCATGAGAGATTAATTAATAAGAAACTTACTTGTCAACTCTTTGTCTAAATTTTTTCAAGAATTTTTCATTGTCTTCCTCTGCAACCTTAAAAAGCTTGTCGATAAAAGTTTTCCTCTCATTCATGTCAAGCTTTCTCACATCAACTTCTTTATGCAGCAGCAGCTTGTTGCCTTGGACCTCGGACTCCACAAAAGATTGGATGATGCTTGTTCTTAATCTATTGTACGTTGGTAACTTCTCTATGGCAGCCCATTTTAGAGCCTCTTCATCTTCATCGACAAGGTTAGTTCTCCTAGAATCTCTGCCAACAGAAAACATGTCTTCCATGCTCCAACCAGCCCTGATCGAGCTCCTGCTTATGCTTCTGCTCAAGCTGTTGTGACTTGATCGTCTACCAGAAGCTCGCGCTTTCTCCTCACCATCCATCTCTCTTATTCTGAATTGAATTTAGAAGAAAATGGAATCAGTCTCACATCATGAGATGGACAACGCAACAGAAAGGAAATAATTTATATGTTCCAAACAACAACAACAACAACAACATTAATAAAAAAAAAAAAAACCAAAGAGAAGACCTTCTACTGTTTGGTTGCTGAGAGAGAGCAAACTAAGCCCAATGTAAAACAAATGTTAAGGTGAGCCTTTTACTCCCGCGGGGACAATAAAACAGCATTAAAGCCTGAGCCTTAGAGAAACCGTTTCAAGATTTTGTGTTATTTATCCTTTTACCTACCGAGCTAAAAAGACTGCATGCATGAAAGGACTTACTCTCGGTGGTTTCTTGATATAATTACAAAATGGAAATGAAGAATTCTTAGGAGGATGGAATGAGAGAGGAAGATCAGGTTGAAGGAGGATTGGATGAGTTTTGAAAGTTCACTTACCTTCACTTTCGCAGCAATAAAATCTTGAAAAGCCCTCACTCTCTCTCTTTCCTTGTAGAGAGAGGGGCGGGTTTAAGTTCCTTTCCTCTAGAAAGTTAACTTGAGGGTATGTATAGTAGCAGGTGAGAAAGAGGTGAGGGAGCAATTTGCGAAGGGAGAACTTTTCAATGTTAATGAAATTAAAATAGTAGATCATAATGATTGGCAAATAATGGTTGGCAAGTCTTTGGATGCATTTATTGGTAGAGATTAATATAAATTATATTTTGATAACTTATTTAATAATTTAAGTTATTAGGTAAGGTTTATTAAAAATAATATAAATTACATCTTAAGACTTTATTTAATAGTTTAAATTATTTGATTGAGATGATTTTTTAATGTGATATGATTAGAGCCTTTATGATTAAGCGGTCACGAGTTCGAATCTCATTATCCCTATTTATTTGATAAAAATTAAGCATAAGTTAAGGTGAGTTTGTACAAGTTTCAAACTCAAAAGGGATTTCACTTGAGAGAATGTATAGAATAATATAAATCATATAGTGGGACCTTACCTAATAATTTAAGCTTTTGGGTTGATATGGTTCTTTGACATATGTGTATTCCGACATGATTGGCCTTTGTATGTTTCTTTATGTTGTCCATTGAAAATTAATTTACTACTAGTCTCTGGAGGATACCTGATGTAATCAATTAAAATAAAAAAACTTAAAAGCACCTTAATATTAGTGTTGTAAATATGTGGCATCGTGATGATCGTTCTTCCGAATCAGGATTCTCGAGTGTAGGTAAAAAAAAAACAATAAATTATTGTTTTTTATTAATTAAAAAAAGGTTTGGAGTTACCACTTAATATTTTGATAATTAAAAATCCTAACTAGTTTTCAAAGTCTGGATAAGGGGACTAGATTGGTATATAGAGGACATGTCATCACTCCTAGTACACCCCACCTAATGTAAGTTGCATTATTTATTATTATTATTATTAAGATACTATTGTGTTTCTCTTAACCATTGGTCTATCAAATGGTAAAAATCAGTTCATCCTAGTAGAGTGAACCATGAATTTATGGGTCAAGCCTAACAATTCTAGAGTCCAAATATATTTTTTTCTTTTAATACTGGGAATCTGTTTTACATATAAGTTTTAAAATCTTTGATATTAAAATCAACATATTGATTTTTTGGTGTTTTTGAAATATAATTCAAGTTCTTATAGATTTAATAAACTTGTTATTAAATAAATAAATAAAATACATGCAAAAACATGTATTTTTATATATTTTTATGCAAATATGATTTTTATTTGAGAGAGTTGGACATAAGTCATCTAAAAGAAATATTTCAATGTATTTTTGAAAGAAATATTTTTATTGTTTTTGTAGTTTTTATAAATGTGTTTAGTTAATACGGGGACAAAATATTAGATCACTCACAAATATTAAATAATAAGGGACAAAATATGAGAAATATAAAATTTGCAAAAAGGTCCTTCAAAGGCACAAAATTTAATTAATTTAAAAAAACTAAGGTTGTGTTTGACAAATACTAAAAAAGAAAAAATCAACACTGCTGGAAAAATTAATAAGACGTGTTTGCCAAATATATCATTAGCTAAAAATCAGAGATTTAAAAATTATTGTAATATCACATTTGGCAAACACGCCTTACAAATATAAAAATGCATTTTTTTTATTTGAAAAATTCTAACCAACCAAAAACGCCTTTAAGCCTGATGGACTCAGCCCACCAACATGAGTTGGGCCTCCAAATCCAAGCCCATAAGCCCAAAAACAAGAACTATATGTAGAAAAGAAAAAATAAATTAAGATCAAAAGAAATTTTCAGAAAATTTACCAAGAACATGAAGAACAAGCTAGAAAACTAAAAATCATGTTGTTGATTTTGACCAAATCTTGTCAAATAAAAGGCACAAAAACATTGAGTATGGAATATTAAAGCATAATGATGCATCAAATGAGAACAAATAAACCATAATTACATTATTCAAACACAACAACATTTAACAATAACATAGACATTTAAAAGTGTTATGAATTGATTAATTGATCCAAAACAAGCTTTAAATTGACAAAATAAAGGTATAGAATGATGATGTAACCCATAATTAGACAATAACAAACCAAAAGCTAATAGACACAAAATAAAACAAAAAATAAGGGTTAAACATGGCTTCAACATAATTATGGAAACCTCTAAAAAACAACAAAAATTCTAAAAAACACAAAACAAATGCAACAATATCTCAATTTTAAAACTTCATAAACATTCTCAATTTTTTTTTCTTAATCACTGTTATATTGATCTAACAAACATTCATAACCAAAATTTGACATGAACTTAGCTTTTTTTACACTCAATAACACTAGAAAAAACTTGCAATCATAATCTTGAACAATCAAAAGTCTTAACATATATATATAAAAAAGAATCCATACAAATAAACTTAAATTCAAGACACCAAAAATAGATAGTCATATCCTTAGTATTTTTACAAGATAATATTATATTAAACTCACTTCTACTCAAGGCACAATACAAGGTGTTTATAGTTTTGGTATTCATAGAAAACAACTTCTTATCATCATCAGTATACTCACTTCTAGGTTTAAGAATTGTTATATCATTTTCAATCTTAATAGGCTTGTAAGGTCCATTTTCAATATATAGCCATAAATCATAATCAATAGATTGAAGATATATAATCATCCTAGCTTTTTGATAGGCATAATCATTACCATCGATGAAAGGTAGCCTAGAGGTTGATGATCCTTCATTTTAAACATTAAAATTAATGGTTGTGATTCTCCTCAAAGTCTAATTAAACTTATATAAATGAGAAATAGACTCTTATATCAATTGTTGTTCTAGGATTAAAGCAACACAAACACCTAAGAATTAGGTATGCAAGGTAAAACTATAAATTAAAATCTTTTTACCTAATAACATGCAATTATAAACACTCAACCAAATACAAAATCAATAATCATTATAAATGTGATAATTAAATAGTAAGATTTTAGAGAGATTGCACCAAGATTTATAGAGGTTCTGGAAATCACATACTCCTCTCTTTGAACTTTCATTCAAAAGTTTCACTATCATACACTGGTCTTAGCGGGTGAGACCAAACCATTACACAATAGTTTTGCAAGTGCAAGATCAAACCTAATCCTTTTATGGGCTTAAGATCAAACCATTATCCCTAATCTTTTTATGAGCTAAAGACCAGAAAACCTTTCACCAATACTTGTTGAAGGACAAGTATTAAACCACTCATAATTTTGTCTCTAGGAGACTTTTTCAAGTGTTTAGAGTGTCATTTACATTTTCCACAATATACTCTCTAAGTACAATTGATTGAAATAACAATTAAGTTTTTTAGGAGGATTTTACTGATTCAAACCTAACCTTGTTTTTTGATGATTACAAATTAAACAAGGGTGTTATATGTTGTTTTGTTTTTTTTACAGGGAGTGTTAGATTTTTTTTCTTAGGAGTTCCACCCTTGATTTGATAAAGTAAAAAGCTATTTATAGGCTTGGAAAAGAAACTAGTCGTTAGACATAGTTTTTTGCCTGTTGGCAAAATTGGTTAGACTGTTTTATAATTAGCTGGAGTGTTTTTGAAGAACCCCAAGAGTTTCTAGAAATATTTCAGAAACAGACTGGTTATTTTGAGAAATGGTTGAACTATTTTGGCTGCTACTTTGCCATTTCCATAATGATGAGACCGTTTTGGATACTGTTTAGATTTTATCCTATTTATGTGTTTTGATCTTTTCTTAGTTAATTTTTTTTGTTCTTTTAGGTTTGTATAGGTTGCGTGTCTAGTATAAGGTGTTCTAAACAATTCTATTGCTATTTGCAAAAATACTAATACAAATTCTTGATCAGTGAAATCGATATCATAATTTCTACAAGTTTTTCATTCTTGATTTTTGCAAATCATTTCCTTGCTTGTTTGATGATTTCTTAAATGTTGTTAAATATGTGTATATCATTGCAAGGGTATGAGCAATATATATATATTAACGTATTCTTATTTATGATATTAATAATGTGATGCATTTATTAAAATTATATCAAACCAACACTTTATTATATCCAATATTTATGTTATCATCAAAACATATAATTAAATCAATATCATAGCCATAAGGCTTATAGTTCCTTGTCAAGAGGCTTTTTTAGCCTAAAATACTTGGTCTCTTGTTGTGTGTCATTATGTTCAATTTTTCCCTTAAGTCTTTATCCTGTGAAAGAATCAAGTGGTAGGTAAAGTATTTATACACCTTATTATGAAGTGTCTTGGGTTTTTGAACCATCCATTTTTCTTTCCCATGGTTTATATATCATTTCCCAGTACAAGCCCATTACCAACTTGGGTTTTTGCTATGGTCAATCATCTTTTTTTATTTTTTGGCAACTCTTCTTTTCTAATGAGGTCATTAAGCTTTGGAGTAGTTGTTGTTGTAGAGACCTTAAATAATACATCATTGTTCACTTTCATTTTTTATTTTTATCTAGGATATTTGATCAACGAGCAGAAGAGAGGAGAGAGAAAAAAATCTCATAAACACTTCAAAGTTCTAATTGAATATTATCGGTACTATAAAAAAGATCTTAACAATACAAATTTAATGACATTAAAAAAGATAACCAATAGTGACCCAAGTAAGCAACAATTATCGCACAAAGATGATAGGTGGCTCACGTTCTTTGACAGCAAGTGTGGCCCACTCGAGTCATTGTTAATGATTTTTTTTAATGTTATTGGATTCATCTTATTTAGATCTTTATGATAATATCATTATCAAAATTTTGATATACTTTTATGATCTTTTTCTTTTTTTCTCTCTTCCCCAACCCAATTCATAGTTTTTTGCAAATATTAATATTCTAAATAGAAAAAATTAAGCTATAAATATTACAATTTTCAATTGAGTTTTTTAATTGTGATATATATAAACTATGCTATTTCTTGAGTTTTTTTATATATATTATGTTATTTCAAAATATTTTAAATAAAAGGTACTAACAAGGATAAATAAGCAATTAGATAAGCATGCATGTTTTCTTACATCGATCTTGCTTCGACCATAATCAAATGCATTTACCGCTAGCAGCAAGGTTAGGTTGTTCTACAGATTTGCCGAAGAACCACTCAAATCAAATTACCCTTTAAATTTGAAACTTGGACAAAATACGTGACCATATCACTATCTAGTTTAGCAGCTCAAAATGAACAATCCAAACCCAGCTCTGCATTGATTAATGATGGGTTGAGAAAAAAACCCCTCGATATACCAGATCAAAATGAACAATCCCGACCCAGCTAGAAACATAACTTCTACATATTTATTCCCTCTTATTAAAAAAACTGTACAAAGTAAATAGAGGCCCCGCCATAGCTCCGAGCTTTGCTCGATTGCAGACATCAGAAAACGAGAAAGGCCACCTAGTTTAGCAGGTTGAAAGACTTAAGGTCGAACTGTAGCTTCTATACTTTTGATTAGATCTGACTACCTATATATATACTAATCAAAATTTCCTTAGTTCTAAATGAATGCCACTTGACAAAAGCATCATAGCTTAGGTGAATGGTGTCACGAGAGGAGGCATGCAGGACGCAGCTCACGATGTCGTTCGTCCGTAACATATGGATGCAACATATAGATTTTTTGCCCATTTCTCCTGCAAGGCCCAACTCAATTTTAGATCCTCAAACATGAATCAGTATTGAAGAAAAACTTGATGCTATGTCAAAAGATAGACAGCAACCTTAACATGCGTGCTAGGAAAAGCAGAGGTTCGAAGGGTCTCCTGTGTTTCATCTGTATGTTTCCTTTTTGGCAAACTCAGAACGAAAGCCGCCTGGTCCCAAGTTGCTGCAGTTGCTGTGATACGATATCCAGAATCCCACCGTAGATGTATTCCTTCACTAGGATACAGGAAATCAAGTTCAACCACCTGAAATTTAATACAAAATTTAGTTCACCATCCAGGCCTACAGTATATTAGGATACAATATCTGTAGATCAAAGATGACCTGCTTCGCAAATCCTGCACCACGGGACATGACAACTCCCCATCTACTCCCCGAGGTGGCCATTGCAGTGACATAAAAGCCCTCCTTCCATTTTTTATTAATCCATTTAAAAGGAAATGAATCGCTAACTTTATAAGACTGTTGCATATAACTGGTACCTGAACTCCAAAGGAATACAAGTCAGACAAAATTGAAGTGAAGACATAAAAAACTAATCATTCAAACAGTTTAGACTGACCCTTAGACATTACGATTAATGAGCTTCCATTGTTCGCTCCAGCAATTGCACTGATATAATAATTCTTTTCCCAGTGTTCCATTATCCATTCCTTCACACAATCAAACATGATAATTCAATAGTTACTCTATTTGTTTAGAAGTTATGTCAAGGAGCAACTTATCTCCAACTACCAACAACAAATTCAGAATATCAGCGGTGGAAAACGGCTTCAGGTAGGTAAAAGGTATAAGCATGCACCTTGCATAGAAAATATGGTGAGAGCTCATAGACTTGTGCGGAATAATTTGCACCAGCATCCATAATAATAGCCCATTGATTTTGACATGAAGCTACACTGCTAATAAATAAGCCATCCTCATTTCCTTTTTCGATGTGCTGGCCAAGTCTTGCATCAGCCACATTATAGTGATACCTACAGAAGCGGGTTAAAATTCTCAAACTGGTCTACTTTGAGTGAATCTGATCACTCCATCCTAACAACATGAAATTGAGATCATATTGAATAAGCAGGAGAGTTTTAAACTTTAAAATATTTGGAATCAACAAAAGACCAACAGTGCATAACAGACTAAAAAAAAGTGACCAGTCTAATCAACAAAAAAGTGCTGAGTAATGGCTAATGACTTCAGGCATAGTTTATACCTTTGTTTCATTGATCTATGTGCCTTGTACACACTAATCCATTGTGTTGCCGGCATGCCCATACGAACCTTCTTCTTCAGTTGTTCGTCTTCCTCATCCATAGTCAACCCTCCTCTCTTGTGACCAACCTGATAAATAAGCTTCACAAGATCAAGAGTACAAATTAAACACATGAATTCAAAACTTGAAGTGTCAGTTCATTAAAAATAACGTTCATAAATAAATGTCCAACTTAAGAGAAAACAAGTAATAGCAAAAAAACAGTGTAAACATCCCATGCACCTTCTGAGCACCTTCTGTGTTAAGAGGTCTAATATCTGGATTTGTGCCAACAATTCCATCAAAGAGGGAAATGCATTTTGCATAATTAGGTTCTTCATCAAACTTTAAGTTCACTACATATTCAATGAGTTGTTTGAAAGGCTGTGGACAGAAGCAACAAAGTGCCTCTGAGGTTGTTGCCATCTTCTTCTTGCAAACGACAAACCCCTTGTTTTCTCCCTAAGAACACCATAATGTTATAAAAAGAAAAGAAAACGAATAACATATGAAAAATAAGTGAAGTTTCAGTTAATTGTTTTTGCACATGTGAACCAGAAGGGGCAAATATTTTACCCAGCTAAGAAAAAGGACCTACCTGGTACCCTTGCCAAGGTAAGCGACCACGGAGAAGAAAAATAAGTGTGTAAGCAAGTGATTCCAAATCATCCCTCCTGCTACCAGTTCTCCCTAAATGGCCATGCACACTAGCATATCGCACTGTTCCCCTGCCCAAACAAGTAATGACAAAGCCAGCAATCAAGAAAAATTAAATAAAGGAAATGTAAAGAAATGGTAAAATAATTCAAGCTTAATACCAACAATGATGCAAGAGTCGAACCTGAAAACATCTGGCTTTTGGTCATACTCAACATGCAAACCAGTTGAACTATCCCGCCATCTAGTAGCTGAATGACCAGAACAATTCAGAAAATTGCAGTTCAACAAAGACAGTTGTTTCCGAATCCCCAAAAATCAACAGTTTAAGTAAAAAGATGAACATCGAGTTTCTCCAATTACCTAATCCAAGATCAACTAGAAATAATTTTTTCTCATTAGGAGTTCCCAGAGGACCAAGCAGAAAATTCTCAGGCTTTACATCTCCATGGACATAACTGCAGAAATATTTTGTAATCTAGTCTGAGAATCACAAATTTTTAATTTGAGAATATAACAGTAAAAAAATAGAGAGATTAATCACTCATAACATAGATAGCCAACTAACAGTTCCACAATTAAAAGTGCTTATTTTCCAGTACACAAACCAGACCAAACCCATTCAATTCATCTTATCAAAACTAAAAAAGAGAGATTAAAGACATGCAACAAAAAGCTTTTACCCTCTGGAGTGCATCTTTTCCAATATGGATATGGCTTCAATGGCAATACATGCAACCATTTCAGTGGACATTCTGCAAATAAGAACATGCCTTCATTTAGCACGGATCTGGACAAAAGATAAAATATAGACAACAGAAAAGATAGAACAATTGAACTCACAAGTTCGAGTTAAAGTTATTGTTCCAAACATCCCACAGGCTTGGACCCAACATATCCATAACCTACATGGCATCAGAGTTTTCTGTTAGAAACAATTCTAAAACCAGGCGAAAATAAGCTATAGAGACCCAACAGTCTAGAACCAGCAACCAAAGCCAACAATAGCATACCATGACATAATAGTCACCTTGCCGACCCTTATAGTGTACTAGTGGTACACCATGACTGCCACCAAGAGTACTGTGCAAGGGACAAAAAGCAATGGATTCATATTATTCTGCTGAAAAAAAGAAGAAGAGGAATATGCAAGTCAAAAGAAAGCATGATAGATATAATCAAATACTCACTCATAAACTTGCCACTCGTTAGGTGGTCTATAATTACATCCTTTACTACTCTTATGCTCGAATTTTATTGCCACCTAAAATCCAAAGTTCAAAGGTGATGGTATAAAAGAGTGAGATGAATTATCAGATCACACTCAAATCATTTGGACGTATATGTATTAAGAAAAACCCAGGTATACCTCTACAGCTCCTGCACAAGCTTTCTCATTTGTATTTACAGCAGAAACACGTCGACCAACATACACTTGACCAAAGCCACCCTTTCCTAACTTTGTCTCTACTCTGTACACTGGGGAATCCTCAACCTGAACCTGCAGCACCATCACCAAGAAATTAATTTCATCCACAAGAGATTCAGGGAAAAAGGCAAAGGGGGGAGCAGGTAAAATGCTGCCATAATTCAGCAGTCTGCAGAATGAGAAAATGGTCATCATTTCTTTCTCTACATGTCTAATCACATTACATTTTTTATCCCTGAATAAGTGAAATATTGGAGGAAGACTATCCCAATATAGGTAATTGATCAATAACATCATGAACAGAAAACACTGCAAAAATTTTCATGTTGTCTCCTAAATTACCAGTTACTTTTAGTGACCAGGTCATTACCATATAATGAATGCTTATTCCAGCAGATCCAATTTTTTTTTTTTTTTAATAACAATTGTAAGACAAAACAAACAAACAAGAAAAGGAAGGAGACAGCAAATGGGGTAGACATAGCTGCGATGAAGTGCTTCCAAGCAAACCAAAAAACTTCCAACTTTTACTGAAAAACAAAGGAGAAAAATATTGAGGTCATTTAAAACAAGACTTGCATTTTCTATGAAAAAAATGGCACAATATAATGGCAATGAGTAAAAGAGAATTAAAATTCCTGATTTTTAATGACCTTCAAGTTGAGTGCATTATTGGGAATGACAAAAGAGACAAGGAGGAAGATAAAGATTGTGTGCCACAGGAAAAAAAACACACTAGAAATGTATTTGAAAAATGCAGACAATAATCTGTCTACAAAAACAGCTAAGAATCATGCTTTCCATCAATGGTAGAAAAAAGAAAGCATTGTAGCTATTCTAAATCCTAGAAATTGTGAAATGAACTATCAAAAGAAAAAATAAATAAAAAAAGAACATTCACAATGAATTGTGTTCACCAAAGACAGATGATTTTAAAAAAAATCTAACAAAAATAGGGTCTTTAGTCCTTGCTGACGGATGAAAAATACAAGAAGTTTCATTATCTGAAAAAATGATAACTTGCTGTGGAGTAATGCACCAAAGTGATGTTAGCACTTTCTTGATACGAGAAAAACAATTTTGACTACATAATAACAGTGAATTAGTCATAGAGAAAACAAGCCAGAAAGGGGCTTGGACTGAGTGGACTTCCCGCTCGCATTCACACTCGCAAAGGCACTGATTTGATTGGATAGACTGCCTTGACTTTCTAAGAAGCATTGGCTTGCAACCGTTGACCGGCTGGGGACTGTCTGAGGGTGTCTATTAATAGTGAATGAAGAGCCTGTTTGGCATTATAGTAATGGTTGGTTTTCAAAATGCTTTTTGCTTAAAAATGCATAGAAATAAATTTTTAAAAAAAAAAATAGTTTTTGACATCAGCACATTCAAACAATATAAAAACACCAAAAAATTAATTTGAAGAAAAAAATTCATTTTTTTGCAAAAACACTTTGTAACCACAAAAACAAACAGGGCCAAAGTAGAACCAGAATGAAGCGATGATGAACTGTTTCTTGAACCCCGTGAAGTCGCCGCCGCCACCAACAACAATGTCCTTAATTCTCTCCCTGTTTCCCACTAATACTTGATTTCTTTTAATAGTTGATGGGTAGATTTTCTTGACTTTATTGGTATTTCACTTTTTAATTCCACCGTGTCAAGAGGCGTTCCAAGCGAGACAAAGGGAGACCTAACGCCTTTTATTTTTTCAGATGAGGCATTTTATCTAGGTGTTGCATAGGCGCTCACTTGAAATGCAAGCATTAGGTGCTTGTTTCAGCACCTGGTCAAAATATATGTTCTTTTAACCCTTTTTTTAATTGATATGTGTTTTAACCTATTTGTCCATATTCTTTTTATCAACCACCAAAAATAATGAAAGAGCATAGTTGTAAAAGTAAAGAGTAGGGTTTAAAAAAAACAATATCATCAAAATTGATGAATTGGTGTTTGATTATGACACTTTAGCCTTTAGTGACGTGGCAAGGGCACCTAGAGCTGAAGAACCTAGAAAAAACATTAGGCAAGAAACAAAGTTGAGAAGCGTAGGAGGACCATCAAGTTCAAAATCTAGACATGAAGTGGGATCAAGTTATAATTCTAAAGAGGTGCATTACAGTTTAAGAGATAATGATTCCAATGATAATTTTGAAATGGAGCATATAGGCGACTCAAGTGAAGGAGATGAAAGGATAGATGATGATGTGTTGAAAGATTGATAATGATAATATGTAAGTTTAACTATTTTAATCTACTTACTCTTTTAAATTGTCTTATTTTGTTTTTACAGGTGAATAGTATTACTTTTTATTACTATGTTAAAATATTTCAAGTTTCACTTTGATTTTCTGATCTTATTTTTTAACATATATATATTTCTGAATTTATAGCATATCACCTTGTTTTATTCAGGCGCAGTGATTTGGACATTTGACAGGTTGTCAAGAGGGGCTGAAGCACTTGCCTATGCACTCCAGGCAAGGCGAGGAGAAACCATCACCTTTTGATTTTCAAGGTGGCACACACCTGGAGTGCAAGCACCAAGTGACTAGTCAAAATATACGTTCTCTTTATATATCCATCTGTTATGCTGCCAAAAATTTTACTTTTTTTTTTTTAATAAAAGAACATTTTTTAAAATCTCAAATTCATCACTTATCAAACTTCATACTTGATTTTTTTTTCTTGCCGTGTTTACTGTTTCTGAAACTTCGGTGTATTCTTCTTCTTCTTTTTTATAATCAACTTAGTTTATTCCAAAGTTTAGCATTTTATGTTTAACTAGTTTAATTTACTTGCTCTTTTAAATTGTCTTATTTTGTTTTTAAGAGTGAATAATATAACTTTTTATGACTATGTTAAAATATTTTGAGTTTCACAATTTTCCAATCTTAATTTTTAACATGTATATTTGTGATTTATATATTATAATATTATACATATATTTTATTGGGATTCATAGCATAACACATTGTTTGATTCAAGTGAGTGCTTAGGCATGCAGGTGGTGCTTCAGCATGTTTTCCTTCGACAACACTAGCTAGAGGCACATTTGGCAGCCCCACTTTTCCGAAGAATGAGTTACATCTTTTAGTTTGTTTGTTTCTTCTTCATTTATTTTTTTTCTTCATCACTTATGTGGTCTCTTTCAAGAGCACTTTAGTAATTACGCTGTGCTTTTGAAAAGGAAAAACTGAAAACACCCCTGACCAAAAGTTACAAAAATACAACTTTTAAGGGTATTTTAGACATTATATTACGCAAATAAAAAGACTATTCCACCCCCATCGACAAATTGATCTTGTTGAAAAGAGGATTTTTCCTTTGGAAGCAAGTTATATGGATTTCAATATGAAGGGTAAAATGGTCATTTCACTGTGCAAATTCCGCAGTGAAATGCGAGGCCCTTCACAATGAAACACTGACCTCTTTTTGTTTTTTTAATGTATAGTGATTTGATATAATAATAATAATAATAACAATAATAATAAGAAAAGAAACAAATCAAGTAGTTGAGTACTAACTTTAATACAAATAAGATAACGATATCAATAAAAATTACCATTGAATAAAAGTAAAAGAAAAAAAAAAGAAATTGATATGCATATCTTATTTCTTCTTTACTTATTGTCTTCTCTCTTTAAATATCCATGTGTTGCGTTATAAAAAAATTTACTTTTTTAAAAAAAAAAAAGAACATTTTCTCAAATCTCAAGTTCATTTATCAAACTTCACAGTTGATTTTTTTTCTTGTTTATTGTTTTTGAAACTTCAATTTCAAAATTCACACTTAATTATTTTTTCTTGTCGTGTTTACTGTTTTGAAACTCAGTTTATTCCAAACTTTAGCATTTTAAATTTAACGATTTTAATCTACTTACTTTTTTAAATTGTCTTATTTTATTTTTAAAGATGAATAAAATAACTTTTTATACCTATGTTAAAATATTTTGAGTTTCACTTTGATTTTCCGATCTTAATTTTTAACATATATATTTATGATTTATATATTATAATATTATACATATACATATATTTTGCCTTGTTTTATTCAGGCACGCGCCTGATGCTTGCATTTGACAACCTTGACACCTTATGGTGCCTGGCGCTTTGGCATCATTGTTTAATTCTAGTTCTATTCCTGTCCTACTGTTGGCAACCATAACTTTTTATGAATTATAGATTAGACAGAAATATCTGGAAAACATAACTTTTATGTGTGGGTAGGATCTAGTGGAGAAATCTAGAAACATTTGGGATATCTAATTAAACAAGCTAGTCAATACAACAAGGGTGCTTTCAACTGTTGCTTTCTACTACACAAATGGGGCCAACATACTAAGACATCTTTCCGAAATTTTCTATAACTCGTCTCAAACCTTTAGAAATTATATTCAATATTCCGGTTTGAATCTTAAGCTTTCTTATTTAACTCTGCCATCTAACATTTCATACAACCATCCCATCAATCCAACAGGGAATCCCATTTAGTAGAAACATTGACTTCAATGGACATGGCTTTAACAGTTTGGGCATTGTCCCATAGTTAAAGGGCTAGAGGGTGCAGTGTAACTACCTTTGCAAAGTAGTTTTCGCTTTTTTTCTGCATTGCTCTCATCTATTTTCCCAATCCTTCTTTTTTATTGAAAATTACCAAATATCAATTCCAATATATAAAGCAAGAACAGTACTTGAGACAAGATACATAGTGCAATGTTTAGTTGTTTACAAAATTCTTGCACTATTCCAGTTTCTACAAAGAAAATTATATTTAGGAAACCCATCTTCCCAACACTTTTGTAGTTCTTCAAGAAAACTAAAAACAATTCTGCAACCCTCCTCTAAAATATACGTCAGAAAACTAAAAAGACTCAGTCTTGGCATTGCCTAATTTAAAGGTTTAGCAAAAAACAAAATTACAAATTTTTGGATTGAACAAGTAGCATTCCAGCAAAAACAGGTTTCTACAATGGCCTCAATCTCATATGCAATCAGCAGAATCAACACTAACTATTCCTACCTGGTTGTTCAATCAGAATCAGGTACAGTAGAGAAAAATATAGTAATTATGAGCATTATATATTCCTATCTAATTGTTCAATCAGAATCACACAATAGAGAATAATATAGTAATTATTAAAATCGGTAGTAGTCGCGGTTCGGCCATACCGCGGTGAATTTGCTCAATTCCCTTTGTTAATCACAAAGACAATAGCGATCACCATCACCCAACTTTTAAAAGCTAAAAAAAAAAATTAAATTCAGATACAAAAAATAACCTGGTCGGGTATCGGAGCAGAGGTTCCGTCATCCTCTCCGCCAGCAGCAAGTGGCTTATCATTACCTTTGCCACCACTATCAAACACATCCATCGGCTTCTTTTCTCCTCCTCCTCCTCCTCCTCCTCTTTCACCGTCCCCACCACAACAGCACCACCCACACCCACACCCACACCCACTACTACCCTCTCATTGCCGGCTTTCAGTTCCTTATCCAATGCCGCCCCCGCTGCTGCCCGCCTTCTCCTTGTCCTTGTCGCAATCGGCTCTACCACTTCGTCTGGATTGTTCCTGTGCTTCTGAAGCATCTTCTGTTTATTTTCTTGCTTCGGTGTTGCTTCTCCTCCCCGGCCTCTGAGCACTTGACTACGCAGCACCGGCATCGTTCATTCTTTGATTCCAATTATCATCCACAATTTTAAAACAAAAGGAACCAAAACCAGCAAGAGTCAAGAAAAACAATCACAAGCGCGTAATGAAAACGACGCCGTGAGTGCTAGAATTTGATCATGAAAATTAAGAATTGGCGAATCCAATCGATTAGAAGATTGAGGAATTAGGGATTCCTTCTTTTCAATTAGGGATCTGTTGTTCTTGGTAACAGTGAAAGAGCAAATCTTGAGAGAGAGAGAGACAGAGAGAGAGCGAGGGAGGGAGGGAGGGAGGGAGGTTGATTTAATTTTTATATCTGGAATCTTAAAATGTTGTTTAATTACGTGGCGGATTCTTCAACGTTGATTTGGAAGAATTGAGAGGTAAGATTTGCGGATTTATTTTTTTAGGAAAATTAAGATAATAAAGAGACGTGGTTGAATTACGAGAAAGGGCTAAGAGTAGGGGTTTATTTTCCTATTCTCACAAAAACCTTGACCTAGAGGCAAGGCAAAGATGACGAGCCCATCCTGTTTCCCAGTTTGTCTTCCTCAATGTACAAAAGGGTTCGGTAGCGTGTGGGTAGGTACATGGTTTCTGTCGTGGGGTGTATTGATCTGCGCCGTTCTATTTCTGATATTTTCATTCAATGTACAAGATATGATTTCTGTAGTGGCTATGATTGTGATCTTTTATAATTGAACTTGATTATACAAGTTGTGAAACAGTAAGGTTGGAACAAAAGCACATCGATGCTGTTTCACTCAATGATTTAACTAAGCTATGCATGTTTACCGCAGGGAGAAGGTAAGAGATATTGGAAGATACAATAATAATGAAAAGCATACTGCGATGTTCTACTCAGCTTCCTTCACATAATTACGGTTATTTTTTAAATAATTTTTTATATTAAAATAAATATTAATAATAATTTTTTATTTTTAAAAATTTATTTTTAATATCAGAATATAAAAAAATTTAAAATTAATAAAAAATATTTAATTTTTTTAAAAAATATTTTTAAAACACAAAAACAAACAAATTTTTAATAAATTAAAAAGATTATATGCCAAACTTGCTGACTAGTTTGTGAAAGTGATTACGTTAAAGTGCCTTCGTTGCAATATTTGTAAGCCGATGAGTCCCAACGACATGGAAGGTAAAGGTGAATATACATATTGATGGGTTAATTTATTTTAAATTTTTTATTCTTTGTCTAAGTAAATGTTTAAAAGAGTCAAAGATAAAATGATAATTCAATATATTTAGACTTGGTAAAATATCAATCCTGGACAGCATAGATCTAGCATGCTTCTATGCTCAATATCTTTAGGTTCAGTTCTGTGCGAAACTCGTATATATATATATATATATATATAAATCTAGTGATTTGTCAAACTTAATATCTCTAGGTTCAGTTATATATTGAGTTGAAGTATATATAAGTTAGGCGTTAATGATTTTTTTTCTCACTATAAAATGAAATTAAGTAGAAGATTTTTTTTAGTAATTTGAGATAATTGTTTTGATGAATGTGCACAATGTAAATTTTATATCTTTATGGTGTGATTTGACGACAAGAACAATTATATAAGCTATAATATTTAAAACAAAAGAAAAAAAATCAAACAAGAACATAAATAAGAACAAAATAAGAAATTAAAAAAATAGTAAGCTTGATTTTAAACCCATGCTCTAATACCAAATTAATGAAAACATAAGAGGCTAAACCTTATAATTCACGATCAAGAATTGAAATACACATCCAAAAAAGTTGATGATGATGATGATGATGAGGACTTTGAGATGTAAGATTAATGTGAAAATTAAACAATGATAAAATAATTGTCAAGGTTAGAGGATCCACTAATGGTATTTCAAATAAGTATAATATAAACTCTTTTTATTACTTAACTAGAAACCACACACAAAGAAAGTTTCAATCAGATGATTTGTCATTAATAGCTCATTATAAATTATTAACATGATCATATTAATTATCTTATTTAAGTAACACCAAACTTTTAAATATTGTTAGGAATTCATGATGCTAACTTATGTTAACAACAAATAAAGTTTCTTTCATAGCACAAGTGTAGGTTATACCATACGGTTGGCTATGAAAGTGCCAAGCATTTGTTGTACCAAGTGTTATATAACACAAATCTAGATAACCATTTAACAAACAAGGTATTAAGAATTAATAAAATAAAAATGATAAGACATGTTAATAGCAAGTTGTTTAGGATATAAGCATTGAAGTCCATATTGAGTTTATATTATACTTATCCTAACACCATTAGTGAAACCATTTTACATTGACATAATGAACTTAGCTAAACATAATGAAAAAGTGAAACATAAATAAACAAGAGGAGAACATGATCATATAAGTATAGCAAAGGAAATGAAAAGCATAAACAAGAGATTAAGAAAAATATAACATGGAATAAAACTTGAACATTACAAATACAAATAAAAAGAGCAAAAACAAGATCTTGATCTTGATCTGAACAACCAAAATGCCAAAATGTATGGCAAATGCCTCCTTTTATAGGCCAAAATTTGAAACTATTGATTTGATGACTAATTGTTGAGTGGATGGCTACATCTTGACTTGGTGACAATCATTATCTTCTTGTCTGAATAAAATATCATTGCTAATGTCTGAATTTGAACAGATTTTTGTCATGAAAGTTCTAAGAAATTGTCTCAGGTTTCCAACAAAAAAAGAATCGGTGCATTTAGACTTCTAGAACTCGAAATATGAGCTAAAAACTGAACAGTGTCTGGGTTGCAGGACATATTCGAACTTCTCCGTTATTGCTACATTTGAACTTGAAAACAACCTTTTTGAATCTTGCACTCCTCATGAAAGGTTTAGGCCTATGTCTTAACTTTCCATCCATATAAAGCAGATCTAAATCCAAATTCTACAGCTCCAGTTATGATCCAATAACTGAATGGTGTTCCAGTTTGGACTCAACCAGCATCTCTTTTCTAAGCTTAGCTATCTCTTTGTCTTTTCAATTTCAGTAGAAACTCACTAATAAATCCCCTGATTTATGTGATAGGCCTACATTTAAGATGAACATTTACCATTTAGATATGTTATTATAAAACATGCTCTAGCTAATGAATTATTGATACTTCAAGTGCAAAATGATGATATAAAACCTTGATAAAAATACACTTTTAAGTACTAATCAGCAGGTCGCCTAGAACAATTAGATCACTTTCAAAAAAAAATATTGAGTTTCTCAACAATAGACACATTACCTAGAACAATTAGACCACTTTTAAAAAATCTTTTATTTTTTTATGCAATGGGCATGTTGCTTGGAACAATTAGACTACTTTTGAAAATCTTTGAATTTTTCATTGACAGGGTAGGTTGCCTCTCAAATGGCTAGTTTAAAAATTTTATATTGATGATCCTGTCATAAAATCCATAAGTGATACACAATCCATTACCGACGAGTATTTCATTGTTAATACATCGATAATATTTATTGATGGTTTGGCCGATAGAAAAATGGTTAGGTTTAATTTTTATTTGGTGCGGATATTATATTGAGGTTTCTGTTTGTAAGTAACTTCACCGATTGAATTACAAACGAACATGATATCCCTGATGGGAAACTCGTCAACGACAAGTTTTCATTGAAAAATCCCTTAGTGATTTATATGGCGATGGAAATACAACTTAAACACCGACGGAATATTCTATTAGAGATAATTAATTTTCTGGTAATGAAAGAACCAATTCAGTTTAATTTTGATTTTAAAAACCTAAAAAAAAAAAATTTAACTAGACAGATTAGCTGAAGCAAGAAATTTAAAGAACCAGTTCAGAACTTGGATATGTTAACTAAGCAAGTGTTAACAACATTTGAATCGAACTGTTTTTACCTACATTATCAAAGATAAATGTTGCTTTTGTGCTTCTCTAATTAATGGGAGGCAAACCAAATGGTAGTTGGCTGATAAAACTTTTTGTATTTAAGAGTGTTTTACTATTACCTCATCATACATGTTTCCTCACCTCTTCACCTTATCTTGTTTTTTTTATATATAATTTTATGTAGTTTTTTCTATGTTCTCGTTAGCTTTTTCCTAAACAATTTTGCACTGCTGAGTTTTAATATCAAAATCCTTTTCATGTAAAGATGGATGCAGTTGTATACTTGTTAAATGCCTATGACAAAGAGATGTTCGCAGAGACAAAACAGGAACGAAATGCCCTAAAAACCTCTAAGAAGATTCATAAATTTCGTTGGTTTTTCTCTTTAAAAAACCTAACAGAACCAAAGCAAAATCATCAGTTAAACTGATTTTGGGTTCAATCTAGTTTTGAATATATATAGGCCATGGATATAACCGGTGTGAGCTTGGTAGATTTTTTGGAGTCTTGTTTCTTAGCTTAATCAATGTAGTCCCTCGTGCATGAGTCTCTGATAACTTCAAATTCAATTTTGCTTGCCCAAGGTATATAAAGATAATTAATTATAAAAATAAGAAGTGTAATCTACTTGGAAGAGAGCACAAAATTGAGAAAATTCATGGTATTTAGAAAATAATTAGTTACATTTTAATAATTACTCTCTTAGCTGATTTTAAAAAAATAGATATAAACAGAAGAGAGAAATTTTAGGTGTAGATATTCTTATTATTTTTTATAGGCCATAAGTTTTATTTTTATTTTTTTTGTGTTTTTTTAAAATAAATCTAGAAAATGACTAATAAAATATTACTAATTAATCCCTGATTACCATAATTTTTTTAAAAAAACTACTATGTGATTTGTCAAATTTATAATTCCTCATTAACATGTAGTTTTTAATTACAAAAAGTAACAAGAAAAAATAGAGACACATAGGTAATAAATTGCAGCTCACGTATATTGTCATTCACATTATTTTTACAACAGAGTGGAGTTCGATTCTTTTTGTAAATTAAAAAAAAATACATATATAGGTTACGGATATGCCCCAAAACTAAACTTGATCATCAAGGAAGATAAATTAACAAGAGATGTTTTCTCCTTGCTAATAACATATTATTATTATTATTATTATTATTATTATTATTATTATTATTATTGCATCTTAATATTATCTATTTGAGATTGTGGTAATGGTGATAATTTAAAATATTTTTATTTAAAAATATATTAAAATAAAATTTTTAATTTTTAAAATTAAAATTTACATCAGGTTGCTAAACACTTCTCATCTACACAGTTGTCTGAGTTATGATTTCATACGGAATAACAATTATGCGCCCACTTGTTATTTTAAAAATCCTCTTTCCTTAATGTTGGGGATGGAGGAAAGCTTAGCATGAAAGAAACTGATCTTTACAGAGTGCCTCCCTTTCCTCACATGCCTCAATCATGTTTCCAATCTCATGGAAGCTGCTATCTGGCAAGCTTGGGGATCTTGTTTTTCCTTCAAATTGCAACTCCTTTTCATTTTTGGTTTAGATAAAATAAATAAATCATAAAATCAAGACCGTTTAATTGTGAAAACTGTTATGAAGGCCCTGTCATATCATAATAAGCATCCCAAAATTTTGAAAAATTTCAATCTAATCCTTAGATAAACTTTTATGTAATAAATAAATTTTCTTACCCATGCCTCTTTATTTCATAAGTCTAAGTCTTTTTATATTTATTAGGCATTAGAAAAGTTGGTTAATAAAAAATATTTTCTAATCAAACAAAAAGTTAGCTTGTTTTTTTTAAAAAAATTATTTTTCTTTTATTTTGGACGGAATGTACTTTCAAGAAGTTGAAAAAAAAATTTAAAAAATCCATATTATTTGTTGATTATATCAAATTTGGTCCTCAATCTTTTGATTACTATATATTTTGTTTTGAAACTTTTGTTTATTTATTTTTCTCAATCGCATTCCTTATAATTGATTTAAATGATATTTATATCAACTATAGTCCTCATTTTCTTATTGTTATTTGTTTTTTTCTTATCCTTTTCTTCATTGAATTTCTTTATTTATCAAATTTGATCCTTATTTTTTTGTTTGCTATTTGTTTTATTTGAAATAATTTAAAAAATTGAGCTTTCTTTTCAATTTTATGATCCTTTAACTTTTTTATCTGTTAGTTTCCATCTTTATTCTTTTAATAAGCTTGAAAAGAAAATAAAATATTAATAAGTTATTTCCAACTTATTTTCCATAGCATAATCAAGCACTAGAAAATGTTTTCCTACTTATTTTTCATGAAACTGTCAAACATAAAAAAAATTATTTAATTTTTAGGAATTCACTTTCCATGAAAATCACTTTCCAAAAAAAATGATTTTCCAACAAACAAATAGGGCCTCAGTGAGTCTTGTGGCTTATTGTGTTTTTTGTTTTCAATTCTTTTCAAATAAATGTTTGCTAATGTTGGCAATGTGAAATTTAGATAAATTTTTTGCATGTTAGTAATTAATGAGTTTATATTGTTAATGGTTTTCAAGTAAAATTATGTTGGTGTAATTAATGAAACACATGTGTGAGCTTGTATATCAGCTGAAAATCAAATTTTATTTATCGAAAAAAAGGTGTACCAACTCAAAACATAATGGTTGCTTGTAGTTTTGACATGCAGTACATGTTTGTGTGGGTAGAATGGGAAGGCAGTGCCTTATTTCAAGGTCAAACAAATGTTTGTTAATGTTGGCAATGTGAAATTTAGATAAATTTTTTGCATGTTAGTAATTAATGAGTTTATATTGTCAATGGTTTTCATGTAAAATTGTGTTGGTGTAATTGTAGAATACATGTGTGAGCTTGTATATCAACTGAAAATCAAATTTCATTTATCTAAAGAAAAGGTGTACCAACTCAAACATAATGGTTGCTTGTAGTTTTGACATGCAGTTCATGTCTGTGTGGTGATTAGTACTTAAAAGTGCATATTTATCAAGGTTTTATATCATCATTTTGCACTTGAAATATCAATAACTCCTTAACTAAAGCATGTTTTATAATAACAAGTCTAATACTATAAAATGCCTTAATATATGGTAAATGTTCATCTTAAATTCAGGCCTATCACATAAATCAAATGATTGATTGATGAGTTCAAGTATGGAAATTGAAAGGACAAAGAGAAGGTCAAACTTAAAAAAGAGATGTTGATGCAGTCCAAACTGAAACATTGTTAAGTAATTGGGTCATGTCTCGAGTTCTAGATGTCAAAATGATCTTACATTTTTACACAAATTCAGTAAGACATAGGCCTACAACTTTCATGTGAACACCAAGATCTAAGAAGGCCGTTTGCAAGTCTAAATTATAGCAACAACAAAGAAGTCTGAATCTGTCCTGCAGCCCGAACATTGTTCAGTGTTTGGCCCATATATGGAGTTCTAGAAGTCCAAATGACCTCTATTTTTTTTTCTGGAAAGCTGAGACCATTTCTTACAACTTTCATGTTTTCAAGTGGTCCCCGTTCTGATGCTAGCAATTTCGTTTTATTCAGACAAGAAGATAAGGATTTTTACCAAGTCAATAGTTGGCCACCCACTCAACAATTAGTCATCAAATCAATAATTCCGAATTTTGGCCTATAAAAGGAGGCATTTGCCATGCATTTAGGGGCTTGATTGTTTAGATCAAGAGCTTGCTCTTCCTCTCTCTCTTTATATTTTTTTTTTTTGTAATTTGTAAGTTTTGTTTTCATTAATATCTTGTTCATGCTTTTCATTTCCTCTCCTTTACTTAGTTAACTTGTATTTTATTTATGTTCTTATTTTGTTTATTTATGTTTCTCTTCTTTATTATGTTTAGCTAAGTTGATTGTGTCAAGGTGAAAAAGTTACACTAATGGTGTAAGAATAAGTATAGTGTAAACTCAACATGGACCTTAATGTTTAATATTAACATGTCTTATCTTTTTATCTTACTAATTCTTAATATCTTACATGTTAAATGGTTAATCTAGATTTGTGTTGTATAACACTTGGTACAACAAATGCTTGGCACTCTCATAGCCCAACCGCATGGTATTATCTACACCTGTGCTATGAAAGGAACTTGATTTGTTGTTAACATAAGTTAGCATCATGAATTCCTAACAATATTTAAAAGTTTGGTGTTATGTAAATAAGATAATTAATATGATCATGTTAACAATTTATAATGAGCTATTAATGACAAATCATACGATTGGAACCTCCTTCGTGTGTGGTTTCCAGTTGAGTAATAAGAGTTTATACTATACTTGTTTGAAATACCATTAATAGATCCTCTAACCTTGACATTTGTTTTTATCATTGTTTAATCTTTACATTAATCTTTCATCTCAAAGTTCTCATCAATTTCTTCTTCATCTTCATCTTCATCTTCTTTATTATTGGTGTTGTTGTTGTTGTATTGTTGTTGTCTATAATTTATATAATTAACCTCCTTGTGGTTCGACCTCGGTCTTGCCGAGTTATTTATTACTTCAACACTCCTATACTTGGGAGAAGACATCAATCTTTTGGTCGTGTCTTGTGTGGGTAGGATGGGAAGGCAATGCCCACGATACATGTATTTTTCTTAAGGCTATTGACAATAAAAATATAAAATTTCCTAAACCACCAGAAGGTAAATACAATAGAACTTTATATATAATTATAAGTTTACTAATTTGTGAAATTCTTATCAATCCTTTGACAAATGTAAATGTTGTTTGTAATTACATGTAAGTACTATCTATTGATTCTAGATATCCCAATGAGTATGGGTATTTAGGTCCATATAAAGGTCAGAGATATCACTTCCAAGAATTTCAGCATCGTGGATAATCAAGAAATCAGCAAGTTCTTAATCGTGTACACTCATTACTACGTAATATGATAGAACGTTCTTTTAGAGTATGGAAACAAAGGTGAAGTATTCTACAAAACATGTCTGCTTATTAATACAAAACGCAAGTTCAAATTGTAATGGCATCAATGGCACTACATAATTACATTAGAAGGAGATCGCATGATGACGTTGCATTTGTGAAATTTGATCGCAGTCCTAATTTTGTTCCTAATGACATTTTACCCAATGTTGTTGCACGCTTAAGAAGCCAGGAAAGCTGTAGTCAAGGCAGGATGTATTTTGTACGTGATGAAATTGCAGATAGTTTAATGGAACAATAAAAAATACTTTATATAAAGTATTTTTATTTGATGATGTAATAGCAGTAATTAAATCTACAATATTTCAATTAAAATCATCAATATTAATATATGTTTATTGTAGTTATTTTAGAACCTTAATTTGAAAAGCTTAATTGTTTGGGATTATGATAATGATTGCGGATCAAAGTGCTTTTCGTTTTGAGATTTATCTTCTAAGATTTGTTTTTAAAAATTATGTCATCAACACAAAAAAAAAAAAAAACAATCTAAAAACATTTAAGAGATTATTTTTAGGAAGAATAGATAAAAAAAAAATTCATAATTTTTTGGAATGTGATTTGTATCGCGTTCCTAAACGGTTACAAAACACCTGAAACTACTTTTTATATAATCTCAATTTCAACCACAGTTTTAACCAAATAACCATTAAACCAAACCAACCTAAACTAAAAGTGATTTTTATCAAGCAACTTTTTATTAAAAAAGTCTTTACTTTTTATTTGATCTGTTGTGCGAAATAACATCATTTATTTAATTAAAATAACTCATTTAAACCTATCTCTAATAAATAATGAGAAAGCTTAAGAAAATAATTGAGGGTTACCCTCGAGCATACAAGTCAGCTTCAAAAAGAAAAGACCAAACAAATTAATAACATAATTATTACCAGAAAATTAAAAAAAAAATTAAACAAATAAAAAAGGTCCACGATATTTAATGGAGCCACCACAATGTTAATTGGTAGTAGATTTAACTTAATTTGGTTGGTGAAATATCTTCCGGAATCCACCACATTAAAAGAAAAAAAAGTTGAACACAAAGTGAGTTGTATATTCATCTACTTTGATAAATAACATTAATGAACGTTTCGAATCATCAACATATAAAATGATTAAGATCCTAATTTCAATAATTGAATTGCAGTCATTTTCCATTTAATTTGTTTCGAGAAAATCTTTCTATCTATATTGAAAGCCAGCTATTAATTTATTTGCCCTAAAGTCAGTTCGTAAACTAGACTTAAAACAACACTGATTTTGACAATAAATGAGATATTGGGGTCCTTGAAATATATTTATCAAGCGAAAACTATGTGATTTGATTAATTAATTGCGTCAGTGTTGATGATTTTCCTTCTTCTTCTGTAAGTAGAAGTTTTAACAAAGAGAAAGGGACTCTAATACAAGTTAAGATATATCTCTTAATATATTCTTTATTCATAAATGCTTTTATATTTTTGCTTTAGTTAATAACCACTTTAGGGTTTAATTGACACACATTGCCAGGTGTTGTTATGGAAAAAGAAAAAACCCTAATGTTGCCGACCTTAACAGTAATACAATAGAAAGGCACCTTTCATGATAAATAATTATTTAACCATCTAGTAGGTAATTTAATGATAAAAATTTAAAATTAAAATATTTATTTCTTTATAGTTTTAGGTTGGAGTCCTATATTTATTAATATGATGGTTATTAAAGATTTATATAGTTATTAATTTTAAAATTTATAAAATTAATTGAGATATATACAAACTAGCTCGAACACAAACATTAATAATAATAATAATAAAAAGTTGTTGTTATCATTCGGTGCTCAACATAAAATTATCAAAACGTGAATCATGTTAGAAAGAAGGCAACGGTACGATGATCAAGAGGCAACATGTGTCCAGCATCTCACCCTTAATGTCACACCTGACGTTTTACCAAAACTCTTGGCTTCATGAGGGTGTGCCACCCGTGAAATCTCGATATAAATAATGCCTGTCAAAAAGTTATAAAGATTATTGGAGATCTTTGCCCGCAAGCTATTATGCCCAGCTCATTTTCAATATATTATTATTATTGGCAGCTGTTATTGTCAACATTGTCTGTGTTTGTTAATTCCCTTGTTTTTCTTGCACCTAATGAGTAATTAAAATAACATCTTAATTTTAATAGTATAACTTAATATATTAAATAAAACGTTTATTGGATTTCTTAATAAATTGAGAAAAAAAGTCAGATAAAATATCTTTTGTGTTTGTTAATATCATTTAAGATTATAAATAAAACTAATATATACCCGTTCAAGTGAATCAAACTCAATCTTTACTTAAACAATATTTCTTAGAGTCTTTAACATTAAACAAAAGTGAATTAAGTAATTATGTTTCAGGTTTATTTTTTAAAAAATTTAATATAAATATCTAAACTAGTTTATATGTACTTCAATTAATTCTATAAACTCGAAATATCATTCAGGTTTATGCTTGTTTGGAAGTGTGGTTGCTGTTATTTTTTAAAATGTTTTTTGTGCCAAAATACATTAAAATAATATATATTTTTTATTTTAAAAAAATTATTTTTGAACTCAGCGCATCGAAATAATTCAAAATATATATATAAAAAAAATTTAATAAAAAAATATAATTTCATAGAATGTGGTTTGCGTCATATTTTTAAACTGTGATTAATTGTGCAAGCAGAAGTTGCGTTTGAGTATGATTATTATTATTATTATTATTATTTTATTATTATTATTATTATGTCATGAAGAGGACAAGTAATTGAGAAGGTTTGCTGCACCGATTGATTCCTTTAAAAAAACGAGATATTCATCCATTGGCCTGGCTATGTCATATACTAAAAAATATATAAATAATATCTTTTCTGCAAAATCTTACTAAACTAGACCAAACTATTTAAAGAAGATCCAGTGGAACACATTGAGTAGTCCATTGAAAATAGCATTGGAGATATTAAAAAGCTTCTTTTTTTTTTTTTAATTTAAGAGGTGAAAAAGAAAGGTTATATTCTACCTCAACCTTTTCAAAGTTTCCCATGTCCTCTTGAAAGAAAGAGCTGGAAAAGGACTGGCACCACCAACATGAACAATGAAGAATATGAAGCTCATCAAGCAAAGGTAGAAATATATAAACAACATTAATATAATTATCGATATTATCTCCTTAACTATCTTGCAAAAATATTTTATGATTTTTAACACTTATTCATCCACAAAACAATTATGGAAAGCCTTGCAAAATAGAAATATGTTGCAAGTAACTCTTATTGTTTTCTAATGGTGAATGGAAAATCCATCAAGGATGAAGCTTACTTAGGACTTCATTATAATTGTTGATTTAACCAATTTCTACGACAATGGTTAATTAATATGTCTATATTTTATGTTTTATAATTAAATACTAAAGCAGGTACATCAAATGCCAATTACAGCGGTGCAAATAATTTCAAATTAATTGGACCCCAAGAAAGGGACGTGTGTATGTCCGTTTCTTGATTTTAAATTATGTCAAGCTTGGGACGCGGTCTATCATGGTTGGATCTTCAAAAGTATGATAACTACATCGCAAAGAGTCAATAATTTATGTCAACTTATGTGGAATACATGCATTATTGATCTGGTAAATTTATTTTTAAAAAATAACAGTTGCCTGATTCCCTAATATTTGTATTATTCAAGATTCTAGTACTTTGCTACACAAATCATATTCAAATATAGATGAAAATTACTTGACGTAAATATTTCTTTGATTCTTCCACTAATTAGAAAATACCCTTTGTAATATATAGAATTCTTGGATCTGACTCTGAATTCAATCCCCAAAGTAACCAATTGAAAGCCTGACACAAAGGGGAGAGAACTTCAAAGTGTAACAAAAGAGAGAGGAAAAGTTGGGGGGCGAAAAAAAGTCGACACAATGCTAATAAGGTTACTTTAACCTAGTGGAATCAAAAGAGAGAAAGGAAAAGAAATTCCGATTATTTCTTCCTAATTAAATATTATCCATAAAGGTAAGACTTACTGTTGAAGTAAGCTATGAAAATTGTGATTCGTGAAAAAACACTTCCTTCTTTTTTAAGCTCTCTTTTCATATCAAAAATAGGTTTATTTCAATCTTCTGAAACATCATAATTACTGGTTTTTTTAAGCCAAAATTCATTAATAAATGATAAAAAGACTCTAAGGAGAGGAAGATGCTAACTAGGAAGGAAGCATTTAATTCCCTGAAATATACACCTCGATCGCTCTTATTCCTACAAACCCTCTTCATCAACAACATTAACAAGAAACAAAACAGCCTTAAATGGACATTTATGAGGCAAACATTTATTGTTCTATCATCAACTATATATCAACAACAACGATAATAATTAACAAGACTAGCTCCTGTATCTTAATTAGCCACACGTTCTCTTTTGCTGCCTCAATTCCTTGTAGAACTTCTCGATAAACTCTTCAGCTTTTTTGTCCACAAAACCATTATCATCGTCAACATCTCTCAATGGAAACGGTGAGTCCGTTATCCTCAACTGCCTCACCATTGGACTCCTTCCAAACCCTGGCAACAGTGGGGACGCCTCCACAGGCAGTACCACTTCATTGTTGTTCAGCATCTCCAAAGCCAGCTTCACAGCACTCATGGTCACCATGTCATGATCATCGTGAGTTGGTGGCGCGTTGAATGCACATGGAAAGAAGTTATTGTAGTGATGGTGGTGGTGACGACGCTTGCTGATATGGAAGGGGAGCGAGTATGTGGGAGTGTTGCTGCAGCTGAACTCATACTCGCATGGTGCAGATGTGAATGAGACCTTGCGATGGTCATTGTGGTGGTGATGGTGGAACATGAGATTACCTATGGCTTTGCTTGCAATCTTGTTTCCACGTTTAAGCATCATGTTGAGATCAACCAAGAGTTTTCTCTTTGATAAACCCTTTCTTAGCATGAAGAAGATAACACGTACTATGCCCCATGCTCTTTTGGCTATCACTGGTAGATGGTGTTCCATTGTAGTTTATAATTTTTGTTCTTTTTTGAGAGAGTTTCCCTCTTTTTCTGAGGAGTTTTGAGAGAGAGTAGGAGAGAGGGAGAGAGAAAAAGGGAGGATATTTGTTTTGGGACGAGAGGGAGAGAGGCGAGGTGAGGGCCTTTATAAAGGGAGGCGTGGAAATGCAAACAAGCAAAAGGTTGTCCTTTTGATGTACACAACCAATGGATGCGCGGACACCTAGAATTATCTAGGGTTTACAAAATAATTGATTTAATCATTCTGGGCTGACCAAATCTAGTGTGAAAAAGCACGTGAGCCACAAAAGTGGGACCCATTCTTCTTGAACATTTAAAAGATTTGGTTTAGCGCTTCACCTCGAGCCAAGTTCTTTTTGTAATATAAAAAAAAAAACAATTGGATACCATTATATTTCAAAGAAAGAAAAAAAGCAAAGACCGGAAAGTTGTAAATTATTGGATCCAATAAAATAGTTTTATTCAATTATATAATAATAATAAAAAAAACAACATCAATAAACAAACTCAATTTTAAAAGCAAATATAATAATGATAACTAGAAGGAAAGGAGCACTTGTTAAAAAGGAAATCACCAAGTTGAATTCCAAGAAAATCCAATAAAAATAAATGAAATTAAAAAAAAAACACAAAATACTTAAATTACCTTGTCAAACTGTTGCCTAGGTCATAAGATTTGTGATAACTAGATCAAAATGAAATTGAAAAAAACCATGAAGTCTATTTTTCAAAATGAACAATGTTGAAGGGTGAATAAAGAAGAAAAAAAATAATATCAATCCATGTTAACTTTTCAAGCTCGTGATCTAAACATGAAACATGAAAAGTCTCATCTAGAAAAACTATGAATCTCAACCCCTGAAAAATCAAATACTGAATGATGAAATTGAACAAACAATCAATTATATTGTTGCTATCTAATTTTTTACCCTATTTTTGAAGAAGTTTTGAAAAAAACCAAAAATAACAAAAACCCAAAAAATATGTTCTTGATGTATTTGTGTCGTTTTCAGCATCTTTTTCAAAAAAAAAAAAACAGAGAGAGACAAGAAAAAGAAAAAAAAACAAATTTAATTTTTAATGACTTAATTAGAAGGGAGAGGACCAATTTGAAAATTGAAAACCCCTCTCACCAAGTAACCCATTATTTTAATCAAGTGGTCTACAATTATTCTTTTAATCTAATGGTTCATTTTTATTTTTATTTTGTCTCCAAGTTATCAAATGAATGGTTGAGATTCATTCTTGAAATCCAATAATTGATCTTGGTTTGCTTTGCCTTCAAGCCAAAGAATTTTATTTGCCTATAAATACGTGGTTATAACACACACAAAAAGGAGGGGAGAAATCTTAGCAGAAAAAAATTAAAAAAAAAAAGAGTATTTACACATACTTTCTTCATACCCATACAACACAAAAACTGTAAACTCAATAAACCTAAGCAGAGCCGCCGCCCAACAAAATCCAAAACCACCTGACCTACCTTTTTCCCCCACACAAACCAGCACACACAAATAGACCATCTATTTTAACCAAAGAAAACTCATCATTTCCTTCTCTAAGTCGTCATTTATTCTCATTATCACCGTCCACAACGATCATTGCCAAAACCAACAACCCATACTTCTAGCCAATCCCCATCACTAGACACCATCACTCTCTTGATTGAACCTTCACACTAGAAGTCACCTCTCACCCTAAATACCAGCAGGAAGGCCCATACCCGCATCGATCTTCAATCTTCCTCGTCTCCAAACTAGCAATTTTCGGTTTGCCAAACCCTAGCCTTTCCACCGAACTTTCCCCCACAGACTTCATCTCCACCAACCTCTTGGCCTCTTAGCCGAACCATTACCCACATCGAACCTGTCACTCCCAAACCTATGAAAAATCCAAGTTGTGCTTCTTCTTCTCTGTAATAGCCTCTTTTCTCTATCCCTACCTCTAGACACAACCAAATTTTCCTCCTTCATGACCATCCATCGGTTCATCCTCTCTAGCTGCAATCAGCACTGTCTATGGTCACCTCGGCTTCCCTTACTAACTCTCACCGTTGAGCACCAGCAACAACCACAACTACTTTGAAGAAAAAATAAATAAATATATATACAAACCGAGAGGGAGAAAGGATGAGATCTAAAAAAAAAAAAGCAAAAGCTATTGTTTGTGCTTTTTTTCTATCTTATAGGTCGGGTGAGAGCCACCATCGACACAAAAGGGGAGAGAGGAAGAAGACATTTCTGATCTACTAGGTTTCTTGTCTTTACTTGCTATGATGCATGGGCTCACATGCCTTTAATGGCATTGGTGCGTGAAACCCATACGTCGTCACTATTCATGCAACTTAGAAGCTTTCCAACACTGTTCCTAAATTTTATGTAATATCTCCAATTTGATTTGTGAAATTATAAATGATTAATGTGTGTGTTTGAATTATTCTAAATTTTTGCAATTTGTAAAAATATTATTGTATGGTGTGTGAGTAAAATATAGTAAAAGATTTATCCTTTTATCTTTCCTTTTTTTGCCATTTATTTAACACAAAGTAAAAGGCAATAAAAACAAAATAAACACACACAATTGAACATGCATTAATATAAAATGTTTTCTTAATATCTAGACCTTTTGGATAAATCTTTGGAATTGAGATCTAGGCTATGAATTTTAAATGTAGAAAAAAAAGATATAGGCAATCAACATTATAGCTCAATTGTTATTAATAATCCTTTTTCTTTGAAATATTGCTTGTTAAAAAAAAAACAATGTGAATAGCGATTTCCATGTTTTAAAAAAGAACATCCTAAATAATAGTCATTATACATCTTGTTAATTACTTTTACTTCGATGAGAAGTAGAAAAACTCAAAGAAAAGATAGGCAGAATGAAGGAGTGATTCAAAAAAAAAAGACAAAAATTGAAGAACCATTAAAGAATGCAAAAGTCCACAAAAAAATAAAATAAAATAAAAAACACTTTTCTTGATAACACAACACATATTGTGACTTGGCAGCTCATTTGATATTAAAATTTTTGGATAAACCCATTATTTGTGTTTTGTGTTTTCACCGATTTATAAAAAACAATATCATTTTATTACCAATTTAATACAAGAATTATTTAAATCAATTAAGTATAATTTATCTAAATTGATAAAGGAAATGCTCAAAAGAAAAAATAATGAGTGATGATATCAATAGAGATAAAAGTAAAGTTGATGATAATGTTTGATATAGTAAAAAAAGGGTAATCAATTGGTCATTGTAAATTGTTGATTTTTAAAAATTGTACTTAATAGATTAAAATTGAAAATATATTTATTTAATTTATTGAATTAATAATTTCGGGATACTTTCAAAAATGAAATTAACATTAAAATTTTGAAGTATATATGTTTCTCGTAAATTTTCAAAAAAATCTTCTTCTATTTCAATTTTTAATTAATAGTATTTCCCACGATAAAAAAAATTAAACAATAATTTCCATACTCAAAAACAATAATAATTTCATTATTATTAATCAATTTCCGACCCTATTTTTGGAACCTATTAATTAGTGGGCTAAAAGAAGAAGAGAGGTATGTACCACTCTGTAGGCCCGTTAGAATTTTACATTTTGGAAGTTGGAACTTCATAACCACTTGTAGGCCCATTTTTAACAATCTATTCTATTTATAAATAAAGAAAAAAACAATTGTTTAAAATACCGTTATCACTTCACTAATGTGCAATATGTGTTCGTATACTCATCGGTCATGATTTTCAATTTCTTAAAATAAAAATATAGATTAAAAAAATAAAATTCTATTTTCAAAAATTCCAAAAAATAAAAATAAATAGAATATTAAAACAATAAATTAACTCTAAAAAAATAAATTATTAGAAACTCCGGACATTTAAAGGCAAGATAACGAATAAGATTATGAAATAAAAATATAATATTTTGTGATTTATATAATTTGTTTACCAATATATATATATTCAAAGCTAGAATGACTTGAATTTTATTTTTATAGAATATTCATGATAGAAAAATATTTTAAAAAAAATCTAAATAGTAGGTTTACATAGAACAATCAACAAAACAATTACTAATATTATTAAATAAAAGGCTCAAATGTTGTTTGCAAATAAATATCAAAGTGATTGATATTTATCAAAACATGTTAAATACAATCCTATTCATTTAATTATAAGAAAAAAAAAATCATGATGGGTGGTAAAAAATGTTCTTGCCAATATAATAATAAATGATATAATCTTATTTAAAAAATAAATTTAAGATTGAATGGTATTTAATGGATTAACATCCTAAATAAATTCAATATTATTGAATAGTTATTTAAATATTATTTTAATAGTTTTATATAAAGATAATTTGACTCTAAAATGACACTCATAAGCTTGTTAGGATGAGTCGCGCCTGATCCAAACTAAAAAGCCTTGGTTTTTTTTTAATGGATGAAAGATTCCTATTTTAAAACAAAATACAATTCACATCATGTTGCTAGTCTAGGTAGACAACAAGTTGTTTTCTAGTGTAGATTCTAGTCATCTTCGGTGGCTATAAAGTTAGGGTTCAAGTTTGCAGACCCAAAATCTAATTTTATACTTGTTTTAATATAAAAACATCTAAAAAATGCTAGGATCTCATTAAAGCTATTTCAAACCAAAAACTCTTTCTAATCAGTTAAATCAAATAAAAAAAAAATTAAGTCTCGATCTACCTTTTCAGCAAGATAAAGAATTCAAATCACTTCGATGGAACTCCTACTTCCAAGACAAATTTATTGACATCTAGATTGATCTTCTTTTATGATTGAAATATGCATATTTTGACCTTCTTATCTCCTTTTTATTTTTCCAATAACTTTCTTTTGTCTTTCTCAATGTTTAGATACTAAAAAGTGAAAAAACAAATTAGGACTAGAATGTCAAGTATATAAACTTTAGGGATCAACTATTGGGTAAACTAAGAATTCATGGACTAAATATAGTTTTAAGCTCTGGGCACTATTTTATTTTATTTTTATTTTGATCTTTATTTTTTAATCCATAATAAAAAAATATATTTCACAAAATCAATCTTTATTAAATTGTTGAAATATTTATCTAACTTTTGCCCATGCGAGAGTATACAAAGCAAAAAAAACTTAAACATATAAAATCATGCTAACATAACTTAAAAGGACAAATAAACTAAAATTAGATAACCAAAATGAAAAACAAAAAAGGCATTATTAAATGAATAGTTACATCCACATTGTCATGCGAGGGAGTAAAAAATCCAGTATAGTGAATTGTTATTATGTTTTAATTGTTACTAGTTAGGTGACCCGTGCTACGTCGTAGATCATTTTTTTTTTTTGCATAAAAAATATATTAAAAAAAATTAAGATCTAAAAGTGTTAAGTCTATCTACAAAGCTAGACCTAGGAGCCTTGAGTCTGGCTGTAACGCTTAACTCAAGAATAGTATTTATACTATTAATTATAATACCAATATTAATATTTATACTACAAATCATAATATTTGAAATATTAATAATAATATTAAACTTGCATGACCCAAGTTTAAGTGGGTTTGACTGCAACGCTATGACCAAAAGCCTTGGATATAAGTCTAGCTACAAGGTTGTGTCATAAAAATGTGATAATTAAATATAAAAAATTAATATTATGAAATGAAATTAAACAAAAAAAAAAAGATTAATTGAAAAGGAAAAAACAAATAAAAAAAAAAACAAAGCAAAGCTATTCCAATTAATAGTGCTTTACGATGAGGGGTACACTAAAATCCCCTCATGAGCTCATGATAATCAAATGAAAAGTAAATAAACAATATTATAAAGTTTAATTCTTAATCAAATCAATATTAAAAGATGAAATTGAAAAAAGAAAAAAACTACTTAAAAAAAGAAAAAATTGAATAAACTAAGTTAACCCACCAATCCTGGTTAACCCGTCAAACCTGGGATTCGTGTCATGAGAGTGTGATAACTAAATAGAAAAAAAATTAATATTAACAAACTAAATTAAACAAAAAAACCTATAACTAATAATATTTTTTTCAAATTTATTAATTATTATATTTAGTTTGAAAGTTTATTTTGCTCCTATATTAGCTCTTGAGTTTGAAAGATGAGAGAAGGAATCATTGAATTATAGCAAAGAAAAGAGAAAGTTTATGAAAGGCCCATTTTCAAAGGAGAAACTAATTGTCCACAGTGTCAAGGAGTTGCATTTTACAAGCAGTGTTATTAAACCCGGCTCGACCCGGTGGGTCGATACAGGACCCGGTCGACCTAATGGTTGGACCGGTTCGGGTTTAATAAAATATCGACTATGGCAACAGCCTGGCCACACCTGGACAACCCAGCGGGTCGACACATTACCCGGGCGAACCTGGACGAGACCCTGTTTTTTTTTTTTTCAAAACCATTAGTAAATATACTTTATGTTCCCAAGAAAAAAATCATATTTTTTCAATGTTGGATAAAAACCCTTTTAGTTAAATACTTCAGCTTAAAAGAATAACATGATATCTTTTCAATGTAAAATTTGAAGCCCTTTCATATATATACTCTATGTTTCCATGGAAAAAGTTATGTTATTTCAATGTGGGATTTGAAACCTATTAGTATATATACTCTATGGTTTCAAGAAAAAAATCATGTTTTTTCAATGTGGGATAAAAAAAACATTTTCATTTAAATACTTCAACTTAAAATGATAACTTAATATATTTTCAATGTGAGATTTGAAACCCTTTCATATATATACTATATGTTCCTATGAAAGAGGTTATATTTTTTTAAAGTGGGATAAAAAAACTTTCTAAAATATTCTTTTAAACTTCATTGTTTACAATATGTATAACCTATTTTTACATGAATATTTTCATATGAAATATATATATATATATATATATATATATATATATATTAATTTTTTCGGGTTGACCCATAAAACCCAAGACCCAGTCCCTTGGTTGGGTCAACCTCCAAGCCGGGTTTAATAACTATGTTTACAAGATGAGTTATATTTAGGTTTTTTTCATTTATCTTACCGGAAAAAATAGATCAAGCCTAAAAAACGTTTTTAGTTTAGGTTGAACTTTCATGTTTTAATTGATTAAATGCTAGTTTAAGATTAAAAAAAAAAAAAAGGTTTATTGAGCTCCCAATAGTGTTTTTTAGACCTAAGAGTTGGCAATTGGACTTTTCGGTCACTTGTTGCTGCCAAAATCTAGAAGCCAACGAGTCATCTGCGCTTTAAAAAAGAAAAAAAAAAATAAAGAATACCTAGGCATGCTAAGCCACCTAGGCTTGCATGCTTAGCTTAATTTTTTTTTTTTATGACTTGTTTTCTCATAGGTGATACGTTGTCTGTTGTAAATTTGCTTTTTTAAAAACAATGAAGGGTGGAGTCACCTGCACATCTAGTTTTTTTTTCTTTTATACTTAATTTGATTTATTTATATTTTTTTAATTTCATCATTTTTTTATATTTTTTTTTAATTTCATCCTTCTACATTTGTTGATTTTGAATTGGGTTTTATAATTTGTTTCAATTTGTTTTTTGTAGATTTATCGTGATCTCAAACAAATTTCTTAGCATTTTGTTGATACTAATTTTGCAAGCATTTATTTTTTATTGTATAACTAAATAAGAAATAGTTTCAAAGATAACAAAGTTATTAAAACTAATGTAGTTCATGACCTACATCGCGAGTTTGGTGGATTAACTTGTATTAATTGAAAATTAGGCTTTATAATTAGTTTCATTATACTTTATATAGGGAGATCACAGTCTCAAATAAACATTCAACATTGGATCGATACTCGATTTTATGAACATTTATTTTTTTTATCAAGTAATTAAATTAAAAATAGTTTAGAAAAAAGTTATTAAACCAAGTAGAATCCATTACTCAAGTCACTAGTTTAGCGTGTTAGCTTAGGTTAATTGGAAATTAAACTTTCTAATTTGTTTCGATTTGCTTTTAACAAAATTATTGTTATCTCAATATTGGATTGATGATCATTGTGAGCGAATGTTTTATTATTATACAATTAAATAAAACATAATTTAAATATATATTAAAATCATTGGAGTCCATGATCTAGATCTTGGGTTTGGTATGTTAATTTGTGAAACCCGGGTCGATCTAATATGTTGACGTTTCAATCTTGAATTTTTTTTAAAAGTCAAATTTTACTAATTGTTTGGGCTACCTTAGCATTTGTCAAGTCAACTATGTTACGTAAGGAAAACTTTCACATGGTTTAACTTGAGACCTAAGCTAGGTAAGGAGTTGAGTCGAGAGATTTCAAGGTTAACACGATAGTCCAAGTTTAATGATGAAACTATCACAAAGTTCTTTGTGACAAAGACATTCTTTTTTGACATTTAAAAAAATAAAAATTGATTCGACCCACAATATAGTAAGGACCAATTATTTAGCATGTTGAGAGATTATCATGATTTTTTTTAGTATTAGGAATTTTTTTTTTTAGAATTGAAACTTGATCTAGAGATAATGATTATAATTTATTTATTTTTGCTAGAAATATGCTAGCAACAACTGAACATTCATCTTTTTATGTTTAAAACAATTTTGGTTTGATCCATAGAATAGCGTGAGCCACTACATATTAGCATACAAAAACAAAACAAAATATATTTTTCAATTGTTAAAGACAACAAAAACTTAGAAAAAAAAAATCTTTCATCCTTACAAAGTCACGACCATATTGATCTTTAAATCTCATTCTATTTTTGCAACTACACTTGAGACTAGAGGTAGTCAAACCTTTGTAATTTTAGTTTTTATAATATGCACAAATAGCAAAAAATTAAAATTATTATTTATAGGTTTATTTAATGCTCAAATATCTTTAATTTTTTATTTTTTTTTAATTTAAGCATTACTTCAAATTTGTCTAACAAAGTTCATTAAGGCTCAACAAAAAATTGTACTTGTAAGTAGTTTTATTACAAAAAATAGACCCGACCAGCATAAAAACGCATGTCACCTATCTAGTTTTTAGTTAAGTGATAAACTTGTAATTTTTGAAAGAATTATACCTAACTTATTTTACATTTAAGAGTTAACTTGTTTTAAGTGGTTATCTTACTTTATATTCAAACTTTCGCAGCAACTCCTTTTCTTTTAAAAAAATAGCATATAATTGTTTCTAACAAGTGAATAAAAAACTCCAAAGTTCAAAATATTTAACTTGACTATTTTTTAGTATGTATAATGGCTAGGTGAAGGTTTTTCACCTATAAATACCACTTATTCACTTCATGTGAACCACCTTACAACCTTAAATTTTACAACACTTCATGTTTACAATTTTTTTGTATTTAAAAGCTTTCATTGTTTTCATAATATTATGAGAGTTTTAAACTTTCTTTGCTTCAAATCACAATTTCACATTCTACAACTAGATTGCATTCATAAAGACTTCAGCCCTATTTATTGTAATATTGTTTTAATTGTAAGGGGTGAAAATTCTTTTAAGTAACATACTTGTTGTCATAACCTAATTTTTGACCATTTTTATTTTAATTATTATTATTATAAAAAATGATGATAAAAAAATAATAATGATGAAAAAACAAGTAAAATGAAGAATGAATTAAAATTTGGGTTAAGGGCAACATGATTGGAAGTTTTGGGGTTTAATTAAACTTTGGAATTAATTTAATTAATCCAATCAAGGGTTTAATTGGAGAATTGATAAGTTTTTGGACTTAATTAAGCTTGGAATTAATTTAATTAATCCAATCAGGGACTTAATTGAAGAAATATCAAAATTTGGGGCTTAATTGGGTCTAAATTGAAAAAATTAAAAGCCAAGTACCCGCTTGAAAATGTCGCAGAAAGGCAAGGATCCAATTACATTTTAACAAGGGATTTAATTGCAAAAATTATAAGAGTTACACGGACCAAATTCATAGCTTTTGGAACCAGGAAGCGGGGTCGTTTGGCAACGACTGTTCACCGCCCCTTTACTTTGCAACGGCTCTGCCTTTAATGGCAGAGACGTTTCGTCCGGTGGCAGCCAACGCGAACGTTTCTTCATTGAAGGCGTCGGTTACGGAGCATTTAGGAGGCCAGCCGTGAATGCAGAGGGGAGAAGGCAGAGAACACGAACAGAAAAGGAAAGCAGAGGAGAGCAGACGGTAAGTAAGGAAACCCAACAAACAGAAACACACGAACAGAGGGGAAGAGACTGAGAGGAGGACGAAGAGAGAATTCTCCGGGAGTGCTCGAGCTGTTGCTGTCTCCTGCGCCTTCGAATCGCCAGGTAAGGCTTCCCTGTTATCTTCATTTCTGCACCTTTAATTTAAGAGAAGAATACGGGGCTATGGTAATTTAATTACCTTTGCCCTGTGCAGTGCACGCGTGGTTTGTACCACGCGTGCATGCAGCCCAGCCCCCAAAAAAATATGTTGGGCTGGGCCCGGCCCAGCCCAAAACCAAAAAATAAAAAAATAAAAGAATAGAAAGTGTAGAAATAAAAATGTTTTTTTACATGTCTTAGAAAAAATGTATTTTTATCAACTTATTCAATGATATAGGATCATGAATAGAAAAGAAAATATACTGATTTTTTTTATAGCCACGACTTTTTATCAACACCGGAGTTGAAATTATTTGTGGTGGAATTTTTACCAGCGTCAGAATTGAAATTATTCAAGATCGAATATTCACTGACGCCAGAGTCAGGAATATTATAAACAAATCATCATAGCATAAGTGAATAAATGTTTAGCAATTTAAGATAAAATCAGCAATGCAGTTTGCCTCAGGCAGAACGTTTAAGGGGTGATAATATATTTCCTTTTACATAACCAGTCGCGTACCATAGAATCTCTGTTGACCAGTTAGGGTTCCTAGTGACCATAATACTAGGTGGCGACTCCTTAAACAACACCATTTTTCCTAAAAAAAAACAAGATACCATAAATCTGTTTCTTTTTCCATAATCAGGATTTATTTGTAAGGTCGCCGCGATGTCGGGTGCGACAAAATAATTGCTAAACTGTCATAACCCAATTTTTTACCATTTTTTTATTATTATTATATTTTATTTACTGAAAAGGATAAAAAAAATTGATAATAATAATGATGAAAAAAACAAGTAAAATGAAATAATTGAAGAATGAATTAAAATTTGGGTTAAGGGCAATATGATTGGAAGTTTTGGGGTTTAATTAAACTTTAGAATTAATCTAATTAAGTTTGGAATTGATTTAATTAATCCAATTAAGGGTTTTATTGAAGAATTGATAAATTTTAGAATTAATTGAACTTGGAATTAATTTAATTAATCCAATCAAAAAGAGAAAACAGAACCAGTGGGGAATTTTGGGGACGAAAAAGAAAGCGTAAATCCAGAGCAAAAAACAGAGACAAACGCCATAAAAAAAACAGAGGGCCAACGTTAACATCTCCATCTTCTCGAACGCAGGGGACAGAGAGAAGAACGAAAACAGAGGAAATTCCAAGAAACAGAGAGGCTAGCAGAAGGGGAGAACAAGAGAGAAGCAATACACAGAGACGAGTATTGGCTCTGTCACTGCCTTCGTCCCTGCAAACAACGAAAACCCAGAATCAAAGCAAATTCCCAGCAGGCCGGCCTCTTCATCATCTTCTCGGTTTCAAAAGCCGCTGAACAAACAAAAGAGCACGCAGACAAGTGAACATAGAAGGAAGATAAAGGGGAGCAATAGGCGAGAATCCATCCGTGCTGCAAGCACCTTCGCCTCCCGAAGCAGGTACGCTCTTTCCTTTCTCCTTTATTTCTCTGCATTTTGTGTTTCTAAACACTGTGCGAAGGTAATTTAATTACCTTCGCACAGTGCAGCACGCGTGAATTTACTTCACGCGTGCAGGACGTAGCCCAGCCAGGTCACTGGCTTGGGCCAGTGACCGGGCTGGGCTGGGCTGGGTCTAGCCCAGTCCATGTGGGCTGGCTGGGCCCAGCCAAAAAAAAAGAAAAAACAGAAAAATAATAAAAAATGTGTATGCATGAATAAAAATAATGTAAATTTATTGGTTTATTCACTGACGCCAGAGTCAGGAATAAAAATACTGGTTTAAATTTATATTATTTTTATTCGTTGTATTTTTATTTTGTTTAGCTAGAAAAATAAAAAATGTGTGCATGCGTAAAAATAAATTTATTTTTTTGTATTTAATTATTGGCACTAGAGTAGGAAATTAAAAAATATTGATCTAATTTTTTTTCTAGCTACGAATTTTTACCAACGCTAGAGTTGGAATTATTTGAGCTCAAATATTCACTGACGCTAGAGTTAGGAATATTATAAACAAATAATCATAGCATAAACGAATAAACATTTAGCGATTTAAGACAAAATTTGCAGTGTAGTCTGCCTTAGGCAGAACGTTTAAGGGGTGATAATACATTCCCTTTTACGTAACCAATCCCGAGCCATAGAATCTCTGTTGACCAGTTAGGGTTCCTAGTGACCATAATACTAGGTGGCGACTCCTCAAACAAGACATTTTTCTAAAAGAACCAGATGCCAGAAATCTGTTTTTTTTTCCATAACCGAGAGAATTATTTTTAGGGTCGCCGCGATGTCGGGTGCGACACCTGTTATGAAAATAAAAGTGACACTTGAATCACTTGAGAAAATATTAGTTGTGAAACATTGAAAGGTTTAGATCTTAATCCTTAAATAATATTGGAGAGAGGTTTTTTCAATCTTGATCCCATAAAAAGATTATTGTATGAAGAATTAGATTTATTAAAGTATCAAACTTTTAACTAAACTATAATTCACCCCTCCTCAAATGCTATTTTAGACTTTTAAAAAGCATAGACACACTTTAACTTAGAGGGATTGGCCTCCATGCCTCTTTGGTTTTTTTTTAAAAAATCATTCACCTTTATCTTTCTTAGATGAAATGGATGACACATCATCCGTTGCAATATTTTCTAATCACCAAAGATGGTTATGGTGACAAAAAAATCTAGATTCAAATTTTGGAACCCTAAAAACTCAAATTCCAACCTCGCTTGAAAAAATAGGAAACCATTATATAGCCCTCTGAAACCTCATTTCTAACCATATAAATATATTTTAATCGGACTAAAATCCTAAAATCAAATCAAATAAAAATAAAAATAAAGCATTGTCGAGAATTGATCTACTTTTTAGACATTATTGAATGTAGAAACCCTCCTTTATTGAGTTCTCCTTCTAAAAATGAATCCATATACACCGAAATAATAGCTATTAGTTATTGAAATTGTTTATGTAAGAGCTTTCTCTTTCTTTTCTTTTTTTAAAAAAAAACTTTCTCTCTCCTTTCATAACAACCAGGGATTGAAAAGAAACATAAAGTTTCATAATTGAAATATAAAAGTTAAAAAAAATAGGGACCAAATATAAAAAAACTTGAGGGACCAAATTAGACTTTTCGGCACACTTTGTACAAATTTATTTCTTATATCATCTTTTATACTTTATCTTTTATTTTATTTTTTTACAAAACCTTAAATTATATTTCATAAAAATATATTACCCTTTGTCAAAAAAAAAAGGTCTTTGTTGTTTGACAATTTACTTAACTTTCTTCTCATTTTAGATTAATCAAATATGATAGTTGTGATATTATATAATAAACTAAAATATATGGGAGAATTGCAAATTCTTTGTGGATTTTTTTTGGGTTTTTCTAAAACACATAACACAATGAAAATAGTAATTTAAAATTTTTCTTAGAAGACCCAAAGATCTTTTAGATAAACTAGGATTAGGGTTTAAGTAAAGATTACCTTAATATTAATTCTTCTTTATGAGGTTTGATAAACTCTTTAAGGCTATATTGTTGAAAATCATAAGTTGTCTAATTGTTCAACCTCTAATAGTAATCTATCCAAACTAGTAGATCATAAATATCATGAAGGCATTTTAAACGAGAGGGATTGGTATGTATTGAGTGTTGACTCTTTCTTTTTGTGTTTTCATGTGTTTTTGTACTATCCAGTAACATATTTCTCTATAAAAATTAAGGCATAACATTCTATTTATATGTTAATCTGATAACCCTATAAATCATAAAATATCACTTTGTCCTTTGAATAATATCACATATTTTTTTTCATGATAATTTTATAAATTCATGTAATCAAGTCATCTCTTGATTTTTTTAGGTTTATAATTATAATACCATATATAAATTATGTGATAGTCCTTAATTTATAAAACGTATTTGCAATAAAATCAAGAAATAATTCATTACCTTAAGTGAATCAAAGAAAATATTCTATTTGTTCTCAAATAATATTTATTGTGAAATCCTTGGCCAATGTGAAATGAAATTTAAAAATAGTTTCTAGTCTTATTCAAATAATTAATGACTACAATGTCGAGAACAAAAATAATTTAACAAAGCAAACATACTCTATGTTATAATGTCTAGATCGAAAATTTCTTGATAAAGAGATAATAATTATACTGAAAAACTGATCATTGAAATAATAAGTCAAACTATTTATAACTTTTCTAATATTTAGGGATCATGACATATTGCTGGATATTATACTTGATTTTTAAATATAAATAAATCAATTATTAAATTAACAATAAATTAGATTTTTTTAATATATTTATTTCTATTTTATTTAGGGTTATAATTTATATTTAGACCAACTTATTATGAAACTTAATAAGTCACACATATAAGAACCATTTGTTAAAAATTAAAATGAAATTATTAATAATGTGTGACTTGATTGTAAATAAGTTCTAAAAATTAAGGATTGAAATGTAATTAATACAGGAGATTATAATTCTAGACCTAGAAACAATCAAATAAGGACTTGATTAAATAAATTTCTAAAATTAGAATATAGTACAGAACAGCTAAACCAGGAAAAAAAGAGCTAGGACTTAAAAGTATAATAATTTATGTATTCTAATGGTTTAAGAGATTTCTGACTAGTGGTACGTGTAAATTACCGTTAGAGGCTGACCATTTAGACGACTTGTGGTTTACGACAACCTAACTTTGAAACAAATACTCGAAGCTGAAAAAAATTTAGGTAATATCCACTTAAACTTTAAATAACTCTAAATCTGTTTGACGAGATTCTCGGGACTCCCAATAAATTTTAAATTTACCATTTCTGTTATGTGTATGCGTTTTAGGAAACCCAACAAATAGATCATCAACTATGAACATTTAGAAATAATATTTTGATGCGTTAAGAATTTATAATTATAACCATTTTATAATTATATTTAAAAAATATTTTTGTTTAGGATTAAATATATATGTCTTATTTTTATTTTAGATTTATTAATAAAATATAAATGAGTTTTAAAAATAAAAAATTATTTATTAATAAAAAATATGTTTTTTATTTCACTAAACCCAATGCCGTGTATGCTAAGTGGTCGTTTGATATTATGATACAATTTTTTTTTTAAAATACTTTTTAATTTAAAATAAATCAAAATAATTTTTATTTAGATTTTTTAATATTAGCAAAACAATATCATAAAAAATAATTTAATATATACATTTTTTTTGTTTGCAGATAAATATAATGCAGGTGGAAAGAGTTTCCAAAGCAGCAACACCCTATCTTTCCCATCCCAACGTTACATCAACCACCCACCACCCTGTCTGTCCATATGTGTATGTGTGTGTATATTATATATATATTCCCATCGCACATGTCATATCACATCCTATCACTTATCTTTCTTATTTATTGATATATTCCCATATTTGTCACGTCATGCATATCATGCCCGCAGTGGCAGTGCCTGATGATGACGTGGCATTATTTATTGTCACTCTTAGGCTTAAAAATAAAATATACTCTTTAATTAGAATTAAAAACAAGTTCTTGTTTAGGCTACCGTGGAATATGGATGGAATGTTTATTTTTACTATTATTTTTATTATAATTTTGGTTTCAGCTTTAAAGAATGAATCGAGAGAGACGCATGCAAAAACTCATCATGCTGTCCTCTGCCGTGCCTTTATGGTTGGTTGGCTCCCTACTGCTCTTTTTCTCGTAAGCTTCCCCTCCCTCCCATTCCCGCATTTTATTACTCTCCCTTTTCTTTTTGCCCCTCTCTCTATCCCTAATTTACTCGATTGCCATGGACTTCATCAAGCCTGATTGTTTCTCCTTTCCAAAAATACTTTTGAAAAAATTTAAAATTTTTAATTTTTTTTTATTAATTTTAAATTAATATATTTTTAATATTTTTCAAATTATTTTGATATGTTGATGTCAAAAATAATTTTTTTTTTAAAAATCATTAACATAAATTTTAACACGAAAAGTTATTTGAAAAACAATCACAATCACACTGCCAAACAAGCTCATCATCTTCTTCTATCTTCTAAAATCCACTTATCTGCGTTAATATCACAAAAAACCCTTTTCAGTTAGAAAAAAGTATTATTGCCTGTTTCACAAGGAAATTACTTCGTAAATTTGTTTTAGTTTTTGAGATATTTATATATCCTTAATTATCTTCATTTCTTCTTACATTTTATTATTTTAAGTTAATCTTAAAGTTGTTTTTTCTCAATTTCTCTACAAAAATATGCTTATATATAGAAATTCAAAACCTAATTAATTACAACAATTAGCACTAAATAATAATAATAATAATAAAACAACGCACGTGGAATAATAAGAAACACAACCAAGGGAGGCAATCATAAACAAATTAACCTAAAACAATTTTTAACTGTCACACCAAAATGATCCGAAAGGACATATCTGTCATTACGAAACTCCATCTGAAAAGAAAAAAAGAACTTCCCATTTCCCCACACAGTGGAAAGGAAGTTTGAAGAGTGAAAGAAAAGTCTATTCTCTCTCTTCTCTCAAAGCCGAAAGTGACAAACCAATGAGAAAGACGCACATAATACACAGACAGACAACACAGCAAAATCCTCAAACGCAAAGTCACTGCCCACCACCACCACCACCGCCTACTACTACTACTACTACAAGTACTGTTGTTGTTCATCCCTTCATTTCCCCCCCTAGTTCCAAGTTCTAATCCTCTTTGACGAGCAAGGTTGTCCTTCTCCTCTTCCTCCCTTCCTTCATCTCTCCTTCAACAGTAAATATATTTAGAGAACGAAAAAAACAAATTCTACAATTACATATTGCAAAGCCACCATTAAAAAGGAATCAATTTCCGTTTTGTTTCTTTCTTTCTTTCCCCAATGAGGTGAGGGCCAAAAAGGGATTGTAAGGAAATGTTTCAGCGGTTAGGGACGATTGCTTTTCAGGTTTGGATCGGCCATACGGTGCCGTAAAAGGAGAGATCTCTCTCTGGCTAGTGAATGTTTTGGGGTTTTGTGGCTGAGACAGATCGTTTGGTGTGGAGCTCTGATCTCGAAAGGTTTATGGTCTTCTCGTGTTTGGGGACTGTCTGATAAGTAGACAAAATACAAGGATGAGGAGGATAACGATGTATCCATCCTGGACGTCGTTGTCCCTTGTGGGTTTTTCTCTATCTTTACATTTCACAATCAGCAGCCATTAAAAATCCAAAAAGCACTTCAAATTCTGGTTAAGGAAGAGAGACTAGCTGGGCTTAGTTTACTTTTATTTAGGCTGTTTGAGTTTTAACAAGTGTCTCCCAGCTGTATGTGTCTGTTTGTTCAGGCCCTTCCTTTCCTTTCCTTTCTTTAAGCTGGTAAAGGTGTTGTAATCTATGATTAAAAGAGGTTACGTAGGTGGATTTAAAGCTGCACGAAGTTGGTTCAAGGTGTGATTAAGCACAAGAAGGTAGTTGGGTTAGAAGAGGCACTCAAGGGGTTTTCTTTGGGATCTTGTCGGGCCTTAGAAATTTAGAAGCTTGAAAGGGAAAGAACCCGCCCACTTTGTGTGGTTGTTGTGCTGCAAATATATATTTGGTGGGTATTTGTGAAGTTGAATTTGAATATGGCAATGTCCTGCAAGGATGGTAAGCAGCCTATCATGGACAATGGCAAGTATGTCCGGTACACGCCTGAGCAGGTCGAAGCCCTGGAAAGGCTCTATCATGATTGTCCCAAACCCAGCTCCATTCGCCGCCAGCAGCTCATTAGGGAGTGTCCAATTCTCTCCAACATTGAGCCCAAACAAATCAAAGTTTGGTTTCAAAATAGAAGGTATAATAATAAATTACTGGTTTCACAGCCAAGAAAACAGATTTTCGATTTTTTTATAGTGTTTTCTATTTGTTTGACATGTTAATTTGACGTACTTTGCTTGTATAGAAGAAAAAAAATGGAAAGGTTTTTCTCCTTTAACTTTTGTACTCCGGCTTGATGCCCCTTGCTGAACAATGTGATTTTTGAAATTCTGGATTTACTATCTTTCCATGATTTTATCTTTGAATTCTTTTGTTATGCTTGTTATATTCTTCAGATGTCGAGAGAAGCAGAGGAAAGAGGCGTCTCGCCTCCAGGCGGTGAATAGGAAGCTGACTGCAATGAACAAGCTTCTGATGGAGGAGAATGATAGGTTGCAGAAGCAGGTGTCGCAGCTGGTGTATGAGAATGGGTACTTTCGCCAACATACCCATAACGTGAGAATTCTGCCTCTTTTTTCTTGCTATATCATCCGCTGCATATCATATCATGCTTGTTTACTGGGAACTTGAAAGGGACTGTAAATTGAAATTTTGGAATTGCTGATGAGATGTGGAAAAAAAAATTTCTATTCGCTATAACTTGTTAGCAATCAAGGGGTGCGCAATGTAAACGCTTTTCTTTTTGTTAGAAAAAGAAATTTTATTATTTATTTACTATTGAATTATGTGGAAATTGAGATAGAGATGGTTTGTTTTCTTTCAGACACCGCTTGCAACCAAAGATACAAGCTGTGAATCAGTGGTGACAAGCGGTCAACACCACCTGACACCTCAGCATCCGCCAAGGGATGCTAGTCCTGCAGGGTTAGTGGGGTTCTGGTTGTTAGGTCCTTTTCTATTATGGTGCTTTGTGACCACTTGGTTGTGTGTACGTGCGAGCTAGTGTGGAATTTCGAATTGATGCTTTGTATTTTTTCTAGGCTTTTGTCCATTGCAGAAGAGACTTTAACAGAGTTTCTTTCAAAGGCTACTGGAACTGCTGTAGAGTGGGTCCAAATGCCTGGAATGAAGGTATCTCTCAGTGTTTTTTTTTTTTTTTTTTTTACTTTCATTAATTAAGAACTATTTTATCTTATAAAAAATATTGCAAAATTTAATCAGCTAAATTATTTTATTTTATTTCTTTAATTGTTTTGCATTTAAAGGAGAAGTATATAAATATGTGAAGACGTAACTAAGTTGATCTCCTCATTACAAGCGTCTATAATGTCAGGCTACTGAATGCTAGAACTTCCATTGATTTTTTTTCTAAACCGTGGTTTGATTTGAATTTCTTGATCTGAAAATATATGCTTTGCTCCTTGTCCATTTTTAGCATTAAGCGTGAATTCCACCAAGCTGGGATTTTCTAATCTGTTTCTTCATCACAATTTCTTTTTTTCAAATGTGTAGCCTGGTCCGGATTCCAGTGGAATCGTTGCTATTTCTCATGGTTGTACTGGTGTGGGAGCACGAGCTTGTGGCCTAGTGGGTCTAGAACCTACAAGGGTAAGTGCACTTGGTTTGCCATACCATTTTCTACTGAGTTGCCAAGGTTATGTAATAGATTGTGTTCCTTCCAGGTTGCTGAAATCCTCAAGGATCGGCCATCATGGTTTCGTGATTGCCGAGCTGTGGATGTGCTTAATGTGCTGCCCACCGCAAATGGTGGAACCATTGAGCTGCTTTATATGCAGGTAAAGGACTAATCATCATGCATTTGTTGTTTCTGTTAAAACCCTTTAGCTGCAATTATGTAATTACTTCTATTTTTTATTGAGGATATAGCTCTATGCGCCAACTACGTTGGCACCTGGTCGTGACTTCTGGTTGTTGCGTTATACTTCTGTTTTAGAAGATGGAAGCCTTGTGGTATGCTCCCAAACTCTTAAAATTTGTAATTCTTAGAAAATTTAGTAGAATTATTTACTTTCTACTCATGCAATATTCAGGTGTGTGAGAGATCACTGAAAAATACTCAGAATGGCCCGAGCATGCCACCAGTGCAGCATTTTGTGAGAGCAGAAATGCTCCCAAGTGGGTATCTGGTACGGCCTTGTGAAGGTGGTGGTTCAATTATACACATAGTTGACCACATGGATTTGGAGGTAGGATGTGCCGAACACAATTTATTTTTTAAATTTTTTATAAACTATGTGATGTCGAATTTCTATTTGACCCAAGATCATAACTTGATGACTGATTTCTTCAACTAGCCTTGGAGTGTGCCTGAAGTACTACGGCCGCTGTATGAATCCTCAACTGTACTTGCTCAAAAGACAACAATGGTGGTAAGCAATTTTTCTACTTTTTATGTCATGAACATTTAATGGATGTACAGAAACACTGATGTAGTTTGGGTGATGCAAGTGTAACTTCTGAACCAGACGGGGACTAATATTTCAATAATGTATATCATTTCCATTCAGGCTCTACGCCAGCTGCGGCAGATAGCTCAGGAAGCTTCTCAGTCTAATGTGACCAACTGGGGCAGACGACCTGCAGCTCTACGAGCACTGAGCCAGAGGTTGAGCAGGTATTAATATCATCTGTTGTTTGATAGTATCTGATTCAATCCATTAATGATCTGCCAGTTAGAATCTAATGTAATTTTGGCAGGGGTTTTAATGAGGCTCTCAATGGATTTAGTGATGAGGGATGGTCAATGATCGGAAATGATGGCATGGATGATGTTACTATCCTCGTGAACTCATCTCCTGACAAGTTGATGGGTTCAAATCTTTCCTTCACTAATGGGTTTCCAGCTGTCAGCAGTGCTGTCCTGTGTGCTAAAGCATCGATGCTTTTACAGGTAAATTGTGCACTATGTGTCTTATATGTAACCTCAACAGTTAGGTTCGTGCAATAGGGAATTGTATTGCTCTTTATTTATGGATTTTTTTTGACAATACCAAGAGATAGATACATAGTATATCTACTTCATAAAATTGAATACAAAGAAAGGCTGACAATTTGTTTCTAATGAAGTCATACTTCGAATCTTATTTTCCTTTTTGTTTATTCCTGTGCCTTGTCATTGATTTGTTGTTTGTCATCTTTTTCCTCATGCTGTGCACTTTACTTTTTCAGAATGTCCCTCCTGCAATCCTTCTCAGATTCTTGCGAGAGCACAGGTCAGAATGGGCAGATAACAATATCGATGCCTATGCAGCTGCAGCGGTTAAAGTTGGTCCTTTTAGCTTACAAGGTTCTCGAGTTGGAAGTTTCGGGGGTCAAGTTATACTTCCGCTGGCTCACACTATTGAACATGAAGAGGTGTGCCATTTGATCATGCTTTTACAGCTTGGACAATGCCTTGTATCATAAATTCAACATGGGTGTTATATTTATAATTTTCACCTTTGTCTTGCATCTGATAAGCTCTGTGTCCATTAGTTCCTGGAGGTCATAAAACTGGAAGGTGTTGGCCATTCTCCTGAAGATCCAATAATGCCCAGAGATGTGTTTCTTTTGCAAGTAAGACCTTTCTTTTCTATGCTTTCTGTGTTTCTCTCTTAGACAAGACGAGCTTGTTTTTCCTGTCCCGAGTCAGCAGATCAATCTTCAAACAAAGCTATGGAGTGAGGGAAATCAGTGAGAGTTCTCATGAACCTTTGAAATGGACCCACCCTGTACTATTTTGGAATGAACTACAGAATTTGATAGACAGAAATAGTTGTGTAGATCTCCCCCATCGGCCATTTTTGTTCAGATAGGAATTAGTGGAAATCAGCTTTTCCTTCTTTTGAAAGATCACATTTTGGTTTCATAGCAAGAACAAGTTTCTAGAGTAGAAGTTTAAAATGAAAAGAACATTTGCTTCATGTTTCCAATTCTCTTCCAAAATATATTTTTGAGGTCCTGAATTGCCAATCACCTGGGTATCCTGGAAAGTATGGGGAATCTAGTTACCCCTGGTTTGGTTTATGCATTATGAGTATCCTTAATTAGACTTGGGCTGAGATTGCACTACTTGATTCATTTCAATCTTTTATCTTTTGATGACATACATTATTCTTCTGGTTCTCTTCTTATTTGCTCCACTTGTTCATCTCTGACAGCTCTGCTGTGGAATGGACGAGAATGCTGTTGGCGCATGTGCTGAACTTATATTTGCTCCCATTGATGCTACTTTTGCTGATGATGCACCGCTTTTACCTTCTGGTTTTCGCATCATTCCCCTTGATTCTGGGAAGGTTAGCTTACTTGATTCTGAAGTAGTTTATTTCTCCATGCCTATTTATTAGGCTGTTAATTAGTTCATTGAAAAATGATGCAGGAAGCCTCCAGTCCAAATCGTACCTTAGATCTTGCAGCTGCTCTTGAAGTCGGACCAGCTGGAAACAGAGCATCCAGTGATCATTCTGCTAATTCTGGTTGCACAAGATCCGTAATGACAATCGCATTTGAATTTGCATTTGAGAGCCACATGCAAGAACATGTTGCATCAATGACTCGGCAATATATCCGCAGCATTATATCTTCAGTTCAGAGGGTGGCATTAGCACTATCTCCTTCTCATCTTGGTTCACAGGCTGGTCTTCGGTCACCACTGGGTACTCCTGAAGCACAGACACTTGCTCGTTGGATCTGCCAGAGCTACAGGTGCGTCGGTTGTTCCCTCTCATAGATGTTATCTTGATCAGAATGGGTCATTTTGTGACCTGGGTGATAATCCAGGGCATTCAGCTGAGCAAGTCAATTTAGTTATCTGAGAGATGTTGCCTGATGACCAAGTCATTCTAGTCTGTCTTCTCCCCCGAGAAATAGATTTCTTTGTTGTTATTGAATTCTCTTTACTTTTGTTACATAATTTTAAAATGATAATGAATTTGAATATGTTGATAAAACTTTTTCCGGATTCTAATAGGATGTTCTCATTTGTATACACAGGAGAAAATATATGTGGACTGAAAAAGAATTGATTTTTTGTTTTGGTCAAATGTCAAATTCTTTCAAATTTCATGTTGCTGTTAAAAGCTTTTCTATAATCTATGAAGTGACTACATTTTCCAAGGAAAAAGCATTTTGAACTTGGACAGTAGAGATGTTTAATTGACTGAACACTTGTTACTTTATTTAATACTTGGTCACGACTTTGCAGGAGCTATTTGGGTGTGGAGCTACTCAAATCCAATGGCGAAGGAAGTGAATCTATTCTGAAAACCTTGTGGCATCATTCAGATGCCATTATGTGCTGCTCACTGAAGGTGTGCATGAAAACAATATATTCTGCTTTCCATTTGCCGTTAATGATAGAATACTTGGACATGTCCTTTAGGAATTATGGGGACCTACACAAACATGGTATTAAATTGAACAAAGGCATATCTTCCCATGAATGCTCCCTGTTACCTTGCAAAGGAGACACTTTTATAAAATGGCATATGGTCTATCTTCTACTATACAGTTACTTGCATGCATAACTAGAAGTTTTTGGAGTCTGTTATAAATGATTATTTCTGGACATATCTTGTCGAATTTGTAATGTGCTGGAAAACGTGTTCAACCAACAAAATATTATTATCATTCTTATGTTCCTAGAGTGAATTTTTCATGCATATAATGCAAGTTGAATTAATAGTCAGCTTTTTTGTTTAACATGCACTGCTATTTTGTATTCAGGTCTGAATTCAAATGCCATTATTATGCTGAAGTACTACCTCAGCTCTGTTGCTAACCTTTTGTATTCAAAGCAATTTGGTCTTGAACTTGGGTGAATTTTGCAGGTGTTGCCCGTCTTTACTTTTGCAAACCAAGCTGGACTTGACATGCTTGAGACAACATTAGTTGCACTGCAAGACATAACTTTGGAAAAGATATTTGATGATCATGGAAGAAAAACTCTCTGCTCAGAATTCCCACAGATCATGCAACAGGTTTTCCCTTCTCTCTTAAATCTTAGTGAAGGAAAAATGGATCCAGGTTAAATTGAGATTTATATTCACCAAATGCCACCACAAAAGGACAAAATAATTACTATGCTTATGAACAAACCTTAGCTTTCATTTCTTCCAGTTTATTATTTTTGTTTCTCATTTATCACAAGTAGTTATTGCCCATCTAATTGCTTTTGGTCTTACACTAGTGTTTGGTTAAGGGCCACTTTGCTTTGAAAGCAAAATACATAGCATTTTGAAAGGAGATTGCTTTGTGTTTAGATCAAAGCAGGGTGCCTTGGCTTAACCATAAGACAAACTGTTTATTTTGGGGCCTATTTTATTAAGTAAAAATATAAATTTTTAGAAGCTCAGGAGCCAATTACCCAACACTGCGTCTACAAATGCTACTTTCTCAACAAATTGTGTACCGCAACACACCACAACATAACAGTCAAAGCAATCACAACATTGCAAGACCAAATTGGCGTGTTTTTGTATATGTTTGGTAGCAACCATTTACATTAATCTATCATTTAAAACTTTCATTTCCCTAAGATGCCTGTATTTGTTTTTTTTTTTTTTTTTAATTTTCTCTAATTCTAGATTTGTTGATTTGCTTGAATAACCTCGATTTATTTTGAAAGAAGATGAAGGGAGGAGATTGAATTTCCATCTGTCATGTTAAATTACAAATTTGCCCTTGTTTTTTTCTTTAGGTTTCTCATTTTTTTTCTTAATGTTTGGCCCGTCTCAATTTGCACTGTCACCTCTCTAGATACATGTTTTGTATTTTTTTTTTATTGAAAATCAAACTCAACAATATACACAAAACCTTTTCTTTCCCACAATGGCGCATTTCATATTTATATTTGAAAGTTTATTACCAAGCTGATAGCAAATCTCTATTCAAATCTAAGTTTATTCTGCATGTAGACCTAACATGTTCGGGCAAATGCACACATCAATCAATAAACAATGAACCATAATAATGTTTGTGTAGAGATTATTCCATCAATAAAGTACGTGTAATAGTCTGGAAAATAATGTAGTATTGAAGCATGATATGCTAAAGAATAACATCTTTTGCTTTGGGCAGTTTCCCCCCATAAGATATTGTAGAGGGTAGCCTGGCCTGGCTTTGGTAGGTTCAATACCATCATCTTATGTATGTTTTTCTCTTGCTAGGGTTTTACTTGTCTTCAAGGTGGTATCTGTTTGTCAAGCATGGGCAGACCAGTTTCATATGAAAGAGCTGTGGCCTGGAAAGTGTTGAATGAAGAAGAAAATGCGCATTGCTTCTGCTTTATGTTTATAAACTGGTCTTTTGTCTAGACTTGAAACCAGAATCTAGTGGAGTGGCTGATTTAAGAGTGAGAACTCTATACCTATCTTATTTTGCTGGCTTGTATTTCTTTTATGTATAACATGTTACAACCTTGGAGCACCTAGTTCATTTGCTATGTTATAAATTTGTGTGGGGTTCGTTATCGTAGAGATTATGGACGAGACGATCTAGTTGCCGGGGATCATTTTGTTTCTGACTGGTTTGTTCTTAAGTCCTGACCTGGGTCTATGTTGATTATTGCAACCCAAATCTGTCAATTCTGGTTTTTCCTTTGTGGCTTACAGGGATGATCTGTGGTGATTATTTGTGTCTGGGATAAGTTAGGAAGGTTTTTTCTGCATCAGCAATCATGGATTACCTCATAAATCTGTAAGAAACCTAGGTTGCTGTTTTAGATTTATTTAGCTGGGTTGCTGTTTTAGATTTATCTGCAATACGCAATAGGTTTTATCCAAAAGACTTTTTAAGTAGAATTTGTCTCCAGAAGTCCAGCCGTCCGTGAACTTTGCTCCCTTTGCACCAACGAGCATATACCTTTCTGCATCCTTGTAATCTTTAATGTGTTCAAAAGTCTTCCTTATCATTTTAATCCTACACGTTACATTTTTGTTCTTCATCGTCAAGGCTTTCGTCAGCAGGTGTTTACTCACAGCATGTAAACTTTGTTAATATACTCTTGATCCTTAAAATTGTGTTCCATCAACGACTTGTTTGCCAGGAAAAGTTTTGAAGCAAAATGGACTTGTGTAAACATTCATTTGAGTACAAGACAGTTTTTGGGAAAATTACATTTTATCCTATTATAGTTTAGTTATTTTACTATCTTTATTTGCTTATTTTTTATAAATTATAGCTTGCATCTCATTGTTTATAGTATTTTACATCTTCATTGATGCTAGCAAAGAAAAAATCAACAAATGTTTTTGGAATATTTACATATTCTAATTAATAATTATAGAGTTTTAACATTGAAATTAAAAAAAAAAAAATCTTTAACCGCAACTCTCATACAATAAATGAGACCCTGTGAATTCAAAATATCAAAAGAACTTTATACAAGGAATTTTCTCCGATCAACTATCCCTAATTTCACCTTAAACAAGGCAATCTTCAAAGAAAAAAGAAAAAAGAGAGGGAAAATGACAGCACAAATAGAAAGCGAAGTAGAACAAATCTAGTATAATAATGGTTGCATTACCGCACAAGCAAGAAGTTCCCTATCAACACAGTGGAGGAAAAAACAGTACAATTTGTGGGTCAAAACACCTACAGGCTCAAACATCGATCTCATTCATGTTTAAATAAAACTCGTGTATAGAAAAAAAAAATCCTGGAAATCATGGGCGCAAGAACACCCCCAACTCCTGATCATTAATGAGTATTTATCCCTAATGTCTTCATTTAGCCATGGTGGAATTAGATAAAGCGTGAAAAAGACTGAAGAGTCAATGTACCTTTTTTTTTAACAAATCCTCAATGATATTAAAGGGCCAACTAATGAAAAGGAATAACAATGAAAGATTATTATAATGAAAAAAATGTAAGAGACAAGGTTGATAAGAAGATAATAATTAATGGACCTATTAAATACAATAAATTAACTGCAGAAGTTATTGGCTTTATATAGCTCATTACCTTCTGAAATATATAACGTATTCTTAGTCAACTCTTTTAATTACCTTCTGAAATATAACTCATTTTTAGTCAACTTTTTAATAGTACTAGAAAAAGAAGTGAATTCTCAACTCTATTTCTATGGGATGTATAGGGCATAAATTTTAGACCCGGTCCGGTTCAAGGCTCGGATTCAGGTTTTAACCGGATCGCCCGAGTTAATTTTTTTTTTAAATCAAAAGACGTCGTTTTAGTAAAAAAAAATAATAAATTCAACAGATTGCAACCGAGTTTTTTTGACCGGGTCTTGCCAGTTCACTAGATCACACCAGGTTTTTTCTTCAACTCATCTCGGTTTAAGCCTTGGATCAACTTGTTGGGCGGGTTGGATTTCAAAACTATGGTATAAAGACAAAATTACATCTTTATGGATACCCGATCACCAAATTCCTTCTTATGGAAGTGGGCAGGTGGGGCATTTTTTCACCATAAATAAATATTTTTGTTCAAAAAAAAAAAACTTAGAGAAAAATGAATGCATTTTTATTCCCCTTCTCCATAACATAGCTATAAACATATTTATAGTTTTTATCTTTCTTCAAACTTATTTCTTAGAGTGATTATTAGTTTGACCCCTTAATGAATTCTTTATATTTTACATTGCATTTATATATGGTGTTCTCAAACCATAATTGTTGTTATGTCATATGGACCTTATAACAGGTATTTGGGAATAAAAATTGATTTTCGTTAAATTCTTTTATATTCAAAAGACAAAAAAAGTAAAAAATAATAAAACTTGAAAAGCCCGTTATCATCCCTACCAATTACAATTGTAATGGAGAATTCTTGTCTTTTCTCCTCTTCCTTTTCTTCACCATCACAAACGACATTCATTTTTCTCACTATAACCAACATAAAAATAACGCAAAAATCCCTAAAATTTAACAACTCAATATTTCATTTTCATAAAGTATTGTTAAGGAAATAATCAAGTAAATATTCTTGATTATTTTCTAATCAATAAAAGAAAGAGACCAGTGAATTGAATAACTCAAAACAATTACTAAATTTCAATCATCCAATCATAGGAGATGATAAAGCTTTTTCTATAATTTATTTTATTCTATTTCATTATGTATGTTGCTGTGTGTTTATATAAATTGTATATGAGATGATTGTAAACATATAATAGAATTACCAAATAATATCTTTCTCTTTTATTATAAATTTCTTCTTCGTATCAGAGTACGTTTATCATATATTACCTAAAATATTAGCTTCTGCTTTTTCAGTGGGTAACTTTATGCAATTCATCTAAATAGTTTAAAACACTTTGTTTTCAATGATTTTTTATTTTCAATTAAATATTTTATTTACTATCATTTTTCAATGATACATCAACTTGTGATAAGGAGAAACCTCAATATCATGCTAATGACCAAATGACATCCAAAGAATAAAAACTAATAATAGAGGTGTAAGATGCAAAGCCCTACAAGAGAATTGAGATCTTGCATCAATAGAAAAAGAAAGAAAGAAAGAGAGACTTAATGCAATTTGATAAATTCTTGTACAAGCGATAAGGTGGTATAAAAAAGATCACCTTAAAATTAAAAATAAAAGAAAGAGAACATTCTTTCTAAACAAGGAGATTAAAAAATGGCCACCATAAAAAGAAAGAGAGCATTCTTCCTAAAGAAGATGATGAAAAAATAGCAAAGAAACCATGATAAAAAGACATTAGTCTAATGAAGGGTGAGCCAAAATAGAATTGAAAAACCAAATATTGAAAATAGATATTTGACTTGAGAAATGTGACGACAACAACAATATGAGGAAAATAATGGCTAAGAATAACCATGTTTAGAAAAATAGATTTGTTGTAGATAAACAAATCAGGTCATAATGACAATAGAAGTGATGTATGTCAAACTCATGAAAATTAAAATATCAAGGTAAATATTCTTAATTATCTTATTTTCTTTAAATAAAAAGATTAATGAATTGAATAACTCAAGAAAATCAATAAATTATTTCAATCATCCAATAAAAAAAGATGATGATAAATTTTTCTATAATTTATTTTATTCTATTTCATTATATGTCTATATAAACTCTACATGAGTTGATTGTAAACATATAATAAAATAATTGAATAATATATTTCTCTTGTATTTTAATTGTTTTATGAAAAACATAACTATAAAAACAAGAAAAAGAGAAGAGTATTTGTTTATAGGTGAGGTGAAAATTGCTTCCAAATGATTAGATCAATGGAAAGATTATTGTTGCTATTCTGAGTTCATAATTCAAGAATCATCCCTTTCAATAAATCTAGTCAACTGTAATGTTGTTGTTGTTGTGGTTGTTATTGTTTATAGAATTAATGAGAAGAGAAAAACATAGGATAACATAAAAATATGGAGTAATACTAACACTAACATTAATAAATGAATAAATAAGTGAAAAAGAAAAACAAAGCAAAACATCATCATTATTATCATCAACAATAATAAAAATAAATAACTAAATAAGGGTTAGTTTGAAAATTCAAAGAAAGAACACCATTATATTATGTATTAGAGGAGCTAACTACATGCCACCATTTTACTTACATAAATGTTTTTTTTTTTGGATATAATAAATCATATGGATTATGTCTTTAATGTTACATAACAAAAGGAGCAAATACAAAAGAGACAAATGCTTTTTTGTTGGAAAGAAGGAAACAAAAATATAAATTAAATTTGTCTCTAAAATAAATTTAAAATGATTTTATGTTATTTCAAAACAATAAAGGATAAAAAACATATTGTTTTTATCTCAATTATCTTCGTCTTTAATACAATAACTAAATGCTATTATGATGTAATGATTAATTATATTTTTATGTTTGGTTATGAGATTTTCAAAATTGTAATATAATAGATTATAATTGTGATGATTCATTATATATATAAAGTAATTAAGGAGCTATTAAATGATTAAGAGAATTCATGCATGGATTTAATTATAAATTTTTTTTCATCATAAGATTAAATTGTATTTTTTATAAAATACAAGGACCAGAAAATTTTAAATTAAGGGCCAATTTGTAAATAAAAATATTTTTGAAAATCGCAAGCACTAAAATGAAACTTTATCAAAACCTCCATCACATTATTGGAAAGGAAAAAGTTTGGTCCATATTACAACAATTATCCGCTATAATTTAGAAGTTACTATTTACAATTACCTTGCTGAGCTAAATTAATATAAATGCTGGCAGTCCTCAACATGCAGATGGAAAATTTAGTTACACATTTAATTTAATTAGCTTGAGTTTGGCATCTACAGGCACTGCCAGTCATAGAAGAATGGAAGAGACGATCCGGACCAATCCCTCAAAAAAAAAAACAAAAAAAGAAAGAAGAAGAAGGGAGGAGAATCTGATCACCTAGAAAACCCATAGAGGGTATATATATATATTGAAGATAGGGAGCAAAATCAACGAAGGGGAATTAAAAATAGCCCTTGGTTGAGAAGCATGAAACAGGTTTGGATCAACCCAAGAAAACCTTGTAAGGTAGCAAAAAGGGTTGGTCCACCGAGCATAATCTGATAAAAATATGTCCTACAACGTCTGAAACCTGATGTTGGCACTGGAAATATTGTCATTCCAGATCAAAATACTAGCGGGGTTTGGAAATTAAGGCATAGAGAGGGAGACAAAAAGAAAATCCAAAGAGTTTTAAAAGCTTGTTTAGAAGAGATGGGGACGAAGGTTGAGAGATATAGCTAGGCCCATGACCCCATTGAAGGTAAGCAAGCTTTCATTTTTTCAACTTGAGATCATCCATGTCCCTTGTAATCGCTGCAACGCAGCTTGAACTCCTTGCAATCCCGACAATCTTTTGAGCACCTTTAGGACCAAAGGATTTGGTCCTTAAAGCGCTTTTCTTCAACATCTCCCTCATGGCCTCAGCTTGAGACAAAACTGGATACGCCCGGACAAACTTGTTGAACGTCGTACAAGCACTCATGTGTGCATTCAAAGCCTCCTCCTTGTGGCCTCCATTTTTCTCCATCTCTTCTTTCACTGCTTCTGTACACAACCCGCATATCCACTTCCCTAGAAACTTGTTCCGAACGCGATCAATATACTCGGGGGTGCACTCTTCACTCATGCCGCAACACTCACATCTTGCATCTTCAACCTCGGATATTGGTGGGAGATTGATATCAATTACTTCTTTGGTTAGTTGAGAAGAAATATCGGATCTTGTTCGATGAAGATTGTCATTTGAGAGCCTTGGTGGCTCGGAGAAGGCATTTGTTCTGGTGTAAGCGCTAGCAATAGCCTCCCCATGTGGTGCCATATTATGGTACGTGCCTCTTACAGATGGAAAACAACAAATCCCTAATGATGTGATGACAAGTTAGTTTGGTTCAAAGCTTCGCAAAAACAACTGAAGAAAAAGGCACTTCAAATAGGGTTAGAGTGACTGATAATGAAGAAACCTATCAAGACATAAAAGAAGAAATTGGAAGATTATGATCTCTGCGGTGGTAGCTATATCGTTCAAGTACAGGCACGTCCATATTTATAATGGTTCACCTCTTTTCGTAGGAATCCCAGCAGTGAGTTTATGTGGTTCTTGAAGATTCACATGTCAATTATCATAATCGTGAGTTTATGCTAGATTTTCTCAAGAAAGTATAGAAAGAAAAGACGGTTCACGGCTATATGTGAGGAGCATCATTGTCATTTCATGGGAAAATGAGGATGTTTTGTACTTTCAACTGTCTTTGCCTTTCATTTTTTGGTAGATTAGGCAGGAGACGTGGAGCTGTTCCTCCACCATTGCTTTCTGCAGTTGGCTTAAGACGTAGCTGGTGTCAATTTGAGGTGTTACATGCAAATACGTGGCACATTGTGCTATCATCTTCAAGCTGGTTGAGGGTTCATAGTTGAAAAACCAATAAAAATTACATATTATATACTCTAATTATTAGGTCGAACGTTCCATGTAATAAACAACTACCTAGAAGTTCTGCTTTTGGTCGAACCACTTAACTGGACTGAAGCTTATTTCATGTGAAGGATATTTTGCATAATACACCGCAACCTCAGTTTTTCCATCCTAGAATATAAATTAAAAAAAAAGTTAAAGTTCATTTGATTTGTTTTTTTAGTTAATGAAGTGGGTTTTAATTTTCATGTGATGATATTGGAAACCTCTTTTAATTCTTCATTCAAAATAGTGATTTTGGGAACCAAAAAGATTAGAAAATGCTAAATAAAATTAGTGTAACAACGTGAAAGCAACCCTGTGGAAGTTTTCTTTCACCCGTTATTTTTCACTTTCGAAAAAGGAAGTGTTAATACAAGTTGATTGTTCACATGTGGGTATGTTCCAGCCATGGATTTATCTTGTCTTTTAATGCAGATGCTTGTTGACAGAAACATGAAGAAATTAAGAGACTCCTCCTTCTACATTACAGCGCACATAACAAAACAACCAATTACCAATGACTTCTCCAGAGTATATAAGGATTTATATTGTCTTTTAATGCAGATGCTGCTGACAGGAACATGAAGAAAAGTGACAGTAAGGCTTTAAATGTGAGGGTTTTGTAAGTGGGCTGCTGCTTTATCTTCTTAAACAATAACTTTACATGCTGATAGATAGTGATAAGTTGATGGATATGCATGGCATTGGCACCTAGTGGTTTGATTCTTATCTGTGTAGATGTTAATTCTCAAAACAATAAATAAACAATAAATAAAAATAAGAGGGATGGGCCAGTAAATGGGGTTAAATGTTCAAGAAAATTGAACTTATTATTGTTTTTTTAAAATGTTTTTTTGTTTGGAAAAATATTATATATATGTTTTAATTTTTTAAAGTTAATTTTTGATATCAATACATTAAAATGATCCAAAAATACAAAAATAATTAATTTCAAGCAGGAAAAAATATTTTAAATTTGTTCGAAACACAATCACTCTGTTATTAACAAACAAGCTCTTATTCACCTTTGACTTTATAAATTGATTGAAGGAGTTTTAGTGGCTCGGTATTTGCTAAAACTTGAGATGCACTGGTCATGTAGTTATAATGTGAGAGCGATGAATAATAGAGTTTATTATAAGATAAAAAATATTATGATTATAAGGAAGACATCTATAATATGCATTTTTTATTTATTTATCCATGTCTCACATGTCAAAAGGTTGTTTTAATTCTCATTATAATTGAATAAAACCAATAAAATAGGAAAACCATTATCTTCAAATGGAAAAAACCCCCTAAAAAAATATAATAATATAATAGGAAAACGAATACATAAAAAAGTAAAATTAACCTAGAAAAATATTTTATAACAATTTTTTCAAGTTGAGAAAAATTCATTATTGAGTTCAAATCTCAAGAAGAAATCGTCACGGACATTCTTTAATGTGTGGTCTACATACAACATCTTTATGTTAGTTGTTTTATTATGAATCCCACTGTTAAGATTTTTAATAACAATAATTGACATGAACGAAAACAACATGCTAGTTTCCAAACATATCTTTCCCAAGGAGAGACGTCCTCATCCTCTCCTTCATGAACACACCCTGATTTGCACCTCTCCTTCATGAACACACCCTGATTTGCAACCTGACCATGGTTATTCAACAAAACACATCAACTAACTGTCATGAATTATTAAGCTTTGATACATGTCCTTTAAGCTTTGATACATGTCTTTTATGACCTCTTATTATGATGCTTTAACAATACATAAGAAAAACCACAAAAAATCTTTGGGTTTTGATAACAGGGCTTGGAGTGAAAGAGAATTAGATTTATTACAAGTAAAAACCTATAAAAACCATAAACATCATAATTATAAATAAACTCTTAACATAGTTTAGTTAATGTTTATTAATATGCATCTCACTTGCCAGAATTCTATTACAACTTTCAATATAACTGAATAGAAAAACCATTCACTTCAAACCAGAAAAAAACTTTTTAAAAAAAAACATAACAATACATTAGAAAAATAACTATAAAGAAAAAATATATATATATATATATAAAAAAGCTCCTACATCAGATTAGAAGCGGCGGAATCAATGAACCAAGATTCAAAAACTGATTTTCATTCGTCAGATGCCAGCGGTAGATATGGAAGCTGGTAAGGTTAAAAGTAAAGTGCTCTGAATCTTTTGTGGCTCATCATTTTGAGAAAGGGAAGCGTCATTTGTTGGCAGCCTTTGATTCTACGAGCCCAATGTGTTTGAGGTATGAAAAGCTCGATGTCCTTCTCGGTTGTAATTTCTTTCCATAGTTGAAAACCAAAAATAATATGGCCACACATTTTTAGTAGTTGTTAAAGTTCATCTTTCTACAATGTGATGCAAACCATCTCATTGCAATGGCGACCCTGAATGTTGGTCGTCCTAATCAGAGGTGGAACTAGAAACTTAGGATCTAAGGTGGATGAATTGCTCGAAAAACTTCAAGAGGATTGACATGCTTCAAAGCGTATTGGAATCACCCTGTCCATCAGTGAATAAATATCTCTTATTTCTTGCTAGATCTTGACAGCAAGGAGCCAATCCACTATGATAGAATCATGAGAACGATGCCAAGACAGTCCATGAGGCAATCATCAACTGCACCTTTCACGTTAATGCATGAAATTCACAAACTTGAACACCTTCAGGATCAACTTTGGGAGGAAGCAAATCGAGCTATGAAAGTGCTACAGAAAGAGAGATAAACCAGTTCCAAAAGAAGTTGAAATTGGAAATGCCGTAGCTCCTAACAAGAGTGTCAGTGCTAATCTCAATTTTGAGATTAGGGGTGCCATGGCACCTACGACACAGGATCGCCCTTCATCCTAACCTTAATTTGACTTAGCCCAATAACAAGAAGGAAGGAAGACCGGGCTCGTGCTTGAACCACAGTGGTATCAAGTGGGAATCAATTTATATTTAAGATGTGTTTCTTCACTAAGGAAATCAGAAATGGTTTCATCAATACTTGGCTGATTCTTACAACTTAAAATGTTAGTACGAAGAATTTTGAATTCTGATGATAGCTTCATAAGAAATTGCATGGCTTGTTTTGTTTTCGGCCTCAAAGGATGTGACTGGAACATTGACAGTAGTAATTATATCTTGTCATGCCCACAAAGAAATAATTATATCTTGTTTGATTACTCAGTTAAGAAATAAGAACTTCAATAAGTTCTCAAGAGAACAAAACCGATGGAAGCGGAAATTAAAGATAATAACAAATATACAACACAAATATTTAACGAGCGAAAATGATTGCTGCTGCGAATTCTTTATTCTTTCTAAAGATAATACCAATAAAATCTACCTTTTTAGGAGGTTTCAAAACCTTAAGATATGATATCTGGAAACCAAACAATGGTGGCGGAGTCTACATCAGAACAATTAGGGTTGTTTGATTGCTTGATTTAATTGTTATTAATATTAATTAGAAATTAATTTTATATACGAAATAAATATATTTTTTTAAAAATCAATTTTTTTATCGCATAATTTTTAAAATTAGATAAAAAAATGTTTTTAATATGTTTTTATACATGATGGATGATTATGAATATTAATATGTTTTTATGCATGATGGATGATTATAGACATTAAAGATCAATATGATTGTGTTTTTATAGTTGAATGGTTGTAATATTAAATAGGATTTGTGTGTTTTGTCTTATCTTTATTTTTCTTCTAACTTGTAAATTTTTTTCTTATTTAATTCCCCTTAAATGTAAATCAAGATTTCTTAATAATTATATAAATGTTATGTAATTTAGAAATGTAAGAATTTAAGTAACAAATTATTTTGTAATCCAAGATGAAGAAAAAAATGACGATGAATGCTACAACTGAGCTGCGGTAGCTACCTAAGATCTTACCATCTAATTCCCTTCAATAGCTCAAGGGAATTAGTTTAAATATGTTCATACTCATCCAATAGAATAATATATGCTAGGGGTGTATATTTATATATAAATTGTTAATAGGTTGATTAATAATTTATATATAATCGAGGGATTTATTTCCTGTTTTGTTTTCAAGGATGATTAATAGGTTGGGGGTGCGGGGACAACGCCCCCGCGGAACGGTAAAGAAGTATTATAACAAGATATTAATACTCATTGGATGGTTTTGGATCTATTATAAATAAATACCATGTAATCCTATTTCGATATAGTGAAAAATAAAAGTTCCTAACTCTTGTGGATGTGAGGAATATCCATAGGACATATTGTTGAATCACATTAAATCTTGTGTTGTTTCTAATTTTTCTCCTACTGCAATATTAATCTATAATTGCTACAGATTTTTCAAAACAAAATTTCTCATACCAAACTAAACAGTCATAACATGTTCATGCCTTTAATACCATGACAGATTTGAGAGAGCCAAGAATATTAATCTGACGACTTTTATATATAGTTAACAACCATACAAGTTTGGCAAAATCATCTCACCACATTAACTAGCATATCACAACACACACACACATATATATGAGTAAGGAGGTTGAACCTCCGGATCTGGAGGAATCCTAAAGGATATGTGCAAGATGTTTATAGATTTAATGGATGATAAGTTTGGAAAGGAGTTTAATGGAGGATATGTGCAAAATAAGTATAAATAGGGGTTTAATGAAAAATAATGGATTTGTTAAGCTTGGCTTAACAAGACTGAAGAAATGGGAGAATAAGAGAGAGAAGAGACTGAGAATTTAGAAGAATGAATTCTGTTATTTCTTTTCGTGCTGTATATGTCAACTGTTGTTCCTTATATACCAGCTAAGCATGCTTCATATGCTTATTAACAGCTAACAACTAACTGCTTCCTAACTGATTCTAACCGATTCTAACTAATTCCCACGTGGCATATATTCTGTTACTACTTAATAGAATGTTTAGTGTCCATTAGTTATTCCAGCTGTAACAATACCCCTTCCTTGAATACATTCTTGTCCACAAGAATGTTCGATTGAATGCTTGATTACTATGCTTCGAAAATTGCTTGACAGTCAGGAAACTGTTTCTGTAGATCAGACAAATCTTCCCAGGTTGCATATTCTGGAAATAGATTGGACCATTGCACCAGCACTGTAGTAGCTGCTCCATTACCCTTTTTCATCAATTTCCTATCCAATATAGCTACCGACATGATTCTCATTCGTCCCTCCTTGTCTGAAACTAGTAGTTTGCTCAAAACAATAGTTGCATCTCCAACCTTTTTCTTTAGCAAGGACACGTGAAAGACAGGATGGATCAAACTTCCCTCTGGAAGTTTTAACTCATATGCCACCATCCCAATCTGTTTGCTGATATGAAAAGGGCCATAGTATCTGGGATTTAGCTTCAGATTTTTTCTTACGGCCACACTGTTTTGCCTATAAGGCTGTAGTTTAAGGAAGACCCAATCCCTTTCTTTGAATTCCCTCTCTGTTCTTTTCTTGTCAGCAATTTGTTTCATCCTATTCCTTGCTGTGTCTAGCTGCCTCTTCAATGTGTGATCCATGTTCATCCTCCTCCTAAGCACCTCTTCCACCGCAGCCACTGGAGTAGGGTCCTTTGCCAACCATTCCTTCTAAGGAGGAGCATAACCGTATAATGCCTGGAAAGGGCTCATGCCCACTGCTGAGTGATGGCTGGAATTATACCACCATTGCGCTAATGACAACCATCGAAACCACTGTTTTGGCTGATGCATGGTCATGCATCGAAGATAGGTTTCTAGACATTTGTTCACCCTCTCGGTTTGCCCATCGGTTTATGGGTGATAGGCTGTGCTCATCAACATCCTCACCCCCAGCTTCTTAAAAAGCTCCTTCCAAAATATGCTGGTGAAGATCCTGTCTCTGTTTGTAACAATAACTGCAGGCAATCCGTGGAACTTATAGAAATGATCCAGGAATACTTGTGCGATATCTTGTGCTGTAAATGGGTGTGTGAGAGCAATGAAATGCCCGTACTTTGTAAACCTATCCACCACCACCAAGATCGCATTTCGTCCTTCTGAACTTGGCAAACCCTTTATAAAGTCCATGGTAATGGCCTCCCATGTTCCCCCAGGCATCGACAGGGGTTGTAACAGCCCTGGATATGCCACCCTTTCCACCTTAGCCTGCTTACATACATCACATTCCTCCACTAATTTTTTTAACCATAGCCTTCATCCCATACCAATGGAAGTTGGATTTAAGCCTTCTGTAGGTGTTCTAAATGCCAGCATGCCCCTTAACATAAGAGTCATGTACTGATTTTATTAACCGAGTTCTGAGATGTCCTCCTTGACCAACCATGATTCTGCCCTTGTACCGCAGGATTCCTTCCTTATAAGTAAAATCAGGTTCTCCTGTTGTACCTGTTAGCTTGTTGAGAATGATGGTTTGTAGCCTGCAATCCTTCTCATAGGATGCGTGAACCTCCAGGTGTTTTGAGCTTAGGGACTTGCTAAAATAGGCTATTGGTTTACCCTCCTAGCTTAGTACAGCTCCCAAACCGAAGTCAGATGCATCAGTTTCCAATACAAATACCTTGGAGAAGTCGGGTAAGGCAAGGACTGGGGCCTCACACAAGGCTTGTTTCAACACCGTGAATGCTTGTTGAGCCTGTGTATTCCACCCATAATTGTTTTTCTTCAGAAGGTCAGTAAGAGGTTTACTGATGATTCCAAAGTGCCTGATGAATTTCCTGTAATATCCTGCTAATCCAAGGAACCCTCTCAATTCCTTTAGCGTCTGTGGAATAGGCCAATTGGCTACAACTTCAATCTTCTTTCTGTCTGTGGCCACTCCTTGGATGGAAATGACATGCCCCAAATATTCTATCTGTTGTTCCCCGAATGCACACTTGGATTTCTTGGCGAAGAGGTGGTTGACTTGCAATGTTTCTAGCACTTGCTTGAGATGAGCAAGGTGCAGCTCAAAGGTTGAGCTGTAGATCAAGATGTCATCGAAGAAGACCAACATAAATTTTCGCAGGAATGGTTCCAGTATGCTGTTCATCAATGCTTGAAAGGTAGCCGGGGCATTTGTGAGGCCAAAGGGCATGACTCTAAACTCATAATGCCCATGATGCGTCCTGAATGTGTTTTTTCAATATCATCCTCGTGCATTCTGACTTGGTGATACCCTGACCGCAGATCCAGTTTAGAAAAGAACCTTGAACCATGTAGCTCATCAAGGAGATCATCTATGAGTGGAATAGGAAATTTGTTCTTAACGGTCTGTTCATTGAGCTGGCGATAGTCGATGCAAAATCTCCATGTGCTATCCTTCTTTTTTACCAGCAAACTGGAGAGGCAAAAGGGCTAACACTTTGCTGTATTATCCTATTGGCAAGCATTTCCTTGACTAGCCTTTCTATCTCCCCTTTCTGGATAAATGAACTCTTGTAAGGTCGAATGTTGACAGCTTGGGAACCTGTTTGAAGTAGAATCTTATGATCAAACTTCCTTGCTGGTGGAAGAGTTCGCGGCTCCTCAAAGAGTCCTGCAAATTCTTTTAATAAGGCTTCAATCTCCACAGCAACTTTGGTTGGTTTGCTTTCTTTCCCATCCATAGCAAAAAATTGACCAATCACTCCTACAATCACATCTTTGAAGCTATTCTGTTTCTTAACTGCTGACATCATGTGCAAGTCAGAACTCTGCACTATTCCCTTTAGTTCGATCATTCTGTCACTCTTCTTGAAGGATAATCTCAGCTTGATGAAGTCGAACAGTACGGGAGAATACTGCTTCAGCCAATCCACACCCAACACTATGTCATGCCTGCCCAATTTCAATACCCTCAGGTTGGCTTTGAATTCGTGGCCCTGCATAAACCATGTAAAGCCAGGGCTCTGCATCTCACACAACATAACGTTTCCATTAGCTACTGTTACTGCCAGTAGTGTGGTTTTACTTTTGGAGACATTTAACTCTGTAATTGTAGCTTCATCAATGAAGCTGTGGGTGCTCCCACTATCTATGAGAATTATGAGGTCCCTGCCTTGACAGTTCCCTTTAATTCTGATAGTATTGTAGGTATCATTTTCTGCCAATGCATTTAATGATAAGCCAAACTCATCAATCGGTCTCCTTTCTGTGCATTCCTCTGGCAATGTCTCATTGAACTCTTTGATTTCACCCTCCTCTTCTTCCTCTATCCCTTCAATCATATGGAGGCTTTTAGTATTGCATCGGTGCCCTGGTGTGTATTTGTCTCCACACTTGAAGCATTGACCCAATCTTTTTCTCTGCTCAAACAAGCTGTCTGAGTTAGGTCTTCCACCTTCCATCCGATTGGGATTATAAGCAGGGTATGTAGTATTGCTCGACACTTTCCCATGGTTGAAGGTAATATTACTGCGTTGTACTGGTCTGGACTTCCTAGACAGTGCATTACTGGATTCTTCCTGCCACCTGGCTTGCTCAAATGCCATCGATACATTTGCAGGTTTCAGGATTTTTAACATTGGCTTGATATCCTCCTTCAGTCCACTGATGAAACTAGAGACGTAATAAGATTCTGATAAGGCTGGATTAAGGGCGCTCATCAATGATTTAAGCTCCTCAAATCGTTCTATGTAATCATCTACACTTTTCTCTTGGATCAGTTTGTTGAATTCTTCCACACTATCTTCTCTGCTGCCAAATCGTCTGCAAAGAATCTGTGCAAATTCATCCCATTCTATCCAAGATTCGTTTTCTCTAAACAAACCTTCAAACCAGATGTCTGCCTTACCCTCCAAGTAATAAGATACTACTTCTACCCGCTGGTGTGCAGGTATTGTATTCATCTTAAAATATTTTCTGCATTTTCGCAACCAGCCTCGAGGATTTTCTCCTCTGAATGTTGGCAGCTCTACTCTTGGTAAGGGTATGTTGTATCCCACCCTAGGGAGTTCCTGCCCCATCATCTGTTCACTTCTGAATTGATTCCTGTACCCTGGAGCATTTTTCTCAGCTGCAACAGGCATTCCTGATTCTTTATTTGTGCCTGGTGTCGCCAATATGCCTCTAGAATTAGTTCCAACGTCCATTTTTGTTGATTGAGAAGCAATGAATTGTTGGAACTGTGAGGACATTGTCTCCATCTGTAGAACCAGCTGATCAATACGGTTGCCTTGTTCCAGCCAACGTTCCTTATTTTCAGCCATAGATTCTTGCCATTCCAAGTGATGATCCTGTAGTTGAGCCTCTAGTTTTTTGCAATTTTCATTCACTGTCTTGAATTTATTGCCCTCCGCTATGCTCTGATACCAATTGTTAAGCTTGGCTTAACAAGACTGAAGAAATGGGAGAAAAAGAGAGAGAAGAGACTGAGAATTTAGAAGAATGAATTATGTTATTTCTTTTCGTGTTGTATACGTCAACTGTTGTTCCTTATATACTAGCTAAGCATGCTTCATATGCTTATTAAGAGCTAACAACTAACTGCTTCCTAACTGATTCTAACCGATTCTAACTAATTCCCACGTGGCATATATTATGTTACTACTTAACAGAATGTTTAGTGTCCATTAGTTATTCCAGCCGTAACAGGATTTATGGAATCAAGGATTATAGGCAATAGATATCAAGAATTACATGGTAATCATATGGTGCAGATTTGTTCTTCGATTCTATTGTTCACTCTTATTCGAAGGATGTTTGGATTGGTGAGGAAACTACTCTTCAGCATCAATTTCCACTTTTTTCATGCCATTGCAGAGGATGGGATGTGCTCCATTGCTGACACGGAGGGGCGGTTTGGAAACTCCTGGAGACGGAGCCCAAAATGGAGGAGGCGGCGGCTTCAGCTTTGGGAGCCATAGCAAGAACATGACTCCTTCTGGGATGGTTTTTTTCCTCACATTTTGCACAGAGTCGAATCCTTCTGGGCAAGAAAAATACTTTCCTTGCTATTATTCGTTAAGAAACGGCGATGATGAGGTCTGGTTTATTGTTAATAATACACTAATGGATCTTGATTGGGCAAGCCAAGATTGTGATTAATGTCAGGTATGGTGGTGTTTTCAGGAGTCATTTGGATCGTACTCTCTGTGTTTTTCCAGCTCCTACTGGTATAATAGAGAGTACAGTGAGATGGGAATATTGACATGCTTAGATAAAAGTTATCTAAAACTCTCAGCCATTAAATCTGTGACATTGTTTTAGAAAATAGGAAAATAAAATACTCAAATTAATATTTAACAAATAAAATATTTTGGAATTTATTTAAGATTAAGATTAAGACTAAAATGTACAGTTTACTTTTAAAAATCGAAGTTCTTGTTTTAGGAAATGAAATATTTAGGAAATAAATAAATCTAAAATTCTTAGCCATTAATGTTTTCTTGGAAATCTTAAAAATTTTCAACGGCTAAGAATTCCTGAAATTTTTATAATTTTATTAATAAATTCACTATTTTATTTTTATAAAAGATAACAATTAACATTCTTAAAAAAAAAAAAAGAAGAAGCAATGACCCAGTATATTTTTAAAGTGGTTTTACTACATATTTTGATTTTTTTAAAAAAAATTAAATAGTCTTCCATTTAGAATTTAAGATATTGGACCAGAAAAAAAGGGGAGTCGTAAAGATATAATATAACTAATATTTCTTAACATTACAGATTATATTGTGAGGGAAAAGGGCTCAGTAATTAAAGATATAATATAACTAATATTTTTCATTTAAAAATTTCATGGACGATATGTGTTGAGGAAGGGTATTTCTGGATTAGATTTGACAAAACCCCTCCAAACCCCTGGTTTTTTTTTTTTTTTTAATGAGCGCTGCAGCCAAGATCTAAAATCATAATTTTAAAACCCCGCCTAGTCTGACAGGTCGATCTGGGACCGGGTTGACCAGGGTTGGAACCAGGCAAGGTTGAAGAAAAAACAGAGAAAGGTTTTTGGTGTGATCCGGTTGACCTGGCGGGTTGATCTGGCAAGACCCGGTTGCAACCTGTTGATTTTTATTTTTTTTACTAAAACGATGTCGTTTTGATTTTTTTAAAAAAAAAATTGACCCAAATGACCCAATGACCCGGTCCAAAACTTAAAACCCGACTCTCGGGACGGGTCTAAAATCTATGCCTAAAACAATTATGGGGTTTGGTGGGATCGGAGACAATGACGACAGACGACTAGTTAACCAAAAAGGGTAGGGATTTAGTTTTTTTTTTTTTTTTAACAAATACACTCATTATAGAATCATGAATTATAAACATTTGATTCGACAAAAAAATACACAAAAATAGAATTTATGGCTAAAATTCTACAAAAACACTTATTTTATTTCATATAATTTATGGCTAAAATATATAGGTTTTATCTAATGAAGACAATAAAATACACAAAAATAATTAACTCTTCTCTTAGATTCGTCTTTTCTCCTCTTTTTTTTTTTTTTTAGAATTGGAAACTAAGATGGATGTTCACTCCGTTTTTTAGCTATATATATATATAGAGACAAAATGGAATGGGAAGGGGAAAATGTTCAACTTTTGTTTTTTTATCATTTGATTTTTTTGGATCATTTGATGTTTTTCCTTCAATTTGATTTTTTTGTGTTAAGTTTATTTAGGATTGAACTTGATGATTTGTTTTAGTTCTCTAGATATAAGAATCCTATGATATCAAGAAAGAAACTAGTGCTTGGTTTAGAAAAATGAAATTTACTTTTATTTATTTAAATAATTAAAGCTACAGCGACTTAATTTAAAATTGAAACAAATATTCAACCTTTTTTCTACCAAGTTAGAGACTAAAGTGAACATGCTAGGGTAAACTAGTTGGTACGTGAGTAGGCAGGGAAAATTAACTGGTGCGACATACGCAAACATGAGAGAGAGTTGCCACACTGTAATGGTGTGTGAGACTTCCTAAAATCTCAAAATCCCACGTTTCTTAGTGGCGTTGGAAGCTTCTCCATGAGGTCATGCTTGGACAATAATGTTTAAAATATAACATAAAAACACTATTTATATCAATTTGATCCTCATTTGTTTGATTTCTAGTTTTTGACTATCATTGTAGTTTAGTTTCACAAAACTTACATTCAACGAACCATGGAATAATTTTTAAAATCATGGACATGTAAGGAATGCGAGGTGGAGGAAATATTGCAAAAAAAAAAAAATAAATGCAATATAAGAGGGGGCACAATCCACTATGGATTGCAATAGTTACCCATATTGTTTTTTTTTAGTCCTTTGATTTTTTTTTGTCACTTGGCTTTGTTTTTCTTCCAATTTGATCATTTCACCTTGAGTTCATCTTGGATTGAGCTTGATTATTTATTTTGCTTGACTTGATATGAGGTTCTCGCAATGTCAAAAATAGGTTTCGATGTTAGATCAATGCTCAATTTGTGGAATAAGAAAAGATTTTATTAATTTTAAATAATTGAATCTTTAGGTACAAATTTAAAACTGAAATAAATATCTAGTCAAGCTTGTCAAAAACGCTTTTTTGACACGATACATAATATACAGTATAAAATCGAATCATAAACTCGAATTGTAAAATCATAAGTACAATATTTTAACAAATTATATATTAACAATAAAAATAAAAATAAAATAAACAATATAAAAGTCTAAACACCTTTATTTTATTCACATTGATTCCTCTACTTCTTGGACAAATCGACCCATTTACTTTGTTATTTACAATAAACGAGTCCCTTCAAATTTTGATAGATCATTTAACATTACTTACTTCAAAGGTCAAGCATGCCAATTTACAACTTTTATTTTATATATTTACCAGCTAAAACAGAGTAATATATCAATTGATATGTTAATAGTTTACATAAGAAATTGTGAAGAATGAATATGTATTTTAATTTTATAGAAATGAAATCCACAAATAACTTGTATCATTAAAAAAAATTATAATAATTATAGTCAAAATCAAGCATTTAATTATCAAATTGCATAAGTTTTGCAAGATATAAATTTAAAATAATGAAAATGTTAAGGTACAAATTACCAGAATGTACAATTTTATATTTTTTTCAAACTTGTAAAATCAATCCAATTTTACTGATTTTACCGATTTTACTAGTTTTCGAGTTTTAATCTGATTTGACACGTTAGATACATGTTGACTCGTAAAATCATAAAATTTTAAGATTCAACTCGCTTTTTTAACAATATTGTATCCAATCTCTTTTTTTTTTCTTTGTTATCCACGAGTCGCATTTTAACTTATTTTAGTCCCTAAAATTTTTGTCTTTTATATTTTTTGTCCCAATTCCTTGAGGTTTTTAGACACTATATAGTGACAAAAAAAAAAATCATTCTTAGTACCAATAGGTTCTTTTTTACATGAGGGATTCCAATATAGTGTTTTTAGCATTAAAATGTTTATTGGGTCCTTTTATTTTTTAGGTGATTAAAGTGTAATTCAAGATTATGAACAAGTTTATTAAGATCTCAATGATTCATTTTAAGTTTTTTTTTCGAGTAAATAGAGGTTTGGAGAAATGGTTTCTTGGGTGAATAATGTTGGGTTATATACATTTTAAGGTGTGTGTTAAATAATATTTGGGATTAAGTTAGGTCATGAAAAGCAACAATTATTCTTTAAAGTTGTAGACTGAATTATTCTTCTTCTATTTTCACCACATAATCATCTATCTAGGTATTTCATTGACTTTTCTTTATAGTTTGGCAAAGAATATAACTCTAAATAGGCCTATATCTCATAGAACCCTTTCTATACTTTTTTTTAATTATTTTTATGTATAGTTGACTAGACTTGATTTGTATGACTAAGTTAATTAGCCACTCTATTAAGGTTAGGTTTTGAATCCCAAGTTTTTCAAGTTAACTCGTTTGTTATGTTGAATTTTACAATTATATAGATAATTATTAGCAAATATTATTAAAGAGACTAAATTGTGATTTAAAAAGAAAATTATTGTTATTCTAACTTAAATTTGATTTTCTATATTTGAATTACTAATACACTATATCATTTGAATTAAAATATAATAATTTAAGAGTAGTTTAAACAAATCAAACAAAACTAGTTTACAAGAAACTATTTTCAAGCATAGATAAGATAGTTGATAGAAAAAAAAATAACAAATTATGATAGATTACAAGTGTGTTATAGCTATTATCGATTTTCCATCATCCTGATGAAGAGATTATATTTGTTTGTCTTGAAGAACTTTTTTAACACTATATCTATGAAATAATTTTATCATGTTTGTTTTGATTCAGGTCTAGCAATTTATTTGTTCCTCTCTCTCTCTCTCTCTCTCTCTATATATATATATATATATATATATATGAATGTTGAGCTTATACTGTCCTGATCCAAATTGATATTTAGGGCTTAGTTAGGTCATCAGAAGCAAGAATTATGCTTTAAGATGTTCTATGTGGGTATTTCATTGACAATTTTTTAGAAGTTGAAGAAGGATACAAGATAAAACAAGCCTTTCCCTTAGTAATGTATTTCATTTTTATTTTACTGGGATATTTTTCTCTGCAAAGCTGAAATTTTTACTTGATTTTAATATGGGATCAAAGTCAATAAAATACCAACTAACTTTTTATATTGTGCTTAGCTAGCCTCAATCTCAATTTTAGAGGCAATAAATGGATACTAGTGCAAACCACTAACTTTCAAGCAAGTTAATTGTCAACTAGAGATTAATCTGATGGAAAATGTCTCAAGGTTATGTTAGAATGACAATATATTAAAAATATTAAATTAATATTTTTTTTCATACTATAGACTATTGATATCAAAATCATGAAAAAAAATAATTTAAATTATATTTTAAAAAATATTTTCAAAACATAATGTAAAAAGAAGGGGTTGATTATGTCCTTATGGGAAGATTACATTTAAGTTTCCTTAAAATATCATACTCCATCATTGCACTTTTTATCAAATAAATATTAGGTTGGATTTTGGGTTATGTAGAATGTACAGTGATTAAGTTGTAAAAATCTTTATATAAAAATGAAGATTTTTATGGGCTTCCTTCGTGGGTTTATGCTTTGTTTCTAGGTCAGTGATTGGGTTTATATAGTAGTTGAATGTTTATTTAATAAAACATGTTTTTTTTTAGTGAAATAAAAGACTCTCTAGTATTTAAATCAATGATACGTGTAAAAGAGAAAATATATGTAATACTAAATTGTTATAAAATGAAAAAAAGTAAAGTCTAATAAATTGTTACCTTTTTTTGTTTGCGTGGTGTCTTAAGGTATTTATAAACCTTGATTATCTTGGTTTAGTTTGAAAAATTACATGATAATTGATTGGTGGAAATATTGGTGGCTATATTGATTCTAGTATTTAACATTTTATTGATAAAGTAATTTATGAGTATCATTAAGATGTTAACCAGAAATAATCATTAGTTAAGAGATGAAGTAGTTGATTTGTATAAAATAAGTTACATGTTATACTGTGATTATTAGCTAAAAATATACTGTCAACCTATAAAAATATACACTTGTACATGATTTATTAGTAAAATATATAAAATTTTATGTGTGTGAGATGCACAACTCCGTATTCTGACTTCTTGAAACTTGAAAAAATATTTAGGAGTGTATATTGAACAACTCACGGCAAATATAAAAGTGTAGCTGTTTGAGGCAGGATCTGAATTTTGTGGATGTTGCCGTTCCAAACAAAAACAAGCCCAAATAATAATTAGACAATGTTGCCGGGTGGGCCAATGCTACAAACCCAAACTACTATAATAAATTTAAATTATTGAAAATCAAACTTATTTCATTGTAGGAAGCTACTGAATACTAAAATTATAAGTCGGTTATAAGTTTTTTTAAAATATTTTTTATTTAAAAATATATTGAAATAATATTTTTTAAAATTTATTTTTAACATTAAATACATTATAACAATCTAAAAATATTAAACAATAATTTAAAGCAAATAAAAAAGTTTTTTTTTAAACATTTTTAAAATACAAATAAATAAATAAATTATATATAATTGCTGGCAAATCATCATATTATTAAATGTTTACTTATTAACACATTTTAAGCACACGCTCTAGAAGTAACAGGAGAGACAGGCACGTAACCCCTGGTGCCTATAAAATCTCTCCACCCTCTTCACAGTTTACTACTGCCTAACTGCCTCCTTCGTATTACACATCGAAATTTTCGAAAACTCTACATCATATTAAATAAAAAAGCAGCAAAGAAACCCACAAAAAGAAACTTAAAACCATGATGATGAATGGGCAAAAACTGGCACCAGCAGCAGAGGTGGCAGTGCAGCTGCCTGAGTCGAAGGTAGCGGCTGATAATATCAGTGGAACCATGAGTGGGCCCCTTGTAGGTGCTTCAGGAGGGGGAACGACCGCTGCTATGAGGCCTTTTGGGCGGAAAGCTGAAGTAATGCACGTGTTACTCAGGTTGCTATGCATGATAACGTCTGTGGCAGCACTGTCCTTTATGGTCACAGCACAACAGTCCAGCACCATCTCCATCTATGGCTTCATGCTCCCTGTTCAATCCAAGTGGTCCTTCTCTCACTCATTTGAGTAAGTTACTCTCACCATAATTTCGCAAATGCCCTTGTTCCTTTTGTTCTTGTTGCTGCGCTGCTTAATTGGTTGCTGGGAGTCCGATGGAAATTAAACGGCAGAGAGTGGAAGTTTTGGAGCTTCACTTAATTGTTTGTTAATGGAGGGTATTATATATTTAATCATGGGTTTAATTAAAAAGCTTTTGCCTCCTCGCATTTTTCAAGCATGCCATTGTGTTCATTTTATACTCATAATGAAAGTAATGTCCAAAATCTATAACTTAATTTTCTTTGGCCTCTTGTTTTTTTTATATTTTTATTTGATCGAAGGAGTCTTAATTTGTGGTTTATTAAATTGAATTTCTGGGCGGTGCTGTGTTGCCCAATCCAAGCTTAACCGACAACCGCAGGGTATGACCTTACTTGTTTGTCATGTTGTTTTTTGTGTTTACGAAATCGCCCTTGGTTTTGTTTCTTCTTTGTGTAACAACAAATTTTTGGGACTCCCACCTCCACTTTCATGGCATTTGAATGAACAGAATCAAACCCGTGACTCTTTTTTTTGGTTACTTTAGTATTCTCCAATACGACTCTTGGTCGGATTATTAGTATTGTTATTATTATTATTGTTGTTGTTGTTGTTGTTTTCTTACTAATATGTAAGAGACGTTTAAGGCTGTTGATGCTGACATGAGTGAAGAATAATCTGGTGAAGTAAATTTCGTGTAAAAAGGAGTTGTTAACCTGAGTTACTGTGTTAATCCCTTCCTGCAAAGCAAAGCAGGACAGGGGAAGGCCTCATGTTGAAGTCCTGCCTTGCCACTTTATGGAGGACATATATTAAAAGGAGTTGTATTTGTGTAAAAAATTGGATGATCTAACGTTAATTGAACAGATATCTGGTTGGCGTCTCTGCAGCTGTTGCCGCACATTCTTTGCTGCAATTGCTGATTAGCATGTCAAGGTTGCTTAGAAAATCTCCGGTGATTCCATCAAGCAGACATGCATGGCTTATTTTTGCAGGAGATCAGGTATATACATAAATTCTCATCTTAAAAGCACGCATGCTGCTAGCTAATTGTCTCTCGGATTGGTAGTTTCTGAGTAGTTTTGGTTTCAGTGAGCAAAAGTGCCTTCCATATGTGTCGTTTGTGCATTTCTGAAATTTCTCATTTGTTCACGCAATTCTTTTTTCTATATGCTTTGGTTACTAATGATATAGAAAATCCAAAGAATGTAGCTAACTCGTTCTACTAATTAAACAAGGTAGCAAGCTGGGTGAGAATGAAAACGTGTCACACTCTTTTTTATTGATCCAACATAGCTAGCACATGTTTTACATATAAAAGTTTCACCATTTCATGGAAGGACTTGGAGCTGAAAATGGAGCGTGCACAAAATTGAAAAAGTCATTCACAATTATTATGTCATAGAAGTCTTGTTGGAAACTGACATAACATGTGCTTCCTCATGTTTCATTGGGAGAATTGAGGAGGGCTATACTTCTTAATCTCGTGTACAAAATGTGGTCATCACATTGTCAAGAAATCGAGCCTCTGGAATTTGCATCCATTTGAGCTTCTTCAGCTCCGTATCAGTGAGCGCAAATTTAAAATGATGGCCATATTGACATCCCATCCCAAAGTTGTCAGATTATTGGAGTAAATCCTGTTGCTTATTTCCCTACCTAGCTGAAATTATTAATCGATTATCTCAAGTCAGCTTGGCTGGAACTAGGGATGCTTGTTATACAGAGTTTGCACTGGTGCATCTTCAAATACTTGGTTTCACCTCATGCATTGATCGAGTGCAATGCAATGATATCTTCAAATATTGTTGCAATGCACCGCGTGGGTAGTGCAGGGAATACAACTAATTCTGTTCGCCAACGTAAAGAGAAGAGGCCAACATATGTGTAATTTTTGAGTTGCAGGTGTTTGCATATGCAATGATAAGTGCAGGGGCTGCTGCATCAGGAGTCACCAACCTCAATCGAACAGGAATCCAACATACAGCTTTGCCAAATTTCTGCAAGCCTTTACAGAGCTTCTGTGACCATGTTGCTGTCTCTATATTCTTTACTTTCACGAGCTGCATCTTGCTTGCTGCATCAGCTGTTCAGGAAGTCATGTGGCTCTCCAGATCCAAGTATTGAAGATCCTTGCCTCCAGACATATATACTCGATGTTATTCCTTCCTGGACATGAAAATGACTTCTATGAAAAAGGGTATATCCTTCAATTAATTCCAGTGATATCTACTACCATTACTGGAAATTTTGTGATAATGGCTTTTTCCCTCTGTAAATAACAAAGGCTTGTCTATTTTGTTACAGTATCATGTCCCAATTTAGAGCTATCTATGACCAACTGGCTTAAAACTCTTGTTCTAGCTTTATACGGAATGGATGAGCATATAGCCATTGTAACTGGCAGAGCTATTCATATAACAAAATAATTGGTTAAACAGTTTTAGACACATGCTGAAGCCATCTAAATTCGGAACTATCAAATTGGTGAAGTTTTGAGGCTTTGAATTTGAACTAGTCTTATCATCTTTTAACTTTTTTTTTCCTTGAAAATATATAAAATTAATGTTTTTTAAAAAATATTTATTAATGATTTTAACATGAAAATATCAAAAATTAAATAAAAAACTCTAAAATAAATTATTTTCAATTAAAAAGTATTTTTGCAGAACACAAAATATACCATATTAACATACACACACTTAATCTTATGTATGTTTCAAAGCTATGTACTTCATAAATAAAATTACAGTTGCTAAATAGTTTCAAGGATATAAAAAAAAAAAATTAAAGACCCTGTAAAAAAAAAAATAAACAAATTAGTGTATATAACTCGAGAGAAAATATTCTCTCAATATCCCGTCTCAAAATCAATATTTGTATCGAGAATTCTTTCTTCAGTAAACGATCGAATTCCTGGCCTGACCTAGCCCTTTTGCTAAATTCTTTTCCGTTAATAGAAAGAAAAGGTAGAAATTGAAAAAAGAAGGAAAGTAATCACTTCTTAGTCCTTTCATCTGATTTAACAAAACATGTGGTATTGATTTTTTTTTTTTGTTGATAAATTTAACCCCATTAAAATTAGACAAGGAACAAATCATTTCCCTCCAAATTAAAAAAAAAGAAAGAAAAGAAATAACATACTTTCCCAAATAACCATTGGAATTCATTTCTTTATTCTACTTCATCTTCGATCTTAAGAAGTGTACCAATGTGTGAGAAAAAAACTTTATTTTTTGTTTTTGTTTTTTTTTTTTTTACCATACATGCCATATTTCATTTTTCTTCTTATTCAGTTTTGATGGTGTTCATGAAAAAATGATGAGCTATCATAGTCATTAAATTTAGTCTGGTTTAGTGTATTGACCCCTTTGATATTATTTATGTAGCACCCGATATTATGACGATTCTCCTCTTTTAGAAAGAAAATGTGTATTTGTTTTTAAAGGGATAAAAAGTCTGAAACTTATAAAAATAAGTCGTCATCTAGTATTATTGCTATTAGAAACTCTAATTAGTTTTCAGAATTCTAAGGTAAGGGACTGGTTATATTAGAGAGAAGATATTATCACCCTAAAGTATTATATCTGAGGTAAATTGTATTGTTACTTATCTTCCATTCTTTAATAGTTTGGTGTGCCTACTTCATCACTAGTCTACCTATATAGGTGATAGTGTCTACTATAATGAGTTAAATCATAAGTGGATATTTAAGCTTAAATCTCTCTATTATAAAGACCAAGTCATCCTTGCCACTCTCAATTGCTGCCATTCATTTCGATAACAATTGATGAATTCACATATCTATAACCAATTACTTTTGATCAAGACATGTGACTATTTATAGTTTATCAAGTGATATTAATTAATAATTGGAGATATGAAGAAAAATTAATGCTTTTAGTTTAAAAGATAATGACGATATCTTTCGGATTAGCATTTATTTGTTAAATCATTAGAGATATGTTATGTTGCTTTCATCTTTTTATTGGTTGATGATGAAAAGCTTAGTCTTGTTCTTTTTAGCTGGAATACTAGTGTTAAAATAAAAGATGAGCCCAACATAGAGATCGTTAAGGCTAATAATGGAGTTAGGTTCAAGGATATGATACCATATCTTGGCATATGAGGAAATCTTGCAAGTACCACCACTCTTTTGTATTACAAGCTCTATGATGTTTATGATGTTTTGTATGTGCTTTATGAGATTTATAAGGTCATCATAGTTATCTAAGTTGGCATTTGTAGCGACATGGTTTTTGAAGAAATGAGCGTGTAACACTTTGTGATAAAGTGGAGAGTGTGATAATTTATAGGAATAATGCTCATTCTAAATAGCTTGTGTAGTTATTAATCTCATCTTGCATCTATGTTTTTTTCTTCAGGAGCATATGAGCGAGATTTAGAAGAAGATTGATGCTAATAATCATGTTTTTGTCTAGGACGGTTAAGAAGTGCTTTTCATAATGGCTTTTTTGGAAAGTTGGAGTGCCATGCCTATTTTATGTTTTATATTGTTTTTTTAGGGAATTATAGTGAATTAGGCTTTGAGGTTTTTTAAAAAAACAAATTGTCAAATGACTCATATTATGGACAGGTTAAAATGGATTGACATTTTTTACTTGTTTATTTTTTTAATTTTTATCATTCAGTATTTTTTTTCTTTTCTTTAAAATGTGCTTGTGTTGGCTTAACATCATTTTATAATTTATCTAACTCATGGTGTATATATATATTACACTTACCTTACTGTGTGATGTAATTTTCCAAATCCAATTTGCAAAGCTTATAATGTTTTCTTAAAAACTGAAAGAGCCGAGAGGGTTATGTTCCATGCTGCTGATACTGTGCAAGTGTCCCCACAGATGGGGCCTTCTCATCCCATAATCTATATATATATAATGATTCAAACCCAGGAGGTACTCGTGCCAAGATTACTTTTCATTCTTTCAACACAAGTAAATCACACTGGATGGAGTAAGACATTAATAAAATGCTTTAAATTGATCAATAGCAATAACGTTTCTTGGAAAAATCAAAGTACAAACTCCTAGCATATTAGATCCAACAATATGCAATGAATGACTGAAAAGACAAATGCTCAAACACAAGATTCCAACAGCGGGAATCAGATACTAATAAGGTTTTTTTTCTTTTTCTTTTTTCAAGAAAACCAACCTATATATAGCTAATAACAACTGAAAAGGAAAATAGGTCATGCTAAAGACCATAACAAAGCAGTCAATGTGGCCATAAGAGCCATTGACAATGAACCAAGTGTCCCTGAGACTGATGCTCCTGAACTTAGTTGTGGGGATGGTGCTAGGTATCCAGGTGGAGCTGCAATAAAAGGAGGAGAATGGTGGTGGAGACCCATCACTTCAACTAGCAAACGCTGGCCATTCTTGCAGTGACTTGGGGTTCCACTAATATAGTAGAATAGTCCTGACTTGTCGAGCTTGAACACTCTATTATTTCCATTGTTGAAGGTAACAGTATGTTTGCTAGCGTCGCAGTGGTAGTATCCCCACTTGTCTACTTCAATAACTGAGTCGTTCTTATAATCAAAGGCTGCAAAGAACGAAAACAACAGAGCGAATCATAAATCTGAGAACGTAAATGCTACTACTGGCTGCACAAAAAATAAAACACTGTTTAAGCTTGTACTCAATTCTCCTGCAAGAACAGTACTCTGTGGTCATAAATCATTCTTATCTGGTTTCAGAATTATGATGTTTACACAGGACAGCCCATATTTCCTTCTTTACTTTCTCATAAGCAAGTAGAAGAACATCAAAAAGAAATTTCCTGGTGAAAGAAAAGTTTACGTTTCTACGTACCATGTAAACATCAGTAACCGAACAACGGTTACACACCAAGTAAGATATTTGATAACCAGAGAAAATCATACAATCTTAACAGAATTCAAAAAACTTAGGAGCAGAAGTAGAAAGCAAACTGTATAGTGAAGATCTAGCTAACTGTAATGAACTCACAGAGAGAATCTCCAACTTGGAATCTGTTCGTAGTAGCCCACTGAGCATACAACGAAGAGCTGTTTCGTCCAGGTTCTTGCCATCCAAACACATCCCCAACTTTGAACACCCTTTCTGCGTTAACCAAACCATTCATGGACGCAACAGTGATGATAAAAAAAATGCAAAAGAAAACCACAAGAGATGTCATTTTGGTGATGTTCATTGTTGTCTGTATGTACGTATCTGCTAGAGGGCTTTATATATATTAACCAAAAGCATGATCGATATGATGGGTGTGGAAAGTAGTGGTTGGTAGTTAATTCAACTCAGAACGTGGAGGATTTTGGCGGTTACATTCATCGAGTAATGGATGGTTTGCGAGATAATCGAGCGTGGATTAGTGACAATTATGACTTGAAGAAATCTAGAATTGATTTAACTCTTTCAAAAGAGGACTTAGTGAGTTAGTGGGACGTTATTATATTTCTAAATTTTAAAAATACGGTAATGGTTATTTTTAAATTAATTTTTTAATTTTAAAAAATTATTTTTGATATTAACATATTAAAATATACCAATTTAAAAATAAAAATTAAAAATTTAATCTTTTTTAAAACACTTTTGAAATACAATGTCGAACACTAGTATTATTAATAAGACAATTTCTATGGTTATTTGATATATATATTCTGTAATTTTGATAGTTATTTAAAATTATAGTACAATTACAACTGAAAAAAATTAGATTATTACCTTGAAAAAAAAAAACTTGGTAACATGGCCAAGTCGAACGTAATATGAAGTTATGAAAAATTAAGTAGGATTTTAATTAAAAAATAACTATTTATCACCTTAAAGGAGTAAATATTATTATTACTAAAGGAAATCAGTTTTAATTTATTACGAATTAATGTATTCGTTAAATCGTAAATTTAAAATCTCTGAAATTATAATAACTTCAGATATAATCATACCGCGTTACTTTTCTTAAAATCACGTGGGATGAAGTAATAATACCATATATCAGAGACCACCCCCCAACAATTGAAACTTCTTTGCCATTGGTCTAGGAACATTACTTTAGAATCTTCCATAGAGTAAATACTGGCCTTGCCACTAAAACTAAGAACATTACTTTAGAATCTTCGATGGAGTAAACAAGTAGAATGGAGAACTTGAATGAGTTCAAGACGCAAAAGGCCTGTTTCTCCCCATTTTACAAGACAGTTGTAAAATGAAATTTTCAGAACCAGAGTTTTATGCAGCATGGTCAGCTAAAAAACAAATGAAAGATTAACTAGCTACTTGTAGTTGGTTTGAGACCAAAACGTTAAGACCATTCTGTACATGGAATTGAAGATCTACTTTTAAACTTAATGGAAGGTAGAAGCTCTTGAACATGTAAATAAACAACACAACATCCATCATGAGAGAATCGCACATCTGACCATTAAAATAGAATGCACAGGATGAGAAAACAATTTCATTAACAATTCAGTAAAACTCAGCACAGAGATAGGAGTGGCTTGGCCTTTGAGGGCACAACCAGTTAGTAAGAAGCAAATACAAGCTAACTAAAGCCTATTCGAAAAAAAAAAAATCATAATATGTGAAGCAAAACAGAAAATGATTGCAGAATATATGAGAGTTCAGAAAAAAGGTAAAAGGATGAAGCGCCATCAAAATTTCTCCCCACACGTAACTTGGACTTCTGTGTGCCTATTGTACCAGCTCATCCGTGATAGATCAAGGTGATGCATGATCTAGGTTGATCATCAAGAAGTTTACCTCACACGTTACCATAATTTGCACGGTTCACAACTAGCCGTTCATTTTTACCATGCAATCAAGGTAACAGCTGCTTCTCCCATGGCTAATTTCCTTGGCTAATGTTGCAGCATAAACAAAGATCGAGTTCCATGCTAAATTGAGCTCTCTTGGCATGTTGCTCTTGCATTGCTTGTTATAGTTGTTTCATTCTGGTGCACCAACATTTCTTGAAACTGTGCACGCTTGGCAACCCTGATGTCGAGTATACTTGGTGGCATAGGTTTGATCACACCATGCAACTCAACTAAGTTAAAAAATTCTTGTTTGGTCAGACTTTTCTTTCGGACAAGTTCATCAACAACAGCATCCATCAGTTTTCGGTTCTGCTGCAGAATCTGACACAGACAAATTGTTTGCACAAGATAAGGATATTGTAAAGTTGCAACTAAGATCTTCTTTTGCATTATATTAAGTACCTCTTTTGCACCATCATAACAAAAGTTCGTAACTCGTAGCGCCTCCAAATCAATTTCCTGCAATTTGCAAATTTCCATCTTAGAATGCAATAATTAGCATGTAATAGAGATGAAAATGTTTGCATTAGTGTGTCATTTCAACTAAAATATTGTAAATTTGCTCCATATAGCCATCTTCAATCCACTTTCAGCTTGTATAAATGGCAAGGGAACAATATAATCACGTTAGTCTATATGGTAATTCAGGTGCAAAAAAATGCGTGGTGCATGTAACCATGATGCAAAGTGTAGAAAAGATCATGAATCCCTACATTAATTCGATCTGCAGCCCAGAAGTTGGATAAACCATGATGTTTCTCAGAAAGGCCACCAAGAACATAGCTCCGTGCTGCTGACCTAGCATTGTCTGCTGTTTCAGCCCATATTGTACTCAACTGGAATAATTTGATGTATCAAGGCAAGTATTAGCATACCAGTTAAGATATATAGAATACAAAATACTAATCCTGATACACAGAACAATCAACTTACATGACAAACCACATATGATGATATCAAAAACACAAAACTACGTGAGGGTTTTGATATTACCAATGACAATAGGTTTCCCAAAGCCTGAATGTTAAGAATTAAGGTGGTCCAACTAAAACGAAGTTAAAAAACTGTTTGCTTGAGAAGCTGAAATTTTTTTCTCTAATCAGAATAGTATAACAAATTGATGCAATATTTCATTTACATCATTCATCTGTTTTTGAATTCATGGTTGGATGCTTTTTTATGCGAAGTGTTCTGCTGTGCAATAGCTTGTAATTAGTTTAATCAACTCAACAAAGAATGAACATCATTTGAATCCGAGTCTTCAGATCTTAATATGAGTTAAATCAAGCAAATGACTCGGACGACTGTTTGTTTCTTTAGGAAATGCAAAAAGACCTACTACTGAAACCAATAAAACAAGACCTTAAATGCCAACAAAAGAATGAATAGCTAATATCCAAGCATCAATCACAACATGTATCCAATGACCTACCGAATCACACATGTTAACAAAGGTTTATTTACCTGACCCTCACCATACCAAAGCTCATCAGCTGCACGTGGTGCCAGTTGAACGGTGATATGGTCCAGAAGGGATTGCCGACTGCATGATACAAAGAAACAAGAAGGTATCTTAAAAGAAAAATATGAGTCCATAAAACAATTTCAACAGTACAATTACTGCAGTAATCGTAACACAGTGCTATTGTATCAATCACAGTTTGGCATGATTGACATGTGGCTATCCTTTGAGCAATAAAAGACATTGAAGAGTTAAAGGATATATATACCTAAGCATTCCTTCCTTAAATTTGACATGATCCATTTTCATCCGAACATAACCAAGTTCCCTGCCAGCTCTGGGAGCAATTGTTACCTAATCCAATAAATAGATAAGTATAATCCTATAATTTTAAGGTTCAAAGTACATTTATTATGGGAACAATTTGTGATATATACTAGCACAAATACCCAACAAGTTTAATTTCTAGGTAATCATCTCAACAAAGTCAAATATTTCAATAGCAAGCAGAATAAAAGGCAAGACGCTGACATTCCCCAAGCTAAAGACAAATGACAAATATGAAGATGTGATGATTTTAAAATATTTGAAACATTATTGGAAAACCAGAAGAATAACCACCAGAAATTGAACTCCTGTTGCAGCCTAGAAAAGCCCTATCCCTATAACAGGGAAGATTCGACATGTAAAAACCCAAGAACTTGCCATAGTTTTTGTAGAGTTGTTTTGATCATTTATAATGTTTTTCCTAAAAGTTAAAACATCATTTTGGGCAAATGATAATAAAACACCATTACACCGAAGTCACAGCAAAGACTAACACCATACTATAGAATCCATTGTTTGAAATATTTCTGCTTCTGTCCATGGTCTTGCTCTAGAATTTCACCAATTTCTATTAAAATTTCCAAGAGTTTCCAAGAATATGAGAGAAATTTTTCGAGGTGCAATATATATCATTAGAAAAAGCAACATCCCCTTAAAATCAAGGTTACAAACAAAGAACAGGCAGAATCTATTCTCTTTCTTTCTTAAATCTATTAGTCTGTCCAAAGAAAAATTATTTAACCACTCAACAGCAACAAAATGTGAAATAAATTTGCTGACTATCAAAGTGTTCAGCTGTCAAAATGCATACAAATCATCAACATATGCCATGAATTTGATTCATCCTCCCCAATCTTCAAAGAGTTCAATAAAAGGTGTCTAACTAATCCAACTTATTTTTTGAAAAAAGCCAGCAACTTCTCATTTTTATTGTGCTTTGAAAATCAACGCCAGTTGTATAGAACCACACTAGTACTCAAAAGGCTTGAGCAAATATTCATTGACTCAGAAAAGTGCATAAAAATTATGTGGTACATTTAGGACCGATTTTAAAAATGATTAGGCAGTTATTCTGCACTCACGTTGTCTACACATAGAAACAAGCTATGAATTGTGCCCTATATTCTCCATCTCACACATAAAAAATGGCATTTCAAGTAAACATCATGAGTTTTAACTTAAAATCTCTCTAAACAAGAATAAAAGTGAGTCAAGGAATGCAACTGAATGAAAGAAATAGTACTATGAGAAAACTAATAAAAATGAATTTAAAAGCCATACAAACTCGATATTTCTGAGATCAGGAAAGTTCACAGCCACAACAGCCATGGCTGCTTCATTAATAGCTACTTGCTTCCATGTTTCAAGGCTCCTTTCCTTTCTATCCAGCATTCCTCTTTCCTCTATTTGTGCAGCTTGTAATAAGTCATCAGTTGTAATCTGCACAGATGCAATAAATTATTCACTGACATTATGCTATACACAAAAGTAATTATTAAATTATAAATCAAATCATTTTGGCAAAAGGTCACCGAGAAGACTGTATAATATAACTAACAAATTAGCCACAGAAAATAAGCAAATATCAATTTTTTTACAGCTAGGCAAATAATATTTCATTAACATTTCAATTCTTCACAAAAACAAACAATATTAAAAAAAATATGCAAACTAAAATAAAATGATTTATGGGATGAAGTAGCCAAGGCAGTAAAGGAGGATAAAAAATTAGATACTCAAAATCTCATGATCATCCATATTGTGGAATGGCCAATATTAGAGGTGGTTGGTCACATCCAAGTAGTGGCTGGTTTTTATCTACATCGAATTCTTATATTCCAAATTTTGAGGACTAAATAGAAAGTGATTTTTAGTGTGATCATAACTTATAAGCAAACTTAAATCTATGACGGTGTACAGACCATGAGTTGGTCCCAACAGTAGTTAGCTATGTCGTTACCACAATATAATTCCTAGGAATAGATAGAAAAACAAAATGGACCTCTCCTGACCATAACAAAAGCAGACAATTAAAGTTTATTTTGGTATAGGATGTGGCTATGAACACATCATACTTGTCAAGGTAATATTTGGGGCGGAAAATATTGTCTCCTAGATTGCCAAGACCTTTGTTCTGAATAGGAAATTGAAGTCTCAGTTCCATCAAGTTTTATGGGAGACCTCCCAGTATGCAAATGCTTTTCTGTCTACTTGGTTCAAAGAACATTAAAAGCTGCCTAAAATCCAAATCATTCCATTTCTCACAGCTCCTCTTCAGCGATTCAGGTGTAATGACATGAAATCATACTGGCAAATGGAGTAAGATTTTCAATTTACAAGAATAGGCAATACCTCAGTCCTTCCATCACGCATCATATTAATTGCAGCAACCTCAATTATGTTGGCCAGCTCTGCACCAACCATTCCATCTGTCATGCTTGCAACAGCCATATAGTCCACATCATCAGCCATGGGTTTCTTACGAGCATGAACCTATTACCAAAAAAAATAAAAAATAAAACAGGATAAAAGGAAGCTAAAAGGTGTGGAATGGCCTAGTTTCTCAATGCCATAAAGAAAATGACAGGAGAAAAAAAGAGGAGAACACAAAAACATGATGGAGATCATAAATCATTACCTTCAGAATTTCCATGCGACCTATGACGCCAGGCTTAGGTATAAATATTTTTCGATCAAACCGCCCAGGCCTCACAAGTGCTGGGTCTAGAATGTCTGGTCTATTTGTGGAAGCAATAGTGATCACTTCCCCTCTACCTTCAAACCCATCCAAGGATACAAGGAGCTGGAATTAGAAAACTGAACATCAATCCTCAAATGCAGGTTTATCATAAAACAGCAGCATTGAAGTCTAAAAGTACAGGTTTAGGATATGCTCCAACCAACCTGATTAAGAGTGGCATCACGTTCTTGTCCACCAGAACCTTTAATCAAACCACGCTCCCTTCCAACAGCATCCAGTTCATCAATGAAAACAACAGATGGAGCCTGTGCAAACAAAAATAAGTATGATGACATGTGAAAAAGATTAAAGTTCCCAGAGCTTGAAAAAGAGGTGTTGCATTCTGAACAATATTCTGCTCTATATTTGAATTTGAAAGCATTGGGGGAAAAATAGGTAAAGACATGTCTAAATTCATAGTGAGAACAAGTTTAGAATTTAACATCAGCAATACCACTCCAAGATATCATGTGAAGAACCTTGATATTAGAGAAGCTAAAGAGAACACCTACGTTTTCCTTTGCTTCTTGGTAAAGTGCTCGAACTCGAGAAGCACCAACTCCAACATATATTTCCACAAATTGAGATGCAGAGATGGAGAAGAAGTTTACACCAGCCTCACCGGCCACAGCTTTTGCCAGTAAAGTTTTCCCCACACCAGGGGGGCCACAAAGAAGTATGCCACCTGATTGAAAAATGGATTCAAGCGGACAAGTCATGCATACAGGATCACAAGCATAATGACTTCATTAAAATAATCTAATTGGCAATGAAAATTCATAGGAACCACAAACATAAATAAAACATAATTCTTTGCTCCATATCCCTTTCATCTCTTGCTTTCAAAAACATTTAATTGCACAGAATACTCTATCCCAAGAATCTCCAGTAAACTTCAACTAGATCAAATCTAGTGTCTGTAATCATCCCAGAAATTGACCAAATGGAAGATCCATACCAGTATATGAGGTCATGTAATTTGAGATGAAACCAAAAGAATGTGTTGGATAGAACTTACATAGTGAATGCCAAGCATTTAAAGAGAATATCACAAATAGTCTATGATAATTTTGCTAAAAGCAAGCTGTTATTTCCAGTCCTTTCTGCCTCTACAACGTTGTCTGTAAAAGTTATGTTTGAGTTTCTTTATTACTTAATACTCGTGAAAGAATGAATGCCTGCAAGGCAGCATATTAGTGTGAAATGTTAATTTGCTATGATAGTTCAATCTGTGCTGCTTTTTTTATCTTTTAATTTTATTTACACAAGTTCTGCACAAGGGAAGTTTATTTGCACAATCCACTTCCAAATTGAATGTTTAGAGTGACTAAACAACATGCAGAGAAAAAGTGCAGTGTTTGATGTAATTAAAACAAGAACAATAACATAAAATGTAAGGTCCTCTCAACCAAATCCTCAAACTAGATAAAGAACATAAATGAGATGACAAGCCACGAAAACAAATCCTACTGAAAGTTCAAATCAAAAATCATTAAAATTGCATACAATGGCTTTCCAAAAACTAACCTGGGATCTTCACTCCTCTCCTGCGGTACATCTCTCCATGTGTAAAAAATTTCACGATCTCCTCAAGTTCAAGACGTATTTTCCCAAGTCCTGCAACATCAGAGAACTTCACATCCACACCCCTTTCCAAGTACTGAGGCAATCTCTTATTATGTGCACGCCTAACACGTGCTCCTGACTTCATGAACTGCATAGCCATCTTCAAATAAGGATTCTGCTCCGCTTTCCCAGGCACGCTCTCATCTTCTTCCTCTTCTTCAATACCCATCAACTCCCTCTCTAACTCCCTCATCTTCTTTCTCTCTTCAGCCTCTGCCTTCTCAATCTTGAGCCGATCATCATAGTCCTTCTTCTGCTTCCGATAACTAAGCACCACTGTACGATAAAATATTACAAAAAACACCAACCCTAACAAAGTTGTCACATTTGAGTCCTGTGCTAAATTTGCCCACATACTTGCCATTCTTGTATAATTCTTCCGTGCATCACGCAATGACTCTTCATACTTCTTTATCCTAGTCTCCCTCTTTCTCCTCCTGTCCTCGTCTTTCTTTTGCATCTTGATTGCCTTCTCGATTATTTCTCTTTCCTCTCTCATTTTCTTCAGCTCCTCCTTTCTTTGCCTCTTAAACTCCTCTCTGGCCACCCTCAACTCCATAGCCCTCTTGGACTCCTTCTTAGGCTTTAACCTCGACAGCATAAACTCTGGAACTTTCCACAAAAATCCTAAATATGGCTTAGGAAGCTCAGGTTTCCTAACCGGAGGGGAATATGCATTCACACACAAAGCATCAATCTTGAACTCATCCCATGAATCCCAAAACCTCCTATTACTCTCTAACGAGGGCAAGACAGTCCTGAACACTTGATTATCATCTAAAACCACTAAAACAGCCTCTGGACGTTGTTTTAAAGAGGCATTAGGCGCTTTAATCACATGCTTAAGCTTGTTGTTCTCTTTTAAAATCAAAACTTGAGTATATGGTATTCTATTGGACACAACTGGCAGATTCTGAGACCATTGTTTAAGCTGGTCCGGTGTCAAGGCTTCTTGTTGTGTCTTTTTTAAGGTTTTCTTTTTATGGTAAGTTTTGGGTGTTGGTGTGGCAGCAAAGGCAGGGTGTGGAGTGAGAGAGGTGGAGATAATAGTGAGAGTTATGGGTAAAGAGAGGAAACTGAAATGGGTTTTTTTATTGGTATCAGTTTTGTTATCATTCTCAAGAATTGGGTCTTGTTTCTTGCATCTAATGGAAGGGTACGTGATGGTTCTTAGTGGGATTTGGTGGGGTTTTATGGTGGTTTTGGGGTGCAGTGAAGAGCTCGAAGGGAAATGACAGGCCATCAAAACTGAAAATTATGAATTTTTATTCTCAAATAAAAGAATATAGAGACAGAGACAGAGGCATAGACAGGAACCTTACATTGTTGATTGTGAGACAATGAGCCATGGTTGTGCTTGATTGAATTGAATTCGAAACAGAGATGATTTTGCTGTCTTCAGTTGTGCCTCTGTTTCTGTTTTACAAGATAGAGAGACCTAACCTCATCTGAACTGGCCTTGTTTCTCCTTTCATGCAAGAAGACATCAAGACACGCCTTCCTTTTTTGTAAATATTAGGCCTCTGTGGCCCAATCCAGATGGGCCTTCGTTACCCGTTGGATATGTCTTTTCAATGAAGCCTTGTTCTTAGTCGGTGTCCAAGATCGATTATTATTATAAACTTCGATGACTTCGTAAATTATTCATAATTTTATTTACGAGAGGTAGTAGGAAAAAAAAATATTAAAGTTCATGTACTTGACTATTATAAAATGAAAGTTTAGATTACAAATAGCGATTTAAGGATAAATGATACATCATCAAGTAACAAAAAAATTGATGAAATGTGAACAAGATTACTTGATTAAAGTTTTTAAAAATATTAGTGCACTCAAATAAAAAAAAATTAAAATTCACATACTTGATTGAGAAAGGGCATCAAAATAGTATATACTAATATTGAAATTATGTCTTCTATCCAAAGAAAAAACTTGTATATAGTAATAATTCTTTTCTCGTATTTATGAGTGAGGGAGCACAACTATCTATATACCTAATAATTTGTCTTTTATAATGAAATTAACAATTGTGAACAAAAACTTGTGTATGTGTGCAAGAAAGCTATCGGGATATATAATGTTATAAAGCTGCCACAACTTAATCATTTCTTTGTGATTTTGGCTAATATTAGTTTTATAATTTTCTTTTATGAATACTAGCTAATTCCAGTAAACTAGATAGCTAAAGCAAGTTGAATAAATCATAAGCTATAGAAATACTTTAGAATAAAGAAATAAATATTGAAGTTGTGAAAAAATTCATACAAAAAATGAGTTTTTCATGGCTACATGATTGGACTGGGTTGTGATTGGTATGTGCGCTTCAGTCTTTAGTCTATAAATGTCCTTGAAAGACAAGTTTGTTGTGGGTACAAGGAATACTCACATACTTATATTAATAAATACAAAAGATGAAAATATTATAAGAAAAAAAATATAGGGAATGAGAAAACAAAAATTTATTAAGACTTTGTCTACAAAGTTTGTGAGTTTATGTAAGTTTGTATGTCTAGGTATGGAGCCTTTGTGTTTGTATGGATTAGTGTTGGTCTTTTGTTCTTTTAAGTCTTTATTCAATCTTATTCCTTTTTGTTGGTAATGATCTATGGTATTTATAGACCTATTATGTTGGCTCACCTTGTGTAAGGTGGAGAAAAGAAGTTGTGCAATTGGTATAGAAGTTGGCACGCATTATTGGTTATGGTGCCATTAGCATCAATTATTGAGGTTGGTGCTTATTATGCAATTGGTGGATAAAATGATGTTAATGGTGCTAGAAAGCAACATAGAATTGTGGCGTTGCTCTGCATAAAATGGTGTTAACATACTATCTATGTATGAAGCTTGGGTCTAGCTTGTGTTTGCGTAGACTAGTATTGGTCTCTTGCTTTTTAAGGTATATTCAATCTTATTCCTCTTTAATGGTGAGGGCTTGGGGTATTTATATACTTGTGATGGCGCACCATAAGCATTTATTATTGAAGTTGATACTTGTGATGTTAATTGTGGAAAAATTAGTGTTATCAGTTCTAGCAAACATTATAAAATTATAGTATTGCTTTACATAAAAAAAAACACAAAAGTTACGCAAACTGCATAGAAAAATATGGTGGTGCTTATATTTTGACTATTGGCTAGAAATGAGATATCAACCCTTTATAATAATTGTGTTTTGTAAAGAGTTTACTAGAATCAAAACTAAAAAAATAAAGGTGTGTGCTAGCATAGAGAGAGACAGAGAGATGTGTGTAAGAGGGAGAAAATGTAGAGAGAAAGAGAGAGAAAAAGGTCGAATTGGTTGTATCGGCACAACTTAAATGACTAATTTCTTTTTATAAAACAATTATGTATTATTAATAAATAAAACTGGATAACTATTTTGAGGCTTTTAATAATTGAATCTGTATGACAAGAAAACTAATTTATTTATTTTCATTTGAAATGGAATTATAAATTTATGCATTGATTACTACTTGTAAATTTTGAGTTTTCATTGTCTTCAAAATATCATAACTCTTGTGCTTATAAATGTTGGTATAAGATTTTTTTTTTAATAATTACAACTTAACCCTATCCTTGAAAAATTTCTCAACTGTATTTTTACGTTTTTGAGTCTCCTATATTGTGTTGTTGTGCCCCCAATTTCTAAAGTTTCAAATTTTCCATAAAGTTTCAACAACTTTTGAATTTTTGTAAGGATTTATTTTTAAGTGGTGATTTTCACTTCTATATATGTTGATCTATTTTTCTTAATGAGATATCATGTTTTATATAAATATGAAATAATTTTTTTTGTATTTTTGGAAGGTGATTGTAATTACATGGTTTACCAGTCATCTTATCCATTGGTAGAATTTTGAAATTCGAAGTTAGTGCACAACTACGTGTTGGTGGTTCTTGTCTAAAGGGTTTCTTATTTTCCTTTTATTTTTTTATCATTAGATAATTAAAACGAACCAATTCATACAAAAATCATATGACTCATTCATTATTTGTTTTGATTTACACATTTTTAAGATTTGTTTTTTTTTTTATCTAAATAATTGAATTATTGCTCGTTTGATTTATACCTTCCATTAAATTTTGTTAATATAAAAAGCACTTGAAAATCAAATGCACAATAAATAAATTTAAAAAAAAAAGATCAAAGTAATTTTAACTTGAGACTCCATGTTATTGTAAGTTTATATTATGATATTAATCTATATGAACTTTTTATTATTATCATTATTTTCATTGATGTTTTCACTTTTATATTATTTGATCTTTTTATTTTCATAAAATTTATGTGTAGCTAAATTCCTTATGAGTTGAGTTTAAAGATGAATCTCTACTTATGAATCAAGGTTAATGGGGTTTCTCAAAGTCCTTATGCCTTATTGCCAGTTGATATATACTAATTGATAGCATTGTAAGCATGTCCAAGTACACTACTTTATCAAACCTGACTAAATTAACCTCTCAATACATGTAATTCTTTGTGGGCATGACAATCCCACTTTAGTTACTTGTTATTTAGCTCATGAATTATCACATATAATTTAATGAATGAAAACTTTAATACACTGTTTTGTTTAGGTGTTAATAAATTAATTTTGTATCTAATGTTTAGTATTGTAACTTAGTAACTTGATTTCTTATTTGAATACCATGGTTATGCAACAACTTTATTAGTAGATTTTATTGTACAAGTCTCACTCTGATTGACCAATAGAGACCATTTTATGTGCTATTCGTGCATGGTTTTAGATGAGTGGTAATGGGAAAGGCATGCTTAATCCTTGATTATAGTGGAGGGAATCCCAAGAATCTAACCCCATTCATATTCATATGCACTTTAATACTTGTATTTGTCTTGAATATTTGAGACACAATCAATATAGAATCCAAGTGAAATATTATTTTTAATAAAATAATTTTTTTCTTCCAAGATAATTCTTGTGGAGTGACCTCGATACTCTTGAGTTTATTATGCTTAACAATGATAAATTAATGACTCCAAACCTATGTTTGGGATTGCATACTAAATTGAACTACACTCAGAACTATAACATTAGAAAACATACAAGCATAGTTGAAGGTAAACCATTTGTATTTTGGTTATTAGATGACTCAATTAAAATAGTTAAAATAGTGATAGGTTATCATACATATCAATTAAATAATTAAAGTAGATGAATAGCTATTTATGATCAATTTAGGGATGGTAGATGCATGGTTGTGTAGCAATAATATAGGCCCATCTTAATTCTTTAGCATGGATAATATGTGTCATCCTATTGACATTTTAGCAACTAAAAAAAAAAAATATATGTATAAAACAATCATTATGATTTAGTTATATGTTTCAACAATTTTGTTCAAGCCTATTAGAACAAAATTTCTTCAACATTATCAATTAATCTTGCTTGATATGACAAGTATTCCTCAAGTGCCACCAAAAATGGATGATGGATGTGCATTAATTAAAGTTAACTTGAAGCATAAAGATAAGCTTAGACTAACTTTTATATGTGCAAATATAATGAAAGAATTTTAAAAGGATTTGGTATCATTGCTACACATTTATAAAAACTGTGTTGCTTGGAATTGAAATGCCTAGTTTAGATGGAGGTTTGGTTGAAAATCCTTTGCAAATCAAGCCTAGGTTCAAGTCATATAAACAACCTCCACGACGAATAGTCCCGGACATAATTAATCATATGAAAGAGAAAATTGAAGGGCTCTTAGAAGTTGGATTTATTAAGCTAATTAGATATGACGAATGAATATCTATCATAGTGCAAATAATGAATAAGAATGGAAATTTAAGGATATGTATAGCTTTTAGAAGTATAAAAATTATAACTTTAAGAGATGAATATCCAATGTCATTGATTAATATGTTAATTAACACAATACTTATCAATGACATATATGTTCAACTTTATGAATGGTCACTTTAGTTATAACTACATCTTCATTATAGAGAAAGATGTGTTAAAATCTATTTTTAGATATTCTGACTTTTTAAGAATGTTTGAGTGGGTGGTAATGTCTTTTAGTTTAAGTAGTGTGGGTGCTACTTATCAAAGAGTAATGAATTTGATTTTTCATATTATGATCAATCACAACGTGAAGGTCTACATTGATGATATCATGTTAAAATCAAAGTTCAGATCTATTCACATGAATGAGCTACAATGGATCATATAACTATTATGAATAATGTTCCGCTCCATATATGTAATTTTTATTCCTTCAATTCCTTCATTTTATTTCTTTTAGTATTATTACTTTCTTTCATTTATTTACTTGCTTTCTTTTACAACTTTTTTTATTACTTTATTTAATTTTTAATATCTTTAAATTTTATACAATTCTCTTTATCTTTTTATATGTTTGTCCTCTTTCACATGTGGTTCTTCTTGAAGCAGATACTCTTTTCTTAAGGTAGAAAGTCTTGAGGTCTTGGTATTTTCACACTCTACTGGGTTTTATAAGGTGTTACCTATTTCTATCAATGATTAAGTCTTATAGTATAGTTTCACCTTATTAAAAGAAAAAAAAATTACTAGCAGGGTATTATAATTAGTCAAATAAGTATTAATTAGTCAAATAGATAAATATAACTATATATAAAAAAGTAGACTTCATATCAATACGTGAGAGCTAATTTAGGAATACTGTCCAACCATTTATAAGTGTTACATATGCTTGCTTTTTCTGCATGGTTGACTTTCCATACATCCGATGATTAGATTTCAGGATTTTTGCGCCAAAAATAGTTGAAAGCTGGAATGATATGATCAAGTTGCTTGAGCGAAAAAGAAAATCACGCCCAGTGGGACTCGAACCCACAATCGCTTGATTAGAAGTCAAGCGCCTTATCCATTAGGCCATGGGCGCTGCACGTAACCATCTATCTATAAAATTAAATAAATTAATAGTCTCGATCTCAACCTCATCCCCATCTTTCTTTATTAAAATAATAAATTATAGATGACATGTTCGAGTGAAAAAGTATATTTAGTATAACTAAAGCTATTTGCCACAAGTAAGCCTCTCGAAAAATTATATCTTCTAAATGTATTTACTATGAAATCAACTTAAAAGGAACATCTATTTTAATTAGTGAAATGAATGTAGTTCCTTCACGATATACAAATGGATCCCTTTTGCATATATATATATATACCATGATATCATAGAAGGAAAAAAAGTTTCTAATATTGAATTAACTTTGTCATGGATCCCTTAAATTATTAAAAAAACAATTATAATAATACAAGTGAAAAATTATAAATCATTTACATTCTTATTATTTTCACTCAAATATTTTGCCAATAATATTGTGAAATCATGTGATGCAAATTTATAATATATTTTTTTAAAAAAGATATTATGAATTCAAATTGAGTATATGTCAACATTTTGATATATATTGTATATAGGAATTTTAGAATTATTTATATTAAAAATCATTTTCACTATCATTAGCTTTCTATTAATCTATTTTTAACTAAAATTATGATATCAAATGTTGCATATTAATTATAGTATTTATTTAAGAAATCAAGAGAAATTAAAAGTTTAAATTGAATATCCATCTAGAATGAAGAATATACTATATTCATATACTATTTTCTTAAGAGAAATTTAATTATAGTTGGAAATATGAATTTTCTTAATTCAATTTTAATTGTTAAATTACTCTAAATTTTTGTAATTAGGATGTATGTGTATTGCTGGACTTGAGGTGTAATATAAAATAATTAAATCCAATTGAAGATAAGTTTGCTAACATTTTTTTCTCTCGATGGGATAAGATTTAAGTTAACCATGTTTTTACTATTAATTTAATATGCTCTATAGTCAATCAGTTGGTTTACATATGACATTATTATATTCATGTAAATATATATTTATTATTAATAAAAGCTTGATTCATCTTTTAATATTCATATAATATTAGATTATTGAAACTAGAGTAAAACTAAAGTCTATGGAAAAAAAATATTATGCAAAAAAAATTATAAAGTTATTATAATTATGGGATTCCTATTGCATCAAGCATTGTTCCTAAAATATTCCTAGTCAATACTCTCTTAAATATTGAACATTCATTAAGGTCGTAAAAGACTGATATATATTATGTTCTTTCGTTTATGAAATGAAATCATTATTCTTATAAGCTGAGGTATAAGGGATACCTAGAATTACTATATAGGTGCTTGTCATTAGATATGTACACTGAACTGAGCCATATAAAAATTTCATATGGAGAGGTCACATATGTCTATGTAAAGGCTCATGTAGTGGTTATATAAGTGATTTTTATACTTAAGATCACTAAGTCATCTTATATAGAGAATATTATACTTTGATCATGTTACATGCTATCTTGATCGAGATAACGAAAGAGCAGATATTGAATATATCATTAACTATATGAAGGTACTTGAGTGATCAAGAGAGGATTCATCACCCTAAGTAAATTAGAAAAAAATAATAATCTCATATGTTCTCAAATAGTATAGATTGAAAAATTCTTGGCCAAGGTGAAATGAAATTTGAAAAGAGTTTTAAATTTTATTCAAATGATCAATGATTATTATGTAGATAAATATGATTTAATATAGCAAACATGCTCCATGTTTTAATGTTAAATTAAAACATTATTGATGAGAAGATATTAATGATACTGGGAAACTGATCACTAAAAGGTTAATGAAACCACTAATGATTTTTCTAATATTTGAGGGATCATGATACGTTGCTGGACAATACACTTGATCTTCAAATATAAATTAATCAATTGTTTAATTGATAATAAATTAAAATTTTTAATTCTATTTAATTAGAATTATAATTTATATTTGAGCCAATATATTAGGAACCTAATAGGTCACACACACATTAAAAATTATTAGTCATAAATTAAACTAAGATGATTTAATTTAATTAAGTATGACTTGATTAAAATATATTTTAGAAATTAAGGACTGAAATATAATTAATACATAGATTATATTTTTAGACTTAGAAAAATCAAGTAAGGACTTGGTTGAGTTAATTTCTAAAATTGTTCTAAATTAATATATGGATATTATTTAGGAGGTAATTGATATTTTACTAATTTAAGGGTTTTTCATATTTCCCTATAAATAGTAGATTATATCTCTTATTTTTAAGAGTTGTTGTATGTTAGAAACAAAAACCACGTAAACATAAAATTAGAGCTAGCATTCTAGGCATAGCAATCTATATATCCTAAATAGGGATTTAGGAAATTTTTCATGGATAGTTCGAGTGGATTATTATTAGATGCCAGATTATTGGATGACTCGTGGTTTACAACAACTCAGCCTTTAAAAAATTATTTAAAACAAAAAAAGATTAGATTTTCAGGTAATAAATCTCTAAACAACTCCAGATCTGTCTAACAAGATTCTAGAGACTTCTGAATAATATTGTTTCATAGTTTTTCACTATGTATATAATATTTAAAAACCTAATTTTAACATGTATGTTAAGAGATGGTATTGTTATTCCATAGATAGTACAAAATAATAAAAACGAAAACAATTATCTAATTATTGATATGATTAAAAAAAACAAAAAAAAAAAATTAATTACAAATAATTGAGCCATAAAATAAGCCCAACTCTACGACGCATGGAAGGATGTATGGATATTTGTTTGGAATGGTCGGTTTTGAAGTTTAGAAATCTGATGGCATCAAGCCTCAAGGCATATTGATATAAAAAAATGATACCAAAATCTGACCTTTCAGCTCAAGCAACATGGTGCGGCTGGCGCAGAAGATAGTATTAGTATTTATGAAGTCCAGAAAAAAGTTGATACCAGTTACTATGTTCATCATACCAAATGATTATTCCATCAGAACCACTGGATCATCCTCCATTCTATGGCATTTCAGTATGGGTTTGTAAGTTGACAAGCACAAACAAGAGCATATTGATGTTAATTATGAAAAGAATAGTTTAATTGGTTAGATTTTAAATATCGTAGTTATGAAAAGTAGTGTTTAATTAGTTAGATTTTTAATATGTTTGTTTAGAGATTATTAATTTGAGTGACGAAAGTTTTAGAGTCATTAAAATTTATATAGTTATTAATTTTTAAATTTTTAAAAATTACTCAAAATATAAGTTGTTTGAATATTCACAATAAAAAAACAAAAAAAGAATATATTGATGTTCCACACACGGGTATCTGTTCTCAGTCGTGAGATGGCAAACCGCTTGACCACGTATTTTATACTTAAAAGTAGATTTGACGTCTTACTTGATTGATTATGCAGCTCACCATCCATGAACAGCTCATTAATCTTGACCTCTATGTTTTATGGATCAAATAGATAGACACACGTTTACAAAGTAGTTTAGAAAAACAAACTTTTTATTTTTAACTATCTATAGCTTTTGATTAGATTGACATTAATTTTTGTTTTGTGTTTTTATTTATTTTATATTTGTTATTTTATCCTGAGACGCGGGTTTTTTTTAAGAATTAACGACCGTCGTGTCTCTCGCTGCACTCCGGTCAAATTTTCCACTCCATGTGCCAACGGACTCTTGCTATTGTAGGAAAATTAGATGACAGCACTTAGAAACTGCGTTTTACGTCATGGAATTCATAAGGGTCAGCATCCTCTCAACAACAAGATAACAAAAAATCTGAGAATTCTGAATATGTGACTCGAATCTTCTAACTGGGACCGGTTTGTCCAGTAGCAGGTGGGAAGGGTCAATTTCCTTGCCACGAGGTTGGACAGAACTTAAAATAACAATGGTTTATATCCTCATATTTTTCAAGGACCAGTACGCGACACAGCCGTCGTTTGGGGCCTGTAACAGTTAATGCCATTCAGGCAAGACTGGTCGGAACCTTCTTGTGCTTGCAAATGCATGAAAAAATCACATTTTTCCGAGAAAAAACTACGACTCCCGCTGTTGCCTTTTTAGCTGTCCAGTTCCGATTCCACCACAAGAGAATCACCTCTCCTGTGCAATTATGGCCGACGCCATCAGCTTCTCCTCCATGGGGACCCTTTTAACTTGAAGACATGGCCTTGAATTAAGCAGATGGGCTCATCTTCTCGAGCAGCTTAATAATAATAATGCGACAATCAACATGCATTCATGTCGTTTGTTGACTTTTTTTTTTTTTTTTGAAAATAATGCATTTTATTAAATTAAAAATGCTACAGGATGCTTTGTGTAAACAAGGGCAAGCAATGAAAGGTGGAGTTTAAAGTTTATTTTTTATAAATTATCAATTTGATTTTTATAAAATTTATGTTATTAAAGGTTTATATAATTATTAATTTTAAAACCTGTAAAATTAATTGAGGTACATGTAAGCTAACTCAAACACCTACATTTAAAAAAAAATTTGGATCCACCGTTACCAGCAAGGCAGAACTACATTGTTTCGTGGGTGGTGGGGTTATGGTAAAAACTTTTTTTGGAATGTATTATATTTTAGTCCTAGAAGTTTGAATGTTCTTAATTATATTCTTTAATTTAACATATTTTTCATATAAAAAAATCAATTGTTTTCTTATCCAGCCCTTCCCCGTTCCAAAATATCTGATTCCACTTCTGATTACCAATGGTTGAAGCTTTGATCATTAAGAGTGCCCAGACTATTATACAATATATTAAGAAAATATATGGGTTTTTTTCTTTTCTCGGCTACTCCATTATTCATATGAACATGCAATAAAGGCACTCTTTTTTTTTTTCATTTTCATATTCTTTTTTTTTCAAATTTTATTCTAAGACTTTTTATATTTTAATCGGCCTAATTCCACAAGATAAGGTTTTTAATTGTAGTAAAAAGATAAATTTAAAAAATAAAGGACAATAATGTAAAACATGGAGAAAATGTATGATTAATCTCAAGGTCTTAAGAATCTTTATCTTGTTCCAAAATATTTTATTTATTTATTAGTTTCTAGGTTTAAGATATGAGAGAGAAACTTGCCAGAAAATAACAAATAAAAAGAAAGTTATTAAGTTATTTTTTGACCACAAAAAAAATAATGATCTTTGTGCCAATATATTCTTTTTCTGGAGAGAAGTTTAATGGATGTAGTTTCTCTCTCTAAACATGATGGGAAAAGTAGATCAAGTTTCATTTAGTTTACTTTGATTCGACAAATATTTAATTTTTTTAGAATGATTTTGAGGTCTTTGGAGTGTGTTAAGTTGTTTTTTGAAGTTTATATTGTATTTTAGAGGTGTTCTTGGGCATAAATGAACTAGAAATTTGATTTTTGGGGTCCAAAAACATGGACCTTGATTTTCGATGACCAAACTAGTCGACGGCATGTTGTTTGTTCTGGCACCTTGCGTGCCACTAGAAGTGACTTGTCGCCCTCTTTTAAAAAACTAGAAAAAACAGGAGTAGAAGATGATTCTTTCACTTCTGAAAAACAAAAACCAGGCATGTGTCTAGGCTTCTAGCTCCAGGCGCACTTAGGCTTGATCTATCCACGTTTGATCTTTTTTTTTCATTAAATGTTTTTATTTAAATATTGATTTATACACTCTCTCTTATTTCTTAAACAAATTGAATTAACTTTGTTTTTTTTCAATGTTGATATATATATATATATATATATATGATAAGAACATATCCATAACATAATTACTTTTTTTCACATTAAAAAATTAATTGAAATCCTATATGTAGTGTAAATAGCATGTTTGCATTTCTAATTAAAAAAAAATCATAATACATTTTAAAATGCACTCACAACATTATCATATTATTTTATTATATTTAAAAATAACTTGGAATTCTATTGATAACATTGCGCGAGTGATAAAAACTAGTTATAAACTAAACCTTGTGACCATCACTGCCAACAAATTAGCAAACACAAATGAAAACACTAATAAAAATTTTATGTCAATAGATTGTGATGAATTTTACTGACAAACTATTCCCTCATTGTATCTATTGATAAACATTGATGAAACGAAGGAATTAAAGTGGGAAAAGAAAGAATTAAAAAAATCTAAAAAGTATGATGATGTCACTTTTACAGTTATAATTATCGATATGTTAATTTCATTAGTAAATCAATTTGTGATATTTAACTTATAACTTGGCCAGAGCCCCCCCCCCCCCAATTTCTTCATCTTCCTTTATTTTTCAATACAACAAACAACACCCCCTATAATTTTTTCAGTTAGTTTATTATGTTAATTCAGTTAGTTTATTAATATTAATTAAAAAATTATTTTACAAATTTTAGCTAAAAGGGAAAAATTGAATGGTATATAGCTAACAATGCTATTGCAATTAGGGTTTAGGAGAATTATGCTAATTTTATTTAATTTTATTTTTTATTTACTAATAGATAATTCATTTGTATCATATAGGTTGTGTGATTTTTGATACGAGGTGAAAAAGAAAGCCAAAAAATATGCAAAAGAAGAGAGCTTCTAGGTTGAAAGAACATGGTGTTTTGGAAGGATTGTAGAACACCATACATCTCAAAGGTTGTATGGGATGAATATACTCATCACGTGATGTTCGAGCGCTTTGTGTGATGGCCACAGTCCAATACGGAGAACTAGAACCGACATGTTCATGATTCAATTACCATGCACACCAGCAATTTTGTTACGTTCATTTCACATGCGAAAAGGATGGTAAGTTTTTGTTTTTACTACATCCTTTTTCTATTTTTTTTTTAAATATATTTAACTAACAACATTTTTTTCTTGCAAGCTACAGTTCTTGGATGCGAGCCAAACTTGATGGAGCTTTTTGTGGAAATGCACATGTGGACCATAAAAAAAAGTGTAGCTGCTCATTAATAGTTGAGTTCAGCACTTTGTGATATATTAGTTTTCAATTATTTTTTTGAATTTGTTGACTTTTTTTTTTCAGGAAACATATAAAATCTAGTTAAAGAAGAGATATGAGGATGATTCTTCGATCTATCCGGATCTTTATTCGGATTTATGGCTAAATGCAGTATCGTTTGGTGGACCCGATAGAAATCAGGAGAACACTCTTTTTAACACTATGACCGAGGACTTGTGGATGACTCACAATGTTTCGATCGTTGGATGCTCGCAATCGATTATGAGCACGAAGTATTCAGAGTTCGAGGCAATTGTAGACCAACGAGTACAAGCTCAATCAACCCATCTTATTGCTGATTATGCACGACTTAATTCTAAGATGACTGAACTCCGTCGATTGGTAATGAAGATGAAATCATAAATAGGTGGTATATGTGCTCCTCCTTGTTGGCCTCACAGTCCCAACAAGACTTGTTTCCTTTCCAGCACCTCTATTATAGATTATATTTGAACTTATAAATGTTTAAATTTGTAATAAATATTTTATTTTTTTATTAATTTAATTTATGTTAATTATTTTATACTTATGTTTACTTTTTAAAAAATATTTTGTTATCACTGATAGTGTTAATGATGGATTAAGATCGTTAGTATATTCCAAAGAGTTGAAAAATAATTACTATAAATGCCATTGTCATTGTTTAACATCACGAAATTGCATACATCATTTTTCTTAGTTATATATCAAATTCATCAAGGGAAATAGTGATAGACAAAAAAGATCAATAATGAAATTACATACGGTTTTTCTGTTGGTAATATGTCATATTCACTAATGGAAATACTGATGAAATGAGGTTGTTAATTTTTTTTTGGCGCGCTTTTGCTGTTAGTAAATTTATCACTAATAAACCACAAATCACTTATGAGATTTTTTTATGAAAAAGTATTTTCATCTGTGATCCTGCCGGTAAAAATTGTATCAATAGACCGAGAGAATAAATATCAAGAAAAAAATATGTTAGTAAATTTAAAAATTTTGGTAGTGCAGGGCATAACTTTCTCATAAAAACCAATTCTTTAAATAAAACTCTAATTTTTAAATGTTGAGTTAGTTTGTAGAGATTTTAAGAAGATGATGGATCATCTATAATGGAAAGATTTATAGCCATCTCTTTCCTAAAGTTTATGAGCTATTGACTAAGGAAAAACTAGAAGATATGTGAAAAAGGTAAATAAAATGGATTTTGTTCAAAAAGTTTGTATAGATGGCGCCATTGATTAGGTTTAAAGGAAATTATAAAAGAACAACATCTTGGCAAAGCTAGTATTATGCTAAAATAATGTAAATGGGTTGTTACTTAGTAATAACGAAGAATCACAAGCACCTACAAAAAAAATCTCCTTTGGGCTCGGAGATTCCGATGCTTAGTTAGGATTGTAAGTGTAGACGACCAGATTTCAAAAAACAATAAAAAAATTTAAATGAGTTTAAACATGTGATCAAAAGGTCAAAAAAAAGTGTTAGTGTAAATCCTAATTGAAAATCGTGGAACGATAATAAAACCATAAATAAACTAAGTGATGAAAAGATAAAATAAATATATTATGGAATAATTAAATGGTCTCGAGGATTTAGTAGAATAAATAATATGATCCATCTAAGGATAGAATAAGAAAATTCAGATTTTTTATGTAAAATCACGTACCAATTAATTTTACGCTATTAAGCATGGCTGTTAATCCGATTGTCGGATCAGACTGAACTTTTACAAGAATTTCCTGACACAATTCTCTATCTTTAGTGAGAAATTTCATTATAATTAGAGTTCAGGAAAGTTATACAAGAATATCAACAGCCCGATAAAAAATAAAATATAGACTTATTAATGGCATTTACATAAATAAGTGAATAAAATGGAAATTTTAGCTCCTTCCTCTCCTTAAACAACTAGTTCTGTTGGAAAGAAAAAAAAAAGGATAGTTTATTGCTTCCTTGCAATTTTTACACCGAAAACTTAAGAGAATTCAAGGTTTAAGGCTAGAATAAGAGAGAGATGATTTCTTGAACCTATCAACCACAAGAATCAGGAGAAAATCAAGTGAGAGAAAAAAAATCCTAGAGAGAGAGGCACGACAAATTGGAGGGAGAAGGAAGAGGAGTTGAAAATTTCTTACTCGTTAGCATTCAAAGCTCATTTTCTCATCAGATACGGAGTTTAAACCTAAATATACAAGCTTGGATGAATACAAATAGAATTGATGCTGAAACTCTTGAATTTTGAGGTGAGGTTCTTAAAGAAATTTGAGGAAAATGAAAATTGAATGTTATTCGGATTAATTGGATTATAATATATGGTAATAAATGCAAAATTATATCAGGAATTGAAATTAAACTTGGTATCAAATAAATACTAAAATCAGCCTTAATGGTGGAAAGTGGAAGAAATGTGGATTTTTACATGTGGCATGTAATTGAAAGAAAAATCATACCAGTGTGTGTTTCAGCTAATATTTTGAAAGAAAAATCATATCACTCTTGTTGTGTGTTTAAGCTAATATTGGAAAAAAGAAGAATTAAACTGTTGTTCTAATTTGATATAAGAATTGTGCTAGGTTTTATTGTAGGAAATATTATGAGATATCAAATGTAATTGCATGAAATGTTTTTAAAATGAAACTATTGTTGATTAAAGAAAATCTCGGCCAAATAAGAAGTTTGCGAGGAAAGAGTTAAAAGGGTGTGAAAACTTGTTAAAAAGATGATTATGTATAATTCTACGATGATATGGAATGAAGTTTAATGAAGAATCAAAAGAAAACTTAGTGTAACTAATATAACTAGTATCGACCATTGAAGAAAAAAAATTAAAAATCTAGAGATTTCATGAATTACTTGTTTAATTATAAATACTTAGTATGGGTGGAAGTATTAATAATCATTTGAAATTGAAAGAAACTCTTGTGTTTGATTATGATGGAGATTTTGGCATGTCTTAAATTTTAACACCTTGGGATTAGAGTGAAACTTAGTAGAGCAATTATTTTGATTAAATGAATGTGTGATATATGTCAACGAATTAATTCAATTTAGATTTCAAAAGATGAATATAAAAAGAAACAAGTTTTGGGCTGGCATGCATAAATCTTGAAAAAGTTAGATAATTGATAATAAATATGTATTTTTGCTTAGACATGAATTGTAAAATAGCTTTTGAATGAGAAATTTGGAAGAAATATCATTAAAGAATTAAACGAATGATTTTGGGTTAAAAATAAATAAATAAATTTGAATTAGTGTTGGATGTTATATATATGTTTGTGTTGTGTGCACGCGCTGTGTGTGTAGTTATGCTTGTATTTGAATAAAACAATAAAAATTTGAAAATCATGTTGATGCAGAAGAGATCATTTGGAGTTGGCCAATGAGCAGGAGGTGCAAGCATACTCAGTCTACTGGTGTTAGACACCTTCACCCTATTCACATTATTCTTAAGTTCTTGTCATATTCCAATTGAGGATCCCTTATATATATATATATATATATATATTAAAAAATTCAAAATAATAATAATAATAATAAATTCAAAACAAAAAATATATTATTTTCAAGGCATGAGGAAGTAAATCTTTGAGTTGCAATACATCTAAATGCCAATTTTCATTAATTTATGCTAGACTTTTTTTTTCATATTTTTGTTTTTCTAGGTGAATATTTATTTTATTTTAATGTAAAAATTGAGAAGCTCAAACACATCAAAGTTTTTTTGGAAGAAATAAATTGAAAAGTTATGTCTGTGAAAAAAAAATGTATCACCAATAAATCCATAATTGTTTCCTCCATTTAATACCATATTTAATTTACAAGATCCAAATAATCACTATATTTTTTTAGACAATGGAAATAAGTAATAAATTAAAAAATTAGATCAGTTTTTTTTTTTACTTCTTAAAATGAAATAAACTTTCTTTAGTGTGAATAAAGAACTCAAAGAATTTTTAAAAAATTCAAATGGTAAATGAATAAAGAAATTGACAATCTTTTAAGTTCTTTATTAGTTGTTTAATTTTTAATCATTTTTTGTTTTGTTTTGACATTTGAATCAGTAGAAATTTGTCGCGTGACATAGTGACCCAATTACACGCGCAATTCATGATAATGGACAAAGATGTCTTATTGAACGAAAACATGGAGACCCAATTACATGCGCAATTCATGACCACAAGAGTTTTTTTTTTAATCAAAAATAGATACAAAATGTTCTTCTAACCTTTTTGAATCAATATTAACTATAAACTAAAAAAAGAAGGGAGTTTTACTTATCCCTTTTATTAGAAAAGTATTATTTATTATAATAGTATTTTGTTTTCTTTTTCTTTTTATTTTTTTAATTAATTTTTTTTAATTTTATCATTTAATATTAGATATTTTTTCTATTTAGCTATTAAATTCTTATTAATTATAAACTTAAGGAGAAGCTGGTTTTACTATATCCTTCGTCACAAAGCATTATTCGTTAGAATAGTTCTTTGCTTTGATGGGTTTTTTTTTTTGATTTGTTTTCAAACAATTTTTTTTAATTTCATCTTCTAATATTAGATTTTTTTTCTATTTAATTATCACATTCTAATAACACAAATCTCATGTTTAACGGGTTAACTTGGTTTGACAGGTTAACCCGGTTGACTTAGATTTTTTTCTTCTTGATTTTGTTTTCCAATTCCATCATTTAATATTGATTTGAGAATTAAACGTCATAATTTATTTTGTTTACTTTTCATTAGGTTATCATAGTCTCATGACCCAAGAATAATGCTTAACGGGCTGATCCGAATTGACTCGGGTTGTTTTTTATGTCTTTTATTTAACTGATTTTTTTTAATTTTATCATTCAACATTGGGGCGGTTGGAAATTAAACTTCATAATCTGTTTTGATTTGTTTTTTTATAAGAATATTTTGGTCTCACGATCAAGGTCACGGGTTTTGATATTTTAACCCTGGTTAAATCATGTTGTTTTTGTTGTCTTTAAGAGGTTATATTGGTCTCATGACCCGAGTCATGATCCTTCAACATTGAACTTGCTTTTTATTAGATTATCCTCGTCTCATGACCTGGGTCACAAGTTTGGTAAGTTAGCTGAATTGACTTATTTTTCTTTTTTTTTATTGATTTTTTTTTTAATTTCATTAATTAATATTATGTTTGATTGGAAATTGGGTTTCATGATTTGTTTTTTATTAGGTTATCCTGATCTTATGACTTATAAATAATGCTTAACGATTAACTCGGGTTGACTTGACTTATTTTTTATGTTATTTTTTTAATTAAAATTTTTACAAATTTCATCGTTCAACATTAGGTTTGACAGGGACGATTAAGAATCGAGTTTTATAATTTATTTTGAATTTTTTTCTTTGAGGTTATTTCAATATCAAGACCAAAGTCGCGAATTTGACATGTTAGGTCAGGTTAAATCAAGTTATTTTTTTAATTTTTTTTATAAGATTATTTCGATCCGATGACCTGGGTCATCTATTTGGTGGATTGACTCATGCTGTTTTTTTTTTTTTTATGTTCTTTTCTTAATTGATTTTTTTTTAATCTTATCCTTTAATATTGGGCTGGTTTGGAAAATGATTTCGTATTTTATTTTGATTTGTTTTTCATGGAGTTATTTTAGTTTTATGAATCGGGTTGCGAATTTGACATGTTAACTCGGGTTATTTTTTTAGATTTTTTTTAATTAATTTATTTTTTAATTTCATCTTTCAATGTTGAGTTGAATGAGAATTAGATTTCATAATTTATTTTAATTCGTATTCTATAGGATTATTATAATCTCATAATCCGAGTCACAAATTTGATATGTTATATTAACTAAACTTTTATATGATTTAATATTTTTGTATTAGAAAAAAATATTACTATTATTCAAATATTTTTTTATATTCAAATAAAAATTAACTTGACTCACAGTATACGTGGATGCATAATCTAGTTGTTTTAACAAAAGAGAGAGAGCTATGGTAAGAAACTACAAGGGCACTGCTATCACATAAAATGTCTCTTTCACAAACCCAAACGAAAGTGTCATTTTCACACGTTAATTGCCTAATAATGTTTCAATGTCTCCAAAAAGTAAAACCACCCAGATCTTAGGGCTAGAATTCATGATTTTGACATGTGATCTAACATATTAAACTCCATAACCTAATATTGTGGGTGGCAATATGCTGTTGGTCGGTTCTTTCTTAGAGGGTTTTTTTTTTCTTTCCCATCCTTCACGCTCGATTTGTTTATTAGATGCGACGTTGTATGTTTTACTTCAATTATAGATTTAAAAATATTTAATTAATTGATATACATTATAGTTTTGCAAATGTAATATTTTATATAAAAAAATATACAAGTAGGGTGTTTCATCTTAAATGAAGAATTCTCACTTTCTGTGAGCTGTTATATGTTGTTAGATGATCAAAAATCTTTCAAATATATAGTTTGGTATAACTCTATGATAAAGATATTTCCAATTTGATAAAGTATATATGAAATGAAAACGAAAATAAATAAATAAATATGCAATTAACATAAATTTTTTTTTTTAAAAAAAAACAAGAGAATAATCAAAGATTTTTCCTTGTTACGTTTTCTAAGAGCACACACTGTTCCATGTATAGCTTATTAATCAAATTCAAGAAGCAATCTCCTGCTGTGAGAATTCCATAGTTAAATCCTAAATAATAACTTAATTAGTCAAATTTTATATTTGTTTTTTAATAATTATGAATTCAAGTGTTTTTAGAATTATTAAAAATTTATATGGTCGTTAATTTTAAAATCTATAGGATTAATTGAGATACATTCAAGCTGATTTGAACATCCATTTTAGTTTAATAAAAAAAAAAACAACTCCATGGTTAATTGGATCAAAATTACCAACTATTTTTTTGTGCTTGCTAACTCTTTCAAGAAAATAGCAAAGTCTTTCTTTAAAGTTTTGACTTTTTATTTTTTTTGTTATAGCATTGGATCATTTAATGAAGCAAATGGTATAAAAAAACATGTCTATATATATATTTTGAAATAAACACATTGGAGAAGCGATTTAAATCAGTAATTGAAAAATCAGCAATGGTGGGTTTTGAATGATTCAAAAGACTGTAAGAAAATAAAACCGTTTGTTTTACCTGTCAAACCCTCAACTAACTCTAATTTAATCGTCCTCGCGAAAGGATTTGGTGCGCAAGTCAATTTCATGTATGAATGAATGATGCTTGTCACCATATTTCAAATCTCAAATCTTACTAGGCATGTTTGTTTTCATGTTTTAAAAGTATATTTTAAAAAAATTAATTTTTTATTTTAAATTAATATTTTTTTGATATTTTAAAATTATTTTGATGTATTGATTTTAAAAATAAATTTTAAAAATAAAAAATATTATTTTAATATTTTAAAATAAAAATAATTTAAAAAACAATCACATCATAACCCTACTATAAAATTGGAGGAACTAAAATGTTTTTGAAAATTAGGGATAAAATATGTTTGAATTGTTCCATCATCCCGTTGCAATAAAATTAATGAAATCCAAAGTAATCATGAATAACTGTAAAATATATTAATACCCCCCTCAGTGGCAAAATTTGACTTTCCACATATTAAGAAAGTTTAACTTTACACATCATGTCATATGTTTTAAATTACTTCCCAATTCTACCATTTATTTTGTTAAATATGGATCAGCTTAAAAATGGATTAAAAATATATAAAGATTAAGTATAAAGTTTCATATTACTGGATTAAGTTATAATTAAATCTTTCCATAATATACTCCATTAAAACGAATTACAAACACACATATATCTTAATTTGTTAAGATAATGTATGCTATTGTAATGACAATTGATTTTTAAATTGTTTTTTATTTGAAAATATATTAAAATATTTTTGACATCAACACTTCAAAATAATTTAAAAATATAAAAAAAATTATTTTTAAAAAATAAATTCAAATAAAAAAAACACGATAATAGCACAAATACAAACATACTTTAAATCAATATTTTTATCAATAGCTGAAGTTGTTTGATTCTATATTATATCTGTTTGATATTAAGTAGAATAATTTTATGTTAAAATGTTAATATAGTTTTGTTTTAAATTATTATTTTTCAGTGGATTATTTTGATGAATTAATATTAAAAATAAATTTTCAAAAATAAAAAAAATATTATTCAACACGTCACTTGTAATATTCAAGAAGAGAAAAGAAAAGCCCTTGCAACGGTCCGTTCTGCTTATGTCACGTCAACAAGCAACAAACCTTCCAACGGCACTTTCTGCAAGTTGCTCTTCTTATGCATGTCATAAACACATTTGAATGATTGATGGCGACGACCGTGATTGCGACTTAAATGGGTAAATCAGCCGTCGTCGTGTTTATTTGCTCTGAATAATTAATAACAAAATGCGTCCACCCTAATATATGATTATTATTATTAAAACTAGGACCTTCGATTTTAATTCATAATATAATGCATCCTTCCCAACAAAACTCTTAAATCGGCCCTTTTCTTTTTTAAGAATCTATTTATTTTTATATTTTAAAAATATTTAAAAAAAATAATTTTTTTATTTTTTTCTATTTCAAATTAATATTTTTTTAGTATTTTAAATTAGTTTAATACATTAATATTAAAAATAATTTTTTAAAAATTAAAAAATTATTATTTTAATACATTATCAAATAAAAAATTCTTTAAACCATAAATATATTCTCAGTCGTCATCTTACATGCCTTTCTTTTCCCATGTAAGAATTCAACCAATAAATGACGCCAGTATATTCTCTGATGAGTTCCAAGAACTACTGTGTTGAAGGCACGTGTCGTGTTTCCTTCGGTAAAAATCTTAATACCTGTAGAGACCATCATGGCCCACCACCATATTCTTTGTTTGAACTAGTCCACCAATTGAATTAGAAATCTTAATTCCTTTTCTTTTTATTTAGAAATTATTTATATTATATTTTATTATTTTCAAGCTATGCCATTTTTTGAGCTACTTTTATGCCGATTCTTGCGGGCAAAGAAAATGTGCTAAGTAATTTTTTGCATTCATGGCTACTAAGAGTATATTTATTTTTTTATTTTAAAATATATTTTTTATTATTATTTCAACGTGCTAATATTAAAAATAAATTTATTTAAAAAAATTATTATTTGGCCATGTTTTCAAATAAAAAAAACTATAAAAATAATAATAACCCACACACTCTAAATTAGGGCAAATGTTAGATTTTGTTGCTGAGCAAGGGGGTAGATGTTCAGTTAGAATTTATTGTCATTTTCGTCAATTGTTGAAATAAAAAATATGCGCGTGTAGAATAAGAAAATAAGAAAGCAAACAAGGAAAGTTTCATTGATAAAATAAATAGGAAATCAAAGATTACAAAAGAGCAACGGTATGTATGTAAAGAGGATCTTGGAGACGTTGTATATATCCCGCGTGCCATCAAGATCACCGTCGCCTCCACACATCATCCCGCTGTCAAGGTCTTGCTGAAAGGTCTCCGACTCCACCACCTCCACTTCCGGTGGTACTGTGCTGTACTAGCATTGGGCACAGTGATTCTGGGATATAGCCACTGCTTCCTTATCCAGAGCTTCTTAATTTGTCGATGAAGAAGAGAAGGAAGGAGAGTGGGGAAAGAAGAGAGGTTTTTTTATTTAGAATTCAGATTAATACCTTTAAAAGATCTCAAACACAGAAATTAATTAACTAAATTTAACTCCCAGAACTCTCCAAAGTATAACAGATTCGATGAGGTTGAAGATCAGAAGATCTTCCCGACAATAAATTAATGAGTGGTCTCTGTAATAAATTTAATTCCTTTATCTTTTCATTGATTAAAAGAGATTAAATAAAGCTATCTGCACACATTAATAAACAAAAGATGGGATTAGCAGGTATGATTTATGTACTACTGTGGTTGTAATTGGTTTTTAAATTATTTTTTTATATTAAAATAAATTAAAATGATATTTTTTTTTATTTTAAAAAAATATTTTTAAAATTAATATATTAAAATAATTTAAAAAATATTAAATTTTTTTTTTTTTTTTTTGAAAACACTACTCTCTCTCTCTTAGTTGCTTGCCTTGTAGACAAGATTAATCACTTGATTACTCTTTAGTCTATGAAATCTCTCAATAGAATCACAAAATACAGAAGACTTTTCTATTTGGAGTAACCAATTAAAACATCTCAAGTCATATTTATTCATATATGTTAGTATTTACAATAATACTAACATATATTTGTGTGATAGAAAGAGATTAAGCATCTACTCTAGCATATAGTATCGATCATATAAATTGAAGGAAGAAAAAAGAAAAAAAAGGTGAGCACACCACCAATTTAAGTAGCCATCAATTCAATACAGACCCTGCAAAGTTGCTCGAAATCAAGCTCTCCAGGCCCATTAGCTGATCAGAAAACTCTCCACTCAAGTCTAGCGGTGGATACACCCATCCATGGCCATCGACCGAGTCAAACAACATGAACTCAATTCGTGACTGATCAGGAGAGTCAAAGCTCCCTTCTATATTCGGTAACTCCACGATTTCACTCAAGTACTCCTCCTCGGATTCTGCCACATCTTCAGACACCGTTACCGATGATGACGACAGTGACGAGGATGGTGATGGTGAATTAAACTCGACCATGGCAGCAGCTTTTGCCGCGGCTGACTGAATGTCACGTGGCATTACCGACACTGGGCGTGGTAATGAGTCGGCAAGTTCTGGAAAATTTAAAATGGCAGAGTCGCCTTTAATACTCAACTCTGCCACATCGTGAGCACGCGCTGCCATTTCTGGCGTAGGGAATGTTCCGAGCCAAATACGTGATTTCTTACGAGGTTGGCGGATTTCCGACACCCATTTGCCCCAGGCTCGCCTTCTAACGCCCCTATAAACTGGGTGTTTGCTGCAATCTCTGACCTTTCTCGAGCTTTGCTGAATTGGGTTTTGTTTATTGAGCTTATTGGTAATGGTGGTGGCCAAAGATGATGGTGGTGGTGGTGGTGGTGAATTACATGTTGAATTGCTTGAGCTAGTGCTTTCTTCATTCATCTCTGGAACGCTAATCTGTGGAGTGGTTCGAGAACTGAAAGGCAGAGCAGAGTAATAAAAGGAGGGGTTTCTGTCGAGAGAATTTGTCAAGGCAAGATGTACGCTCATTATAAAGACCCGAACCTAACCTCCCAGTGGCTCACAAGACAAAATTGACAGATGCCAAAAATAAATTGGAAAAATGGAAATCAGAGAGAGATTTCCCCGCAGAATGAAAAGGTATAACAATAGGAATGTGGGACCCGGTGAAGAATGCACAAGTAAAGATTTCGGAGTTGACCCGTCGGATGGAATGACTTAAGTTTCTTCCAGTTAATTTATAAAACCGATGTGAGTTGTAAGATTAAGTTTGTACCAAAGACACACAATTCGATTAAGTTTTCACCTTTCTCCATTCATTTGTCCACGTCTCTCTTTTTTTTTTTTTTTTTGATCAAATATAAGTATTGTATAGATCAAAAATGTTTGCAAGACAAGCTTGCGGTACAGGCTGGAGACCAGCAATACAAGGAAAAAGGGAACAAAGTCCCTTAACTAACACATAAGCAAGACAAGGTTGCTGAACAAAAAGCAAAGGGAGCAGACTCCCTTGTACGATCCATAGGCAAGTCAAGCTTGCTGAATAGAAAACCAAGGGAACATACTTTCTAGAACAACCTAGAATCTGAACAGGCAACAAAGCCAAAAAGCAAGCAACAATCCAACGATGAGAACATCGGATAGGGAAACCAGCAGCAAAAATTCCGTTCAAACTATTCATCCAATGCTTAGGACACATGGAATGTAAGGACACGACAGACCATGCAGAGGCAGCAGAAGAAGATCTCGGTCAGGGGTTAGAACAGACCACGACAACTTGCTATCCCATCTTCACGAGGAGTCACCAGGCAACGTTGATGAGAAAATGATTTTTCTCATGGAAACGAAGCACCATGAAGAAGAGGATTTGAAATTTTCGAAAAACCTGTGCAGGAAGGGCACTTTTCCCCTCAAATATTCTCTTGTTCCTTTCATCCCATATCAAGTAAACTATCATGCTGAGAGAGACTCGTCGCATTCTAGCTTCCAAATTCTTCCCCCTGGTTGACAGTCCTCGTACAACACTCTTTAGGATGGACATGCGCTTGTTTATTCTCAGCCAGTCTTTAGTGTTGTTCCACAAGGAGGATGTCCATCGGCAGCCAAAGAACAGATGCTCATGGCTCTCCTCGTCCTGCCTACAAAAGATACAGAATGTGTCGGTGTGGATGAATCTCAGCCGATCTCTAGTTCTGAGCTTCCCAAGCATAGCAAGCCATAATATGAAATTGTTTCGGGGAAGGGACCATTGCTCCCAAACTGTCTTCTCCCAGGGGACGGCTGAACCTTGAGGTCTGAGTGAGGCATAGGCATTTGAAGTGAACCGTCCTTCTCTCCGATCCCAGCCTGTCATCAGCTCAATAACCTGTGAATGTCCTCCATAGGCTCCAACGAGTTGATTTTTTAGAGTAATGATGGATTTCCACAGTGGGGATGTCCACGTCTCTCTTGTTTTGTCCGTTAGGCTAGTTTAATTTTTTTCCTGTTGTTTTGTGACTTTACTGTTCTACTTTTTTTTTTCTCCTTTTTGTGCAGCTATCACAACCTTTCTTACCACTTCAGTTAGCATTGGGTAAAGTTGCTCGGGGGAGGAAAAAGAGAAAATAAGCAATCTTCTTTCAATTCTGTAAAAAAATGAATGCTAACCTAGGTGTTAAAAATATCAAACCCGCCCCGCCATGGATTGGCAAGAAGACCAAGTGACCGGGTCACTAGTTCAACAGGTAATATATTGGGTGCAAGCAAGGGGGTTTCAGTATATAAATGGTGGACACAAGTCATAATTGTTGATAAAAAAAAAACACAACACACAGTATTTTCATATTATCTCATGCAATGCTCACAATTTCATCGATTTTCAATGAAAAAAACCATCAAAGAACTAATCGGGTAAATCCTAGTTGTGCTTATAAAACACAAAACATATGCATTCTAAAGTTTCTTGCTAGCTGATGATTAAAAAAAAATAAAAATAGAGGAATGGCAGGCTGTTAGGGCCATACCCAAACGACAGGGTTACGTGTTCTTCAAGGCTCTCAAATTGTATCTTTCCTCTATATTTTGGGCAAAATGCAATCCTGTGCAAATTACACACACCACATGACAAAATTATTATCTCTATAAAAGTCAACATAGCGTTGCACCCTCGCTTACATATAAATTGCTAGTGCAAAGTTATTTTTCTTGTCAATTACTATCTCTCTCAACATATCTTCTTGGAAAAGGTTTATTTTGTTGTTTATAGCTATTTCCAACTAATCTGTCTTCTTAGAGGACATCAACATTCAATGTTAATTACTTTTAAGTGCCAACCTTTCTTAACAATAACACAAGACATAACAACAAATAACTCATCTTTTTAAGTTATATGCAAGGAAAAATAATTATTCTCAATTAATACTTTATTCTTAATGGGATAAGTTTATGTGAGCGAGGTGTAAATATACTTTGGATGACTATGTAAACATACAAGTCATAACAATCACATATACTTTTTATGCTCTTCGTTCACTTTTATTTTATTTTTTTGTATATTATTTATCACCTACAGGATTGTAGGAGAAATGAAGCCTTAGTGGGTAGGCAAGAGTTAGTTTTTATGTTTGTAAAAAGTGACGAAGAAGAAAATAAAATTGATAAAAATATGAAATTGTGCTCTTTTTACCTTGTGGTTCATGGATGTATTATTTATCCATTAACCACGCCAACTTATATGAAGATAAAGGTAGAAAGGAGAAAAGACTTTGACACCTGATTTACTAATAATGGTGGTGATTTACTAATTGAGAAGAAAAGATCTAGACCATCCATTAAGTATGTAACTATCATCATTTATGGATCCCATTATGACAAATACGTGAGAGCATTTAATATTGAATAGAACTATTATATATATATATATATATATGGATGTATGTGATAGAGGTCGAGCATTTTTTTTATCTAGCATTAGCCTTGAGTGTCTTTGGGATAAGACTGCATCAATGCATAGCCTTATTGGCTTAGAGGGGATACTAAACCCAAGTAGAGTCCAATGATCTGTGGGCTAGTTGGGTTAATGAGGTCTTTTATAGCATGTGGAGACGTGATATTGAGGGGTTGTTGGAGTTGTCACCTAATTTTTTGTTTCATGCTTGTTAGGTAGCCCGAGTGTATTGGTTTTATTAGAGATTCGAGGGTAAATGACTGGTTATGGATATGAAAGATATGAATACTCCTAACACATCCTATCTAAGATAAGCTGCTTTATGTGGGTTTGAATGTGGTTTACAGGTTTTAATGGGTTCCTAATCGATAATCTATTTATAGCTTAAGATCGAGATTTATGCATATGAATAAATCTGGTGTTAAGAATTCATTATGGACTCATGTACCCAAATAAATTCTTATGAATTTTTTTTTTGTAATTGTATATTACAGTGAAAAATACTTTCAATTAAAATTAATAAATGTTTAGAATAACTTTGAGAATTTTCTGGTCAACTTTTGATGTTCAAATACCAGCTTCACTTGTAGGTCCAATATTTTATACCAAAATATTAACCATTAATTCTCATGAATTAAAATTTTGGTTATTGAAATATTAGTCACATTCTCATAGATTTAATAAACCGGTTATTAAATCTTAAAATGCATGCAAATACGCATTTTGAATTTTCATACGGAAATATTAATAAAGTTATGATTTTTTATAATTTTAGGAGACTTGGCCATATGTAACACACAAATATATTTTTTTTGTAAATATTGTAGACTTCTTGAAATAAAAAAACTTTAAACATTTAAAGAGGACTTGTCAAACATACTCTCAAGCATAAAAATTCAAAAAAATAAAATCCAAACAAAGCCTAGAGACAATTTTTTTTCTGACCCGGCTGGGTCGATTTGGATAGGTTGACCCGATTGGGTTCATCTAACCAAGTCAATTTAGAAACAAACCAACAAAAGAAACCAAAACTGAAATAGACCAAACTTTACAAAAACATAAAAACTTGAAAATCTTTCAATAAAAAGGGATCAAATACATAAAAAAAAAAAAAACAACATTCATCCTCATTTTGTAAAACGCAACTCTTAATCTAGACCAGATCTTGAACAGGGGGGGCATGATTTTGTTTGCAATCATACATTGAACAAGAATCAGGGGTTTATTTGTTTTAATGATTAACAAATTAACACAATTTTGCCAAAATAAGTTTCAATTCAAAACCAAACTTTAGGATTAAAATCCACTAAAACCCTATTATTGGTGCAAAAAACTCCTAGATTACTTACTAACAGTGATAGATGAACTTGTGTAAACTGGAGTTTAATCTCTCAAACTAATACCTAAGGCAATATTCATCAAATGAATCTATAAAACCAAAACCTAGTAGACCAGAAAAACTCGAAAAACTAAAGCAAACCCAAAATGGTGATTTTAGGCTTCCAAGGTATGCTTCCCTTATTCCCATATACCACATTATCAATAATGAATAAACTTGTAACCAAATAAAAAACAAGAACAGAAACAAAACTAAAAAATACATTGATTTTCAAATCCAAAAACTCCCAACTCAAACCAAAAGGCATTTACTATATCTCCAAATAGATCATCAATGAAAGGGGTTGTTGATGTTGTAGGATTTATTATATCCTGTTCACTTGGCTTCTTTATAGAATCAACTGCCCCAAATAAATCGTCTGAATCTCCAGTGTTTACTAAGTCAAGTATCTGGACATGAGCTGCCTCAACCTTCACTAAATTACCCACCAAGCTACCAATTGGTTCCCCATCCAAAAGCCTTAGCACCTGTCCACCAAAAGCCATAACATCAGCTATAAAATGCAGCCCCTTGAACTCATAAATGAATCTCTATTTTCACACCCAGTTTCTCCAATCATAACAGTGGTAGTAAATGCTTAGCCTCTAATAAACAAAACTTCAGCTAAAATTTTGGAGGTGGAGCAGAAATAGTAGAGCCCCATGATGTATAATCTTACCAGAATGACTGCAAAGTAAAGGATTTGATCCTAACATCACCAGAAATTGCAGTTAACCATGCTGCACAGAGCACAAATGAAAAGGCAAAGCATAGGACCGAGGCTAGAATCTAAAAACATTTACAAGATATGAACTACCTTGTTCGCCTTTTCCCAGAGAGAATTTTAAGAGATTCAAAACATCTCACAACAGAATCTTTATTTTCATTAAAATAGGAATCTACAATTGAAAAGTGCTCACCATCCTTTTTCCTCATAATTGACTCAAGTAGGCACACAACTTTCATCCAAACCTGAGATACGATAATTCACAGGAAATTTTTTCAAAAAAAGATATACATTATAAAAAAAACAAGCAATTCATTAAAAACTCTATCAAACACAAAAATAATACATACTGCAAAACAGATTGTACGCAAGGACATCATGAACTAAAAATAAATTGTAACTAACCCTGTCTTTTGGGAGAAAGTGGTATGGGAGCACTGGTCTTTGCCTAGACATGCTTTTATTCTATGGCCGGCTATTATGGCCAAGCTGAAAACTAGAGATAGGCTCTGAATTATTCCACCAGATATTCTGTATGTGTTTTGTTGGCAGGAGGAGGAGACTCACAACCACTTATTCTTTGCTTGTCATTGGACCTCTCTGTTATGGGGGAAAATAAAGACTTGGCTAAGAATAACAAGGAGCATGTCCACTCTGAACAGTGACCTTAAGGGATTAACCACAAGTCCACAAGAAAACAGGCCCTTGAAGCTAGAATGAAAGGAGTATCGCTGGGTATTGTCGTCTATTTGATTTGGAAGGAGAGGAACAAGAGGATCTTTGACAATTCTTGTCATCCGGTGGATGTTATTTCCCGCAAATTCCAAGTAATATTCTATATGATTCTTCACTTTCATGAACAAAATCACTCCTCTCTCAATGTATGATGAATCGTGTATGTTCTTTGTGATGTCTGGAGTCTAAGTCTTCTCATCATGTTGTTGCCTTGGATGGTCCAAAGCTGTGTGTTTGGTCACTACTGTTACAAGGTTTCCTCTGTTGCTCAAGTTTCTATGAAAGCTTCTGGCGAGTTTTTCCTAGAAAGAGCTCTTAGTCAGCTGATTTGCCTCTCTGATTTACTGGTGATTTGGCGGGATATGTGGTAATGGTACTGGCATGTCCTCTATCTCCAGCATTTTGCTATCATAACTGGCGGTTCTACCTTCCTGATTTTAATTGGTTATCTGCTAATGGAAGATTATTGCGTTGGTGATCTGTTCTGCTGCATCTTGATCTTTCCTTGTTCACGGGGGCTGCTGCTACATTCTCTGGTGCATAGCTTTGCTAAGTCCCGGCTAGAGAGAGAACCCGTTGTCTTTCTTTCCCTTTAGCCATGGTGTTTGTTGTTGTCTTTCTTTCTTGCTGTTTGGTTTGAAAATATGTTACTTTCATCTTGTCCTGCCTCCTCTCGGTATTGCTAGCTCTCTTGGGATCCTTAATTCTTAACGGTTTGGATGCCCTCTAGATGCCCCTGTTGTCATCAGTGTTTTGTTGTTGTCTTTATTAGTAGCACATCCTCTCTACTGTGTCTTTTGTCCTGCTCATGTGGATATACTGCTCCTCATGCATGGTGTGGTGTAGTTGCTGCTCTTTGTTTTAGCCTTGCTTTTGTCTACTTTGTTGGCGGTTGGGTTAATTTTGACACCTGCAATACTCGTTTGGTTTCTTCAATAACCTTTGCTCACTATGGAATGTTTGGTCTTGCATGGCTAGTCTTTTGCTAGGAGCATGTTTCCTCTGTGTTTATTGAATATCATATATATGCTTCTCATCCTCTGCTTCCCTGATAGTTGGCCTATGCATGTATAACCTGGCTATATACAGTTTGGTTCTGATTGGAAGTCTGTTCTCTTTTATTTTTCATTACTTTTTGTACATGTATATGAATTTGTTGGTTAACTAGCATGAGTACTTTTGATCTTAATATATAATACAAATTAAGTATAAATCTAAAAGGTGTGGGTTTTTTGTATATAGATGTGCCTTTGTTTATCCTCTCACACATTATTGTGGGTGGATTGTGCAATTTTTTTTTCATTTTTTTTAATTTGATCAACAAATTTCTTTTTAGCAATTTAGTCCTAATTGAAGATCCATCAATTTTGATTTCTAATGACAGGGTGATATTAAAAGAAGAGGGACCGAAATAAAAAAAATATCAAACATGGATGACGTGCCATAAGTTTCGAAAAAAAAAACATTTTGGTCCTAAAACCTATAAAATAATGCAAATTGTACAATTTTGGCACCTCAATATTTTTCAAATTTAGTTTTGATACAAAAGTTTATTTTTGTTATTTTTAAGTCTCTAGTTAAGAGATGAGAGAGATGTTGTTAGATTCTGTCGATAGAGAAAGAATCGTTAGATGTCGTTAGATTATGAACTCCCCTCATCTAATATGTCGTTGATACCGATATTAGGTCACCAAAATGAATAATATTTGTGTCAAATTGTTCCATTTGATGTGGGGAGTTCATATTAAGTGTTTTTTACCTTTAAAATTCATGAAAAAACAGATCTGATCTCGAGTTAATTTTTGGTTTCGAGTTGATTTCGGTTTTTGGGATGATAGTTTGGGTTTTTTGAGGTCATAGACGGTTCTCTAAGGTGTATTATAAGTGTTTTGTATAAAAAATGAATTGAAAACATGTTTTTGGGTCCAAAAAAACTCAAGTAATGATTTTTTGGCCACCACAGTGGCCGAAATGTAGAAACAATAGGTGATGCATCGTCTGTCTTTTTCCTTCTTAAAACCAAAAAAATAAGAGCCTAGCCGCGCGGGCCCTAATAAAATAAGTCATGCAAGCTGGCCTAGCTTGTTAAGCCCAACAACGCGTGGCCTTTGCTTTTTTCTTAATTTTTTTTAAATTAATGATTTTTTTATGGTTTTTCCTCTAATTATTTTTAATTTATATTTAGATGAGTGCTCCTTCTCTCTTTCATTTTATTTAGAGAGTCTATTTTAAATAATGATTTTTTTTTGGTATGCATTTAAATTTAAAAGATTTTCTGATTCATCTATATATTTTTTTTAATCTTTAATATAGATGAATTTTATTTTTGAAAATAAAAAAATTCATTTTCAGATAATATTATAATATGTGCAGCCTTACATAATGTTTTTTCATATTTTATTTTATTTCATCAATTAAATTTGTGTATTTATTTCTATTATCATTTGTTTTAATAAATAAATTTAGTAAACATAGTTATTATTACTGGTTGATATGTATCCGAGTAGTTAAGCTACTAATTCCCTGCTTGATAGACGCATTAATTTTCTATAGTCATTTTCTATGGTCAACGGAGCTATGAAGATTCTGGCTCTTTTAGCTCCCATATAATCATTCTTCCCTAGTGAATGAGTTGAGCTGTGTGACAGATGTCACTATATATATATGGTCTCTAGCAACTTCTCCTCACGAGGCCTCTTCCTTGTATAACTTGAGCTGGAGTCCTCGTAATATGTTAATTTTTGCATATGTTACTTTGGTGCAGTGGGAAGATTATTAGAAACTCCAAAACCACTCTGAGTTTCATTGTTCAACTGAGCTGGTTGATATCTCTATCAGAGAGTGGTCATTTTCTATGGTCAACGGAGCTATGAAGATTCGGGCTCTTGTAGCTCCTTTACTCATTCTTCCCTAGCGAATGAGTTGAGGTGTGTGACAAATGTCACTATATATATATATGGTCTCTAGCAACTTCTCTTCACGAGGCCTCCTCCCTGTATAACTTGAGCTGGAGTTCCTGTAATATGTTAATTTTTGTATATGTTACTTTGGTGTAGCGGGAAGATTATTAGAAACTCCAAAACCACTCTGAGTTTCATTTAACCTAAAAGTAATATGTCTTTAAATACTTCAGCTCTTATTTTCTTGTGCAACTAGGATAAATAAGAAATCATTGTAAGATAAGTATTTTGAAACATTAAAAAACCCTACCACACTTGTAAACTATTTGTTGTCATTATACATCCTGGTAGAACTAGGAAACTTCAAAAAATAAGTTGCTAAATATCCTTGCATTATGAGGAAAAGAATCCTTTTCATATAGAAAGTTCATAAGTTAAAAGACAGTAGATAACAAAATTTACATTGCATCTTCTGACCTGTATTGCAAGACCTTATCAAACTTCAATTGACGTAATATTTTAACTCAATATAAAAAAATATGTCTCTTGTGAAATTTTTAGTTTGATCCAACGACCGCATCGAGAGTTATATACAAAATCATGAAACTAAATAATAGGCATCATTAAATTAAAATCTAAATTTCCTATTCAACCTTTTCTTGGATCTCGTCATGGTGAGAAGTGAGAAAAAAGTAGCAATCAACCCATAAATCTTGTTTTCAGTCCTATAAAACTAGAATAAAAAAAGGAGGCAAGAAAAAAAAAGCACAAATAACATTAACATTGTGACAATAGTAACAATGTTGAGATAATTGGAGATTTTGTGGTAATTTCCACAGATCCAGTTCATCTTCTTTCAAATTTCTACTGTCACATCATAAGTTTTCAGTTTAGAAAACCAGGTATGATGCAGTTTCTTTCATGATAACATCCTACTACTTATGTTAGCTTTGTTTAAATCTTTATAAACATGAAAAAGAAGCATCTACACACTCCCTTCATTCTCATAAAGCAAATGGTCTTGACAACATGACGATAGACTTGATGAATGTTTTTTTTTCTAAAAAAAAAGGCAACGAAAAGGAAGAACAGCAGAATCTGCTTCCCTTTCTTTCTTACAAAGATAAACGCGGCACAGTGAAGCTCAAGTTGACTAATTTATTTTACACTGACCTAGAACTCATAGGACGAAGGATTATGATCAGTGATGTATAAGTTTCCATAGATAAGTCCAGCTAGCCCTCCACCAATAAGAGGCCCAACCCAGTAGATCCAGTTGTCATGGAAGTCACCACTAGCCACAGCTGGCCCAAAGGAGCGGGCTGGGTTCATGGATCCACCAGAAAATGGGCCCGCAGCCAGGATGTTGGCACCAACAATGAAACCGATGGCAATGGGGGCAATGGTGCCGAGGGATCCCTTCTTGGGGTCAGCAGCGGTTGCGTAGACAGTGTAAACCAAGGCAAACGTGATGATGATCTCCATGACGACTCCTTCAATGGCTCCCACTCCAGCTGCAACACTGTGGATGGGGACTGCCTGTGAAACCAAGTAATTCTAGAAAGTCAAGCTTCAGGGACAAGTTAATAAATTCAAGTATTTGTACATGGATAAGGGGAACAGATAAATAAATCACATCTCTCTTGAAAACTACGAGGAGTGTGATAATTAAGAGGTCAAGTGTAAGAAATGCATGGAAGATTTTGCATATAGTATAATTAGGAGGTCTCAGCAGAGTGATTCAGTTAATAATAAGAAATAAATTATTACCAAGCCTCCGGTGACAACTTTGAGAAGGTAGCATGCGACGATGGAGCCAAGGAGTTGGGCAATCCAGTAGAAGATGCCGGTGAGGATGGTCATTTGACCACCAAGAGCCAAGCCAAGAGTGACAGCAGGGTTGACATGGCCACCGGAGATGTTGGCAGCAACAGCAACTGCAACAAAGAGCGCAAATCCATGGCAAACAGCAATGGCTACTAGCCCGGCTGGATCAAGAGCTGCATCACCTGTCAGCTTATCTGCAACAGTGAGATCCTCGTAGTTAGTTTACTTACAATCACAGGCAGCACTGCACCATCATTCTTTGCATGGCTGTTGTTACTGCCAGCACCATGTTTAATTAGGAGGATGTTCTTCATCCTCGAGTAACAATGAGTTACAACGACTCTAGTTAATTACAACATCATGTAATTAAGTTACGATCAGTTCCCTTTAACTATGATCATAATTAAAAAGGAAAAAACGATTGTCGTGGTTTGCAAGCCATGTATATTATCTTCGCCAGTCTATATATTACGAAAGCAGGGTGTGGAAAAGAGAATACTAACTGTAAGCCATGGCTGAGCCAACACCAGCAAAAACGAAGAGCAAAGTTGAGATAAATTCAGCAAGATAGGCTTTGAGAGAGCCTAAACTGAAAGAATCATCAAAGCGACCAAAGGCTATTCCGGCCATCTTTGAAAGAATTAACAGGCTATAGCTGAAGGGGAACTCCAGGAAATGGGAGGAGAATTGTAGTTAAATATATGAACGGAGTCATGAGTTGCATAATTCCTATTCTTTTTCTTTTTCTTTTTCTTTTTTTTTGAGGATGAAGAAGGGAATGTGCTGTCCATCCATATCCAATAAGGTCTTTTCACGGTGCTGTCCTATTAGAAATGTCTGGATGCACATCAATGATTCTTCCATGTGACCAGCCTTCATGTTACAGAAGACAGTGGGCCAAGGGTGAGAGAAAACTACGATAAAAGAAAGGAGGTGATCAGGGCTTGACTGCCTTAGGGCCACAAAGTGCACCGACCATGCCCTCCCCCCGCCACAAAAAAAAAAAAAAAAAAAAAAAGGCCAGATGTTGGGGGATTATTTTGGAAAATAAGTGGATAACATTGGTGGTTTTTTTTTTAATTATTATATAACTGAGGAGCTTGGCAAAACATAAAATAATTGTCTTTAGATTTGAGTTGTCCATGGAATTCTTTAATTATATAATAATAAAAGTAAATATTTATAGAAAAGAAAAAATATATATTTTTCATCAAAATTATTTTTTAATTCATGTAATTTTCTTGATAACAAAATAATTATTTTCCTTAGAAATATAGTCTACTAAATAAAATAACAACAATTGAAAAAAAAGATTAGAAATAAAAAAGAGAAAATTTATATTCTTATTCAAAACCATAATATTCTTTTTCATGAACTTTTTTTTTTTATGAAAAGCATGCTTTTTTTTTTAGAAACATGATATTTTGTATGTAATTAAGGGAAAACAAATAATAAACCTAAGAAAATTACGCAAAATATTTATAATAAAAAAATTCAATTTTTTTTTATTGAATATTCATGGTCACATTTAAAAAATATTTTGCATATCAAGTTTATATATAACAATTAACAAATTGATTGCTACCATTATATAAAAAAAGCCTTATTTGAAAATGATGGCAAAATCAAATGATATTTAATTGAATAATATCTTAGATATAATTTTAATTATTCTATTTATAGTGAATTTTATTTATAATTCATGAAAAAAAACAAATAAAAAATAAAATAAAAGGCAATATATATTAAAAAATATCAGGCATACAAGATGGACGAGTGAGCTAGTGCATCTAGTGCAAAGATGCCAAGACACATATGGAAAGCTAGGTCTGCTTGTTTTATTTTTTTTAAATAGGTGGATAAAGCAACATTCGTTTTATATATATATATATATATATAACTAAAACAGATGATGCATCATCAAATAATTAAGATTTTGGTAGCTAAAAGTGATCGACAAGTTAGCTCAAAGTTTCTAGACCCACAATCCATTTTCTAGGCTCCCTTTTTTTTGTTTAACCTTAAAACACTTAAAATCATCTAATTAAACCTATTTTCAACTTCCAAACACTCATTAAATAATCAAAAACTATAAAATTAAATTAAAAAATATATATTTTCAAGCCTCGATCTACAATGAGTGTTGGGTGAATAATAATTTCCCCAACATTCTTTAATTTTTATTACTTTATAAAGTTTAATAACATTATTTTTTTCTAAATGTTTTTTTTAACAAGAAAAGAAAAAATTAGATTATAAAAAAAAACAAGTTCAATTAAAAAAAAAACACAACACATCCATAAACTGGGTAACTTGAATTACCTTGACAAATTCGCAAACCACACTAACTTTATAGAAAGATAAAATAAATAAATAAAAAATTATAAAATTAAATTCTTAACTATCTCAATATTAAAAAAAAAAATTGATAAAAAAAAATTATAACAAAAAAACACAATGTAAATAAAATCTACGGTGTTTTCTTTGACCTTATAATTGTAATTGCAAATGCAATGGTGAGATGTGTAGCTGGCAAAAGGACATGCACAGGAAGGAATCTCTAAGACTTTCTGAAAAAGAAAATTGGAGTTTTGTTTGGCTTCTCATTACTATCTTTTATTTTTTTTTTGACATGTGATTACTTTCCCAGTTCTGCCCTTTTCACCTCTCGGAAAAAGTGGCTTCGGATATCCACCACGTGATTCTTTTGTCCCAAAGAGTATGGAATTGTGGTTGTGAATTGGCGAGGTGTCCATCGACGCCGACCACCATTCTTCATCTCTGAATTTGGCGGTGCACCAAATCAAAATGGATTGCAGGTCTAAATCATTAAAGTACGTTAATCACAGGAAACATTGCAGCATCACATGCTCTGTCTCAAATTATCAATTACTAGATGCAATTGCCCATGAATATTGAAAATGTTTTGGTGGATAATCTGTCTCTAAAACAGAGGGTTCTGCAGATTGATGTAGCTTAACCAGATAGCTGTCTACTTGTCTTTTTCCTACTTCAGTCGACTCTTGCACGGAAATGGAACGATTTTGTTAGACTGGGAATGGAAAGTCTTTTCTCCTCCATGATCATGATCTTTCACTTACTCATTTTACTCTTTAGAACAAAGCTCGTTCTGAGATTTCAAGGAACACACGTCCTCAAAATGACAATTTTATGCCAACGAGATATAACTACTTTCTAAGCCTCAACAAGTCTTGAATTCAGACCTCCACTTTGTCAAGGAAAAGAAGAAGAAAAAACACAACATCTTCAACATTACTGATCCTCGTACAATGTTAAGCTGCATAATGTTATATGATCACAGGATGCCATCCACGTTCTGCTAAGAACAATGTCGTTATGCATATCCTACAGATTAGATGGGGCCAAGGAAAACAAAATAGTAATCGTGGAAGCGGTTGACATATAATAGTTTAACCAAGTTCTCCAAGTTGCTGAAAGGGACGGAGACCAAAATTAACTAGGTTGACAATGATCTCATCTCAGCCAAGGTGCTTGAAAGTGTGTGCTGCATTACCCAGCGTGAAACAATATTTAATGATTAAATCCACACGTATATTGAGGTGGTAAGTTATGTTGAAATACTTACTCCTGCTGTAGTTCTAAAAGCTGAAATCTTTAAAATATTATAAAAGCAACCCAAATTTGTGAAGATTTTCAGCAGTTAATACTTTTAACTATTCCCTACCAAAAGGTAGTTTAGCTGTGTGCGTCAATCAGTCTACATTTTGCAAGCTTCTTTCCCTGGAAAAGGTATCGAAGCACAGCAATGGTAATATCCGTTCTCATCATACACAAAGCGCTGTGAAAGATGAGCTTCGGGGATAACATACTCCCCCCAATCCTCTGATCCGAACTGCTTGAATATGCCCCTTGCATCAAAGGAATCATTCTTGCTTTGTCTCTTCCTGAGATTTTCAGTTCATCAGAGATTAGAAATACCAAACAGATGAACAAAAGCCACATAAAAACTAGATACCAAGGAGGCCAAGAAAAAAGGGTAAATCATTAATAGGTCCATGGAATTTTACTAAAGATTTAGACTTCAGTTCCCAACCTTTTAAAATCTATGCTTTGATCCCAAATAAGTAAAAGAATCGGCAGAACAGAATATGGGGGTTGGGGGGGGCTGATGGTTTACTCATCATAAAAATGTAGCTAAAGAACAAATTTTGAAGTTTCAACACTTAGAAACCAAGTCTAATGATGAACACAGATAGCACATGGACTGGTAAGAAGTAATTTTACCCAAAAGAAAATGCAAAACGAGCAAAAAGAAATAAAATCAGTACCCTTTCCTGTTCCTTGCGTTCATCACTGTGGCATGCAACTGCATTTTAAGGAGACAACATAAATTGATATTAGTAGTTCCAAAACCAAACCTATATGAAATAACGGGAACATAGACTGAAGCAACTACGCAACCCCATTATGCATCAGGTCCAGTATGTTCAGGTTTAAGAGTGACCAGGTCTATTGTTGGACAATATTTAACTGAACACCTAGGAGCTAAGCAAGCATGCCATGATTGCTGCTTGAAAAAAGACGCCATTATGCTCTACTTGAAAGGTTAGAAAGCACTATAGATAGCCAAAGCACATGGTAGAAACATTTTTATTCCTCCGAATTTAACATTGACATATAAACATGACCATATGAGGCCAAAAGGTCAGTAACATACCTTTAACTTATGCTTAGCATCTTTCTCTAGAACAAGTCCAGCCTCAACAAATGCATCAATGATGACTTCTAAGAAAGCTAAGGAAATTCAAAAGACTCCTCCATTCAAGTGAAAGAAACACCTTAAAATCTAATGGAACTAAGAATCATTTTTTTTTCTCTTTCCTGTTTTCTTTTTCCAGGTGCCGCAAACAGTGAAGTGGCACCAGGTTATTGATGCTTAGATAATTTGGATACGACATGCTCGTAAAAGTCGGTCTTCACTCCCGATTACTTCAACAGGAGCATATAGAACACGAGCTCTGGACAAAGACCCTCTCATGGTATCCTACCAAGGGATAAGAGTATAAATTTTAGTAGGTAATAGCTGGCTTAAGGACATAACAGAAGGACATGAAGACAGCAATCCACCCATCACACTGATGTTAAATAAGCCATCTTTTTTCAGAAGACAACCCACTAGAACATCAAAGCATCTTACACTTATTTACCAAGGATTGAGCTTGAGATTCGAAAGGCCAATGTATCCTACTGAGGATCCAAAAACAAGAAGAATCAATTCAAGTCATATTCTACTTACCAGCCCTTTAAGCCTGATGGAGACCGGTCGATTATCCAAGGCATCAATCACTTCTGATGAGATACTCTAAACACACATGCAGTGATTTATTAGAGCCACCATTGGATAATACCAACCTTATTTAACACAAACATACCTTTAGAACATCTGAAGCTGCATTGACTCGCTCCTTGTTCCACAACTTCAACATGAGTACAGTCAAGTGAAATGTTGCAGGTTTAATGAATATGGTTTTGTCTATTCCAAAGTCTGTCAAGTAACGCATAAATCAATAAGATTTCATCTAAGTAGATGAGAGAAGGGAAAAAAGTAATTGCCAAAAGAAATAGAAGCATATTAGTTTAGGTAAAATTGGCCAACAGTAAAGTAAGCATTTTATTTTCATCTTTTTGTGTGACTAAGAATAAACAAATTGGAAGCCAGACTTTGAACTCGGGAAAATGGATTATCAGCAATTTTATAGGGCCCAAAGTTTGAAAAGTGGGTATAGAACTATATGCTATTATAGGGGACACCAGGATAATCTATCTCTTAATTAAACTGATGAACTTAAAACCTACCAGAAGCATTAGGCAGCCTTGGTGGTTTAGGAGGATAACTAACATGATTGTCATCTTCAGCTTTAAGTTCAACAGCTACATCATCTCCTTCAATTAGTTCTTGACCCTTATTTTTGATGTCTGAAGTGTCTTCATTATAATCACTTTCCACATTTGCATCTACAGAAACATAATTAATTCCCAGTATGGAGTTCTGAAAATCAACTAGCTTATCAACCAATTCAGGGTATATTCCCAATGGAAGCGATACAAAGTGAGAGTAGTCGAGATTTGTTTTAATTGCCTGTGATTTTACCCACAAAGAGAAGAAAATATTAGTAATCCATCAAGCATGTATGTTAAAAATAAAATAAAAAAATGAAGCACTCCAAAAAATACCATATGCTTTTTGTGCGAGATTTTTAGATGGAAACAAGGAGAGAAAAAAAAAGATGTGTGTCGCCTGCATCCAATGACAGATGCCAAAACTTGACATGAACTAGCGAAGCACACCTTTTACAACCCACATACTTTCCCCTCGTCGACAATCAACATGGCATTTATTAGACTACTATATTGATTGGATTTGTTCACTACAGCACATTCATGTCAGTCATGGACTCCTAGAGTAATTAAAAGAAAAGTTAACCATCAAACTAGGTCTCAAATGTGTCAAATGATAATGGAAAGGAACAAGCGAATTTTTCGAACCCACAATGACTTGTAACTGACCTCATCAATAACAGCTTGTATCTTTTCTGAAGCTCTTGTCACACAATCAGTTGAAATGCCTTCAATGACTGCAGAGGACAACATGTCAAGTAGTGAACAATCACAGCCAAAGTTGTGGTCACCACGTCCAAATGTATTGATCAAAATTGTCAAATTCAAGCATTAACATATTAGGACAGGTCATGATACCATCTTGGAAGGCATGGTAACACCCCTGAAGTTTCAAAGTGACAAACTGGCTGTAACATTTGCTTACAAGCAAGACAATTACCTTCAATCAGGAAAGCTTACCAATTGATTCTTCTTTCTTTGATGATGGAAAAACTATCTTAACAGCCATCTCCTCTTCAATCCTTTTTTGAGCAGATCCTCTGAGTAGGGAGCTTGTAAGTACAGGTGAATATGGATGTAACTTATGTTCAAATTAAAGATAGAAGAAAAAAAAAAGTTAAGCTGAAATTCATACACTTTTCCTTTAATGAAATGAATCAGAGAAGCATCCACCTTCAAAGCAAAACACAGAAATGACATGGAAAAAATTAAAAACATGAGAGAAAACAACAAGATAGCAATAATTACTGGATGATTAAGGTGTTCGCAGGTAGATAGTACTTAATGACATAATTCACAATGGGCTTCACAAGGTCTAAGCGTCATATCTTTACCGTATTTAGGTTTCATTTTAAAGTTTGCAGCAGTTGGAAATGATAGAGATGGTTAATACAATCTTCAAATGAGTAACAAAGTTTTCCAGCTATGACGCAAAATCTTGGAAAGCCAGAGTCTAGCAGCATATATCAAGGAATTTGAGAATTACAAGAGAAATGGACCATGTACAATGCAGTAATATCAAGGTGAGTAATAGAATAAGAATAACACATAAGATCAAAGTTGAGAGAAGCCATTAAAGAACTACTGTGAAGACTACAGGAGGGTTAGGGAAGAAATCTATACTTAATCCCAACATTGCATCATCAGATATTCTATGCAAGACTCAGGATACTTTTTCTAACAGCACATTCTGCGAGGCAGTTTCTTAAGAAAGCAAGACATGCACTAATAAAAAGAAAGCTAATGAGTGAGAACTAAGGCAGCGGTTATTCATGTGAAAATACAAGCAGGGGAAAAGTCCCACTTCAAAATGAGAGAGCATACCGTGTGTAAACTATTTAAACTTGAACGAGTAAAAAGCTACCTGAAGCGAAAGTGAATGCTTCTCAGCAGAAAGCATGGGCTCAACAGAATCATCCAGTACACAAGAGCTGATGGTTGAGTCAGAATTATCAGCCACCACTTGAGCAACCTTTATCACTTCTTGAACATGATGTCCATCTTCTGACTCATTTGCAACATATTTGACCAGGGATTCTGCAGATTTACATAAATAAGTCGTAAGGAACACCAGAGTGCAGATCGTTTAAGACAAACAATTAGTAACGCCAAGCATGTACTCTAACAAACACAACGTTTTGAAACAGACTGCTTTGTTGACAAAAGCCAATCCATGGTCAACTATCAGCTGAGAAGCAATAAGGTCCATTTAGTAGTAAAAAAGTTATCAGCTTTATGGTTTATTGTTGTAGCAAGAATTATATATCAATAAGAAGAAGAAAAGAGAGAGTTTAATGGCATGCAGCATTGAAATTGCTCATAATACTTGAAAACAAAATGGTTAGTCTTGTAATTAAATAATGAAGAAGAATGGTTTCAGAAGGCATGAAAAGTGTATTAAAGAGGAAAGAAAAACAAACCTCCAATATTAGAAGAAGAAGAAGAAGAAGAGACAGAGACGGGCCTCCATTGAAATTGAGAAACACCAGCTGCTTTGTGCTGCTGCTTCTTCTTCTTGTAATTCTTGTTCTTATCCATCACAGAATTATCCTTGCCAACCCCACTAATCCTCTTCTTGTTATTTAATTAACAACACACAACTTAAAATTAGTATTGTTGTCATATAAACATTAGAAGCAGAACAACAAAAGACAAACAACAAACCTCAAAGTAAGTAAGTTACTTCGATTTCAGATATGATGTCAGAGCACAGTCAACTCTGCTTCCCAGGTAACAAATTCAAATCGACACCACCCGCTGCAGCTGCTAGCAATCACTCGTCGCAATCTTCTTTGTTCTTGTTTTTTGCACAGGTCGTTCCTCTCCTTTTCTTTTATGTTACCATAGATTCGTCAATAACCCAATCCAACCCCCTGTGTTGTTAAACTTTTCCAAAGTTTACCCACCCTAGTTCCATCATTAACCTTAATCACCACATGGTGTCCTTTCTCCTTTTCCTTTTCAAACCACTCATCTTTTACATTCATTTTAGAAACATGCCCCTTGATTTCATCAGTCAAGTAAACTGACATAATTTTTAATTGTTGTCTTCACTAAACAAATGTATACACACGCAACCTTTTATTCACTAAACAAATCCACATTTTATCTTGTTGTCAACATTTTTATACATTGTATTAAATGCGTACCAAAAGATTCATACATAATATACGTAAGGACCCATGCACAAAACTACCTATTGAAAAGGATACGAAAACAAAATTCAAGACACACTTTAAGTTAGCACCCTCACTTCACTTTGTTTGGAAACCTGCTACCCAAGCTGTCTTTCTTTCTCATTCAAAATAATTTATTAATTGTTAATGAGTATAACTCCATGAATAATTAATTTAATAAGCATGAAGAACTTTAAAGAGTTTTCAACATTTAAGCCCAACAATATATTGACATCAAATTACACAATATAGCATTTAGTTGGTCACAATTTCATATGAAACAAGTTCTCTTTTCATATATCGATATGTGCAATTATGTCAACACATCAATTGGGCAAAACACACCATTCACTTTAATAGAACAAATCATTGTTCAATCTTTTGAAAGCATACTCTTAATTATTAATTATCATATGAAGTTTGCATTCGAACAATTAGGTTAGAATTTGGATATCAATTCTATATATTAATCAATCATTTAAGATTTTTCTCCATATAAAAACATATTAAACAAAAGAATTTATAAATACTTATTAATTTAATCACTCAATACTCTACAATTTACTCTTGGGATGCATAATTTGTTATTGTTAGTTTGTAGGAGTGATCTTTAGCTTTTAGGGTGGAGAAGTGGAGGGAAAAAAATAAAGATAATAAAAATGATAAAGGACAAGCATGTTCTTCACTGCTTTCTAACACTTTATAAGCATGACAAAGCAGAAATTATCTCACTTCACCTACTTGGATTGGCTAATTGCATTTTGAGCCTTTCTTTTCTTTGGTTCTATATTTTTCGTCCCCTAACTTTCTTTAATACTATATTATTTGACATTTAGTTATCTTCTCATGTCTTTTTACATTATTTAATCTATTTATGCCTTACTACTTGTATAAATCATGATATATTCACTAATTATAGCAATGCAATTTTAGAGATGATACTTTTTCAGCATTGACTTGTGAAAAATATTATAATTTTTGGTTAGTTGGAGATGTAATGCTAATTTGTATTCTAGTGGTCCAACCTTGTCTAAAATCTCGTACAAACCTATATATCTAGAGCTTAACTTTCACTTCTTTCCATAACTCATAATTTGTTTCAAGAACACCTCATTGCCTACTTTGTACTTAATATCTCTACATTACAAGTTAGCGTACAATTTATCTATTGCTTGCAAATTTTAATTCATTTTTGATCACTTGAACTTTCTTTATAATTTTTTACACTAACTCAAATCCCAATAACTCAACTCTAATTTCATCCTAACGTAAAGGGGTCATATATTTCCTATGATGTAATGCCTAATAGGTGGTCATATCAATAATAGATTGAAAACTATTGTTATATATAAAGTTCATCAAAGATAAATGCCAATCACAACAACTAATGAACTCACTTACAAATAGTCTCAATATATCTTCAAATACTTGAAGTATAAACTACAATCTAAACTAGTCTTCAATATCCTTTATAAGCTTATCAACAATTACGAAGTAAACCTCATATCCCTATCCAATATTATAGATAATAAAATTCTATATAACTTTATAATTTTATTTACATATAACTCTATAAGTCTATCTAGAGAATGATCAACTTGAATTGCTATGAAATACGCAAACTTAGTCAACCTATCATAAATCACTCAAATTGCATTATAATTCTTTTAAGTACAAGGTAGTTATGTTTCAAAATCTATAGCAACTCTCTTCCACTTTCAGTCAAAAATGTAAAGTGGTTGTAAAACTCTAGAATGAAACAGGTGATCAACTCTAACTTGTTGATATACCAAATATCTATATAAAAATTCTTTTATATCATGCTCATTCCCTTCTACTAATAACTCTATTTAAATATTTGATGCATTTTAGTACTACCAAATGTATAATATAAAATAAACTATGTGCTTCTTCTAAAGTCTCCTTCTTTAACTCATCCATTTCTATAACACATAACTTTTTATTATATATTAAGACATCATTCTCTCTTATACTATAATCAATCTGGTTCTCTTTCTTTACTTCACCTATTATTTTTATCAAACTTGTATTTCTACTTTGTTCTTCTTGGATCCTATTTATCAATATTGATTTTGCATTCAAGTGAGATAAAAGTGCACCTTTGTTATTTATTTCAAACCCTACTTAAAAAGCTCTTAATTTAATAATAAAGATAGAGGTTAATAATACACAAGCTAAAATGCCTTGAAATTCTAAGTGCATTAGTTATAATATTGGCTTTACCTGGATGATAACTTATGCTAAAATCATAATATTTTAATAATTCTAACCACCATGCCTACCTCAAATTCAATCTTTCTAAGTTATTAAGTATTTTAAGCTTTTTGTTGTCCATAAATATCTAACATTTCTCTCTATATATAAATAATATCTTCAAATCTTTAATGCAAACACCACAATGACTAATTTTATATGATAGGTAGGATAGTTTTGGCTTAAGTTTCCCATATGTAGGCTATAAATCAAGACACACTCTTAAACTTTATATGAAACATCATTATATACCATATACCCATCTTCTTTAGTAGGAATGGCAAGTAATGAGGCATCAATTAATCAAGCCTAGAAATCTTTTGACTTTGTTTATTCTATTTAAATTCCATATTCTTTCTCAATAACTTTGTCAGTGGTGTTACTATCAAATAAAATCTTTTAACAACTCTTCTATAATATCTAGTCCAACCTAGAAAACCCCTTATTTTTATATATATTTTTAGAGGATTTCTAATTGACAATTGTTTTTATCTTATTTGGATCAACAAATATACTCTCATCTAAAACTACATATTTATAATTGACAACTACTTTATCTAGCCACAATTCATAGTTACTAAGTTTGATATAAACTTTATTCTTATTTAGTGTTTAGAATACATTAGAATATCTTCAATAAACATGACTAAAAAATTCTCTAGATATGGTTGAAACATTATGTTCACCAACTCAATGACAATTGCGAGTGCATTAGTCAACCTAAAAGGTATTATTAGAAACTCATAATGCCTACATCTAGATTTGAAATATATTTTAAGAATGTCATCTCATTTTAATCTCAATTAATGATCCCTAATCTTATATCTATCTTAGAAAATACTTATACACCCTATAATTGACTTACAAGTCATTTATTAAGGGTGATGGATACTTATTATTCATTATGATTCTTTTAAGTTGTTTTTAATATATGCGTAACCTTAAAATGCCATCTTTCTTTTTTCATAAACAATGTTAGTGCTACTTAGGTGATACAATAGGTCTAATAAACCCTTATCTAGCAATTTCTATAACTAGACCTTTCACTTTTTAAGTTTTGTTGGGGCTATTAAAATAATGATGGTACTTGAAAAAATCTTTATAACAAAGTCTACCTTTCTATCTGATGGTAATAAAAGTAAGTCATTAGGAAATACATCAGGAAATTCATAAACTATAAGTATAGATTGAAGTTCAAGAATATCAACTTTAATGTGAGCTAAAAAAGATTAGCATCCTTTTACCTAATCCATTTTCTAGCAATTGTAGCAGCAACTAAACATGAAGGGATTACTTACTTTCTTTTTCAATTATTAATGGATATTTTCTAGGAAAATCAAAGGTTACTTTATTTTTAAAGAAATATATTATAGCTCTATGTGTTGATAATCAATCCACATCTAAGATACCATCAAACTTTCTAAATGATAATTTTATTAAATCTTCTACTAATCCCTGTGACCCCACTCTTGTAAGGCAATTCCTAAATATTTAGTTAGCCACTAAATAGTACTCATATGATTACTTATTAATACATCATACTTTAATGGATCATACTTTTTAGTTATACATATCATTAAAAAATCTAACATTTAAGAATGTATAGAGTTATGTTCAATCAACATATGAGCTTTAATATTAAATATTAAAAGCTTATCGATTACCACATCATGTTTATCTAATTCTTCACTTTGTTTCAAATCATGCATTTATGCTAAGGCATGGAACCCATTGACCTGACTACTTGAATAAACTTAACTTCTATCACCTTTATTTGATATATTTATCCTAGTTTAGAGGTTTGTACCAAACCTTTAGACTTATAATTGCATACCTTAGTTGTCTTAATGCTATATTTTTATCATGTATTTTGTTCTGTCATACCAAAATTATTCCTTATTATACCTAAAACACCCCCTATTAGTACCCTATAAACTTTTTGGTGTGACCTACCATAAGTATCACATAAGGGAATTTTAGATTAATCCCCACTACATTACATTATAGTTTTATTAGCCACCGAATAAAAAGTTCTACGGGGTCTATTATGTGATTGTTGTTGATAAATCATTATTTTATCTCACTCATTTTATCCATAATTCAAAGAAAAATGTTCAGCGCTTATATCAAAAGTTGTCACCTTTATGTTCTGTTGTCGAAACACAACTTAATTTCCTTCTAATACCTCTTTCTCTTAACTAGTTTTTCTACATACATTGTTGCTTATACCAATTTTATATAACTCTATATCCATAATGCTAATATATTATCTCACATGTAAAAATTTAACTCATCTTTAAATCTTCAACACTTGTCATTCTCATAGGTTACTAATCCAGCACAATAACAAGAAACCTAAATAAAATTCGAATCATACTCAACTACTGTTAAATTCATCTACCTTAGGTTTAAGAACTCTTTAAGCTTCAAATCATATTCAACAAATGATTTTTATTTATTGGTGCACATCCCCCATTATTCTATTCAAACCAAAAATCATTTTTGTTCGTTATCCCAGTAACTTGCTAGTTTTCATCAACCTATTATTTCTTTATAATTAAAAGTCATCTGATATGCTTTAAAAACTATCTATAAAGACTATAAACACAATACATCCTAGATGGATTGTCATAACTCACTTAAGTACCTAACAACCAACTACTTTTCCATCTCTAATAAATCATTCCTAATCAGTAGTTGGTAGAAATCATTAGTGTATTCATCAATAATACTTCCATATTGTCTCAATATATGGAGTCATTGGTATAAAGTATGAGTGTATCTAAAAGAAAAAAAATGATCTTTCATATTTTTCTTCATCTTTTTTAATCATTAATATTATGTTTACCTTATCTTTCCTGAGACCTATTCAATTACTTCTATCAAAAAGAAGCTTGCTTTTTAAATTTAATGGTGACTAGCTTCACTCATATCTTCTCTAAGACTTTCTTTTGCTTGAAAACTCATTATACTTTATTCAATCAATTGATGAGCTCATTCACTAAAAAGGTTTATATGAACTAAATAAGCTTTATCTGAAATCCTAAATTTTTATAATACTCATCCTAATAAAGAGATTGTCTCATTTGCTTTCACCTCTGGAACAAGTTTTTAAAGCTGACTATGAATCTATAATCACTCCCCCCAACAATCCTCTAAGTTCCTTACACTAATTGATGGGGCAATTCTATAATTTATCCATACATGTCTTTTTTTTACTACTTCTTGATATATTTTACCTAAGAGGGAACCTTTTTATCCCTTCCTATATGAGCAAGAACCATTTTGCAATTTCTTCCAACCATTCCTACATACAACATTAAACCACTGGGAAATGTTAAGTTTTGATATCAACTAACTTGAATAGAAACAATATATATATATATATATATATATATATATATATATAGAGAGAGAGAGAGAGAGGAGGCATAATCAATACAAAATTCTATCGAATAAAGTCACCACACGAAAACTCTAATTCAAAATTTTAATATTTGAATATTTATCTTCAAGTAGTTTGCCTTTCTAAAAGATTTATGACTTCTTAAATAAATCCAATAATTGACATAAACTAACTAGGAAATCTAAAAATAGAGAGAAAATAAAAGTCCTAAACAAGATAGAAAAATAACAAAATTAGTCTAAAAAACACTTTCATACCTAATTTAAAAATCTTTAGGACCTCGACTAGTAACTCCAAGCTACCTCTCTCAATATTGCAAGTATTACTAAACATGACATTACTTCTCAACAAATATATACTTGATGCAATAACATTTTTAAGAAAATTGATATTTTCTTTAGATAATTTTATATTTTTTTATTTCAATTTTCCTATTTTGTATCATTATGTTTTTCTAGTATTTTTTTTCTATTAGAATGGAATATTTTTTTAATTTATTTTTCTTGTTCAATATTACTAAGGTTTTTTCTAGTTTTGTCTATATAAAGGGTTATGATAGCCTTTTGACAATTGGAGACATGAATGAATAAAAATAAGTGTTTTAAATGTCTCTCTATAGTTATGGTAGGAAATCTAAAAATATAGAGAAAATAAAAGTCCTAAACAAGATAGAAAAATAACAAAATTAGTCTAAAAAACACCTTTCATACCTAATTTAAAAATCTTTAGGACCTCGACTAGTAACTCCAAGCTACCTCTCTCAATATTGCAAGTATTACTAAACATGACATTACTTCTCAACAAATATATACTTGATGCAATAACATTTTTAAGAAAATTGATATTTTCTTTAGATAATTTTATATTTTTCTATTTCAATTTTCCTATTTTGTATCATTAAGTTTTTCTAGTATTTGTTTTCTATTTAAATGGAATAATTTTTTAATTTATTTTTCTTGTTCAATATTACTAAGGTTTTTTCTAGTTTTGTCTATATAAAGGGTTATGATAGCCTTTTGACAATTGGAGACATGAATGAATAAAAATAAGTGTTTTAAATGTCTCTCTATAGTTATGGTAGGAAATCTAAAAATATAGAGAAAATAAAAGTCCTAAACAAGATAGAAAAATAACAAAATTAGTCTAAAAAACACCTTTCATACCTAATTTAAAAATCTTTAGGACCTCGACTAGTAACTCCAAGCTACCTCTCTCAATATTGCAAGTATTACTAAACATGACATTACTTCTCAACAAATATATACTTGATGCAATAACATTTTTAAGAAAATTGATATTTTCTTTAGATAATTTTATATTTTTTTATTTCAATTTTCCTATTTTGTATCATTATGTTTTTCTAGTATTTTTTTTCTATTAGAATGGAATATTTTTTTAATTTATTTTTCTTGTTCAATATTACTAAGGTTTTTTCTAGTTTTGTCTATATAAAGGGTTATGATAGCCTTTTGACAATTGGAGACATGAATGAATAAAAATAAGTGTTTTAAATGTCTCTCTATAGTTATGGTAGGAAATCTAAAAATATAGAGAAAATAAAAGTCCTAAACAAGATAGAAAAATAACAAAATTAGTCTAAAAAACACCTTTCATACCTAATTTAAAAATCTTTAGGACCTCGACTAGTAACTCCAAGCTACCTCTCTCAATATTGCAAGTATTACTAAACATGACATTACTTCTCAACAAATATATACTTGATGCAATAACATTTTTAAGAAAATTGATATTTTCTTTAGATAATTTTATATTTTTCTATTTCAATTTTCCTATTTTGTATCATTATGTTTTTCTAGTATTTGTTTTCTATTTAAATGGAATAATTTTTTAATTTATTTTTCTTGTTCAATATTACTAAGGTTTTTTCTAGTTTTGTCTATATAAAGGGTTATGATAGCCTTTTGACAATTGGAGACATGAATGAATAAAAATAAGTGTTTTAAATGTCTCTCTATAGTTATGGTAGGAAATCTAAAAATATAGAGAAAATAAAAGTCCTAAACAAGATAGAAAAATAACAAAATTAGTCTAAAAAACACCTTTCATACCTAATTTAAAAATCTTTAGGACCTCGACTAGTAACTCCAAGCTACCTCTCTCAATATTGCAAGTATTACTAAACATGACATTACTTCTCAACAAATATATACTTGATGCAATAACATTTTTAAGAAAATTGATATTTTATTTAGATAATTTTATATTTTTCTATTTCAATTTTCCTATTTTGTATCATTAAGTTTTTCTAGTATTTGTTTTCTATTTAAATGGAATAATTTTTTAATTTATTTTTCTTGTTCAATATTACTAAGGTTTTTTCTAGTTTTGTCTATATAAAGGGTTATGATAGCCTTTTGACAATTGGAGACATGAATGAATAAAAATAAGTGTTTTAAATGTCTCTCTATAGTTATGGTAGGAAATCTAAAAATATAGAGAAAATAAAAGTCCTAAACAAGATAGAAAATAACAAAATTAGTCTAAAAAAACACCTTTCATACCTAATTTAAAAATCTTTAGGACCTCGACTAGTAACTCAAGCTACCTCTCTCAATATTGCAAAGTATTACTAAACATGACATTACTTCTCAACAAATATATACTTGATGCAATAACATTTTTAAGAAAATTGATATTTTCTTTAGATAATTTATATTTTTTTATTTCAATTTTCCTATTTTGTATCATAGTTTTTCTAGTATTTTTTTCTATTAGAATGGAATTTTTTTTAATTTATTTTTCTTGTTCAATTTACTAAGGTTTTTTCTAGTTTTGTCTATATAAAGGGTTATGATAGCCTTTTGACAATTGGAGACATGAATGAATAAAAATAAGTGTTTTAAATGTCTCTCTATAGTTATGGTAGGAAATCTAAAAATAGAGAAAATAAAAGTCCTAAAAAGATAGAATAGAAAAAATTACAAAAAACACCTTTCATACCTAATTTTAAAATCTTTGGACCCGACTAGTAACTCCAAGCTACCTCTCTCAATATTGCAAGTATTACTAAACATGACATTACTTCTCAACAAATATATACTTGATGCAATAACATTTTAAGAAAATTGATATTTTCTTTAGATAATTTTATATTTTTCTATTTCAATTTTCCTATTTTGTATCATTATGTTTTTCTAGTATTTGTTTTCTATTTAAATGGAATAATTTTTTAATTTATTTTTCTTGTTCAATATTACTAAGGTTTTTTCTAGTTTTGTCTATATAAAGGGTTATGATAGCCTTTTGACAATTGGAGACATGAATGAATAAAAATAAGTGTTTTAAATGTCTCTCTATAGTTATGGTAGGAAATCTAAAAATATAGAGAAAATAAAAGTCCTAAACAAGATAGAAAATAACAAAATTAGTCTAAAAAACACCTTTCATACCTAATTTAAAAAATTCTTTAGGACCTCGACTAGTAACTCCAAGCTACCTCTCTCAATATTGCAAGTATTACTAAACATGACATTAACTTCTCAACAAATATATACTTGAGCAATAACATTTTTAAGAAAATTGATATTTTATTTAGATAATTTTATATTTTTCTATTTCAATTTTCCTATTTGTATCATTAAGTTTTTCTAGTATTTGTTTTCTATTTAAATGGAATAATTTTTTAATTTATTTTTCTTGTTCAATATTACTAAGGTTTTTTCTAGTTTTGTCTATATAAAGGGTTATGATAGCCTTTGACAATTGGAGACATGAATGAATAAAAATAAGTGTTTTAAATGTCTCTCTATAGTTATGGTAGGAAATCTAAAAATATAGAAAAATAAAAGTCCTAAACAAGATAGAAAAATAACAAAATTAGTCTAAAAAACACCTTTCATACCTAATTTAAAAATCTTTAGGACCTCGACTAGTAACTCCAAGCTACTCTCTCAATATTGCAAGTATTACTAAACATGACATTACTTCTCAACAAATATATACTTGATGCAATAACATTTTTAAAAATTGATATTTTCTTTAGATAATTTTATATTTTTATTTCAATTTTCCTATTTTGTATCATTATGTTTTTCTAGTTTTTTCTATTTGAATGGAATAATTTTTTAATTTATTTTCTTGTTCAATATTACTAAGGTTTTTTCTAGTTTTGTCTATATAAAGGGTTATGATAGCCTTTTGACAATTGGAGACATGAATGAATAAAAATAAGTGTTTTTAAATGTCTCTCTATAGTTATGGTAGGAAATCTAAAAATATAGAGAAAATAAAAGTCCTAAACAAGATAGAAAAATAACAAAATTAGTCTAAAAAACACCTTTCATACCTAATTTAAAAATCTTTAGGACCTCGACTAGTAACTCCAAGTACCTCTCTCAATATTGCAAGTATTACTAAACATGACATTACTTCTCAACAAATATATACTTGATGCAATAACATTTTTAAGAAAATTGATATTTTCTTTAGATAATTTTATATTTTTTTATTTCAATTTTCCTATTTTGTATCATTATGTTTTTCTAGTATTGTTTTTCTATTAGAATGGAATATTTTTTTAATTTATTTTTCTTGTTCAATATTACTAAGGTTTTTTCTAGTTTTGTCTATATAAAGGGTTATGATAGCCTTTTGACAATTGGAGACATGAATGAATAAAAATAAGTGTTTTAAATGTCTCTCTATAGTTATGGTAGGAAATCTAAAAATATAGAGAAAATAAAAGTCCTAAACAAGATAGAAAAATAACAAAATTAGTCTAAAAAACACCTTTCATACCTAATTTAAAAATCTTTAGGACCTCGACTAGTAACTCCAAGCTACCTCTCTCAATATTGCAAGTATTACTAAACATGACATTACTTCTCAACAAATATATACTTGATGCAATAACATTTTTAAGAAAATTGATATTTTCTTTAGATAATTTTATATTTTTCTATTTCAATTTCCTATTTTGTATCATTAAGTTTTCTAGTATTTGTTTTCTATTTAAATGGAATAATTTTTAATTTATTTTTCTTGTTCAATATTACTAAGGTTTTTTCTAGTTTTGTCTATATAAAGGGTTATGATAGCCTTTTGACAATTGGAGACATGAATGAATAAAAATAAGTGTTTTAAATGTCTCTCTATAGTTATGGTAGGAAATCTAAAAATAAGAGAAAATAAAAGTCCTAAACAAGATAGAAAAATAACAAAATTAGGCTAAAAACGCCCTTTCATACCTAATTTAAAAATCTTTAGGACCTCGACTAGTAACTCCAAGCTACCTCTCTCAATATTGCAAGTATTACTAAACATGACATTACTTCTCAACAAATATATACTTGATGCAATAACATTTTTAAGAAAATTGATATTTTCTTTAGATAATTTTATATTTTTCTATTTCAATTTTCCTATTTTGTATCATTATGTTTTTCTAGTATTTTTTTCTATTTAAATGGAATAATTTTTTTAATTTATTTTTCTTGTTCAATATTACTAAGGTTTTTTCTATTTTTGTCTATATAAAGGGTTATGATAGCCTTTTGACAATCGGAGACATGAATGAATAAAAATTAAGTGTTTTGAATGTCTCTCTATAGTTATGGTGTTCATGGTCTTAAGGGTTTTGACTTGTAACAAATTTTATTATTTTTTGCTCTTGTTTGTGTTAATTGGTATCATAGTCCAATGATTCCTACTACTTTTGGTTGTAGGTAATAAAAGATATGTATTAGTGCTCAATGATTATTGAAGGTTAGTTGGTGTGTTCTATTGAATAACCATAGTTGAAAGAGATCGCAGAACAAAACACACCCATGTTAAAGGGGATGAGGAGGTTCCCCTTCGAGAAAAAGACATCCCAAAATTAGTGTTGTTTTCATCTACGTCAGTTGTTGTTATTAGAAGTTCTAATGGTGGGATCCATAATTAGGTGACCTGCATAAAGTTGTTGCATTAAGGATACACAATGGGGTGGCCCGTACAAAGTTGTTGTGTTGGGAACCCACAATGAGATGACTTGTACAAAGGTCTTAGGGAATCCAAGATGGGGTGGACCGCATATAAAATGATATTCGTGGTGGACGATGATTTCTAACTTAAGTCTAAATTCAATGATAAGTTCCTTCCAATCCGAAGAGACTGATGCAATAGCTTTTTATTTTAGGAAAATATATTTTTTTTAGTTAATTTTTTATTTTTCTATTTTTATTTTCCTATTCCATATTATTATATTTTTCTAGGTTTTTTTCTTATTTGAAAGGAATAATGTTTTTAGTTTATTTTCTTTTATTCAGTTACTAAGGTTTTGTAGTTTTTTCTATATAAATGATCATAATAGCTTTTTGACAATTACATGCATAAATGAATAAAAATTAAATATTTTAGATGTTTTTATAATTATGATTATCTTTATTTTTAAGGTTTCAACTTGTAATATATCTCATTATCTTTCAATCTCATATAGGACAATATCCAAATACAATAAAACTCCACTCTACACCTGTATCAACTTCCTTTGTCAGGGAGCAAAATAATAACACACATAAGTCGTAACTATTAATTGTGTATCCCCAGGCTGAGAGAGAGCCTACATACCGTGAAACAATGACTGATAATCTAGGAACTAACATTTTCCTCTATAAACAAACTTTATATGCATCACAAAACATCTTTAGAATTAGCTTCTTTTTTTCCCACTCTTTGTTTGTTTTTGCTTTTTTGTCGTTTTCGTCTTCTTTTCTTTTTTAGGTTGGGGGGGAGGGTGATGTTGTGGGGGGTTTTAATTTAGAACCACGAATATAGAACATGTGATACAAACCAGGAAACAATCTTAGTTTAAGATAGTTGACAAATTTGGATAACAAAGCTTATAATAACATGACTTGACTTGAGAAGCTAAATTTGCTTGTTGATTATGATATTCCAAAATCCATGCTTACCGGATTTGCATACGAAGATCATTGCCAGAGAGCAAGTTTGCTAGCCCAGCAGAAGATGGAGTGGCTTCGTTTGTTGTTTAACTTTATTAAGTGTCCAGTCTGCTTGCTACATGCATGAATGTTCTTCTATCGGTGCTTATGATTTTCTTTTCAGCTGTAATTCGTGATTCTTTCCTCTGGTAATTGTTCTTTCCATTTCAAATACAAAATAAATAATAAAGGAAAGTTAGTTCTAAGAGATTATCATTATAGCATGGCATGTTTAATTGTGATTTTTGCAGCTAATCTTGATTCCCTTGAAATTGAGGAAAGGGAAAACCAGGTGATGCCCTCCATAGACATTCCACTTTTCGATAGCGCAGCGAAAGCAGTGATTGCTTGTTCTATATAACACAAAAGGAAATCTGACAAATAGTTTTGATAATGGATCTACATTTTACCATGTTTCCACTTTTGATTTGATCTTAACTGGAGGCAGAGAGAAGGTTTCGCTTTCCTGCGAGTATAGATCAATCTCACCTAGAGACTATGGATCAGAAAAATAGTACTCATGTGCTCTAGGATCTTGCACATATCTTCTATGATACAATTAGCTGGCAAGACTGATAGCTTCATCTTCCTCATGCCTCCATGTTTTGACGAGTTGAAGAGCATGCATCTGGACTTCACCTTTCACTCTCAACTCTCAGAATAGTTATGTACTGCACATTTTTGCACCAGAAATCCATTATAATATCCCCACTACAGATCAAAATAATCGCTTGCATTTTGTGACAAACTCCCACTTTCCTTGTTGGTACGTGTCACGCGCCACAATTTCAAGACCCCGTCGAGACTTCCAGTGCAAATCGTGCAACCATCTTCATTATCATCCTCTAATCGCCCCAAAAATGCAGTAACACACCTAATAGGTCCTCTATGCCCCACTAAAACCGCTAGGCATGTGTGTTGTCCATCTGAATCTCTCACCCAAACCCTACTAGTTGAGTCAGCTGAGCCACTAATCACGTATTTTGACACGTTGGCCATGCACATTATTGCATGTGTGTGACCCTGGAGGGAACCACCGTATTGTAATTGACCTGGGAACCATCCCTTAAGCCAATAATGAATGTAACCATCAGTGCAGCCACCATACAACACCCCGTTATCTGAGGTTAGGGTTAGGGTTCTTACAGGTGAGTGCTTGGAAGGGAGGGTTAAAGTGAGCGAATGGGGCCATTCCCCACTACAGAAGTTGCGCCGCCAAACTCTGATTGAGGCATCATCGGAGGCGGTGTAAAGTATACCATCATCGGCCACAGCAACGGCATTGACGGGCTCTAAATGCGCTTGGATGGTCTCAATGCATTTGAGGTCTGATATTCTCCATACTTTCACTGTCCTATCAAGGGAAGCTGAGTATATGATGTCATCAGAAAGGTTGATTGCTAATGATGTTATTGGCCCCAAATGCTTGATCTGTTACATTAACATCAACAAAACCAATTACTTGGCTAATCATATGTGTGTGATAATATATGTATATCTATAAAATTCATGTTTTTGTTTTTTAAATAATCAACAACATTCCATTGACCAATCTTTTAACTAGAATATTTTCAAGCTAATATTACTGGTTATTGTTTCTTAAAATTACCATAAACAGTATTTATGACAAAGAATTTCTTTTTCTTTTTTTTTACTGTAAGTGTTCAGACCAACTTATACATACTTCGATTAATTTTTTGATATTCTAAAATTAATAATTATAAGCCTATAATAATCTTAAAATTTGTCGTATTCGAACTAGTGATTTTTAAAAAGTAAATTTAAAATATGTTCAATTAAGTTGTAATTATAAAGAATTTCTCATATTCAAGCACAATGTGGAACCTGGGGCATGAAAAGTACCCTTAATTAAGGACCAGAGTAAATAATCGTTTTACTTAATAGAGATAACGAAGATGAAATTTCAAAACTATGTTATTTGATTAATTATCTTCTAAATAACTAAAACTCTAAATCTTGTAGCAAAAACCCTGTAGAAATCATATTACACACTATAAATTATCGATTGCCAGTGCAATGACTTATGTATTATTCGAAGAAAAAAAATGAGAGGCCTAAGTGTAGTTTTGTTTAGTTTGATGTTTTTTTTTTTTTTTTGCATGATACAGTCATTACTAATTTAACCGGGTATATGTGATATTTTTATTTATTAGTAACAGTTAAATGATTTAATTAACTTTCACATTAATTTTTTTAAATTGTTGATTAAGGGTTTTTAAGTTTTTTTAAAAAAATACAGTAAAATTACATCATTATCTTGAAATAAAAGAATAAAAAAAACATGTGTTCAAGAGTTTTTTGGTATTTTCACTCAGTTTCTTCATTAATTCTAGAACCATCAAGGGTAATTTAGTTTTTTTAAATTAATTAATTAACATTAAAATTGTAAAAGTTGTTGGTGGGAGGGGGCCAAACCCTTTTTAGGTAGCATATACATCATCTCCTGGTAGCCAAACATGCCCTTCCATCATGTCTTTGGAAGCACCTTTGCATCTTCTTTTTTCTGGTGCGACATGTGTCAATGGAAGTTGGTGATTCTTTTTCTTTTTTATTCTATCTCCTTCCTAAAAGAATATAGCTTAGTCCTTTTTGTTTTTAGTATTTTAATTTTTGTTTTTATTTTTTTGATTTATAATTTTTTATTATTGGCCTTTATATAAAAGTTTTTTTTTTATTAAATGCTTCAATTCATATTAGTCATGTATTTTTTTTTTAAATCAATCCTTATTCTTTTGATTTTTTATTCTTGGCTCATTTATAAAAGTTTTTTTTTTATTAAGTGATGAATTCATATTTTCCATGTGTTATTTTTTTTCAATTCAGCCCTTATTTTTTTTATTTTAAATTTTTTTTTCCTGGGCCCTTCTGTAAAAGTTTTATTGGTTTTCAATTTCATTCTTCAATTAAAGTGGATAATCTTTTTCTTTTAATTTGATCTTCATTCTTTTAATGTTTTTTTCTTCTGTTGAAGTTATTTTTCATTTCAATTTAACCCTCTAATAAAAAGTTTTGGGTTGCCTTCTGATTTAATTTTTATTTTAATTTTTACTCTTATTCTTTTAATTGTCATTTTTTATTATTATATTAGATCCTTTTTTGTGTAATTAATGTTTTTATTTTATTTTATGCTTTTACGTTTGACTTGCTAGTGATTGGGTGTCACGTGATTTCTCCATATATGGTGCTTCCGGTCTAATGACATGACTCATTTGTTTGAAAAATTAACATGGGTCTGCATCCTTTTTTTGATTGATTTTCTCTTCTGATTTAATTGTTGAACATTGTTTTAAAAAAAAATGAATGGTTTTGTGGTTTTCTTCAATTTCTTTTCTATTGAGTTATCTCAATTTCATGGCTTGGGTCATGAGTTTTATGGGTTAACTTGAGTTGGCTCGCCCCTTATTATCCAAGTTGCATATCTATCACACTATCTCAGGTTGATTCATGTTGTTTTTTTATCCGATTTTGTACATACAAAGGTTTTTTTTTCAAGTTCTCATGATTTTTTTGGAAAAAAATAATTATTTTTTTTATTATCTTTGCTTATTTTTTATTGTTTGAAAAAAATAAAATCAACTTATTGAACCCAATCGAGGCTATGATCCAAGTCATTTATTTTTCTTATTTATTTTAAACACGTTTGTGGCACCTAGACTATCATTGCCTTTTTTATTTTTTTTATTCTAATTTTAGTTTTATTGTAACCGATACTTTTTTAATGTCTTTTTTTAAAAAAATTAATTTATGTTTCAATTAATATCCCTTCTATATAATTTTTTTAACATTTTGTTTATTTAGCCTTTTGTTGAATGGAGGCTTTTATTAAATTATTTTGCTAGTATTTAATTTTTTAAGATATTATTCTTATTTATTTATAACTTTTTTTATGTTTTATATAGATTAAATTTATTATTAAAAAAAATTAATTTTAGATAATATCTCTAAAATGTACAACCTTGCGTTATATTTTTTTTCTTTTATTTTGTTTAGTCAATTTCCTTTGTGTATCTATATTTATTATAATTTGATTGGATAAAAAATTTATTTTAATAAAACAAAATCAGTAAATACAATTGAGTAATTGTCTCATGTTGTGAGATCAAATATTTTTAAATGACTTTTTTTTTAATTTCTTTATAAAAATAGTTATCAATTAATTGAATTATATTCTTGCATAAACTTTTTGATTTACACTTAGAATTTTTTTATATAAAAACCCATGTCAAAAAAAGCCTTCATATTTATTTTTTCTTACTGAAAATTAAAAAAATAACTCGCAAGAAGTGAAAGTCAAATATCTAGTCATTTCCACATCCTATGTTACTAGTAAGTATTTTTTTTAAGAATAATTATAAACAAAGAATATATATATATATATATATATTATATATATAAAATTCTTTGATGGGAACACATATTACCTATAATATAAATTGTGAGGCGTTTTTCCTGTAGCCACCTTTATTGTTCCTCATCTCACATTTTGCTATGAATTGTAATATTCAAATTTTAAAAAAATCAATGTTATCCTTGAACTTTTATTTTACATAATAGAGTCATTTTGAGTCCAAATTGGAGCTCAATTGTATATTTTCCAGGTGGATGGAGGTTGAATTGAGAGAAAAAGGGTTTAAGTGAAAAACAAGAGTAACATGGGCAGCAACTATGCAATGTGTTTGAAAAGTTTATTTTAGTCCCCAACCTTTTAAATTATTAGGTAGTTGGTCCTTATAATTATTAAACATAGCACCTTAGTACCATGCTTCATTTCCTTTTTTTTTTCTTTTTCAGTGGAAGAAAAAAGAAAGGGTCATTGGATTTCGACTTAAAAAGATAAAGTCCTTGTTGGCAACGATTCTAGCCTTTAAAATGATTATTTTTGTGTCAAATTATTTTATATGATGAGGGGAGTTAAGATTAATTAAGTATTTTCTTACCTTGAAAACACCTAAAACAACATATCCGAGCTTTAAAAGATTTTAAATTTCAGGTTGATTATGGATTTTGGGGTGGTTTTGAGTTTCTAGAGGTCATGGATTAGTTAAACAAGGTTTCAATGGTGTTTCCTAGATGTTTTAGATATTAAAAAAAAAACAAAACAAAACGAGTTGAAATATAAGAGTCATGTGTGGCTAGATTTTGAGCAACTATAGATAACATATCGTCCTTTCTTTTTTTTTTTTACAAAGAATAGTGTGGATGAAACGTCATCCACTCTCACTCCCACTAACTTCAAAAAAAAATTTAGGCCCGTATGCAAGCCCTTTTTTTATAGGCTAGGCATCAGGCTTAGCTTACTTCAAAAAAATTTGGCTTTATTTTTATTTTATTTTAAATACTACCTTTTAATATGTTTTTTTTTAATTTATTACGTTTATATTTTGATTAATATTCATTCTCTTTAATTTTATTGTATTATTTTGCTTATTTAGCGTTTTTTAGATAACAATTTTTTTATTATATTAAGTGTATTTAGTTTTTTATGAGATTAGTGTGATTCATTTATAATCTTTTTATATTTTATATAGTTTTTTTTATTTTATTTAATAAATTTTATGTGTGTAGTGACTTCTGCTACAAATTGATTTTCATAAATAAATTCATTAAATACAACCGAGTAATTAACCCATATATATTGCGATATTAAATATGTTGACCCGCATATATCTCTTAATTTTTCTAGTTTTTTTTTTATTATTATTAACAATTTATTTATTTATTTATATAAATAATTAATTATTAGTTTATTTGATTAGATGTTTACATGAGAGTTTTAATTTATACTTTGAGATATTCAGGATTTTTCAAAAACAAAAAAACTACAGTATAGCACGAGTAGCTATAGAAAGAGCAGTATAACTACTTCAAATATCAGCCAATAATCATTACGTACCCTTTCAAACATAAATGCACAGGATGGGGGATGCAGCAGGAAGAAGGTGAGGACATTAATTAAGATCAATTCTTAGCACAATATTTCATAGTTTCCACGTATTAGTTGCCCAACCACCACGTTGATGTTCCCCATGCAGAATTAAAACCTAGTTTAATCCACACCTTTATAAACAAGGACAGCTCCAACTCTTGGCAGTGTTATTAATCTCGAATTTGTCTAGTAGATTGATCTGAATCTCGGCTGATTCGGTAAAAGAATCAATCTGGGTTTGTTAAAAAATCAGTTAGTATAACATCTCGGTCAAATCAAGTGTTTTTTTTTTTCAAATAAGGGATTTGAAACCCATTAATATATATATATTATATGTTCCCAAAAACAAATATGTTTTTTCAATGTGGGATAAAAAACTTTTTGGTTTAAATACTTCAACTTAAAAAAATAATATAGTATCTTTTTAATGTGGGATTTGAAACCTATTAATATATATACTCAATATTCACAAGAAAAAGCTATGTTTTTTCAATGTAGAATTTGAAACACATTAATATATATACTCTATGTTTCCAAGAAAAAAATTATTTTTTTTCAATGTAGGATTTGAAACTCATTAGTATATATATTCTATATTCACAAGAAAACAAACTATGTTTTTTCAATGTGGGATAATAAAATTTTTTTATTTAAATACTTCAACTTAAAAGCTTAACATAATATCTTTTTAATGTGGGATAAAAAACTTTTAAAATATTATTTTAAACTTCATTATTTATAATATGTATAACCTATATTTACATGGATTTTTTCTTAATTTTTTTATATAAAATATTAAAATTTTTATTTTTATTTTATTTTTTCGGGTTGGTACGAGTTGACCAGGATCGACCCATCAAACCCGGAACCCGGCCTCGTGGCCGGGTCAACCTCGGACCGGGTTTAATAGCTATGGCCCTTGGTATAAATAGGAGGTTGGCTTACTCCATTATTGTTTATGGGGCTGAAAAAATTCCTTCATATAAAATAAATAAATCATATAACTATTTAAGATCTGGCGTGACAAAATAATTAATACTGTACTGTCCTTAGTCTTGCCTCCATCACCTCCTTCACATAATAAGCATAAATAAATTAATTGTAATTAAGTTTTGATTTTTCTGGTCGGTGATAAAATTACACCTTAACATTATATTCAGTTCACACAGACCATGCAACATGAGAAACAATAAATGAAATCATAAATATGTACCTAAAGGAAATCAGTTAAAATTACCGTCTTATCTTTCCGGGCAATAAGGCTTCGGACATATCCGCCGGAGCTAGGAATCGTTGCCAACCGGATGTGTTTGAAAGCTCCATCCCATGTTCTCCTCCAAATTCGAATCTTGCCATCGGCATAGGCAGCATAAACCCTATCATGTGAAACCTGTAATGCAACAACCATGCGGGCCTTAGTCTTAAGGTGACCACACTCACTGAACTCAGGTAGTTTCCACAGCCGAATGATGTTGGTTGAAGAACCAGAATAGATAAGGCTATTTGACATTGCCATGGATAATATCTGGCCATCTCTTTTGAGGACTGAAGATAGGCACCTGTAAGTATAGTTAGAGCTTTCAGAGGTGGTGACAAGGTTATCAACAGGAGCGCAAGAGCCTTGATGAGGAGGAGAGGAGAATATTGGAGAGGTGTGGATGTTTGAATTAGTGCTCCGGCGAGGTGGTGGGCTGTAAGGAAAATGTGAGAATGAGGGTGCTTCTCTTGAGGAGATGCTTCTCAGGAAATTGTGGGCTGCGGTTTCTCTTATTGCAAAAGATGGGTTCGGAGGTGAGTTCGGAGAGTCTAATGAGGCCATGATTTGTCCTTTGTTTTTGTGTCTCAAGGCAAAGGCGAGGGCTGCAGATATTGTGAGAAAGGATTCGGTCATGGAATTGTAATATGGTTTCATGAAATAATTACTTTTGGTAGGGAAAGGTATTTAATGCGACAACTGCTGGGTCCTGAAGAAGAATTCCCCAGATATGCGTCACCTCTAGAACCCTAAAACTTTTGAAGGCTTTTCCCCAGAAAATATTACTGCGATTTTAATATGTAAGAATCACTCTTTTTTACAGTGCAAGATTGTTTTTGTAATTTGCTCATTAATCTCTCTTTTAGTCTAATTTTAGAAATGTTCAAGTTTGACTTGTGTTCTCCACAGGCGTATATTAAGTACCAAAGCTTGTTGTTTGTGTAAACTTTTTACGTATTTGTTTGTAAATATATTTGAAATAAACATTTGACACGTGTTATTATTTCAACAAGAATTGTCCAATTAACAGCTGACACCTAGCATGGTCTAGTTTATAATGACAAATGTCGAGTGCGATGGAGATTATTTTTATAGCTCGATAGATTAACAGTAATTTTCTAAAAGATAATTTTGATCATTTCGCGTGAAAGATTTTGTTATTTAATCTTTTTAAAGGGTTCAGATTACTATTTATGATAGATTATTTGCTTCCTTGTCTGCTTTAGATATCACTAGTCAGTTTCTACACGGCTCAGATAATTTTTTTAATGCAAAAAAATAAATATATAAGTGTTATTAATGTTTTTTTTTACATTGAGAAAATAATGTAATTATAGGCTCCGTTTGTTTCAGGAAAGTGAATTCCTTTTGGAAAGTGAATTCCGGGGAAAGTGAATTCCTGGAAAGTGAATTCCGGGAAAGTATTTTCCGATGTTTGGTAGTGTTATGGAAAATGAACTGGAAAACACTTTCCAGTGTTTGGTTATGTCATGGAAAATGAGCTGGAAAATAACTTATTAATATTTTATTTTTCTCAAGTTTATTAAAATAATGAGGAACAAATCTTACAAATTAAAAAGTTGAATGAGAATGAAATTGAAAAAAAATATATAATTTTATAAATTATCTCAAATAAAACAAATAATAATCAAAAATAATAGGGATCAAATCTAAAAAATTAAAAAAAAAGAAAAATGAAGAAATTAAAATAATAATAATCAACATTTCATAAATTATTTCAAATAAAATAAGTAACAATCAAAAGAATGAGGATCAAATTTGATAAATAAAAAATTTCAATAAAAAAATGATAAGAAAAAAGCAAATAGCAATTATAAAAATAAGGACCAAAGTTAATATAAAAATAAAATTTTAAGAGATGAAATTGAAAAATAAATATTCAAAACAAAATATATATAGCAATCAAAAGTTTGAGGATCAAATTTGATATAATCAGCAAATAATGACATTTCTAAATTTTTCACAACTTCCGGAAAGTGTTTTCCCCTCAAATTTTTCAGGAAAACACTTTCCTGAAAACCAAGCCAAATTTTCCTTTTACTGGAAAGTGTTTTCCATTGACCAACTTTCCTACTGGCAAACAAACACAAGAAAGTTTGGAAAGTGCTTTCCCGGAAACCACTTTCCGGAAAACAAACACAGCTAAAAGGAAAACACTTTCCTGAAAACCAAGTCAATTTTTTTTTTTACTAAAATTGACTGGAAAGTGTTTTCCGTTGACCGGAAAGTGTTTTCCGTTGACCGGAAAGTGTTTTCCGCTGACCGGAAATTGTTTTCCGCTGACCGGAAATTGTTTTCCGTTGACCAACTTTTCTAATGACAAACAAACACAGGAAAGTTTGGAAAATGGTTTCCCGGAAACTACTTTCCGGGAAACAAACAAGGCCATAAACTAAAAAGTTGGTGCATTATATAATAAAATAAAATAAGAATTATATATATCAATAAATACAACAAAGAGTTATTAACATATACAACTAGGATTTCAAGTTAATTTTTATCATAGTAGAAAAATAAAACAATATTACAATTATATTTTACTATATCATGATTTTTTTTAATTGTGAAAAGTAAAGACATTGTTTATACTAAATAAAATAAATTTTTATTTTTATAAACACGTTATGAAAATAAAGTTTATTTATATAAAATATAAAAGAAAAAAATATACATAAATTAGAATGATATCTTTGAAATATTAAATACATAAAAAATAATTAATAAAAAAACAATTGCTATTTAACAAAGATGAAATCATTAATTTAAAAAATTAGAGAGAAAGAGAGTATGATAAAAAGACATTAATGTAAACAAAATCTACATATAAAATAACAAAGGATGTCAATTAAAAATAAATAAAAAAACAAAAACAAAGAAAGAGGACATGTAATGCTCGGCCCAGCAAACCAGACCTGCATTAAACTTTCAATTTATGCAAATTGACCCTTAATTTATCATTACACTTTCATTTCTTTTCAATTTCACCCTCATTTTGATTAATTTAGTCCCTAGAGTTCGACGCCTTTTTCATTTTGATCCTTTACTGCAAACTTCTTCAATTTAACCTCTAATTGACCTTCAACTTTTATTCTAGCAATTTTACTCCTGATTTCAACCAATTCACTTTATAAAAATTAAGTTTGGTCCTCTAAAAGTCTAATCTTCTCAAATAAGCTCAAATTGGGTTCCCAAACTTAATGTTTCACGAATTAAGTCCCTAATAAAATTAATTTGACCCATTTAAAGTATAATTAAGTTTTTGCACTTAATTAAATCTTTTAATTTAGCCTATGATTAAATCAAATTGGCCAATTAAAAATATAATTATGTCCCTAGGCTTAATTTTAATGCAGATTTGTCCACTAATCAATTAATTTGACATTGAATCTGCATCCTCTCTCCAGTTTTGGGTATGATGAGGCTCTAAATTTTGTCTAAAACCGTAGCTTGATTATTGTTTTTTTTTTTTGTATATTTGAAATCCTCATTAAAATACTTTTGCCAAATCACTAGTCTCTATCTATTATTATTTATTATTTATTTATTTTATTTTAAAAAGAAAATGGTAAAATTTAGAAAATAACTAAAAAATAAGTTGTGACAATGGCTACAATTCCAAAATACATCAAAGAGATAATGTTGCACAAATTAGAGGATTCAATGCTACAAAAAGGTTAAGAGATTTCGGATGTGAAAGAGCTGGTATAAATGGTGGGAGGGTCATTAGTCCACACCAATCTAAACCCTCAACGCAAACATAGGTGAGTCTCATAAATATGCATGATGTTTCATTTAGTTTAATAATTGTTCTATTACTAATCAATAATCTTTGAAATTACATATTGGTGTTGGTGTTTTCTCCTCTCAATACTCAACCCAAATTAGTTGCATTGATTAAAGGGTGTAAAAGAACCAATATACGGATTTTGTTTTAAAATGTTTAAAGCTAGTGAGAACATAAATATTATGGATCATTGTTGTTGTTATTCCATGTTTAAATTATGAATTTTACGTTATTTAATGTGCATTTGTTTTGCAATATTTGATACTTATGTTTCATGCATTTTCTTTGCTATGGAATACATTTATTTTATTTCATTTGTTTATGTTGAACAATATCAAAGTTAAAAACATTAACATTACAGACTCTTAATTAGCTACCACTAACAACTTTACACTTGAAAAACTAGCTTTCATATTGTGATTTTTTTATCCAAACTACATAATTCATCTTTTATTTTCTTCACTTTATCTAGCATTCAACCGATATCATTAGCACCTTCTTCCTCTCTTGTAACTAATTCAATTTCATTTATAGGTTTGCACCAATCAATAAATATATTGTTATATGACTTATCATCATATTTGTGTAATATCTTGCTTTTTACTTGCTTTTGATTTTTTATTTCCAAACATATGCTTTTATTATATATTTCATGCACTCTATTCTTGAAATCTGGTCTATCCAAGTTATTGCAAATTTATAAACTATTAGTTTTTTATGAATATGATGACATGCTGATAATGTGTATGCTTGTTATTAGTAGTAAATTTGCTATAAATTTTGGATTATTAGCAGTGAATGGTTTAGTTTGTTGTTTGTTATATCTAAGCTAGAAATTAGTATGTGTTTTTGCTAAAAAAATTGGTTGTGTTTGCTTGAATTCTGGACAAATGCATTTACTGAATTTATGGCAGTGTGTTTGCTAAACTTTTGTGTGTTAGTTTGGTTGAATTTTTGTTGTTTGTATTCTTAAATATGATGGAAAGTTTTGTACTCAAATGGTGTGTTTGTTTTGATAATATGGTTGCAAATTTTTGTTAGGAATTGTTGAGAAAGTTGTGTAAAAAATGGAGAATTTTATGTTTATTATAATTGAAAATGGTGAGAAAAGAGGGAGGTATTTTGTTAAGAATGTATAAATGATGGTATTTTTGTATTTATAAAGGCATTGAACAACGATTATTTTTTCGGAAAAAAATAACAATGGTAACTTTAGTGGTGTCTTCATTATTTTAACACAACAAAAACTTTTTAGACATTAAATGAAATATAATTGCATTCTAATAAATAATTCGATATTTTTTGTTGATTTTTTTATGTGTCATCTTAAGGATGTAAAGTATTATAATCATATAAACTTTAGAATGTAAAGTGTAATTTCTAAAAAAAATAGAGGCAAAGTGAAAAAATAAATAAATTATAGGAGGTTCAGTGCAATTAACCCTTTTTTAATTAGGTTATCAAGTTTTTTTTTTTGTAATTTCATATATTAGCATGGTTTTACGTGTAGGGATTTTTTTTTTTAATTTGCATGCACATGTATATGCAGAGTATTAATATTCAGATGTTAGATTAAAGATCAATTTGACAAAATAGATTTTTTTTTTTGTTAGAGTTAAAGATAATTGAAAGAAAAATGATAAAATTTAACACCAAAAAAAGGGGCTCCTTTTCATTTTCAGTTTCAGAAGCACAAAAATCCTTAATTTGGTCTCTAAAGTTTCAATTTATGCATTTATTTGGTCCATTTTACTTTAGCTTTTTACATTTTAGACTTAAACTTCAATTGTATCATGTTTTACTCCCTAAATAATGATAGATGAGAGCGAAAGTTGCAGAAAAAGGTAAAAAAGAGAAAATGTATTAGGCCTACCATACTCTAATTGCAAAAAAGAATCAAATTTGGCGTCAAGTGGTTCATTTTGAAGAGATGAGTACAACAGAGGTCATTTTTCTCATCAATCATGCCTTGAAAAATAGATAATGATGTTTTAAGATTGAAAATGGTTTTGTAGTTTTTTAGAGTGTTTTTTTTTTTTTTTATGCTAAAACAAGTTAAAATTTTGATTTTTAATTTTCAGACGAGCCCAACTTTCCGGCCATAGGAGGTTATAAACTCAATCTCGAGTTTCATCAAACTTAAAAATGTAAGAATCTATAAATCAACAAAACAGAAATATGCACACTCTAGCACACAGTCCCAAAAACGCCATCACTGCCACCACCAAGATGCTAGACCGAGTCCTCTCCTCCCGCCGTGTCACTTCTCACCTTGACGACTCCGATACTGACGCCTCTGCCGACGATTCAAAGACCAAGAAACAGAACCTCTCCTTATTGGCTTCTAATTACCTCTCTCGCTTGTCCCATTTCTGCTTCTGTCCCACTGCTTCTCTCCTTATCTGTCTCTTACTAGCTATCGTTTTGATCACTTCTCTCGCTTTTCATTCCCGGAGTTTTGTCTGCGTCTCTGATCCCGGTTCTCGCGTTGGCTTTTTCGGTCTCGATGGTCTTGAGTCCGACTTTGGATCACTTGGTGTTCCCTGGTGTAAGTCTCTATCTCATCTAGCCTTTGATGAATTTATCTATCTATAAATTTGTAATTGTTGTATGAATTTAATCCGGGTATCTGGGTCGGAGTCAGATTTGGTTTTGCTAATTGGGTGGCGACTGAGGAGATATGGATCTTGAGTTTGATTATCTCCGTTTGGTGGCTGATAAAATATAGGAATTATAAATATGAGAAATTATAAGGAAATCTACTTCTTATCTTCTTGGCTTGGTTCAATTAATGGGTTTGTAATAAAGAATGAAAATTGGAAATGGGGTTTTCTTGTTTTGATATGGAATCTAAGCTCGATTTGGCTCTCTGTAAAACTGCAGCATTGGCATCAGACTTGGTTGATTGTTCAAAGATGTTGTCTTTGAGTACACCAAGCTGGAATTTCCAGTTTAGGGTGCATGTTCTTGGTTATTGCAATTCTTCATTTTGCTGGTTTATTTTCCTGAAAGTTGCTTAACTTAGTGTAATTACCTCAAAAGGAACTGCATTTGTGCTTTTATGGGTGCACAGGGGGGAAAATGTGGTATTGTCGTTGTACCAATAAACACTGATGCATCTTCTGCTCAAATTTCAGTATTTGTGGGTCCAACATGATGGGACCTGCAACTATTGAAATCTGAAAGATGTATGCTTTGAAAGGGAGTGTTGAAGATTTTTCCCACATGCAAATGTGTGTGTGAGAGAGAGATTCAGGGGATTTGGAGGATGTGGGAGAGGATGCTACTTGTCCTCGAAGTCTCCAATTAAAAGGGATATGCTTTTGCAGAAGGCTTATTGCTAACTGCCACTTGAGTTGATGGTTGAAATTTTTGAGATATTCTGCAGAACTAGATAATACCCTTGTAACATTTCATTTTAATTAATGACCAACTACATGATTCTTGAATCTTTTTCTGGTGTCTTTCACTTTACGCACTCCACTCTGATAACTCTTTACCATTTTTTAGTCTGTAGTTGGTGTGGAGTCCATGTATGTTAATTTTTGTGAATTTGGATTATTATTTTTTTCATTTTCTTCTTTATTTTCATGATATTATGGTAATTATTGTTTGCTCAGTCAGTTTTTCATCTGATTCACTTTATAAATTGTGGCATTGGATGCTATATTGCTAGTCTACTGAAAAACTGAGTTTGAGTGCATAATTTGGGTTCTTATAATCCACTCCCATTTGATTCTTGTCCTTGGCAAAAGGCAGATCGAAACATGGAAAAACAGTTCAGTGGACATCCAAGGATTTACTCAAAGGCTTGGAAGAGTTTGTACCAATTTATGAAACTCGGCCAATAAAAAACAACATTTATGGGATGGGTTTTGACCACAGCTTTGGGCTTTGGTTCATTGCAAAGTGGCTGAAGCCAGTTCTAATGATTGAGAGTGGTGTTTTTAAGGGGCATTCCACTTGGGTTCTGCGACAAGCAATGCCAGACACACCAATTATTTCACTTTCACCCAGGCATCCTGGGAAGTACCTAAAGAAGGGACCTGCTTATGTTGATGGTAATTGCACATACTTTGCTGGGAAAGATTTTGTAGATTTTGGTAATGTTGATTGGAAGAGCATGATGAATAAACATGGGATTACTGATATCAGTCGAGTTCTTATCTTTTTTGATGACCATCAGAATGAATTGAAGAGGTACTCGTAGTATCTGTCTAGTCCTTTTTACCTCACACATTTTATGTGCTTTCATGTTTTTTACCCTTCTAAACTAGCTTGATGCATTTTTTTCTCAATTATTGATTTTATGGGCAGAGTAAAGCAGGCACTAAATGCTGGTTTTCGGCATCTTGTGTTTGAGGATAATTATGATACTGGAACTGGAGATCATTATTCCTTGAGGCAGATATGTGATCAATCCTATATAAGAGGTGCATGTACTTCCCCTTTTGTTTTAATGATTTCCCTGGTTGCATTTTTTTCCTTTTGCTGGAAATCCACAACATGAACATTGTTCTTCCATTAACATGGACTGCAAAAGCTTTCATGCTGCTTTGTGAAATTTCACAAAACAAAGAGTAGCAGATTGTAACCGATAATACTTAGGATTTGGGAATGTTATGGAAAATCGGCTAACAGATCCTGTGGTTCCTAATTGCAAATTCATCAGATGTAGGATCTAAACAAAACAAATCTAACATCTCAACTTTGGATTTGATATTTGCTATGAGGTAACTTAAAACCTATTTCAGATTGAATTTTAACTCACTCCAGCATAGAATTTTCCCTCCCTCATGTTTTTAAAATACTATTGTAATCTGCATCTGATTGTGAGTGGGAAATTGAATTGGGGGTTCTGAAAGTTCACTTCACTCTGCACTTCTTTTTTTCCTTAAAAAAATTGCAGGGGGTGGCCATAGTTGCTTTAGGGACAGTGATGAAGCTAGGGTTAGATCGAAGAGGAAGTTGTTCTGGGAGAAAGCAGTTGATATAGATGAACTATGTGGACCGAATGAAGCATGGTGGGGTGTTAGGGGCTGGATGCGGGACAACTTTAATCACAGTAATAAGCCAATTTCCTATGCAGAACATTTTCAGAACAGCAGGTTTATTGAATCAACTCTTGATGTTTATTGGGAGCTCCCTCCAGTGGCTGGCCCGTCCCTCACCCATCAAACACGATATGATCCTGCTCGTGCTACCAGTCCTATTGTTGAAGATGGTCGTTATGGCTTGTTCCAGCGGCTGGGATTAGGTCGACTTGAGGCTTCTGTATTTAACGGTTATACCCAGATGGTATATATTGAAATCTCAGAACGAGAATCTTGAAGCTGTCTAGAATGTATAAGAGAGCTTGTTTAGTTTTGGCACTAGATTGAAACACGGATTTGTTAATATTTATATATTTTCGCCATAGCTGAAGTTGGAGCATTTTATTATTATGATGATGATGATGATGCAATTTTCAGATGCATGCTGTTACATTTGTTTTGACATGTTTTAGGAATTTGATTGTTAATATTTATTCCTGTTTGGTGTTATTGAATTTCTAGTCTTTGACACGAGCATGCAACTCGTCTAATGTTGCAAGTACTTGGAGAAATCTCATATCAGTTGACAACACTGTTTTCTATATTAATGAACATCAGGCACACCTGCCAATTTCGCACCATTATATCCTCAAGGATGTCAATGTTTTTTAAAATGATTTCTAAATTGTGTTATTGTCCGAAAAAATATTATTTTAATATAATTGGAAAGCATTTTTAAAGAAGTTATACGCACAGCATTATTTTAACAGGTTTAGGTTCAGAAATAAATCGACCTAAATGTTTTTATCCTGGGAGTGAAGCCTGAATGAATTCGAAGTTGATTTGTTCTTAGAATTTGGTGGTGGTGCTCATTTTGTTTTCTTCTTGCTTCTCACTGCGCCGCTTCTCGAAGGGAAGGATGGAGCCAAGAACATTTTCTACGATACTCTGCATTGTTTGTTTCATATTGTTTTCTGCTCCATCTTATGCAGAGAGAGAGAGAGAGAGAGAGAGCTCAGGCTTTATACCCACAAGCAATCCATTCATTTACACAAATTAAAGTACAAGTGGAAGAAGAAAAGCTAAGAAGAAAACCATGTAAAGTAAACAAACTTAAGAATAAATTGGATGCATGTTCAATGACATCCTCTCTCTAGTAAAAAGTTTTTTTTTTTTTCCCCATGCACTAAATAAAATTTCCAAACACATGCTTCATGAGCAAAGAGCTCACCTCAACACACTATAAGGCTCTCTTAAAATCTAGAAAACATCCTACTTAAGCTTCATGACTTCATGCACTCTTTTTGCTAATTCCGGTTCTTGCATTTCTCCATGGCCCTCGGGGCTGCAAACAAGTAGATGGACAAAAATCAATTTCAAGCAAATGCATACATGTTCAGATATGAAGATACAAACAGAAGCTTAGCAAGTTCATCCAATCTGGTTCCTGTATCCGCAAAAGGAGACTGTAATTGATTATCTAATAATTGTGTTCAGAGTTCAGCCATGTTAAACAATTGGATGAACAAATTTTACAAGCTTTAAATGTAGCATTAAAACTTGGAATACCTACCAAGTCCAATTGCTTCTGAACCTTTCATGATCCTCAATCTCCTGCACGAGGCGGTAAACATACTGTAACACCAAACAACAACAAAATTAGAAAGGAACAATTTACGGCTACAATAAACTGTTAAATTGTCTGATCATGGGATTTTGATCTTGAACGATGCATTCCAAGTAAGAAATAGCAATTCCAAGTAAGAAAGGGCAATTCCCGATCCAAGTTGCATGTTTATGCCACGAGTGTCCAGATCAAATCAACTATAATTCAGCTTCAAAACTTGTGTTCAATTCTGTTAACCACAGCAAAGTGTGTTTTCAGAGAACAAATCATGCAATTTCATTCATGAAAAAAAAGCCATCCAAGGACTTCAATGCTGAACTCTTAATTTAAAATAAATGGGACAGCACTTACTCCCAAGGGACATCACCGACAAGCATCCAATCACCATCCTTGTCTTCGTATGTGAGAACATATTCAGAACCATGAAGAATATCCTTCAAACGACTCTCAGTTAGACCATCTTGCCCTCGAAGCCCATGAGAACCACATTGTCCTGGGTCATTCATACATAAACAGGAGTCAACAACTTCACAATGCAACTTCCTACACCTGTTGGTATATATATCGGTAAATACATCACCAGGCAACCTAGTTTAATTGGACAGTAGGCTGGAAATTGCAGTGGGCTAGAAATAATTATAAATATTTCATTACTGTTTTCAGGGGACAAAACCACCAGTCAACCATAAAATTACAATCCCCTGTTATGGAATTGGTTCGTTACAACAGGATAACATGGGAAAACCAATTATTCATCATATTTCCTTTGGTATAGCATTACAGGCAGTGGCTCTAACGAGTAAAAATCCCCTTTCTTGATTTTTATTATGAGTTAAGCATCTCTCTTTTCTGGACCTTACCAAAATAGAGCAGGTAACTTTTTATTGAAATTTTGCCTACGAACCCTACAAGTTGGGGTGAGGGTGGGGGTGAGGGTTGTGTGTGCAGAGAGAGAGAGAGAAGGAGGAGCGTGAGGGAGGAAGGTACCAATGGTGAAGCAGCTGAACATTTTTTCAAGAGCAGATGAGAGTTCCAGATAGTTGCTGTAAGTCTTAAGGTCAACCTTCCTAAGGTATGGAGCACCATCCATGCTAACCTTTACGTACAGGCAACCATATCCTGATTTGCCTTCGACATCTTCAATGTTCTTCACCAAACTAGAGGCCATGGTATTCTTCCGGAATGAGCGAATTGGTGGCCATCCTACCACCTGTGCCCTGTTACAAAAACTTTTTGATCAGCAATTCACCAAAGTTACCATAACATGTAGATATGTTGATTGACCAAGACAAATAAGGTAAAGGCTAACGCTGTTTTGATTGGGGGAAAAAAATCAAGCTTGAAAATTTCATAAATTGCATGCAAAAGATCCACAAAGATAGAAGAAATACCCACTACTTATTTTCATCAGTTTATGTAAGGACCTCCCAAATTCTTCGGAGTAAATCACTTTGAAGACCACATACGAGAAAAATTATTACAATCAACATGCAAATTTATAACCATGATAAATATCACATCACAGTGACACCATATACAGACATCAACCACTTGAAAGCGAAAAAAATTCTAACCAGAAATCAGTTGATGAACATAATTCAAGGAAATGACCAAACTGACAAGAAAATAAATCCAAGAAGCACACAATTAGGAAGGGAAAAGAAATCAAACTTAACATCAATCCTTTCATTCCAAGGTTCTCAGAAACTAAGTTAAATACACTCAACTGATCTATATGCAGCAATATGGCTAAAGATGAGGTTCGTAAGTCCATTTATGTTTCCTATGCCAAGCCAAAACAAAACAAATTTTAATACAGCTTGGTTTGCTCACAGCTGCATTTTCTTGGAACTAATGGTCTGGTTTTCCTCCTCTTCTTCACAGTTCGCACAGAAATTAAAGATTGGTCACAGCAACAAACACACAAAGCATGAAACCAAAAGACAACACAATAAAGAAAATAACTTGAAGGGCAGAAAGGCAATTAAAGCGAGCTTACTTTGCAGCAGGGGCACTGCTGTTCTCATTTGCAGCAGCCACTGGGCTGATTTTCTCTTGAACTGGCTTTGGAGATTGAGCATCATCATCTTTCTTGGCAGGTCCTGCAACACAAGATTTCTGGGAATTACCATTATCACCTCTGGGAGAAAACAAAATAGCTCCTTTGCCCAAATCAACTTCAGATCCATCACTCCCAGAGAAAACCCATTTCCCAGAAGACCCAACAATGGCATCTGAGAAACCTCTCTTAGTTCCTGACACTAAATTCTTTAGCGGCCTAAGAGGATAACCATTAGTGTTGTTGGTGTCAATATCTTTTCCAAAAAGAGACACCCCAGCTGCAGGTAGTGTTAGTTTTCTCTCTGGAGACTGAGACCCTGGCAAGCCAAGCCTTAGCTCAGTTTCTTTCAAGTTGAGAGAAGTATTGGTGCTGTTGCTGTTGATATTCTCTTCAGTGGAGAGGGTAGAGGAGGAAGAGGAGAGCTTGTCAGAGATTTTTTCCATTGAAGGAGTCTCTGACAAGCCTATGTAATCATGTTCCTTTGGAATAGAAGACATCAAAGTTGGTCACAGAAGTAGTGAAAATATAGAGCAGCGGAAGGTTGAGAGGTTTTTGCACAATGAAAAGAGAGAATAAACAGAATGGTTTCAGAGAGAGAGATTAGAGAGAGAGGGAGAGGCTGTCTTGTTGGCTTGCTTCTGCAAGTGCTGGCTTTTGTTAATGCAGGAAAGAACCTTCTTCGCCCTGTTGTTGCTACTTTGCTTTTTCTTTTTTAAAAAAACAATTAAAATCTGGGGATCAAATTTTGTTAAGAACAATCATTAATCTTTAAGGTAAAAGTTAAAAGGGTTAATCTGATTATTACTCGGGTGTGCTCTGTACAAAGTTATAAAATATAGCTTATATTTCATATCGAAGTGATGGATTAAACAAGTTAGTCCAAAGTCAAGGACTTATAATGATTTAAAATACTATCATTCAAGATTTGATAATATAATAATAATTATTTTTAAAATATTTTTCATACTAAATTATATTAAAAAAAATTTTATTTTTTAAAATCAGTGTATAAACATGATTTAAATAAATAAAAAAAAATTTATTAAACACAATTTAAATCATATTTCTAAACATTCTCTTAAAAAAAATATAATGATATTATTTTATAAAAAACAAAAAAGTGAATCACATGTTATAAATTAATCCAGCAAATCGACTAAATCACGCTATATTATCATTTATTTAGTCACTATATAAAATAATTATAATAAAACTGGCTTATAAATATATCCTAGCCGTCGAATAAAAGCAGAAACAAAAAAAAATAAAAAACACTATAAACCTTGTTTTTGTGCAAAATCTCTTTCATAAGAGTGGGCATAAAATCAAAAGGCAAGAAGTATTCTCCTTTATTATTTGCTTATTTATTTAGAAAAAAGCACAAGTGAAATTGTGGGGAGCATAAAATACTCATTTGTTGAAAACTAAAAATTTTTTATAAAAATAATTTAAAAAATATTGAAAAATAATTTCTAGTATTTCACTATATCATAGAAAATGAGTTTGAATATAACTTAATAATATTTTAATTTTTTTCAAGCTTATTAAAAGAACAAAGACTAAGTCTAACAGATAAATTGAAGAATGATGAAATTAAAAAAATCTAATTTCATAAATTATTTTAAATAAATAAATAATAATTAAAATAATAGAGATAAAATTCGATAAATAAAAAAGTTGAAAGATGATGAAATTAAAAAATATATAATTTCATAAATTATTCTAAGTAAAATAAATATAATAAAAAAATAAAGACTAAATATGATAGATAAAGAATTTCAATTAAAAAATGATAAGAGAAAAACAAATAACAATAAAAAAAAGAGGACTAAAGTTGATATAAAAATCAAATTCTAAGTGATGAAATTGGAAAAAAAAAAGATTTAAAACAAAATACATAGCAAACAAAATATTGATAATCAAATTTGATATAATCAACATATAACATGATATTTTTTAATTTTTGCAATTTTTATAAAGTGTTTTAAAAAAAAAAAACATTTTCCTCGAAACCAAGTCAAATTTATTTTTAACTGAAAAACATTTTTCGTTAACCAACTTTCTTAATAATAAACAAATATAAAAAAGTTTAGAAAATAATTTCCAGAAAACCACTTTCAATAAAACAAAAGGAGCCCAAGAATGAACGATGAATGTTACCCACTTCATTTTTTTTCCATTGTTGGTTAAATCTAAATCAAACCATTTCTTAATTCTTTTTCTTTTTATGAAATATAAGAACTTGCATGTATGTTAATAAATATTATATCTTTAAAAAAACTAATTAAAGAAAAACAAAAGTTTATATGTTTCTATTCTGAATTGAGTTGTGTAAAATAAATATTTCCTTTAAATTTTTCTTTGAGATGTTAACTCACTGGTCTTGTTCTTTTTTTAAAGAAAGTTGCTAATAACACATTTAATTAGTGGAAAATGTTAGTCTTTTGCTATTTTTTTTTATGGCATCTTCAAAAGTCACAGGATCACAACATGCGAATAAAAAAAAATGAGTGTTTGATTGATTCCAATTATCTCATAATTACTCATATATGTAAGTTTTTTTCTAATATTTTGTAATAATTGATCATTATTTAGTGACATTACAAGTGGGCTTTGATCATCTACTTAGATGTGTAACATTTTTCATAAGCAATTTTTTTTTTCTCATCATTAAGTCTTTTCTTTTCTAAAACAACTTGTTTGATCATTATTTACTAGCATTACAAATGAGCTTTGATCATCTACTAGTTTTGATGCATTTTCCATAAATTTCTTTTTTATTTTCTCATCATTAAGTTTTTTCTCTTTTAGAGCAACTTTTTCCAACTCTTTTTCTACTTTTTCTCTAAGAGAAGCAAAATGTGGAAGCTAGCTACTTCTTTTTAATTCAAATGCTTTCTCTTTATCCATTAAATAGTTTTTTTTTATCTCTTCACATCTTTTATCAATATTGCTCTCCAGTTCCCTCTTTTGCATCTCAATGCCCAATAAAAAGTTTTCATGTTCCTTCTGAATCTTGTTGAACCATTCATGCATTCTTGCTCCATTTTATTCATTAAATATTTATGCTCACGATTAAGTTAATCAACATGGTTCTTATATTGATCTTGTATTGTTTTTTCTTCTCTAATTTATGGTTATCATACTTATCTTTGAGCAACTTAGAAATAGCTTATCTCTCCTTAGCATGATGTTTGACTTTCTTTCTTAGCTTTTTTTTTATATATATATCTTTATTAATTAATTCTCACTCGGTTTCAAATTTTTCCTTTTTATTTTTCTCATTCATATTACAAGTCATCAATAAAAACATTTTTTTTTTATTTTTTATATTACAGCTTGCAAAAACAAAGTCTTTAAAGCGTCTTTATAAATTTAGCATGCATCTTTTTTATTTTTTGAGCTTTAAAGCCAACACTCATAATCACCAAACTTTTTAGAGTGATGATATTAAATATGAGAGCTACAATCTTTTTTATAGTGACCATAATTCTAACATTTATAGCATTGAATTTGAATTTGAATCTTCTCCGCTTCTATTATTTGTTCTTTCATTGTATCATTTTCTTTGATCAAAATTGTTATTTCTTTCATCTTTGCCCAATGCTATTTTGACCATGTTAATTGTGCTTAAATTTGTTTAAGATTTCCTCCTTGGTCATCAAGATCAAGTGAGATTACAATGCATCTTTATTGGCTACTACAAATTTCTTCAAATTCAAGCGATGATCATTAGCTACTAATAAACCTTGTAATTCCTCAATTGACATTTCAATAACTGCTTCTACATGCTACCAATGAACAAAATGAAGTGATAGGCTTTGAAGAATTTTCCCCATTACTAGGAAATCTCAAGAATTATTTATCAATTGGCTTTTATCTGATTAACTGATTTTTGTGTTTGTGTTCAATAGTCTTATTGTTTTTATTTTGGAGAAGATCAAACTCTATGCTTAAATTCTGCAACTTTACCTGTTTTTTTTGTCTTGTAACCTTTTTTTATATATATATATTTCGAAACTAAATTTCTTTATATGACCAAAACTTTTTGGGAGGAGTGACCTGTAGTAGTTAACTTTTATAAATTCTCATTTCATGAAGCAAAACATATGTTATTAATGATATATATAAGCGTGTGGCTGTGTGAACTGTCAAATGCATGTCCACCGACAGCTCCCTGTACATATTCCGTCAACCTTTTACAGAGTGTTTATCATGCCTTACTTTACATACAATATGTTATTATTATTATTATTTTACAATGTTGATGCTACTATACATCTCCACCGTATCACCTGGCGCAAGTCAGACAACGAGCAGATATATATATATATATATATATATATAACACACTCTGTCAAGAGCAAAGAGGGGGGAGGGTAGTGAATATATTACAAAAAGAGAAAAAGGTGAGAGAGGGAGGAGGGCAGAGAGCAGAGAGTGATAGAACGAAAATGAACATCTGTGATCTGTCTGTGTCCTTGGTTCGCATGTATCAAAAAACTGTGACAAAATTTCAGATCCTTTCTTTCGAAAGATTTCCATGGATTTTTCTGCCTCCATTATAATAATAACTCCCATTTATTTAATGATTACTATACAGGAATAATATTTTTACTCTTTTAAAATCATTTATAGCTGGTTATTAAAGGATCTCCACATCATTCAAATTCAAATCTAAATTTTAAAGCTTTATTAAACATGTTTAAAAGAATGATTATAATTACTTTTTAAAATATTTTTTTATATTGAAATACATTAAAATAATTTTTTTATTTTTAAAAAATTATTTTTGAAATCAACGCATTAAAATAATTTATAATATATAAAAAAATTAATTTTTAATAAAAAAAAATTAAATTTTTATATAACATAATTTACACGAGTTTCGAAATAAAAATACATATAGGAAATCTAAACACACGCAAGTGAAGAGAGCGATTGAGTTACATTTTACTGTCCGGGTCAGTGAAGAGTGCGGTGGTAAATTCTCAAGGGGTTAATTCTGTCGGTGGTGGCTGGTGAATCTTTGTGTCCCCCACGCATGTACCCATCGTAATTATTGTGTGTAACCTAATCAAAAGATGCATGGTTGTAACTTGTAATAGAATCCGGTCCTCCCCAATAAATATTTAATTTTTTTAAGTAAGGCAATAATTATTTTAAAAAATATTTTTTTGTCTGAAAATATTTTAATTTAATTTTTTTTAATATCAGTATATTAAATAAATTTAAAAGTATTAAAAAAATATTTTTTAAAAACATCTTTAAAAAAAAATTAAACAAGCTTTAAATAAAAATAAAATTTAAGTTCAAGTGAAGAGTTTGTTAATCCCGCAACCAAGAAAGGAAAAATATACTGCAAAATGTTTAGGATAGGATTCAAAGTCAATGTTTATAAAGGAATGAACATTCTTATTTTCATTATATAAATGGGAGACGGATTCAAAAATAAAAATAAAAACTCTCCATTTCTTCTATTTATTTTTTTAACTATAACAAGTTATTTTCCCACCACACCATTCATATTTAGGAATTAAAAATTCAGTATGTCAAGGAATCATCTCAACTTAATAGCTTAAGCTGTTAGGTGAGATATCAGGATATGATTTATATTACTCTCTAACATATCATCTCAAGTGAAAAATCCTTTAAATTTGAAACTTGCACATATCCATTTTACCTTGTATTTAATTTTTATCAAATAAATAAGAATAATAAGATTTGAACTCGTGACCACTTGGTCATCAAAACTCTGATACCGTGTCAAGTAATCATCTCAATCCAATAGTTTAAGTTGTTAGATAAAATCTCAGGATATGATTTATATTATTCTCTAATACAGTGCATTTTATCCTCTGAGAAACCTCATTTTAGGTGGTGTTTTGAATGAAATAACAAGAGGAGATATTTTTTTCTTTGCTAAAGTATAAAAATTAATTTAAAAAATACATAGAGACCTAAACATTTTATGTTTTTATTCCTTTTGTTCTACAATACTAATCAAATGCAGATTTACATAACTTTTAGTTTCGGAAGAAGAAATTTCTTGTACGTTCAATTTTAAAATTATAAAAATTCACTTAAAAATTTTGTTTATTTTATATTTGCATTCCAAAAAATAATAATTTTTTTTTTGCACTCAATTAATATTTAAAAACTGCTAAAATGGTAGGTGCAAGTCATTATTTCTTCGTTTTTTTTTTTATTATTTATAATTGATTGCGAGTGGCTGCTTCCTACGCAATCACATTGTTGAACTTTCAAAGGTTAATGTGGGTTCTGCATGATATTGGTTTGTAGCAAATATATTCAAAATCTCCACATAAAGATTCTGTCTGATCCGTCAAAAAGCGTTATCTTTAACGACTCCCAATCCCTCGTAAGAACCTTGACGTTTCCCCACTGATTAATTAAACCTTGTTAACCCATTTTTAGACAAGCAATGAAATGTTTAATTATTTATTAATAAACTTTTGTGCAATTAAATCCCTTAAAACACCACGCTAGTTTGACCACGCATTATTTAAATTATTATTATTATTATTATTGATTACCTAATAAGTTGCGTTCTTTGGTGATTCCAAGACAGCAGCAGGATGTCCTGATTTCACTGTCGATCGATCATATAAAAATAAGCAAAGATTTCGTAATATTCTCTCCACAGACAGAACAACAAGGTGGATTTTAGCTCTCGTTGAAAAAACTAGTAGAACACGGCCAGCGGCCGAACTGGGGGAGGGCAAGCAGGACTCGAATCCCTGTAAAATATTTTTTTATTTAATATTTAAATATAAAATAAAATAATATTTTTTATTTTAAATAAATAAACTTTTTAATAATATATCTTATTATATTAATTTTAATCTTCTCCATCGTATACTAGCAGCTCCGCTTCTTAGCACAGCATATGATAATCCGAGATTTGGTTCATTTAACAGGCAACAATATGCTCTTTAAGTCCCGAAAACTGAAAATATCGAGCATGGTAAAAGAATGTATTTAGTTGTGAAAAAAAATACAAAAATGGGTTTTTATCTCTTTAAGAAGGAGGAAGAGGGGGGGGGGGGTGAAGACATAATCAAGTTAAATCCTTTTTCCACAAATGTTCCTTTAAACATTTTAATTTTTTTTATTAATTAATTCTCAAAAGTATTTTATCACACACACATATCAATATTTAAATCTTTAAAAATATTTTTTAAAAAGAATATGATTATTTTCAAATCTTGATTTTTCTCATTTCATCAAATTAATATGAAAAGAATTAATTTTTCAAAAATAAACATTAAATTATTTTATAGAATTTAATAACTTGTTATAGTTATAAAAAATGAATAAATTAGAGTAAATATTTTTTAATGCTCTATCATATTTTTAACAATTATATCTCTTAATATTTTAAGAATCATAGTAACCAAATACTATTTAAATATTATTACAAGTCAAATCTAAGATATTCGTGCTCCCTCAATATTTGTTTTTCTATGCTGTCAATATGTTTGTCTTATAAGTCTCTTAGACACCCCCGGCTCACTCCAGACATGACAATGACGCCTTGAATAATATTTTCTTACTAAGCTAGTTGCGAGCAAAAATAATCTTTAATGTTGTTCGACAAGTCTACATTTAAATTTTAAATATTAAATTAATTTTGAGTATTGTATTCTTTACCAATCTAAGTTAAAGACTACAATATCTTTGATAAATCCTCATCAAGTTTTTTTTCACCACTTGAAAAAATATCTTCTTTAAAATTTATCATTTTAGTGATGTACCTAACCAATGACCAAGAGTTTTTTACTTGAATTCTTGAAGGATTATAATTGTTTGAAATATAACAATATTCTCTCAAATAATAAATAATATAATTGAAGTTTATATCTTTATAGTTCACTCAATAGTACCTAGAAGGTATGAAAGTGATTAAATATAATAAGTGTGAGAATTTATACTCTTTTGCAATAATATGAAAGTTTTAATGGACAAATATTACTATAATATAGGATTGATTATTTGAAGTTGTTTTTCCTCTTAAAATAGCTTGTGAATGATATATATTCAAATTTTGTACCTAATTCTACAATTGTTTATATGTATATATAGCAAAAATTAGTTGTTTATAGTTATTATTGTTTCTCTAACAACTCAAATAATCGACCGATTCAGATTGGTAAAGCCAATTGATCAACTATTTTTGTAAATTCACAGGTGTTCATCATGTATTAACAAACGGTTGACTAGTTCATTTAGTATCATCAAACGATCGATCAGTTCATGAAGAATTCTAGATTTATCAATTTTAACCCTTAAGAATTCTTAGAATCGTTTTATCAATTATTTTAAAATGCATGCAAAGTGAAATGTATACATTCATTTTAATTTATGCTATCAAGTATGATATAAAGATTTACATTTAAGTATTAAAATGAACACTTAAAAACTAAGTCTTGCTTTGCGTCTTGAACTTGTTAATTGATTTCTTCATTCAATACCTTATGCTTGTAGATGTGATTTTCATATAAACCTGTTTAAATTTAATCTCATCCAGGCATATTATTAGTTCATTTTTATTTAATTATTATTATCAAAATACATCAAATATTAATATGTGACCTAAAGGTCAACAAAAAAATACCCTTAAAAAAACACTTCAGCCTAAAGACAAGGGGCAATTATGTTAGCTCTAAGGTAATTATGTATTTGGCTACATAAAACAAAAAGGTGGGCACACATGTAGTGCACCTAGGGGTGCATGCGGCGCCTCTCAGCGTCTGAAAATACCCTTTCTGTTAGGAACAACATTGTGTTCTCTTCCTATTAGTACAACACGTGTCAATGGTGGTGGTCCGGTTTAGCACTGATGAAACTTTTTTCTTTTCCTTCTTTTTTTTTTTCTCCCTAAAAGTTATAGCTTGACTCTAGTTGTTGGTATTCCAGCTTTAGTTCTTATTCTTTTGATTCTTAATTTTTGGTCTTAATTCTTTTGTAAAGGTTTTATTTGTTTTTAATTTTATCCTTCAATATCAATTTACCAAATATTATATTTTTTAATGTGGTCTTCATTCTTTAGATTTCTAATTATTTTTTCTTACCCTTTCATAAAAGTTTTAGTAATTTTCAGTTTCATCATTCAATTCAAATTAATAATATTATGTTTTTCAATTTTGCTCTTATTGATTTAATTTCTAATTTTTTCCTGACCCTTTTGTAAAAGTTAATATTTTTCTCAATTTCAACTTTAAATTACAGCATTGTTTTATTTCTATGTCAATTTTCATCCTTATTTTTGTAAAAAATAAATTGTTTTATTTTCAATTTCACCATTCAGTTAATATAAAGTTTATTTTAATTTTAATTTTTATCCTCTTTCTTTTAATTTCTATTTTTTTACAAATTATTTCTTAATTTTATCTTTCAATATTTAATTGATTGATAATTGAACTTTATAGTTTTTCTAGATTTGATTCTTTAGATCTAATAACTTAGGTCATGGATTTGAAAAGTTAACAAGAGTTTTTGTATTTAAAAAAGGCTTTATAATTTTCTTAAATTTTTTTATCACATTATTTCAATTACAGGAGGGTTTAGTAAAATATCTTAAATTAACTTAGCCCTAATTAGCGTACTTATATTTTTGTCATGACTAATCTTTCATGTTCTTTTTTAAACCATGTCAACACTTGAATATCACTTAAATAATTTTCTCGAAGAATAAATTTAGTATAAATTAGAATTAAAAAATCAAAAGTAAATTTTTACTTTTAATTAAATCAAAATTTTGACTTAATTTTCCAACAAGTTTTTTATTTAAATTTAAAGTTATTTCTAACCAAATATATTTCTAATTTTTATATATATATATAAAAATCAAATGAATTTATAAATACCATACCAAACATAACCTCTCTTTTTTTCACAACACGTAGCATAATTTAAGTTTTTGTAGTTCAGAAGAGATTCAAATCAGAGTTTTCTTGGATATTATATTATTCATATCATTTGGTCACTATCACTCGTCAATATATTAAGAATGACGTGAAACTATAATTGAATTCTCTCTCTCTCTCTCTCTCTCTCCCCACACACACACACAAGTTTAGATTGAACAGAAAAGTCTTTCTTATTCCATAAATGATATGCAATTATATTTGATAATTTAAGTATTTGTATATGAAGACAATAAATATTAGTGAATTAATATAAAATTATTTTGCAAGTCTTACCTAACAGTTTAATATTTAAAATTAAAATGTTTTTTTTAACATGATATAAAATTTAATAATCAAATACTTATGAATTTAAATTTTACTATTTCTCATTCTCCATAATTAAATTTTAAAAATGAGCATAAGCTTTTGGATTTTGAATTAAAATGGTTTTTTTTATATATACAAACAATCATGGTTGACTATAAGAATTTAAAATTCAAGAAATCATTCAAACTTAAGGAGACATAAATTGATTTTCTCTACATTTGAGATTTATATCATAATTATTTAAACATATGATATTTATCCCGTAATTATTATATCAAATAAAACTAAGTGATGAGTGACTAAATTGAAGAAAAAATACACCTTTGTATTTTACCAATAAGAAGAGTGAGAAAATAGGAGGAGAAGAAAGAAGTCCACTGGATCCACCCCGGACTACCACCCTTGACACCACTATCCATTGTGAAGATCTTGACAAGCCGCCCCTAACGCTACAGTGAATGGTTGTGTTTGTTCGCCAGGAAAGCCTGCACTCATCGCCCAGAAACACATGCAACTTTTATTTTATTTTTTCTTTTAATTTATCAAAAAATCATATTAGCCTTACCTAACATGATATCAATGAGAAAACCAATATGAAAAGACCAAAAAACTCCTTAATGGAAGTTATGAATTTTTCGCTTGCATGAACACTTTAACAATTGCGCTATATTTTTGTAAAGAAAAAACTGAAAATGCCCCTAATAAGTTTAATTGACATTACATAAAATAAATTAATTAAAAAAATTTGTGATATGTTTAATAGAATACCATTTAATTTTTACTTGATTTTTGAATTAGACTATAACATTTTTTTATACAACCCTACATAGTTGTTTTTCTGTAATTTTATTCAATAGCTTCCGTATGCGTGTGTTGATTATTATTATCATTTAATTAAATGAGGAATTGGTTCTAAGAAATCAAATTATTAAACTTAACTAGGTTACAAGATCAAATATCTGAATTTATTTTTATTTCTTAACTTTTTCAGTTTAGTTGTTAGTTTGTGTTAGCAATAAACTTTTATATTTATTGGTATGTATAATTATCAAATTACTTAATTAAATGTATGAGTTGGTTCTTCACTTCTTTAAACTCAATTGATTAAATCCTAATTGTTAAAATCTTATTTGTAAATAGAAAAACAATGTTAGTAATGCTTGTATTTTCACTTCTATTTTTTAAAAAAAAATTTATGTTTTAAAAATATTATGATATGAGCAGCAGCGAAGCAGGAAAATAACCTAATAAGAGCCTAAATGATATTATGTTTACAAATTACAATAGAAAGGGAAAGAGAATATTGAAAAAGATTTACAAGTTATAATTAATTATGTTGTAGAAATAGCGTGGAATGTTTAGAAAAATATAGCAGAAGAACAATCAAAATCTTTATTTGTAAAATTGTGGTTTTCATACGGACTGTTTGGTAGGCCACTTTTGCACATCTTTTCTTTTTTATGAGTTGGTTCTATCAATGAGCCCACACACACACAGATATATATATTATTGTTCCAAGTCTTATGAAACCTCTTGGAAATTCCTAGATGGTTTGAAATTCCAAGGCACATTTGAAACAAAAATGTCGCATAGTAACTCCATTTCTGAAAAAATATAAATAAATTGGAATCTTGCTTATTTGATTGCGACTGATGGGAGTTTGCCACACTTCCTAATCTTACCTTACTGTCACACACACACAACACAAACACACACGTACTAGTTACATAACTTAGCTCGTGTAATGCTGCGAGTTATTTTTTTTTGCATAAAAAATAAAATTTAAAAATATTAGGTTTTTTTACAAAACTATTCTCAAGAATTTTGAGTTTGATTGCAACGCCTGACCTAAGAGTAATATTTATAATATTAATAATAATATTAAACTTGCATGACCCAAGTTTAAGTGAGTATGACTACAACACCAGACCTAAGAATATTGAATGTGGATCTGACTATAAGGTCGTGTCATAAAAGCGTGATAATTAAATATATTAATTAAAAAAAAAAAAGAAAAAAAAACAACAGGAAAAAAAAACTAATGAAGAAAGAAAAAAAATCTGAATTAATTGGGTTAACCCTTCAAACCAGGTTAATCCGTAAAACCTGAGATTCGTGTCATGAAAGTTTGATAACTAAATAGAAAAAAAAAAAGACAGGTTTATCCAAAATTAACTAGGTTAACCCATCAAACCAAGTTAACTCGTTAAGCCCAGGATACGTGTCATGAAAGTCTAATAATTAAATAGAAATAAATTTAACAGTAACAAACTAACTAAACAAAAAAAATTAATTAAAAAAAAATCCTGGTTAACTCGTCAAACCAAGTTAACCCATCAAACCCGGGATCTGTATCATGAAAATTTAATAACTAAATAAAAAAAAATTTAACATTAACAAACTGAATTAAATAAAAAAAATTCATTAAAAAAACTAAAAAAAAACAGTTCTATATTATATTATAATATAATAATTATAATTATATAATATATTAATAAGTGAAAGGCGTTAGAAAGCTAAGTACTTTCCCATGTTTTTAGAGTATTATATATATATATATATATATATATATATATAAGAATAATCCTTGTCAGTCGACCTTTCGGGAACTAATATTATTTAGTGCTTTGTGAGCGGTTGTGAGCAATGATGTTAAAAAAACGAGTTCACTCATGAAATTTTATAATTTCACGATGAATATATATCTAATATATTAAATCAGATTAAAATTTAAAAATTAGTAAAAATGATTAAATTTATTCAAATTCGGTAAAATCAGACTGATTTTACAAGTTTAAAAAAAATATAAAATTATGTACTCTTATAATCGGTATTTTAGCATTTTCATTGTTTTAAATTTATATTTTGCAAAACTTATGCAATATAATAATCAAGGGCTTGATTTTGACTATAATTATTAGAATTTTTTAATGATATAAGTTATTTGTGAATTTCATTTCCGTAAAAATAAAATATATATTCATTCTTCACAATTTCTTATATAAACTATTAACATATTAATTACTATATTACTATGTTTTAGCTGGTAAATATATAAAATAAAAGTTGTAAATTGACATATTTGACCCTTAGAATAATTAATGTTAAATAGCCTACCAAAATTTGAAGGGATTCGTTTCTTATAAATAGTGAAGTAAATGAGTTGATTTGTCCAAAAAGTAGAGGAATTAATATGAATAAAATAAAAGTGTTTTAATTATGTTATATTATGAATTACTATTTAATTAAAATGGTTAATTACTACTTGACTGAAATTGTTAATATATAATTAGTTAAAATATTTTACTTATTATTTTATAATTTAAATTTATATTATATATTTTGTGTTGTGTTAAATTTTTTTTTTTTGACAACTTGGTTGTGAGCCTAAAACCAAAAACAAACTAAAATAAAAATGAAAACACAAAGTTGAATTAATTCTCAGTTGTGTTTCTATTCGTCTTTTAAAATATTTCAATAAAATTATATTATATTATAATTATATAATTATAACAAAAACTAAAAGTGCAGGAACATATTAATTCCCAGTTGGTCCTTTTCTTTTTTGCTTTGCTTATTGAATTTGTCTTTATTGAATCCCCCTAAACCTTTTTTTTCTTCCAGATTTGTCACTAAAACTTCCCTTCTTCTTTAAGTTTAGTTTTTGGATTTTCCAGATTTGATTTTTGGCTAGAATTGTTAATTGATTTTTTTCATATATTTTTTTTTTCATTGTTTAATAATAAATTACTTGAGAATTAGATATTATAGTGCTGAGCTTGAAGTTTAGAGCTTCACCTACTATTTTAAAATTTTAAATTGAAATAATTCTTCGATAAATAGAAAAGATTTCGAGTGAAACAGAAGTGGAAGTAGGAAAAAAATTAAAAATACAAATATTAACCAAAAAATATACTTGCTAGTTCATCCCTAAAAAAAAATTAAATTCAAACATGTCTTTTGTTTTGAGATATTTAGGTTGTGTTTACTTTTGAAAAAAAAATTATTATAAAGAGATTTTTTTCACGGAAATTAATAAAATATGTTTATTAGATATAATTCTTATAAAATAGAAAACAAAAGCTTATTTGTCTTAAATTAAAAATTATAAAAAGAAATGACTATAAAATATTAGGTTAACCAAACAAAGTTCATATTTTTATTGTGGAGAATGTGAAATTTTTGTTGTTGTTTGATATATATATATTTTTGCACTGAAGAATTAGAGAGAGAAAAAAAAACATGTTTTCTAGAAAACAATTTGTTATTTTGTAAACATGTTTTTTTTTTAATAAAAAAATTCACTGCTAGAAAATTAAAAAAAAAACAATAGAATTGTCAATGAAAAATATTTTATCGTTGTTTACCAGTGAAAGTTGTGCCCAAAGGTTTTCATCAATAAATTCAAATTGAAACAAAAAAGGAATAAAAAAAATTCCTTTAGCAGTTTTGTTGGCATTTTCGACGTGTTGAATTATCAACAGAATTGCCGATACAATTTTTATCGGTGATTTTAAAGAAAAGTAAAACCCGACAGTTCTCGCCTGCATTTCTTATTCTTCGATTCAATTCAAACCCTAAACTTAATTTCTTTAAAATCTTTACAACCTTCTCTAAAATCTAGCCACTCAACTCGTTGATCGCAATGCAACCTCTCTTTTTTTGTTCCATTTCTTATCAAGCTTCACTCTATCAAGTAAAAACACAAACTTATTTTTGTTGTGACACCCGTTTATGTTTAAATTCAATTTATTTAAAATTTATTTGTGAAATTTGTAATTTGTATGTATATTTCAATGTTTTACTTTTATAATGATAATTTTATTCTATTAATGTATGATTTGTATTTTAGAGTTTGTTTGAGATTTGTAGGAAATGAGTGTAATTTGTCACTTGATGAAATTGAGTGTGTTTTTGTAACTTAGATATGTTAGAATTGAACTAATGATGAGTTATTTAAAGGGTATCAATTATTATTATTTTTTATAATTTTATAGTTAAGTTAAAAATTCGAGTTTTTTTGGATTTCCTAGCCTAGCCTAGGTGAGGATTTTGAGTGTAACAATTTAAAATAATTCAGAGGATGAATGTTTTTTGTGTGATTATTAGACAAATTAGTGCGAAGCTGTTTTTAGATTTTTATAATGGATTTTGTGTTTCGTAAACATAGCAGATAAATTATTTTTATTTCATGACTCGAGTCACGGATTTGATAAAATAATCACAATTGACTCGAATTGTTTATTCTGTCATTTTTTTAATCGATTGCTTTTTCAATTTTATCTTATATCATTGAGTTGATTGAGAATTGAACTTTATAATTTGTTTCAATTTGCTTTCTATTGAGTTATCCAAGTCTCATGACCTGGGGTTGCGGGTTTGTCAGTTTAACCTGAGTTGGTTTGGGTAATTTCTTGAGTCTTTTTTTTATTGATATTTTTTTAGTTTTATCTTTCAACATTAAGTTTATTGAAAATTGATCTTCATAATTTATTTTTATTTACTTTTTACGAGGTTATCATAAGCTCATAACTTAATATGCAAATTGATAGATTAACCTGGATTGACCTGAATCTATTTTATCATTTTAATATTTATTAAAAAAACATCTTATTTTAAATATTTATTTAAATTAAATTATATTTTTATCAATTATTCGAGTTACCTTCAACAAATATATGGTTAATAACTAGCTAGCGTTTTGCTTTACCAAGAGTGGGGAACCCACCCTAAGCCCACAGAATTAATCGCAATCCATGTGCTTTTGGTCTGTACTGGGAATTTCATAAATATTTAGAGATAAAATGAAATTATTGGTGAGGCCCATTCGCACATTCCACACATATCATTCATTCAATTAAGGTTGAATGTTTTGCGGGTCGCTCACTAGACCTCACTCAGACAGCGATGATGGTAGGTCCCTGGAGAGGACTTCTAATGGTTGATCTTGTCAAGCATTTCTACCCTCCTTCAAATCTGACCAAAATACCAAATCCCTATTGTTTCTTACTGAACGGGTAACAGAAGTTTTCTAAGAGATTTGTTTTTTTCTTCTTTTAATGAGAATCAACAATTTTATTTCATAGAAAAAATAGCTTGTTTGAAGTGTGGTTGTTTTTTAAAATATTTTTTATTTAAAAATATATTAAAATAGTATTTTTAAAATTATTTTTAATATCATTAAATTATTTTCTCGGTAAAAAGAGATTGATGATTGGTTCACTGATTTTAGAATTGCACTACACAAGGTCACTCGATGCTCGAAGTGGAAAACAAGGGAGATGCCGTGAAACACAAGTTTTCTTCGAGTTGAACATGTTTAGTGATTAATCTTTGAAAGACAGTGATGGAAACCTAATAACACTGCACTGGATACCAATGAATATAATAGCATCCGATACTCATGTGTTCAGCAAGGCTCGACCACAAACTATAATTCCAGGCAGTGTCAAAGTACTTAACAGACAACCAAACTAGTACTCTCTGCGCCGGCTAAGGTTGTTGGAAGTTCAAACTTCAAAGGAATGTCCTTCATTCTTGCTTGTTTGTGGATAAGTAGAGCAATTACAGGGCAAAGCTGCACTATATACTGTCCCTACATGTCGAAGTGGGACTAAAGCAATAAAAGTGCTTCTTAATTACAGCTAATTAGCAAGTGAGCTTTGTCTATAAGTAAAGTGACAAGGAGTGGGAAGATTTCTGGTTCGAATTCTATTACTTGCATTTTATTTTTCAACTCACATGTAAGTGTGCGATCGACAAAGAATCTTGAGTTGACATCTTATAGTTTGGTTCTCGAGAATGATCATCCACCTAGAAATCACATCCGGGATTGTGTCCATGTATCAAAATATTAATCTCACAAGCTAATTAATTTCTCATCAGCAGGCATGTTCTTTGCTAATTTGGATCAATATTTGCAGCTTCAAATGCTCCGTTTGATTATAATCCAACAGTTGTTTTTCACCTTCTATTGTGATTTTATTATACCCAGGTTCATAGACTTTTTCTATATATATTGAAACACAAATACCCTTGTCTAGGATCCAGTCCTTGTGGCGCAATTTTCCTACGTGCCCTGCAAAAAACAGCCAGCAGCATTAGTTACTCTATAAAGAAAAACTAGCTCTGTGAAATTAGAAATATATATGACTTAATTTGAGAATCTTTTAAGCTGCAAAAAGTGGAAAAGGTGAATTGAAAGAACAAGCGCATGTGCTCATAATCAATATACATATATCAAGTTTGTCATAATGTTATTGAGTGAAAGCCAGTCATGCAACTACTTTTGGAAATTGAGCTGCAGATCACTTTGTAGTTGCTGGTCTTTCGATGGTGATGCAAGTGCTTGGTATTGGAGAACATGGCAGGAGAAATGACTTTGCACAATGTACACAGTCAAAACACAGATATTGGCAAGTACTCGAGCATCCAAGAACTGTAGAGTTTAGTGCATGTAAATACCTTATCGATCGTGCATAATTCAATTAGATTGTAATTGTGGAATGATGCAGATTGAGAATGTAACAGAAGAACTGGAAATAAATGCAGCCTCCTGCTTAAAAGCTATGATCATTGTAAGAATCAATTCAATCTAAAAGCTTAAGCTGTTAGGTGAGGTTCCAATATATGATTTATATTATTTCTAATACCTCCTCAAGTGAAAGTCTTTTGGGCTTGAAACTTACACAGTATTATCTTGTGCTTAATTTTATCAAATAAATAGGAATGGTGAGATTCGAACTCGTGATCGTTCATTAAAGCTCTGATACTATATCAAAGAACCATCTCTCAAAAACTTAAATTGTTAGGTGAAGGACCAAGATATAATTTATATTATTCTCTAACTCATCGATAAATCATTAATAATTAGCCATTCCACTGATAAATGAAAGCAATCATAACCAGGAATGCCCATCAAGAAATATTAGAGGTAGTTCAAGATTTAATGAGACTTTCCTTGATGGATTCACTGATAATGATGTAAACCTAATCATAGCATGCTGAGAATGAAAGTTATGGCATGCATATTCCGGGAAAACTAAACCACAAATCCAGATTACACTGTCAAATCATGGTAAAGTATGCGTATAGTCTTTGCTGTTGCTGTTCGGTGAAGGTAATGGATGACTCTTGTAGCATCAACTGTTCTTCATCTTTCGGTCTCAATCAACTCAGCCATGGCATTGTTTAAAAAGTTGCACACAGATCTTCTTCGAGGAGAGAGATAAAAAAGGTTGATGTTAATTGAGTCGCCACGAGCTAAATTGAATCATGCATAGTCAGAAGAACCATGAGGGACATTTGGTGTTGGATCATTTCACAGGATTGCACGCTCTCCATCAATGGTTGATATCCAATATCCTTGAATCAGTCCAGGGATGAATAATTATGTCTCCACCATTTATATATTTGTCAACAGCATATAGAGAACCAAATTTACCATCATAATTAGTCCCGGTAGTTGCCATGAAGTAAAATAATGCTACAGAATCTAATCTATGTGAAATTACAAGTGAATAGACTTGGTGATGGACTCTTTTAGCTGCCGGTGAAAAGTGGCTACATGAAAATAACAATAAATTAAACTATTAATCAGAAATCAGTGGGATAGATTCAAATAATAATATTTTTTTTTAGAATTTTTTTTTGTTTGTTATTAGGGATGATTAATATATTAGGAGTGTGGAGATAATGTCTTCGTAATAAAATAAAAAAATATTAAATTTTTTTATTAATACTTCTAAATAAAAGTTTTTGGATCTTATGAATATAGATACATTGGCATGTAAAATCCCTATTCCCTACATCTTATATTTTTTCCTATCACAATATTTTTCAATAATTGCTTTAACAACATATCACTTCGAAAACAATTTTTGCTTGGATGGTTCTATCATGTCATGGCACGGTGGACCACACGTGAAGCTCTTGATCTTTTCTAGAAGATCACTCCACAAATGATCATCTGTTGCAAGGATGAGAAAGGGACAACTTTAATGAGAAAACTAAGGTTTGTTTTCTAAATTTATTTATTGAAATAAATTTTTTCAAACAAATGATAATAAAAAATATAAATATAAATTAAATTGATTAGATAATCTAAAAGGAGAAAAAAACACTATACAAACTTCATATATTAAAAATATTTTTTATTTTAAAAATAAAGTTCATCCATAATATATATATATATATATATATATATATATTAATCTGAAAAACTCTTCAAAATTTAAATGTAAAAAAAAAAACTACCATTTAAAAAAGACTTTGTAAAAAAAATGAAAAATAAAAGGGAGTATTAATCCAAATATAAAAAAATAGAGAAAAAAAAATATAAAAAACATTAATTTTAAAAATAATTTAGATAAAAAAGAATAAAAAGACAAAAAGCATTATTGAGTTTGAACAGTTAGACCAGCTCGTGTGAACCATTTCGTTAAGGCCCACACACAAGCTTTCCTTGACAGGCCCGCATAACTGGGCTTATTTTGTTTTTAATTGCAATTAGAGCGAATGACATGTCTTCCTTCACCATTTTTTTTGAAAAAAAAAATTAGACGATACATCGTTTGATTTGCTCAAATTCTAGCTACTGTGGTACCTAAAAAATCAAGCTTATGTATTTTTACCTCAAAACCTATTTTTGATCAAAAACATCTTAGTAGCTATGATAAACTTATCTATAGCCTAAAAAAACCAAAAACTTGTCCTAAAAGTGATATAACCTAAAACCATAAATCAAATCAAGCACGAATTTGATTTTTCATGAACTGGTAAAAAAAAACTTAATATGAACTCGTTTCACCAAATGAAACCATTTGACACAAATATCGATCGTTTTAGCAGCATAAATCAGTGTCAACAATATTTTTTTCTCTCTACTAGTCGACGATCTCTCTCTCTCTCTCATCTCTCTAGCAGAGACTAAAAAATAACAAAAATAAAATTTTGTACTAAAATTGAATTTGAAAAAAATTAAGGCACAAAATCATATAATTGTGTTATTTTTAAATTTTAAGAATGAAAGTATATCTTTCCCGAAACTTTTGACACATTACTTATGTTTGGTGCTTTTTTTAAATTTTAGTTCATATTTTTCAAATTCAACCTATACCTAAGAGATTTAAATTAATTAGTCTTCAATGAAGATCAAATCATTCAAAATAAAACTTTAAAGATTAAAATAATTTTTTTAAAAATAAATAAGATCATTCATAATGTTTTATAAGAGAATGAATAATGTAGCTGCATAATATTCACCCTACATGTTTTAGTTTTTAAGTGTGTGTGTCTATATATATAAAGGCCATGATCTTGTTGGTGCATCATAAATTTCGTACTCATGGTCAAGTAGGCCTATTTGATGGACCGAGAGGCCATCATATCCATCAAAATGAAGAATGAAGGCACTCTCTCCAAGGCCCATAAGAGGTCCACCTTACCTTTTCATATGTGGTTTATTTTGTGTATGTAACACTAAAAATTCTAAACAAACTTTTCACCATTTAATTATTTTTATATCTAACTAGTTATGGTACCTTATCGTGGATTTTATTTTTATTTTTTTAATTATATAATAATTAGATATTCTTAAGAAATGTAATGAATAAAATTATAGAGAAACAATTGTAATTTTTTAGTCAAAATTATCCTTTTATTATTCATGTAAATTTTTTATTTTGACAATAATATATATATTTTATTAGTTCATAAAAATTCTTATGATTTGAATAAAATAGGAACCACATATCTTATGATTTGATCGTAAAAAAAAAATTCAATTTAAAAAAACTATCAATCAATCATTTTTACACACCAATATAGAAAGTTAAGAATTACACATTGAAGAAAATCATATAAAAGATTATAATAAAACATAATAAAATGGATGCTTTATAGTCATCAAATATTAATGACCAAAATTTTCAAAAAATTACGCATGATAGGTTCATAAATAGTTATTTATAAATTAATTGTTAATAATAAATTCAAATATTATAATGTGTATTAGCTAAAGATACTGACGCTACACTTCTACTAGGATTTTAAGCTAATTTGCAAAGCAAAAGAAGACTTTCGATGTTATGAATACATTCTTCAGCATCATGAAAGTTTTCAATTAACAATTGAAAAGATAATTTTGTATTTTATAAAACAAATTAAATAATATATGAACCGATAAATTATATAATAATAATAATAATAATAATAATAATAATAATAATTACAGAATAAAATGAGAAGTTGATCTTGGACTTGTAAATATTTAGATCAATGATAATAAATTGTCAATTTTTTTAGTTTTGAGTTAAAAAAATTAAATTATCAATAAAAAAATTATATTTTTTTTTATAAAGAGATAAAAAATATATTAAAATAATAAAATAATAACCCAGATGTACAACCGGGCTCATGAACTTAATTTGATTTAATATTTTTTTTATTAATTTTTTTACTAAAATATAAAATAAAATAAATAAGACAAAAAGCAGGTCATGTGCGTGGATCTTTGTTTTTTTTTTAAAAAAGGAGATAAGGTGTGTAAGCCTTTTAGCCTAACATGAATGTTTGGACCTAACATTATATTTTTTCTTTTTTGTTATTTTTTAAAGGGGAGGATGACCTTTTGTCCACTGAATATTTTTAAAGAAAATAAATTAATGACTTGTTGTCTGCTGTTTGCAGAATCTAGTGACAAAGTTGGTCAAAAAAGCATGATATTTTTTTTTTTTTGGCTAAAAAACTCATTTTAATCCCTTTTTATCCAAAACATTTAAAAAAACATTCTAAATACCTTGATAAATTTATTTTTAGACTCAAATAAACCATAAATGACTTAAAATCTAAAATCAACTTGAATAAATTTTTTTTGTAAATCTATCTTTTCAGGCAAGAAGAAGGAAACATAGCAACTACGTAAAACTCACCTCATCAAATAGAGCGTGTTTGTTTTAAAAGTGAAAGTTTGAGTTTTGTGCATGGAGCTCACCAAAAAAGCTAAAAAAAGCAAGAAAAACTAGCTTTTGTGGTTGAGTTTTGTCCATAATTGGGGTTATACCCAACGTTGCTACCTAATTTTTGATAAATTTTCAGGAAAAAAAAAACCAAAAATAGCAAAAAAAAAAAAAAAACAATGAAAACCCTAAAAAAATATATTTTTGATATATTTGCATCGTTTTTAGCATTTTCAACGTTATCTCAGAAGAATTTAATTTTTCAAAAGTATTTTGAACGTGTTCAACTTTTAACGTGTTAATTTTACAATCACTGATTTTTTTTTATTGAGTTGATGTTGGTATTGCTTGTTTTTAAAATAAATTCAAAATATATATATAAAAAAGAGTTGAGGGACTAATGTGATTGTAACCAAGCCACACTTCTTCTATAAATACCAGTTTACAGTGAAAAAAAAAAAGGAAAGAAAAAAAATTGATGTGAGAAAATTTATGGAAGAATTTGACTAACATTTCAAATTTTTATATTGCATCAAAACCACGAAGCAAGTTACCTTAGATAGGGTACGCTAGGAGTGCTAATACCTTCCCTAGCCACAATCAGTCAATTACCTGTGAATTTCAAACAAAAATCAGTACATTTGAGTTTTCTAGTAACTCTCAATCAAATACTAGGTGTCGATTTCAAAATCAAGCAAAGCAACAAAAAATCGCCATCAGACACTGTACGGGAACATGCAACACCCAACCTCAACCTTAACCACAAAAACTAAAACAAACACATCTACACCAACATCATCCATAATACCTATATGAAACTCTTATCTACGCTGGAAACTAGCAACTCAGTCTCTATCTTCTCTAAAAAAAAAAAAAAAACTAAAAAGTAAAGGAAATAAATTTGGTATCAAAATTGGTTTTTTGACAACTAAAAGGATCAATTACATGTTAAATGAAAGATGGGGGGTCAAACTGAATTTCTTATATAAAATTCAAAGTTTCCACATGTTTTCTTCATATTTTTCACTTTGATTCATTATCTTTTAATTCCACCATTTCTTAAAAAAAAAAAAAAGAGTATAATTGGCTATTAATTTAGGTTCAAAATGGTTCAATTGTGCAAAAAAAAAAAAATCGAGGATCAAATTGAAGATTATAAAAAATAACTATTTTAATCTATAATGATTTATGAGAGAGTGCATGTTGCAAAACGAATAAGAAAAACACCTCACGGCTTATATATATATATTTTTAATGATAGAAAGACTTTGCAAATAAAAAAAAACATAAGATAGGAGAAATATTAGGAGATATGCTTAAAAAGAAAAGAACCAAGTAGTTCAAATTTAATATCTTTTAGAACTTGGAAAAATTTTAAGCCTTAATAATAAAGGATATTGTGGAACAATTTTCATGTACCAAAATTGAGTTACTCCTCAATCTAATTGTCTTCACAAAAGAAAAATTACTTTTTAATTATCTTTCCTAAGTCTCAAAATTATAAACAAATAATAAGACGCATACACCTATAAAAATACTTTAAACATGTAAACCAACTTCATTTGGCCTACTTTAACATAAAACAAAACAACAAGAATCATCTAGCTCATTTAAGAAGGAAATTTATAAAAGCTTGACATAAAGAATTAAAGTGAAGAAAGAATACAAACTTTAGACCATACAGTTACACATGACATTGTTTATTTCAAGAGCTAATTAATATTTAGTTTAAGTATTTAATTTTCTCTCATTACATTAAGTTGGTCGATATGTCCGAGTGGTTAAGGAGACAGACTCGAAATCTGTTGGGCTATGCCTGCGCAGGTTCGAATCCTGCTGTCGACGTTTTTCTTTTTTTTCCCCGTCTATGGAGCAGCAGCATCTAGAAGGTCAGAATTGTCTTTTAACGCCATAAGAACACTTAAAAACACACTATCTCTTCGCTTGGGCTGTATCGACCTCCCCTTTTCCATGGCTTCCTTCTCCTACTTTCACTTAAACCTCACCACTCCACTTTTCCTTTCTCCAAAACTCAAGACCCTAAGCCCTACAAAAACCTCCACTTTCACTCCCATACGCTGCGGTCCACGCTCCAAACGTGGACCTCTTGTTAGAGGCCGCATCTTAAGCACTGAAGCAATCCTAGCCATCCAATCCCTCAAACGCGCCGACAACAACAAATCTGATTCCAGTAAGAAACTCCCAAACCTCGCGCGCATGATTAGGTCAGACCTCCTCTCTATCATTCGCGAGCTCCTACGTCAAGACTTGTGCTCCCTAGCCCTTCAAGTCCTCTCAACCCTCCGATCAGAATACCCCGGCCAGATTGACCTTAATTTATACGCTGACGTCATCTTTGCGCTGTCCAGGAATAAATGTTTCGACGACATTGACCGTTTGATTGGTGATTTGGAGGAAGGGGAGAGTTGGGTCAAGTGGGGAAGTGATCGGGGGCTGTTGAGGGTAGTCAGAGGGCTGGTTGAGGCTAGGAGGAAGGAATCAACGGTTAGAATTTGTGGGATGCTGCGGAGGAGTGGTTGTGGAGACACGTGGACGTCTGATGAGTATGTGGTTAAGGTGTTGCGCAGAGGGTTAAAGGAAATGGGTGAGATAGAGTTGGCTAGTGAGGTTGATAGGGAATTTGGAAATGCTTGTAGGGGTAATTTGGAGAAATTTGTTATCTGAGAATGTTTCTTGTTTTTTTTTTTTTCCTTGGGGAAATTTAGTGTAAAATTAAATGATTTATAATTGCGTCAAAGCTATATGAAAAAACAAGGGGAAAAGAGTTGTATACAAAGGGGGTTAATGCATTCTATTTTTACATGTTTTTAGTTTTTATTTGTGTTTAAAAGGTGTGTTTATTATCTTTTGTTTCAATATCTACAATTTTTTAAATGGGTATATTTTGACAGTTAATAATAAGTTTTATCGTCATAAGTTGGAAGCAAAACAAAAACCATTAGTATTAAATTGCAAGCTTTCAAGATATTATTTGGTATTGGAGTAGATTTGACAAAGAGAAATATTTTTCATGCAAGATGTTATATAAAAAATAAGATATATGATAAAGTTGTGTTAATGTTGCTAGTATTATAATTGTTTGGAAGTTGAATTGAATATTATAAATATTACAGATCTTATAAATATAAATTGTTAAATGAATGTGGTGAAGTTAAAATTAATAAATAGGTTTTGGTTTCATTTTTTATGGAAATGCAATGATGGGTTTTATGATGTGGTTTTTATATATATATGAGACACTTGTTATTTGGAATGTCACGATAATTTGATAGAAAAATAATATGTTAGTTTTAGAAATATATATTGTTTTGTAAAAAAATAGAAAATTCATTACTTTTTTATCATTATTATTGAAATAGGTCTATAAAGACCAATTGAAATTGAAAATAAAAAGTGAGGTTGAGGAGAGTGTAAATATAAATCAGGTCATGAGTTTTGAGGAGAGAAGAAAATTATATTTGGTTGAGAGAGAAAATAATAACGAGTTGGCAAAGGATGGATAAAAAAATATAGAAAAAAAACAAATAAAATAAAAGAGATTTTTGAGGGAAAAACAAAGAAGCATGTGAGCTTTATGTAAGAAATAATGTTGTTAAAAATGTTCTTTATACAATCAATCCTCTGCAAAATAATGTTGTTGTTTCTTTGTTGTAGGATTATGATGATATAATGTCTATTAATGGTGTTTCTAGTGGTAAAGTATATGGTTTTGTTAGTTTTTATGGAAATTTGCTAGAAATTCTAGTGCATTAATTGCATCACTTATTGAAATTATTAAGAAAACTTTTGGTTTTTATAACCATGCATCTAAAGATAACAAAGATCATAGGTGTGATATATTTGAATCAGGTGATTTGGTCTAGATGCATATGAGAAATGAAAGATTTTTAGCTTATGAGAGATGTAAGTTGTAGCAAAGAGGAGATGATCCATTCTAAATTCTTGAACAAATCAACGACAATTCATATAAAGTGAATCTTTCTTATAAATATTAGTGTTATTTTTAATGTTTTTTTATTTTTCTCTGTTTGATATCGAAAATGATTCAAGATTGAATATTTTTGAGAAGAGAATAAATTATAAAAATTAATAAGCATTACCAAATGATCTATTAGAAGTGCTAATTAGGCTAATTACAAGTCAAGGAGTAAGAAGATTTAAGAGGTACTCAATGAGCCTATTTGGATATTTGGGACAAGTTAAGCTTTCATACTTCAACAATGAATGATAAGGCTTTAATTAATGTGATCCATGCAAGAGTTTGACAAGTTTAAGTTGATTTTGGGCTTTATTTTTTCTAATGCATACATTTATGCTAATAAACAAAACTTTTTATCTAACCGTTGGATCAAGATGAAATGTTGCAAAAAAATCTAAAAGTTTTGTTTTCTACAGCGTTAAAGTTTCATATAAATTAGATATCAGGAAAATCTTACGATAAGATCCAAAAGCTGTTGTGTAAGATTTACATTATTTTCTTAATTGATCTAATATTCTTTTTTCTATTTGGATTAGTAATATTATTATTTTTCTAGACTTATTTAAGATGTTTTTACCTAGTAGAAATATGATTATTTAACTTGTATTTAGTTTTTTTTATACTTGGTTTATTTTTTAAAAATATTGCGTCTACAAGGTTGCTCATACTTGGTTCTTCATTGAATTCTTTTGGACTTATCAAAGATTAATTATTTTTGTGGTGTTCTTTCTTATACCTTAAGTTCTTTATTTGTTATAATTAAAGGGTTGGGGTTTTTTATCTAATATTTTTGGTGTTTTGGTTCAGATAATCATTGAAGTCTTGTCTTATCTTCAATATGATATTAACTTTCATGACTTAATTTTTTCTTATTTGTAGATTCAAGCGTTCTTACCCTCTGAGTTCACATCACCTGGTTTGTAAGTTGTCTCTTTATTTTCCCGTATATTCTTTTATCCTCATTTAAAAATTATTTGTGCTTGGGTGGAATGACATTAGGGATTAAATCAAAGAGTTATTAGATAATAAAAGACTAAAATAAAAAAAAAGGGTTTGGATTGTGTGGGTTCAATGACGAGACTTAATTGGAGACCTCTTATTAAAGCAGGGACTAAATTGAATAAAAAAACAAAAAGGGCTAGAGCATGTAATACACATGCTAGCGTGTGAGAAGTGCCATCAGTTTAGGGCAGCACAATATACATCATCCAACCTTTAAAGGTGGTTGTCATTGATGTCCTTAAAACTATCACGTTGTTGCCTTTTTTTTCAAGGTGAAGCATGTGTATAATGGAGCTTTAAAGTGACTTCAATAACTTTTTTTTTTCTTCTATTTCTTTTCCTCCTTTTCTTTCTCTCTCCTTCGTTTGTTTCTCGCATATGAAACTTCTTCTTCTTTCCTTTATGGATGAAAAAGCTTGTATTTTTTTTTTTTACTAATTTTCAATTGTAGTCTCTTTAGTTATGATTGTATGGAAAAAAAAATTGAAATAAGTTTTTGCAAAATTAAATGTCAACTTAATGACAGATTTTTTTTGAATCCATAAAAATCCCAAATCAAGCTTGTTGGAATAAATCATCAAGATCAATCTCGAATAAAATCAACGTAAAATGATTAAATTAAAAAAAACATGGATTAAAAAAACACAAATAAAAATTGGCACTGTGTGAATCCATAATGCCAATTAGTTTACTGCTACAGGAGAAGGAATATAGAATCACCCACCTTCTTTAGTTTTTGTCAATGATTATTTCATCATCTCATCATTATTGACAACTAATATAACTAGTATTATCATTCATGTGTTACCATTATTGTTATTGTTCTTTCCAACTTGATCATTACTGATTTTTGTTTGAAAAAACTAAAAGGTACAATGAAAATATTGTGGATTGTGTCTTAAATTATTGTGAATTGCAATAATGATTCTTTTTTTGTCTTTTTTTTCATATCATCTAGTTTTTTTTTTTCAATTTCATTCTTCCATGTTATGGTGATTACATATTGGACTTGATTTCTTTCTATCTGGTTCTCATGTTAAAGAAAACATCTTCGATATTGGGTTAATACTCGATTTTGCGAGAAATTGTTTTTGGTTTTTTGAATTACAAAAAATAAAAAAAGAGACTAAAATTGAAAGTGAGGAAAACATTGTAACCTTTTTTTTAACTTGGCGCTGTTCATTCAACATATTTTTGGAAAAATGTCTAGATATTTTTCTCAAATTCTATTTTGTTCTTTTTAGTTTGGAATTTATGCATTTTGATTCAAAACTTTATTTTGTTCATGTTTAAGTCTCTAGTTTAAGAAATAAGAGAAAATTCATTAGTTGTCCACATTCTAATAATAAAAAAAACTTATTATTAGTGTCAATAAGTTCTATTCAATGAAAGAAGTTCAATTTAGATGTTCTTACCCTTCATTTTGTTGTAAAAAAAAATAGATTGGGATTGAGAAAGAGCTTTTTTTTTTTTTTTTTAAAATTTTTCAACCAAGTAAGGGTGTTTTAGGTTGAGAGATTAGCTTGTTGGCATTTTAAGGGGTTTTGTTTAGGTGTTTTCAGATGAGAATATGTCTAAAAATGAGATTTTTAGAGTTTCAAAACTCAAACTCAATTTTTTGATTATTAGAGGTGATAAACAATATTGTTAATGGCAACACTCTTATGCTACAACAGACAACGTGTCATCCATTTAAAAAAGAAGCCTAGTGGCATGTGTCATCATAAAAACAAATTTATTTCATGTATTTATTTTATTTCATGTATTTGTTTGTCTGCTAACCATTAAGTACTTGACTTTAGGCATTATTGATAGGAGAGAGGACTCATTTTCGTATGACTAAATTCATCTTCATTTGCTATTGGCTTTGATGAAATTATTTCAAATTTTATAACGGATTATTATGATAGATAGATAAATAGATATTAGAATGGTAAAAATAAGAAATATAAGTTCTAAAATAGAGAAAGAATATTTTCTCTTGTATTAGAAATGAAAGCATTATTGTAGAAACACAAATTTTCCACCAATCAAATTTCACCATGTGTTATTTTATTCTTTAAAATAAAGGATAAAATAAAATTGAAATAAATGACATGGAAAACAAGTGAGCCTTCAAATATTTCTTGGCCAATGAAAAGTTGACACTTGAGATGAGATATTCAAGATATTTTGTCATAAAGTAAAGATTCCGTCAATAAAAACCAACCAATAAAATTATGCCACGTGGCATTGGAAAAGGACCTGAGAGCCCCTACAGATCTCTATAAATAGAGGGCCTCAACCTAAAGGCAGGGGATTCGAGGAGATACAAATTTTCTTCAAGACTCTCTCTCTCTCTCTCTCTCTCTCTCTCTCTCTCTCTCTCTCTCTTCAAGCAAGGAAGCTCTCTCTCAAAGAGTTCTCGAGCCTCCTTCATCTACGCTTGAAGTTTAACAAGAACGAAGCTCTGTTGGATCAAGCCAAAACGCCCCATAAGAGTTCTTCAACAACACTTTGAAGACAAATCAAGGTACTCTTCAAAGCATCAAACCACAACATCTCGCTTCGCAATACACGCTCAAATTCACGTTCTTGCAAAGCACAAATCTTCGCTTGATTACTCAAATAAATCAAGTCACCATACATCAAATCCAAGGGAGGAATCAAAGGATTGCCATATTCTTTTGATAGAATATATTACATAGAGATTGTACCCATTCATATATTTAATAAAATCATATATTTGTACACGTGTGCTTGTTTAATTTCAGGTGCACAAAATTGTGTCTACAAATTTCTGGCGACTCCACTAGGGATATCTCTACCTTTCATCTCTTCCCTTCAAGAAAGAATTTTCAACAAAACTCTCAATGGCAACTACGAGGAACATGATCACCATTGTCGCTTTGAAGAGCAACAAGGCCATTGATTCAGGTCCCCAACATACTATTGAAGATCCTTCAACCCCGCCATTGAAAACAAAATCCATCGTCGAGTTGTATGCACGAACTAGGCCGATTCTCAAGTTGACATCAACTTCGAATGCAAGAGGGGCACAAGATGTCGCCTCAAAGATGAAGCCACAAGCAACTCCACTACAAAAGTCAAGTGAGGCACGCGAAATTGTCTTCAGCACTCAAGGCGACTTTGACAATTCACCTATGGAAACTTCTCCGTGTCGATCACCAAGTAAGGCTTCGGGTTCTAGCACCATGTCAGTGATGATGACTGAGACAACATCTTTAGAAGATCAAGTGGCTAACTTGACAAAACTCGTCGAGGGGCTTTCGACTTCACTCAAGGCAAAAACCATGAGATAGCAAAGTTGATGAACAAACTTGAGAGCTTGAACGAAAGAGGCCAAACCTCAACTACCAAGGCTTTTCAAGTAGATCAACTAGATGTCATTGAGGAGTCTGCAATCGGAGCTGTGAAGAATATACGTGGTATTACTGATGGCATCTTCACCAAAAATCAACTGAAAGAACTCATCAAGGAAGCCATCACAGACCAGGTGGAAAGCTCAATTCAACCTCATATTCATATGCGAAGCCGTACACCCAAAGAATCGACCTGTTAAAGATGCCTCTAAGTTACCAACCACCAAAGTTTCAACAGTTCGATGGCAAGGGAAATCCTCGACAACATATAGCTCACTTTGTGGACTTGCAACAATGCCGGGACTAATGGTGATCTCATGGTAAAACAGTTTGTTCGTTCCTTGAAAGGTAATGCCTTTGACTGGTACACTGACTTGGAATCTTGCTCGATTGATACTTGGAGCAGTTGGAGCGTGAGTTTCTTAACCGTTTTACAGCACTCGTCGTGTGGTTAGCATGATTGAACTCACTAATGCACGTCAATGGAAGGAAGAGCCTGTCATCGACTACATTCATCGGTGGAGAAACCTTAGCCTCAACTGTAGAGATCGACTCACCGAAACTTCTGCGCTAGACATGTGTATTCAAGGGATGCATTGGGGACTACGATATATCCTACAAGGCATCAAACCAAAGTCTTTTGAAGAATTGGCTACTCGTGCACATGATATGGAACTTAGCATTGCGGCGGCTGAAAGTTCATTGTTACCTATACAAGAGCCTAAAAGAAATAAGCCTGAAGGTCGTAGATTCGGAAAGAGCACTCTAAGGTCGAGGGAAAGCAATCTTTAGTAGTTAACTCGACTGCTGTAAGGGTACCAACTGGAGTTAAGAGGAATGATCATGCAACGCCGACTACTTTTCAAAAGGGTGAAAGAAAGAAACCATCATTGAAAGAGCGACAAGAAAAAGTGTATCCATTCCCTGACTCAGATATATCTAGGATGCTAGATGATCTGCTTGAGGCCAATATCATTGAGTTGCCGGAGGTGAAACGCCCTGAAGAAGCAAACCAAGTAGATAATCCGAATTATTGCAAATATCATCGCTTAATCAGTCATCCCATAGAGAAGTGTTTTGTGTTGAAAGACAAGATCATGAGGCTGCACGAGAATGGAGATATCGTTTTTGATGATGAAATAGCAACCTCTAATATCACAACCACGGTCAATTTAGGACCATGTCAATCACTCTCTACAATAAGTTTCGACTCCTGTGAACCTATAAGATTTGATGCCATTTTCCCGATGAGCTTCACTGCATCCTCAAGTCAAACTCCATGTATAACCCTCACACCTCAAGTTGACGACTTGAAGCCTGAATGGTCTGAAAATTATGATGATGAAGGATGGACTTTAGTCACGCGTAGAAGAGGAAGGAGGAAGCACATGCAAATGACAAAGCCAATAAGAATGAGGATCTCAATGGTGAGGAAGCTAATTGGTGAGCCGATACGCCGAAAGACTCAACAAAAATCCATACCAGTTAGAAAGGAGGGTTTTTCAGCTCAAAGTATAAGAAAGCCTGTGACACTGAATGAGTACATGCCAACAAAAATGAAAAGAATTGAAAATGTGCCTGTTGCTTGCTATCAGGTTGATGAAGAGAAAACTCCTATTGATTATGTCATGAAGAAAAGTCATGATGACTCTTCAAACTTATCTCACGGTGTATGCACAACAAAGATATCCTTCAACGATGAAGACTTGTTGCTTGGATCAAAACTCCATAACCGACCTCTTTTCATTAAAGGATATGTTGATGAAAAGATAGTGAATCGCATCTTGGTGGATGATGGCTCGGCGGTCAATATACTACCTCTTAAGATGAGAGAGCTAGGGATTCCTATGGATGAACTCTTTCCAAGTCATCTGATGATTCAAGGTTTTAATCAAGGAGGGCAAAATGCTATAGGAAAGATAAGACTTGCGATGCACATGGAAGATATGGAATCCAATGCACTTTTCTATCTTTCCTATAACCGATAGCATTTTGCCCTCCTTGATTAAAACCTTGAATCATCAGATTCCATATTCTTTTCATCTGATGATTCAAGGTTTTAATCAAGGAGGGCAAAATGCTATCGGTTATAGGAAAGATAGAAAAGTGCATTGGATTCCATATCTTCCATGTGCATCGCAAGTCTTATCTTTCCTATAGCATTTTGCCCTCCTTGATTAAAACCTTGAATCATCAGATGACTTGGAAAGAGTTCATCCATAGGAATCCCTAGCTCTCTCATCTTAAGAGGTAGTATATTGACCGCCGAGCCATCATCCACCAAGATGCGATTCACTATCTTTTCATCAACATATCCTTTAATGAAAAGAGGTCGGTTATGGAGTTTTGATCCAAGCAACAAGTCTTCATCGTTGAAGGATATCTTTGTTGTGCATACACCGTGAGATAAGTTTGAAGAGTCATCATGACTTTTCTTCATGACATAATCAATAGGAGTTTCTAACCCCATGTTTCACTGCTAGTTGGTGGACAGCAACCCTTGAGTCTACACCTGGCATTTCATCATAGGACCAAGCAAAGATATCTCGATATTCCATCAGAAGTTCCATGTAATTCGCTTCCTCTTCAGATGATAAGTTTGCATTGATGAAGGTTGGTCGTGGGTTTTCAACAGTTCCTAAGTTAACCTCTTTAAGTTCATCCATTGTAGGCTTATTTTCTGATTCAAGGAAAGATGGAGCTTCCTCAACATCTTCTTCGACGACAAACTTATCATTATCATCTTCTTCAATAGTGATGTGATTTGAACTGAGACACATCATTCCATCTTCTTCTTCTTCATTAGAGGGGTTTGTTATCACTATTGTGAGTGTTTTTCCTTTCAATGTCTCTTCAGCACTCACCACCCATTCGCATTGTCTCTTCATGCGTGAAGGTATTTTGCTACGAAGAACCTTTGAATCACCCATCAAACTTGTCTCTTTTGACATGGATTGTCCAAGTCTTGCAAAGACTGGTGTGCGTTTTAGCACCCTTCCATTATTTTGGGTTCCAATCCTAGTAAAAACAGGAGCACGACTTGTAGTTCCACCAAGACGATCCCAGACTGAAGCTCTAAGAGGTGTCGGCTGACTTTGTTGTTTGTCCTTCACTTCTTCCGCACTTATGTACCGTGAGGCTTCTTTATTAATATGAAAATACAGTGGTATGGAAGACTCATATCCAAGACCAGCCCTCAAAGTTTTGCCAAAAGTTTTCTTCTCTCTCCATGCCTTTCTAGTCCTTGCAGAAACTTGTTTATCTTCAAGTTGAGTCGTATCACCATCCTTTGATATCTCGTTGATGTCCTCATGACTATAGCCAGCCCTTGCTAAAAGCTTGTAAGCGTTGGGATCAAAGCCATTTGACCGTTTATCAGGGAGTCCTTTAAGATTTATCACCACCGACTTAGTTTGATGAACAAACCCTTTTAGTAAAGGTTTTGAAACCTTGTTCAAGGCGAGATTAGTAGCTGGCAAGGTCAAGTTTTCAAGCTCTTGATTTTTTCAATGGGTTCATTTTTAGTTGGAATCGACATAACCGTTCAAACACCAAACGAAGATCCTGCATATGATTTTCCTTTTCTTTTGATTTCACCACGAGGTCATCAACATAGCATTCAACATGTTGGTGAAGCATATCGTTAAAAATCTTTTGCATCGCCCTTTGATAAGTGGCACCTGCATTCTTTAAGCCAAAAGGCATAACTTTATAACAATATATCCCTTTTGGAGTTCGGAAAGTCGTCTTCTCCTCATTTGCGGGTGCCATTCGAATTTGATTATAGCCAGACGAACCGTCCATGAAGGTTAATCTTCCATGACCCGTGGTAGCATCTACCATGATCTCAGTAATTGGAAGTGGAAAGTCATCTTTGGGACAAGCATTGTTAAGGTCTCGAAAATCCACACAAACACGCATTTGGCCATTCTTCTTTTTTACTGGCACAATATTTGAAATCCACGTAGGATACTTGACCTCACGAATGAAACCCGCTTGGATAAGTTTATTGACTTCAGCCTCAATCTGTGATATGAGTTCAGGACGAAAGCGACGCTGAGTTTGTTTTACATTTGGTGTGTCCTCAGGCAAATTCCTAGGGTTTATAGTTCGACATCGAGGAATTGAGATTGATCAGTCTAAGATCGAGGCCATTCTAAAAATGTCGGAGCCAAGAAACATCCATGAGTTGAAGAGTCTCCAAGGAAAGTTGGCCTATATACGGAGATTTATTTCTAACTTAGCGGGCCGATGTCAACCATTCACCCACTTAATGAAGAAGGATACATCATTCTATTGGGATAAAGCTTGTACTAATGCCTTCAACAAGATAAAAGAATACTTGTTGAACCCACCTGTCCTTCGAGCACCGGTACAGGGACGTCCACTTATCCTCTATATTGCGGCTCAAATACGTTCCTTAGGAGTGTTGTTGGCACAACAAAATGATGAAGGCAAGGAAAGTGCTCTCTACTACCTTAGTAGGACATTAAATGGGGCTGAACTGAATTATTCCCCAATAGAGAAGACATGTCTAGCATTGATGTTTGCAATAAAGAAGTTAAGGCATTACCTCCAAGCGCATTCAGTAAGATTAATCTCCCGAGCTGACCCCCTCAAGTACATCATCTCAAGACCAGTATTATCAGGAAGATTGGCAAAATGGGCTTTATTGCTTCAAGAATTTGAAATTGTCTACGTCTCACAAAAAGCTATCAAGGGGCAAGCACTAGCTGATTTTCTGGCTGATCATCCTATTCCCGATGAATGGAAGTTCTCTGAAGACCTACCTGATGAGGATGTTCTGTTTATTGAACTGTCAGAACCATGGAAAATGTTCTTTGATGGCGCAGCACGACAAGATGGAGTCGGTGCTGGGGTTATATTCATCACACCAGAAGGGAGGTCTTGCCTTTCTCCTTTTCACTTACCAAATGTTGTTCTAATAACATGGCTGAATATCAAGCTTTGATTCTTGGGTTGGAAATGGCAGTGAATATAAAAATGTCTCGCCTTAAAGTTTTTGGTGATTCTCAATTAGTCATCAGACAACTCCTCTCACTATATGAAGTCAGGAAGCCAGAATTCATCCCATATCACAAGTATGCACTTAAACTGATAACATCACTTGATTGTGTCACTTTAGAACATGTACCACGAAAAGAGAATAAGCAAGCCGATGCCTTGGCAAATCTGGCGTCAACACTAGCATCATGTAGTGAGGAGATAAAAGTCCCTGTATGTCAAAGATGGGTCGTTCCACCACTAAGCCATGACATAGAAGAGAAAGAACAAGTGGGCGTAGTTTCTGTCTACGAGATTGAAAGAGAAGACTGGCGTCAGCCGCTTATCGATTATTTGAGACATGGAAAACTACCTAAAGACTTACGCCATAAGACAGAGGTGAGGCGAAGAGCTTCTCGCTTCATATACTTCCAAGGCACTCTTTATCGACGCTCTTTTGACGGAATCTTTTTTGCGTTGTCTCGGAGAAGAAGAAGCAACAAAAGCACTAGAAGAAACTCACTCAGGGATTTGTGGAGCACACCAATCAGGCCCTAAACTTCACTTCCGGATCAAAAGAATGGGATATTACTGGCCAACAATGGTGAAGGATTGCATAGACTATGCTAGAAAATGTCAAAGTTGTCAATTGCATGCTAATTTGATCCACCAGCCACCCGAGCCTTTACACCCGACAGTTGCCTCTTGGCCCTTTGATGCTTGGGGACTTGATGTGGTAGGACCATTGCCGAAAAGCTCCGGGGGGCATCTTTACATATTGGCTGCAACAGATTACTTCTCCAAGTGGGCAGAAGCTGCAGCATTAAGAGAGGTCAAGAAAGAGACAGTTGTAAGCTTCATCCGAACAAACATCATTTACCGTTATGGGGTACCAAGATACATCATAACCGATAATGGAAAGGAATTCTACAATACAGCCATGAACAAGTTGTGTGCACAGTTCAGTTTCAAACAACATAACTCTTCTATGTACAATGCTCCGGCTAATGGTTTGGCGGAAGCCTTTAACAAGACTTTATGCAACATTCTCAAGAAGGTGGTGAATCGCTCGAAGAAGGACTGGCATGAGAGAATTGGGGAGGCGCTATGGGCTTATCGTACTACATTCCGAACACCAACTCAAGCTACTCCATACTCCCTGGTATATGGGGTTGAAGTTGTTCTTCCACTAGAATGTCAAATTCCATCTTTAAGAATTGCGATCCAAGAAGGACTTTCCAATGAAGACAATGTTCGCCTACGCCTTGAAGAGCTTGAAGCTTTAGATGAAAAACGTCTTGAGGCACAACAACGACTAGAATGTTATCAAGCACGACTTTGTAGAGCTTTCAACAAGAAGGTGCGACCACGCTCCTTTCAAGAAGGGGATCTTGTCTTGGCAGTACGACGCCCGATAATCATGTCAAAACGCATGGGCAGCAAGTTCCTCTCCAAATGGGATGGCCCTTATGTGGTTCAAGAAGTCTACACCAATGGAGCTTACAAGATTGTTGATGAGAATGGATTGAGGATTGGGCCTATCAATGGCAAATTCTTGAAAAGATACTATGCTTGAAATCTGATGTAGCTCCTGGCCCGCACGAGCTAAAATTGTGAAAGGCACAAAAAAAAAACAAAAAAAAAATGTGAACTACGTTATGACTTGATCCTTTTATCCACAAAGGTACGTAGGCAACTTGGAATTCATTCCAAGTACAGTCATGCAAAAAAAAAAAAAATCTTTTGAACTACGTTGTGACTTGATCCTTTATCCATAAAGGTACATAGGCAACTTAGAAATTATTCTAAGTACAGTCACACCATCCTTTAAAGTTGTTTGAACCAATATGATTGTTCACGTAGAGAAGATGGACAAGTAAACCTCAAAACACAATCGTAACATGGAAATCTAGGTAACAAGACACAAGCGAAGGCAAAATATAGACTTTATTAATAGAAAAAAAAAGAATTCTATTACATAAAGTATATAGCCTCAATAGAAAGTCATAAGCCGATGTTACCAAAACAAAAAAATAACCATTATCATACTACGGTTTCCAGTTATGTCCTTCCATCTCCTTTTGTTTGGTCTCCAACAATCCTTTTAATTTTTGAAGAATGACTGCGTCAGTTTCACTTATCACAGGAGAAGAGGATATTGTGGTGATCTCTGCTCGAATGCCGGAGGTGATGATTTTTCTCTCAGAAAGCTTTTCATCACACGCCTTGAGAGATGACTCTAACTCAGTCTTCTTGCTCTGCAACTCCATCAATTGTCCTGTTATTTTTGTTATCTCAGCATGAGTAATAGAAATGGATGTAGATGCCTCCTCTTCAAAAGCTTCTGAATTTTTAAGTTGCACTTCAAGCTTTTCAACATCTAAGGCTCGTTGCTCTGATGTCATCATAGGAGATAATGAAGACTCTAAGTGAATAAACTTTTTAGCATCCTCAATCACCTCGGTCACCATTCTTCTGATAGAAGAGCAATCAACCTTTATATCTTCAATGGAGAGGAGGATCTTCTCAACTTCACCAGCCAGGTTAGGAATATAATGGATCGGTGTACGAGCAATCTTATTTCTGATGCTCTCCCAACACTTGATAGCAAATTCAGATCTTATCTCTCCTATTATGTCATCAGCACAATACCTAGTGACTCCTGAAGGCTCAAAGGCAGTAGTAGGTCCAAGATTATGCAAGTTGGTCACTATATTAAAGATCGGTTGAGGTGGATTAGGCTGCTCATGTGGTAAACTGAATGAAGGATGAGAGGTTCCAATCCCAGCAGCTAAAATATTGAAAGGGTTAGGGCTAGCAACAGAAGCAACACTCATTTCTGGCCCAATATACATATTAAAGTCATTCCCCAAGTCTTGTTGACTAAGCTGAAAAAAAAAGGGTTAATATATGACAAATGACATGAATTGAAAAAAAAGAAGAAGAAGGAAAGTGTCAAACCAGTTCATCAATATTGTCTGGCATGATTGATGTACTAGGGACTCCATGAAGAAAACCCGAGCTGCAAGGATTGAACATTTTTTTGGTACGTTATAAACGTTTCCAATGATGATCACTGTTTTCATGCTCACTGTTTTCATGCTCACTGTCCTCAACATTTAAGATTGCTTCAACATTATCTTCCTCCTCCTGCTACATGCATATCCTTATGAGCATCTCAATAATAATAATAAAAAAAGGAATTAATAAGGCACATAAAAAAGGAGACAAATATTTATTACCAATTGTGGAGAAAAGGATTGTGCACTCCTTTCCTTTGCCCCTGAGGAGTTAGAGGATTTCTTATTAAGATGATCTTTTGAAGTACTCACTCTCTTCACACTAGGAATCACAAGTGGTGTCCTATTTATGTGGGCAGATGTTCGAGTACCATCTTCCTTGCCTAAATCAACATCAACTACCCGCTTGTCTCTTTTATAGGTAGGAGAAGATCGTTTCTTTTTGGTTAAGAGAGGGTCATTCTTCTTTTCTTTTGTCCTTCGAGATACTATGGCAACATTAGCAGGACTTTTAAGAATGATCTTCATCTCTGGAGAACAAACTTTGGACCACTTCGGAGTCCACCAATCCATGTAACGTTTAGTCACCAAAGGAAGTTTATCATTTGGGGGTAACGAAGCTTGCACTGGGAATGAGTGTTGAGTTTGGTAAAACTATGCCAAAGTTGATACATCCTCCAAGGTTGGGACTCCAGTTCTCCCTCCAAAGTCACGGGGAATATGTTGGCAAAACCCAAATTGTCTACTGAATCTATCAGGACAGTAAGATTCAATAATAAAAGTATCATCATAACGAAGAGTCAAATAGCGGATCGAATACACATAAAGTAGTCACTCTCGAGGATTGACAAGTTGCCATCATCACATAAGACCCCAACTTTAGCCAAGGGAAGTAATGCAGGAAATATGACTCTCTTGGGATCTCTGAAAAGAGCATGAACTTGAGATTCATTGAAATGTTTTGCCAACCCCACGCCGGCATATTTTGTCATCCCGACTAACTTGGTAGGGCTAATTGTTGTTTGATGGGTGCCAAATTTTTCTGCAAGCCAACTGCTGAGAAAATGAATAGGAAAAGGGATGTCTCGTGCGGTCACACTTAATGCAGATTGGACTTCCTTTAGACCTTTGAAGATACTTGCCAGAACTGGTATCGCAAGAGAGAATTGTCTTCCAGCTGCCATCATGGATGCTGCTTTGAAAGTACTATGACGAATGAAACCAACGTCCTTGCTAGGAAATACAAATTTGCATAGCCAACATGAAAGAAAAGCCGATAAATAAACTTCATCCTGAATATGAGAAGGGACATTAAGCTCCTTCAAAGGATGAATGAATTTGCTGGAACGAACACGAGACTTATCAATTGAGCCAGAAGGATAGGTATTCTTATTGGATCCGTTAGACTTACCCACAGAAAAAGGTACCTTGTATCTCAAGTCATCTCGAAACCAGAAATCTACCCAATCTTGAAGGGTCATTACATGGTCACCATCAATGGTTTGACATTCTTTATGAAAGGCGATGAATAGGTACTTGCAGCTCTTTGGAAGAAATGAACGTCCTTTCTTGTCAGCTTCATTAAGTTCATCAGCAGAAGGGATGACTTCATCATAAAACATGCCAAAAATAGAAAGGCTGCTACATGATTTTAATTCCCAAAGGGATATAGATTCCTCGCCATTCGGGGTAGATAGCGTGTTGGTAGCAGGATTCCAATGGTTATAAAAAGAAAGGATAACATTTATCTGCTAGTCATATGTAAAAAGGGATGCAAAAATAGTGTCTCGAATATGTGCCCTCTCGAGGATTGGCTCGTAATGTTTCAAAATATCTTCTGTCCATTCCCAATATTTGGGAGTATACTCAAGTGCATCGGAGATTGGGAAATAATCCTTGCAAGTAGCATTTCCGTCACGTTTATGGTAGTCTAATGACGACAGATCAGCTAGAAAAGTTGTTGAATGTGGAAAGGAGGATTGAAGTTGTAAAACTGATTGAGGCAAACCACCATGACCATAAAGTTCATAAGAAGTCTCCAATGACCAGGAAGTCAAATGCTTGATGCTTTCGAAAGATCGCTTCTTAGCAAATGGACCAATGGCGGATTCATATACGCGAAGGCTTGTCCGACGATACTTCTCATCAATTACTAAGAATCTTTTAGTGGAAGAAGAAGAGTTCCTGAAAAGCACCATCTAAAAAAGAAAAGGAAATATAAAAATGCATGAATTAGATGCATATTTGAAAGAAGAGAGGGGGAACAAGATTATAAATCCCATAATATTTATATGTCCTAAAAAAAAAATCTAATGATAAAAGGTAGAGAATAAGAACTTACCTTGATCAAGAGCCAAAGAAAAGTGATGCTCCAATGTTAAGAAATTTATGATTGGCCAAAATTGATGAAAAAAAAAATAGCAACCGTGACCTTTAAGGCGCAACTCGTCAAGCACCAATGCTTGTGAAGTATTACGGCAAGAGAATTCAGATCACCCAAAGAAACCTGCAACCCTGCAATAAGAATAGATGTTAATTAATGGAAACAAGCAGACACACCAACAACTCAATCAGGCTTAGTCAAGTCTATTTCAATAACAAGTTTGCACCATCCATCATGCAGTTGCAGAAACAGATAAGGGTTGCTTTTGGTTAACACACGCATGTCAACAATATGCCTTTCCTCAACAAGGAAGCTGTTACAACTCCTCCAAATATATTTTTGGGCGTCCATATTTTTCTCTTCCAGTACAAGCTCTCTCTTTGGATGTGCCATCAAGAAACTCTGCAGTGCTCCAAGGCTTTGAAAGGAGTCCTTTCATCTAGATAACAACAGTCTTGAAACAACTTGTCCGGAGCCTGCTAAGGTGAAGTTCAAAAAAAAAAAACTGTTGTTGTCGCTGCAGCATCTAGAGTTCACCTTTACTGTCAACATAAATAAAATAGTTGCTTTCTAGTCACTGAGCAGTCACCGTCTCTGTGTCTCCATGTAATTCAACCATGGCAGATAAAATAACACATGGCCGAATGCAGTTTCACTGCGTCACTATGTAATTCAACGAATAGAGGACTGTAGATTGTCAAGTTTTCCATGTCAGCTCTTAAGACTAGGCAAATTGTTGGAAATATTTCGCTGAGCAATCACTCCTTTTTTTTTGCTTTATTCTAGGCCATGCATAATTTCACTCTTCTCCATGCGGTCAAAAATAGGAAGACGATGCAAATGCATTTATAAAAAAACAAAAAAAAAAGGGACTTGCAGTTGTAAAACAAATACTGAAGAGTTATGCCTACCTGCTAAGACCGTCGATGATGCTGAGCTGCTAAGTGGAGGCTGCACTGTTAGTGAAGAAACAGAAGTATTGCTAGGTTGAGGTTGCACTGTTAATTAAATCCAAACTTGAGCAGTACCACACTTGGTTTAATGATATCACCAATTCTGGCCGTAGATATTGACACAATCTTCACAAAGCATCAAGTTGGATATTGATTTTGAAGCAAGACGTTTGGTTACTAGGTGGATGCTACGCGGTTAATAAAAAAGCAACATGAAGTGCTGCGTGGTGGGTAACAGAAAAATAGCAATGTAATGTTCTTTTATAGCCGCCTCAGTGACTCTTTCCTAATCTAAAAAAAAGTCTTTTCTTATTCTGTGAGAGCAAGCAAAGTTGACTTCCAGTACAGGGAATTGTGTTGGTCTCTTTCTTAGTAATTCATTCACGTTGGACAATTTATTTAGAAAAGAAAGTCAATTAAACAAAGCAATTTACGTTGCAAAGTTATTTTGCTCTCTGGACATTCTTCCAGGAAAAGGTTGAAATTAATTAAGGATGGGGGCACGGTTCCCAAAGCAGTGAGAAAAGGGAGTTGCAACTTTCATAATTCATAACTTGTTGACCGCTACTCGGAATCACAAACAGATTGCGTTATTGGATTCAGAATAACGAGATCTTTAAAACAAGATGCTACAGTGACCATTTTCAGTGAAAAGAAAAATTCATGCAGCCCGGTCAAAGTGTTGGTTGCTATTCGGGTTTTGTTTGGTCATGCATATGCAGTAGTTTCAAATGAGCAATTGGACCTGAATATTCTATCATTTTTATCTGATAAATCTCAATCAAGATTGATCCATAAATTTTCAATTTTTGATTATTATATTTTATTTTCACAATAAGATTTATCTGCTTATTGTGAAAATCTAATATGATCAAATCAAATTTTAGTCGGAAATATAAAACCCTCACAACCATATTTTTCGAGACATGCCCACTTGTTCCAAAAGTAAGTGAACTTGTCTCGAGGGGGTATCTGTAGAAATACAAATTTTCTACCAATCAAATTTCACCATGTGTTATTTTATTCTTTAAAATAAAGGATAAAATAAAATTGAAATAAATGACATGGAAAACAAATGAGCCTTCAAATATTTCTTGGCCAATGAAAAGTTGACACTTGAGATGAGATATTCAAGATATTTTGTCATAAAGTAAAGATTCCGTCAATAAAGACCAACCAATAAAATTATGCCACGTGGCATTGGAAAAGGACCTGAGAGCCCCTACAGATCTCTATAAATAGAGGGCCTCAACCTAAAGGCAGGGGATTCGAGGATATACAAATTTTATTCAAGACTCTCTCTCTCTCTCTCTCTCTCTCTCTTCAAGCAAGGAAGCTCTCTCTCAAAGAGTTCTCGAGCCTCCTTCATCTACGCATGAAGTTTAACAAGAACGAAGCTCTGTTGGATCAAGCCAAAACGCCCCATAAGAGTTCTTCAACAACACTTTGAAGACAAATCAAGGTACTCTTCAAAGCATCAAACCACAACATCTCGCTTCGCAATACACGCTCAAATTCACGTTCTTGCAAAGCACAAATCTTCGCTTGATTACTCAAATAAATCAAGTCACCATACATCAAATCCAAGGGAGGAATCAAAGGATTGCCATATTCTTTTGATAGAATATATTACATAGAGATTGTACCCATTCATATATTTAATAAAATCATATATTTGTACACGTGTGCTTGTTTAATTTCAGGTGCACAAAATTATGTCTACAATTATATATTAGAAAGTACTAGATGTGGACTCGTGTTATATACTATGGGGCCGAACCATATTTCTTGGAACATTCAATCTTTCAAAACATTGTTATATCCAAATATCATTCCTTAATGAAAGTTTAGGATCAATTTATTTTTTTTTAAACTGAAATTTCTCTTTAGAAATGGCCATGCAAGTTAGAAATTTTACCGAAATTTTTAGAGTTTTCCTTGTATCAGAACTATACCAAGTTATGAACATCTTTAAATTCAACATAATCATCATCAAATCACACGGTTTAACCATCCAAGACCATATCCTACCTCAACACTACTCAAATCTCCCATACTTTTAATTTCCATAATTTATCAATCAGTATGTGTGTGCGTGTGTCTAAAATGATTAATTTCATGATTAATGTAAAAGATTCTATTAATTATATATGGACAACAATATTACAAAATAACCTCTAAGAAATAAATCAATCATGTGTTGCAGTATGTGATGGACCTATATATATACAATAATAAAATGATAATTAATTCATCACTTCCCTTTATAAGTAATATCAATATAATAAAAAATTATGACTCACAATTATAGCTAGTTATCATCAAACTTTTTATTTGCAAACTCTTTTACTTTTATTTGATAATCTTCATTTAATTAACATTCTAGTTGTAACACCATTCCATATTAGTAAATAAATTGTTTTATTATTTTTCTTTTTAATTATGAAAATAATCATCCTTGACTTTCACCCCACCATGGCAACCAACAAATCCCTGGAATCCTTTTTATTTTAGAAACAACATACATTGACTTCCTTTTCCTAAGAAAGCATCAAATATTAGTTTTCATCCACTCATGAATACCAAATAATCATTGGCTTCCTTTCCATAATGGAAGCAACATACATTGGCTTTGTTTATTAAAAAAGCAACAGACATTGGTTTTCATTAATCATGAAAGCAACATAATCATTGGCTTTTTTTTCCAAATGGAAGCAACATACATTGACTTTCTTTATTAAGAAAGCAACAGACATTGGTTTTCATTAATCATGAAAGCAACATAATCATTAGCTTCGTTTCCATAATGAAAGCAACATAATTCTTGATTTTCTTTATATATCTCTTCCTTGGGCATAATTATCACATTAACTCCATATATCATTTACGTTTCCCATTTAGAAGAGGATTTTTCAATTAACGTGAGAGGGCAAAAATAAATTATATAATAAAAAAGACTAAGGTGCATGAATACCTACTTGGTGTTTAAACTATGACACCTTGTTGTTGTCCTGCTATCGCAAACTCTTCTAGAAATAAAGATTCACATGTCATCAACAATTCCATTAACACCAAAAACTTCATTTCAATTCTTATTATATCCAAATTTTAACTTACTAAGTAGAATAAATTTCTTGATCCTTCACACTTGTACACATTATTTTTCATTTTTTTTTATATAATTTTAATAATTTCAAATTCTATATCAATGGTACTTCCATGCAAAGATTAGAGATTGGTCATTTTTTTGTTAATTCAATTTAATCCCCTCATAACATTATTCAATGTTTCAATCATAACTAGAGTTTTAAAACTCAGTTTTAAGTGTGGTTGGCCTCTTTAGAAAAGTAAGACAACATGATACAACTTTATGAAGGGTGATGAACTCAGTTCTACCATTTATACATCGAAATGCACCCATTTCAGCAGCATGTGAAAATTATCTAGTAGCATCTAGTTAGACATTTCTTCAATTTTAACCCCATAACTGGAGTTTTATAACTTCAATTTAAGTAAGACCAATTGCATTTGAAAGATGGCATCCACATCTACAACTTTTATGAGGGAATATATTTTAAATTCTATCATTCTTAAGCCTAGTTTTCTGCTGAAAGTTCAATGATAAAACTACCATATTTTTGGCTTAACAACTTAACAAATAAGTGTTTTTTGTGTTTCCCTATCATTAATGATAACCAATTCCATTCAGTACGCCTTATAACACTATCAAGTATATATATCTTACCTCAATCAACTCACTAATTCTATCTTTATTCAATCATTTCTTGTTATAAGCAAACATCATTTCATCAATAACAACATCAAAAAAGACAACCAAAGCTCATAATCACAACTTCCATAACACTAACATATTCAATTTATCTCATAACACATGATCATACAATTTAATCCTTTTAAATGCATTACTTACCCTTAATAGATGATGATTCAAGAGAAAGATGTAAGAAGAAACCAAGTTTTCCTCACTTCCTCTAAAAACCCTCAATTTCAAGCTCACTCTCTTTTCAACACCTTGAATATTTTGTTTTTTGTCTCTAAAAATCTCTTAAGTCTATGTTTTTCTTAGTGATTGAACAAAAAACTTGGAAGAATTTCATGGATTCTATACCTCTTTTAATCTTTCTAGAATGTTCAGCCAACTTGGCTTCCTTTAAAAGCCAAGACTTCTATTTTTTTTAATTACAAATTTTCTTTTTGACTTAAACCATTTATTTCTAAGTAAATTTCCTTCTCTTGATTCTATCATTTGTTTATTCTAAATCCAAGTTGAGTTATTTCAACTTTCAATGAATTATATGACATATTCATTTTTATTCCAACCTCTCCAATTTGTCATCTTCCCAACAAAATAAATATTTATTCCACTCATTTAGTATAATATTGTTCTTACTACCTGCATGAATTATGTCTAAGGGTTTACAATTTTCCCATCTTTATAAAAATATCATCCCTGGAATTTGTGTTCATACCTTTTTATGAAAATAGTTTTGAATGTTTTTTCATCATTTTTACTCTCTTTCCCAGGTTTCTTCTTCAATTTTGGAACTTTGCCATAATATTTTCACCAAAAAAACCTTCTTATTCCTCAATTTCTTTACACTGCGGTCCAAGATTCTCACTAGTTGTACCTCTATAGTTAAATCTTCTTTGATTTCTATAGGAACTTATGGCAATACTCTTGATCCAACTCTGCTTTTTGAAGTAGTGATACATTGAATACGTCATGCATCCTTGCCAAATATGAAGGCAATGCTAACTTATAGATAATGAGACCAATTCTTTCAATAATTTTAAAAAGACCAACATATTTGAGAGCTAATTTGCATTTCATCTCAAAACAAACAATGTTCTTCTATGGTGTAACCTTTAGGAATACTTGATCCCCCACCATAAATTTCAATGGTCTTCTTTGATTGTCCGTGTAACTCTTTTATTTATCTTGTGCTTCTCTCATCCTTTCCTATTTTAACCTCACTTTATCATTATTTATTTGCACCAATTCTGGTCTTAGAAGTTTACTCTCACCCACTTCATCCCATCATACAGAAGTTTGATATTTTCTTCCATACAATGCTTCATAAGGAGCCATACCAATAATAACCTGGTAACTATTGTTGTATGAAAATTCCACCAATGACAAATGTTATTTCCAGTGTCCCTCAAATACTAGAATACAGGACCTTAACAAATCTTCTAAGATTTGAATGGTTCTTTCAGACTAACCATTTGTCTGCGGATGAAAAACAATGCTTAAGTTCAACTTTGTGCCTAAAACACGTTGTATACTTGATCATAATCTTAAAGTGATATGTAGGTCTTTATCAGAGATTATGGATACTGGAACCTCACGGAGTTGAACCATTTCATTAACATACAATCTAGCTAGTTTATCAATAGAATCATTTATTCTCATCGATAAGAACAAAGTAGATTTAGTTAATTGATTCACAATCACTCAAACTGCATCATTACCCTTCTTACTTCTTGGTAAACCAAAGATAAAATTGATTGTGATATTCTCACTTCCATTCTAGAATCGAAAGAGGCTGTAATTTTCTAGAAGGTCATTTATGTTCCACTTCTACTTGCTGTCATACTATATATTTTGCTATATATTCAGTTGTTTCTCTTTCCATCTTTGGCCACCAGTAATTCTCTTTTAGATTCCTATACATCTTGGTACTTCCAGGATGAACTGCAAGTCTGGACTTGTGTGCCCCACTAAGAATTTCTTCTTTTAGAGCTCTAGAATTTAGTATACAAATCATTTTTTTTTCATTGCTACCATTTCATTTTCCAATATACCAAACAGTGAATTCTTTTCCGACTTTATTATCCTTTTTGTCTTTAATAACTTATTATCGATTTTCCAAGTTTTTAGAATTATATTTCTCAACAGTGGTTGTACTATCAATTTTTTTAGAGTGATCCCTTTACTCCCATACTCAACTATACTCTGCACTTAGCCAATTCTAGAAGTTCCTTTTTGTCTCCAGCTACTACACCAATAATCATTGTCTTATTTTATCGACTTAGGGCATTAACTATCACATTTGCTTTTCTAGGATAATAATCGATAATACAATCATAATCTTTTATCAGTTCTATCCATCTCACCTGCCTCGCATTTAACTCTTTTTATAACATCAAATACTTTAAACTTTTATGATCAGTGAAAATATGTACTTGAGTGCTATATAAATAATGCCTCTATATTCTTAATGTAAACGTTACAACTGATAAATCCAAGTCATGTACCAAAATAATTCATTTCATGTGGCTTTAATTAACTAGAGGTATAGGCAATTTACCTTATCATGTTGCATTAGCACATAACCTAGACCTTTAATGGAAACATAACTATAAACCACAAATCTTTTTTGTCCCTCTAGAAGTATTAATATGGGAGTTGAAGTCAATCTCTTCCTCAATTTTTAGAAGCTCTCATAATCTTTTGACCATTCAAACCTGACTTCCTTCCTTCCTAGTCAATGAGGAGGCTATAATCAAAAACCCTTCTATAAAGGTTCCATAATATCCCACTAGCAAAAAAAAAACCTATGAATTTCAATCACATTTATAGGTTTTTTCCATTTTAAAACTACTTCTACATTTTTAGGATCAACATATATACCATTTTTTAATATCACATGTCCCAAAAATACCATCTCATTCAACTAAAATTCACACTTATTCGATTTGGCATATAACTTATTTATCCTCAAAGTCTCCATTGAAATTCACAAAAGTATATCAAGATGCCGTCTATAAACACTACCACAAACTAATCCAAATAAGGCTTAAAAAATCTATTCATTAAGTCCATAAATATTACTAGAGCATCAGTTAGCCTAAATGGCTTTAATAGGAACTCGTAATGGCTATAACAAGTCCTAAAAGTTGTCTTTTATATATCTTGATCCTTGATCTTCAATTGATGATATCCTGATCACAGATCTATATTTGAGAATACTTATGCTCCCTTGAGTTGATCAAATAAATCAATCATAGGAAGCAAATATCTATTCTTTATGGTCACCTTATTCAACTACCTATAATCAATACAAAGCTGAAGAGTACCATCATTGTTCTTTACGAACAAAACAAAGGGCTCTCTAAGGTGAAGTATTGGGCTGAATAAGTTTTTTTTTTTTTTAACAATTCATGTAGTTGTACCTTCAACTATATTAATTAAACAAGGGCCATTTTGTGCAGGACCTGGGAAATAAGTGTAGTGCTTGGCAACACCTTTATAGTTACCTCAACTTCTCGTTTATGAGATAATCTGATAACTCCTCAGGAAATACATCAGGATATTCTCATATGATTGGATTTTTTAAAACTTATTTCCTCTCTTTTGGACATCTTTTAAAATGCTAGGAAAGCTTCACACAATTTTATTATTAATTTCCTAGTAGTCATCATTGAAATCAACTTATTAAACACCACATTTTCCTCCCTTGTAAATTCCTCCCCATTACCATTTAATATTCTAAGAATAATTATCTTAACATAACAATTCATCTTAGCAAGATACATACTTAGCTAGGCCATCTCTAAAATTATATCAAAATCTAGCATATCTAGTGATATTAAATCTACCTTTAACTCATAACCCTTTATCAAAATAGTAAACCCCTCATAAACATCTTTTATTTCCACTTTCTTCCTTAAATGTGTACTAATAAATAACCCCCTCACTATTTTTCTTCCATGTACATTCAATTTATTGAAAAATTTACAAGATACAAAAGAGTGTGTCGCTCTTGGATCAAATAATGTATAACCTTTCTGAGTATTACAATGATCATACCTACCACCATATCTAAAAAGGCTCTAACAACAATCTAATTCATATAATATACTCTGCCCTGAGTCTTGTTACCATGTCCTTGGCTTGAACCTTACTAGTACCAACTCTTGATTGGGTAGGTCTTATCTACTCTCCACCGGGCTTATTTATTGTCTCTGACCACTATTGACTTGATGCCAAAGTCCTATTTGTGCAATTTCTCTTGAAATGCCCATATTCTCCACATAAATGACATCTCTCTTTCGAATATGAACACATTCTCCAGTGATGACCCTCCTACCTACAAATAAAACACTCCTTATAGTCACCCCACAATCTCCAACATGAAACCAACCATAAATATCACAATGTGGAAAGGTAAATGATCTCTAAGTAGCAGTCCTTAATGAATTGCCACCTTATGCTACTCCAACTCTACCTCTACTAGGAGTAAATCCTCCCATGTTATACTAAGAAAATCTACCAATTGATCCTCTCATATTGGGACCCCTTCCCCTAAATAATTATCCCTGGCGAAGCCTACCTCCTTCTTTTTTAGAAAGAGGTGGCTTACCTGCAAAACATTCAAGCTCCTTTCTCTTCCCCAAATCTATTTGACCCCGTCTCCTAAAAAAAGCTCCTCCTCTCCTATCACATTGACCCCATATAAATTCTTTATTTATACATTTCCCCCACATGTTTGCTTTATTTATATTTTACCCCACTAAAGTCTTTCTTTCTAGTAATTTAATTCTATACCATTTTTTCTCATTCAATTTCATCTTTTTTTTTTAATTAGAGTTTTCTTTGGACTTAAATCGTTTGTTTCCGGGTAAATTTCATTTTCTTGATTCTATCATACACATTTTTATTTCAACTTTCATTGAATTATATGACATACATATTTTTATTTCAACCTCTCTAATTTGTCATCTTCCCAACAAAATAAATATTTATTCAACTCATTTAGTATAATATTGTTCTTACTACTTGCTTAAATTCTATCTAGGGGTTTATATTTTTTTTCTATAAAAAAATGATACTCTAGTGCCACAGGTGTGTTTTAAAGAAGAAGAAGAAAAAAAATCATAACTTGGGTTATAGACTTGACTAAGTCAAATAAGTTGGTTTTATTTTAAGTAGATAATAAAAAAGAGGCATCAACAACAGATAGACTAAATAAAAAAACAATTCTACAATAACTCGAGAAAAAAATATTTTTTGAAAAGGGAAAAACAATGAAACACAATTCTTAGCGGATTAAATACGGAACAACAAAATAGGGTAAAAAAAACAAAAAAAACTAGTCTGATTTAACCCGAGCTGACATGACAAACATATAGCTTAGATTATAAAGGTCGAGGCAATTCAACAACCTAAGTCATGAGATGAGAAGCCAATATTTTTTTAAAAATCAATGTCAAATAATGAGATCAAAAAGAAAAAAAAAAGAAAAAAAAAGATATTAACCGGTGCTAGCTTCTTAAATTAGAAGCACCCTATATGGAAAACACAACGGGACTCAATTCCCAACCAATTTTATGTTGAAGGAGAAAATTAGAAGAAAAAAAAAATCCAATCACATAAAAAGAATAAAAAATAGCAATTAAAAGATTGACGATCAAAATTAAAACAAAAATAGACCAGAGGACAACTAAGTTTTTTTAATATTAGGATTGAAAAAAATTCAAAGAAATGAGGACTATACTAAAAAAATAACACATGAAAAATTTAGATTAATTAAATAAAAATAAAAACTTCACAAAAAGGTCAAGAACAAAAATTAAAAATCAAAAGAATAAGAAAAATATTCTGAAGACAAAACAAATTGAGGGGCAACTTTTAAAATTTGGAGGGTTAGATGCCAAAATAAAGGTCCATTCAAGACAAGCCGATCAAGGATAGATGAGTTGTTGAGACACTTCAAAAACTTACATGAAAGCCATTGTTTGTCCATGCACCACCCACAGGTGCGACCATTCTTTACGCATTGATGCATGCAACGCATGCTTCAACCACTTTTATATATATATATATATATATAATATTTATTATATAAACAAAGGACAAATTTTCTCCTCAACCTAATAATAAAAAAAAAAACCAAGGTGATATTATAAATATCTCTAGATGAGAAAGGCTTTTTATTGGGTTGAAAGAGCATAACAATAACGAAACTGGACATTAAAAATTAAAAATTCAGAATTGACCTTATACCCCCAACATAAACTTTTTTGGTACTAGACTAATTTTGTACTTTAATTGTTCAAAAACAAAAAAAGAATCCTATTACCCTTATCATTAATTAAGTCAAATTTATTTGTCATAAAAGTAAAATTATAATTTTACTATTACAATCTACCATGCCATTTGGTTTAGAGTCACGGTAAATAACACACCCTTCTATTTTAATGTATTTTGTTAGAATATAGAGAAATTATGGAGCACATAATCAATTAAAGAGAAAAATAGATTAATTGAAGATCTCAATCAAAATAAATTAAAGGAAATTAATTTTTTCTTACAATAATTAATTTGATTTGTTTTCTTTTTTCTTCTATTGTATGTCTATATAAACAATTATATTTAATAATATATGCTAGCTTCTTAAACCAGAAGCACCCCATATAAAAAAACAACGAAATTCAATTCTTAACAAATTAAATATTGAAGGAAAAAATTAAAAAAAATCCAATCACACAAAAACAATTAAAAAATTAAAGATCAAAACTGAAACATAAATAGATTAGAGGACAACTAAGATTTTTTTTATATTGGGATTGAAAAAAAATCAAAAAAATGATAATTAAACTAAAAAATATGAAAAATTAAGATTAAAAACTAAAATTAAATAAAAATAAAAACTTCACAAAACAATCAAGGACAAAAATTAAAAACAAAAAAAACAAAAAAAAGAATTTGAAGGCAAAAGAAATTGAGGGGCGATTTTTGAAATTTGAAGGGTTAGATGCCAAAATAAAAATCCATTCAAGACATACACCTATAAGGGTAGATGGGTCGCCAAGACCCTTCAAATAGCTATAAAAAAGCCATTATTTAGCCGCGCACCTCTAAAAAATAAGGCCATTCTTTACACAATGATGCGTACAATAGATGCTCCAACTGTTTTTTATAATATTTATTATATAAACAAAGTACAAATTTGTCTCTCAATCCAATCAACAATGAAAAAAAATAAAAACCAAGGTGATACGGTAAAAATATCAATGGATGAAAGGGCATTTTTTTTTTTGGCTGAAAGGGCAGTGGCGGAACTAAGGGGAGGCCAGCAGGGGCCCGGGCCCCTGCAAATTTTTTTTTTTTTAATATAATAAATAATAAACTTTTAATATTAAATTATTATTTTATTAGTTATATTTGATATTAATATTGTATCTCCGTATCTCTATATAAAAGGCCAACTCAGCTTTTTAATTTTATTGTTTTCCTTTACCGTGTCTTCCTTTTTCTTCTTTGTTGCAAGACTGCATCCCTAATACTCTAATAGACTGCATCCCTAACCTAATAATATAAAGCACAAAAGTTAAAGCAAAGCTGCTGCCAATTAATTCTTCATCAAGGTAATTTTTTTTTATTTTTTATTTTTATGTTTGTTAAGAATATATATATATATATATATATATATATATAATTCTGCTTTTTTTTTTTTCAAATCTACTAGTTTTACCGTTTTTTATTTCTTGTTATAGTGAATATTGTTTTTTCTAATTAATTGGATATATTTCATGGGTTTGTTTGTTTCGATTATACTTGGATTTTTTTATATTTTGTTTTTAACAGAGCCACCAAAATTATCAATTTTTTCTTACATGTACCTTATTATCACCAGGTCCAATATACAATTAGACACGATCTTTAGCCAAATTGAGTTCTTTGAAGAGCGTCTACCCAACTTTGATTCAGTGTAAGTTTTCTTATTTAGGAACCAGTAATCCCATTTTTTAATGTTAGATATGCTTTTATATATCAATTTCTTTTTTTAATATGTTAATTTTACTTTTATATGTTAGTGTTATTTACATGTAAAATTTTAGTTTTGGTTCTGATTATTGCAACAACACATCGTTATTTGTATTTATTTTTTAAATAGGAAACAATAAAAATTTATGATGTTTTGATTGTAGGTTGAACCATGAACAAAATAAGAAGAATTGATTCTTTTTTTGAGAAAAAAAGGAAAAATATTGATAACTCACAGCCTAGTGAATCAACTCCAATGTGTAATGTTGAAGTTATGGTTGAACAACCCCAATGTGCTTCAGTTTATGAAGAACCTGCATTGATTAATGAGCAGCCTCCAACTAGAATTGACACTACTCATCTGATTAGAGATCCAAGCAATCGTCCTCAAATTTGGGAATACCCGGTTAATCAACAAGATGAAATTAGAAGGGCATACATTAATTTGGGGCCATATCAACCTTTGATGTCTGAATATCCGCTGACTGGTAAAAACATCCTCGTCGATTTCAGTCTCATTGGTTCAAAAGTTATCCATGGCTTGAATATTCAGAGAAAAATACTGCATTTTGTTTCCCTTGCTATCTATTTTCAAGTAAGTCATCTGGAAAGCCAGGATCAGACACATTTACTGTTAAAGGATTCAATTGTTGGAAGAAAGTTAATGATGGGGAACGATGTGCTTTTTTAACTCATATGGGAAAAAGTCCGAATTCAGCTCATAGATTTGCTACCAGGTGCTTGGAAAATTTAAAACATCAGTCATGTCATATTGAGAAGGTAGTTAAGAGGCAAACTACTCAAGAAATTCTAAATAATCGATTGCGTATTAAAGCTTCAATAGATATTGTTCGTTGGCTCACATTTCAAGCATGTGCTTTTAGAGGACATGATGAACGTCCAGAATAAAAAAACCGAGGTAATTTTCTTGAAATGTTGAAACTTTTAGCATTATACAATGAACAAGTAGGTGCTCTTGTTTTGGATAATGCTCCACAAAATGCTAAATACACCTCGCATCAAATTCAAAAAGAAATTTTGCATGTCTTTGCTAGAAATGTTCAGTCTTCAATTCGTCATGAGATTGGTGATGCAAGATTTTGTTTAATTGTTGATGAAGCTTGAGATGAATCCAGAAGAGAGAAAATGGCCCTTGTTATAAGGTTTGTTGATAGAAGTGGATTTATACGAGAACGATTTTTGGATATAGTTCATGTCAAAGATACAACTACTTCAACTCTTAAGAAAGAGATTTCCTTTATTTTATCTCATCACAATCTTGATGTTCAAAATATTAGGGGCCAAGGGTATGATGGTGCTAGTAATATGCGTGGAGAGTGGAATGGATTGCAAGCTTTATTCATTAATGATTGCCCTTATGCATATTATGTACATTACTTAGCTCATCAATTACAATTGGTTTTTATTGCTGTAGCTAGAGAAATATCTGATGTTCACACTTTCTTTCAGAACTTGATTTTTATTATTAACATTGTTAGTGTTTCTTGCAAGCGTAATGATGAATTACGGGCTTTTCAAGCAGCTACAATTGAACATTTAGTTGATATTGGTGAGATTGAAACGGGTAAAGGAGTTAATCAAGTAGGTGGTTTGCAACGACCTGGAGATAGCAGATGGAGTTCGCACTTCAAATCAATTTGCAGTTTGATAAAAATGTATGGGGCAACTTGCTTGGTTCTTGAAAACATCTCTTTAGATGGATCTACTTATTCTCAACGTGGTGATGCGGCCTTTTCATTTAAGTTGCTAATGTCATTTGATTTTGCATTCATCTTGCATATAATGAAAAAATGTTATGGGAATTACTGATGTGCTTTGCCAAGCTTTGCAACAGAAATCTCAAGACATTTTAAATGCTATGCATTTGGTGACTACCACAAAGACTTTAATTCAGAAGTTAAGAGATGATGGCTGGGAAACTCTTTTAGAAGAAGTGACATCATTTTGTAAGCATCAAGACATTGAAGTTCCTGATATGGATGCTTGTTTTTCTAGTGTGGGACGATCTCGCCGTAAAACAGAATCAATAACAGTTGAGCATCACTATCGAGTTGATATATTTACATCTATTGTTGATCAACAGTTGCAAGAGCTAAATAATAGATTCAATGAGCAGGCGATCAAGCTTCTTAAGTTGAGCACAGCTTTAGATCCTAAAAATAATTATAAATTATTCAGTGTTGAAGATATATGCTTACTTGTTGACAAGTTCTATCCTGAAGACTTTTCTGACCAAGAAAAAACTCATTTGAGATTTCAGTTGCAGCATTATGAGCTTGATGTACCCAATCATCCAAAGTTAAAGAATATGTCATCGATTGCTGAATTATGTCAAGGATTGGTTGAAACAGAAAAATCAACAATTTATCCACTCGTTGACAGGTTGATTCGACTTATTTTGACTCTTCCTGTTTCGACAGCAACTACTGAACGAGCTTTTTCAGCGATGAAGATTGTTAAAACAAGACTTCGCAATCGGATGGAGGATGATTTTCTTGCAAATTATTTGATTGTCTATATAGAAAAAGAAATTGCTGAAAGATTCACAAGTGATATGATAATTGATGATTTCTACTCTATGAAAGAACGACGAGCACAATTAAAATAAATATGTAAGAATCATTCTTTATTATTTTTTACTTTATTTCAAAGTTTTATCAAACATAAATAATGCATCGCTTTAGCTAATGTTTCTTATATATTTTGTATGTTTATATTTGATAGGTACAAAGACCAACAAAATTAAAGTGATGAATACATTATGAAGATGAAATTAACTTCATAGCTTTGACTCAATTTGGTATTGTTTTAAACCTCTTATCTTATACAAAGATTGTTATATATTTGTAGTTACTTTTTTGAATAAAACTAAATCATGTAGTTTTTTTTATATATAATTCATGTATAATAAATTAAAAAAATTATATATTTTTATATTATTTTGGCCCCCCCTATCAAATAATCCTAGCTCCGCCCCTGTGAAAGGGCATAACAATAATGAAACTGCACATTAAAAATTTAAAACCCAAAACTGACCTCATACGAATGCATAAACTTTTCTTGGTTAAAAAATAAAATAAAAAATCCTATTACCACTGATCTAAAATTTATTTGTCGAAAGTAAAATTATAATTTTACTATTATAATTTACCATGCCCTTTGATTTGGAATTACAGTAAATAACACACCCTTTTATTTTCATATATTTTGTTAGAATATAGAGAAATTATGGAGCACATAATCAATTAAAGAGACAAATAAATTAATTGAAGATCTCAATCAAAATAAATTAAAATAAATTAATTTTTTCTTACAATAATTAATTTAATTTTTTTCCCCTTCTATTGTATGCTCTATATAAACAATTATATTTCATAATCTAACTCCATCAAATCAATATAATTGTACTATATTTTTGTTATCATTTTAGATCCCCCTAGAATCTGGAAAAACTAGATTCACATGTTTCTGACAAAGCATTAATAAGACCACAGCACCCTTGTAATCCCTCATTAATAACTGCCACTACTTTCTCACATCTCTGTTTCTTGTTGAACTTGTAAAAGAAAAACAGAAACAGAGTTGGTGTGGTGTATGCCTGCAGACAGCGACTTGCCCATCTCTTTGGTTATGACTGTTTCCCAAAGTGCTCAGCTTTAATACAATACCATCATCCATACTCGCTCCATCGCTCAAAGCTTCAATTTTTGAAGCAATCAGGAAGAGCAGAAACCCTAGCAACCCATCGTCACCATCACCATCATCCTTCTTCATACAAAAAAAATTAATTAATAAATAAATAATGACTGCTCTTAATCTTCGACAACCACCACCAGAGGATGAATGGGTTCACACTTATCTAAAATTGCTTCCTCAATGGAAACCTCTTGCTCTTTCTCACCAGGTACCTTCCTCTTAATAACAATTACGTCTTTTTTTTCCCCCCATTCATTTCTCTTGTTTCTTGGAGTTCCATGCAGAATTCAAGTTTTATTAATCTAGTTTTTGTTGCAAGATGAAGAATATGAATCTTTCTTTCCTTCCTTTTGTTAATATATTTTGCCTTTTGGGTTCTAAATATTGTGAATTTTCAGTTGTCAAGATTAAGTTTGCTATAGCTAAATTCAAATTTAGAACATTTCTCAATTTCTTACAAGAAGTTCATCCTGGGAATCACGATAAGGGGTATTTCTGTGTCCCAATGTAAATTATAGAGTGCAAGTTTGAATTTTTCCATCTGGGTTCAGTTCACTGAAGATTTTGGGCCACTTCAGTGCATGAGTGATTGCCGTTTATATCATTTTTATTTTATTTCTGATGTTTTAATTTCCTTGGCAGTCAATGATACCGATTTCAATATCTAGAGTTAATCAATTTGATGCTGCGAGATTGGACATTGAAATGTCAGCTATGTTAAAGGAACAATTGGTTAAGGTCTTTTCTCTAATGAAGGTATGGTTTTTGGTTTTAATTTGCGAAGCTGATTTTAGTGAACATGTTGATATTATGCTGCTGGTGTCAATCTTTAATTTGATTCTTCCCTTTATTGGGATTAGCCAGGGATGTTATTTCAATATGAGCCGGAACTTGATGCTTTCCTTGAGTTTCTCATTTGGAGGTTCTCTATCTGGGTAGATAAGCCTACTCCAGGAAATGCTCTCATGGACCTGAGGTACAGAGATGAACGTGCAATGGAGTCAAGAGGAAAAGGTAGGCAGGTCTGCGCATTACTGTAATGCTTATGGTGTTGATTTAAGAGAGTAGCTCAGTATTAGGTGATTGTTTGACTGATAGATTGTCCTCAATGGCTATGTTGCTTATGCAGATTTAGAAATGAAATACATGCCTTCTTTACAAATTTTGATTACATATCTTGATAGTATGTTTGGGAATGATTGGAAGGGATGGGATTATTGGGGGGGGGGGGGAAGGAAGGGAAATTAATTACCCTTATATTTTTTTGGATTCCAAAGTGGGAATGTAAATTAATTCTCTCTTGTTTGTTTAATGGATGTTAGGGAAATGCATTAGTTACAAGTTTACGCGGCTCCTTTTAGGGTGGAAGGGTGAGATTGTTTTTTTTATTAAGTAATGAGGTTATAACAGGGAGTTAAGAAAGCAATTCCTTTCCTTTCCATTGACCACAAAATTTGGGGCAGACATTTTAATTAGAATGAGGGGTTAATTCCTGGCCTAGGTTCCTCTTCTCCTCCTATTAAATTAAAGCAGAACAAGTAGAAAACTCCTGCCCCAGTTTTTTCCCTACATTTCCATCCACTTCTTTCCGAAACTAATTTTAAGTGATGATTGTATAAATTTTCTAAATTCTGTGATGCACTTCTAGTTGATTATTAAATTAAAGATGTGGCTTGCTTCTTGGATATCACTATTTGCACTCAGTCATTATAAATTGAACTTCAATTAAAACAGAAGTTCCCTGGCTTTATATATATTTTGATGGTTCTCCTTTCTTGTTGAACCGGAATACATATTCAAATGTATCTAACTTTCACTTTGAGTACTGCTGGTTTTGTAAATGCTCTTCTGGAAAATGAAATGGATGGACATGACTGCTATGTCTATTTTTCTCCTGTAGAACTGTTAAATAAATTTTAACATTTTTGTAAATGTTCTTTATAAAATGTGATTCCCTTTTCTGAGGATCATGTGGGAATTGAAGAAGTATGTGATCTGTTTTCCCCTTTGAAATGATATTCCATGCATTTTCACAAATGGATCTGTTCTTTTATATATATATATATATATATATATTCTCACTGAACTTTCATATCTGACATGCAAAGGAGCGAAAGGCCCAAGAGACGTGTTTTAAATTCTAGCTGAGGAAGGCACATATGAAGTTCCCTGATAATTCTTCATGTCAGCATTACTTCACCCTCTTTAATATTCTAACTTCCACTTGGTGTGTTTTTTTGCTTATAGTTAGAACAGGTTTGGAAGGACCTGGACTCACCATTGCACAGAAAATTTGGTATTGCATTGCCACTGTTGGTTGTCAGTACACCTGGGCTCGCTTACAGTCATTCTCTGCTTTTCGTAGATGGGGTGATTCTGAACAGGTACAACTATCATTAGTGTTGTTGGTTTTTTTTTTTTTTTTTAAAAAAAATCTTCTAAAGAACAATTCTCTGAAATAGCAGTGAATATTGAAAAGTACTTATTCTTTGTGTATTTTTCAGAGGCCACTGGCAAGGCGTGCATGGATTTTGATACAACGTGTCGAGGGAATTTATAAAGCTGCTTCATTTGGCAACCTACTAATATTTCTTTACACAGGACGGTATGTTGTATATTGTTGTTTCATGAATATTAATTTCCATTAGCATTAGTAGCATGAAGTGAGGCTGTGGTATGTTGTATATTGTAGTTTCTTGAATATTAATTTCCATTAGCATTAGTAGTATGAAATGAAGCTGTGCATGTAAATGTAAATTCTCTTTGTAAGAGAGGAAACACACACAACTATTTGGGGAAATGCATATTCAGTTATTATTTGCTTGTTTAATTACAATATCTGCTCTTTTCCTGTCAGCCTAATACGATGATCAAATGGATTGATTACTATCACGAGATATCATGATGGGAGAATCCATTAAGATTATTCACTTAAATCACATAATTGGATTTGATGATTCTTTAAATTTATTTCTTGTTTTAATGCAGATTTAGAAACCTCATTGAAAGAGTCTTGCAAGCAAGGCTTGTCTATGGAAGCCCTAATATGAACCGAGCAGTTAGCTTTGAGTACATGAATCGCCAGTTAGTGTGGAATGAATTTTCGGTAACTAATTTTTCTTTAGCATGTTATGTCCTTTTTAGATCAGCATCTTTCTCCCACCTTTGGATGATCTATTGTTTCTTTTGTTATGATATTTTAGATCAGTATCTTTCTCCCACTTTGGATGATCTCTTCTTGCTGTTGTTATGATATGATATGTTTTGTCTTCCCTTAGTGTTTGAATTCTTTAATTATTAATATCCAATAACACAAAGGGCAAGGAAATAGTGTGGGTTTTTCAAGCGTTGTATGAAGTGTCTTTGTCTTGCACTTCTCAAGTGCTGTATTAGTCTGTGATGCAATGTTAGTTTGGTCCATAACTATCCCTCCTTAACTACTCACATTTGGGTTTCTTTCATTGAAGTTGGATCCCCAGGAAATTTTGCATGCGAAGTTATCGGTTATAACTTTTTGAATCTGTTAATATTTTTAACTAGGTTTTAGTAAATTACTTTTCAACTGGATAATATAGGGACCAAAGTCGAACTCCATGAGTTCACATACGGTGACCAGGATGAGGCTTGTTTGTAGATGGATCAAGGAGGAAAGAGTAAAGGTTAAAAGAATAAATGATTAAGATTTATTACAAGCTCTATTTGGAGTTTCCAAAAGGATGGCCCTTTACCTAGAAACTTTGCACCTTTTGTACCACTATTAATTTTTGGATTGTGTTTGTGCAAACATAATTAAACATGATTATTTTGTATCCCTCACAAAAAAGGATAACCATTGGTCGGGGTTATGTCTCATAGTGAACAAACACTAATCTAGCAATTATAGGCTCACAATTTATTGGAAGCCACAGTTTTCAACAAGGTAACTATTGATTGTACTTCTTGTCTTTGCGTTGGAATCAATGAGCGATCATGATAAATTGGTTGAACACATCCCTTATTGTATGTTCATGAAGACAATGTAGACAATATATTGGGTAAGCTATATTCCAACCCTTGTAGATTCTGCAATGCTCTACTTCAACCCAGTTTAAAATTTCCCAATGTCAACCTTAGAGTTTCAAAAGAGTTTCCATATGCCCCTTTAGCATTAAATAACTAATGGAAACTAGTGACAGGACTTCTTTTGAATTCTTTGTTAAGTATATTTGGACTTTCAAGGGTTTTGTGGAACACTATCACATTTATGATGTTATGGGAGTAAAAATTAAGAGAAAAATAAGAAAAGAATGACAGCAAAAAACTAGAAAAGGTAAGCATTCCATGAGATGCTGTTAGCTATTCAACAGCTAAGGGCCAAATTAGAACTTTTTTGGAACTGTAAAGTTAACAGTGAAATTTGATCTATATGGCTGGAGTGGATGGCTAAATCTACAGGGGTAAAAACAGTTTACCCCAGTATGATCAATAAATCTGCGTTCTGTGCGAGTGACCAACTTCAAGATGTATCCTTTATTCGTGTTTTACTCGTACTTTTCTTAGTTTCTTTGAATTGACATTGTTATGCTGTCTCAATTCTCATTGGTAGTTGTGTTAATAGAGCATACTATCTTAGTTATGTGAATTAACAGTTAGTGAGAATGCTGTTTCATTCCCAAAAAGATTGTATTTCCGAAGCAGAACCTTATTAAACAGATAAACATTGTTACTAGACATGACTGGAGCTGTCTCTTTTAGCTGCTGTTTGAATTGCCAAAGTTTATGTACCAGCCATAATACCATCTGCGCTAATAAATGTGGTCCTTCTTTGGCTTATCTGCAGGAGATGTTGCTGCTACTTCTACCTCTTCTTAACTCCTCGTCTGTTAAAAAATTTCTTAGCCCATTTTCAAAGGATAAATCTTCAAGCTCCAAAGTAGATGATGATACTTGTCCAATTTGCCAGGCAATTCCAACAATTCCATTTCTTTCTCTTCCCTGTCAGCACAGGTATACAACTGCTTTCTCCTTTGCTTTGATTAAATCAACTTTTAAGAACCACTTTTGTCGTACGGCTAGGGCTTAAACAATGTAGATCATTTTCCACCATTTTTTTTACACACTGCATGAGAAAAGCCTAGGGCATAATTATGATTTCCCCATCCTTGTAAGCCTACTGGCTTTCGTCGCAAATACTGCAAATTTCCAAAATCCTTAGCATTGCCCTTCTCTGGGCATGCTTGGCTCAAATTTTGTTGTACCACACAGGCCAAGTCTACTTTCTGATTTATTTCTCTCCTTAACACATACCACCACAATCAGATGTTTGGATATGATATTTTTTGCTAACTTAATCAGTTTTGAAGTACCTTTTCCAGCGTGGCTGAATTTCCAGAATGTGTTTCTCTACCCCCTCCCCTAAAATCTGATTTTTTTTTTTCCTGCTGGTAGGTACTGCTACTACTGCCTTAGAACACGATGTGCTGCAGCTCCATCATTCCGCTGTACCAGATGTGGCGAGCCAGTGGTTGCTATGCAGCGCCATGGCGGTTTAGCCAGTAATACAAATGCGAACCAATGATTACTGTAGGGTGGTAGGATGGAATGGTAGAGTACTGTATAAAATATGCCAAGAAATAGGCATACAATATAATCAAGTGATTACGTTTTCTCTGTAGAAGTATTTATCCCCCTAATCAAGTTGGGGAATCATTCTTTGCCATCTCTATGTGACCGTGAATATTCTTTTCAACGATACCATCAATTCTTCAAGAACAAGGATTAAAATTTCTTTCTTGATTAACGGTTATAAGTTAAGTTCTCTTTGCTGGGCCTCTGGGGGCCGTGGAGTCCTGTAAGCAATTGCAATGCTTCCTACGTTGATATAAAAACAAGAGTCTATATCAATGGGTGCAACACCCTGTAAAGTCAGCCATTTGAGGGCTCATTATATATCCCAGCCATGGTTTATGAATGGAAGGGTGTGCACGATGTGATGTTACTTGTACCTTGTCCAAGGCAAAGACAAGTTTTGGGAGACGGAAGAAATGCAGGGTGGGCTGGCTTCTTTCTGAAAGCTAAATGACCGGTCAGTTGCGGTACAATTTTTGTTGAATTTAAACCGTGGTACTGCGGTTCAGTCATATTATTGAAATTTTTATACAGTTTTAAATTAATTTGTTTTGATATTTTTAGATTGTTTTAATGTTGTGGTATTAAACATATATTTTTTAAAAATATATTATTTTAATTTATTTTTAAACAAAAAATATTTTAAAAAACAACTTTTATCCTGACTAAACATGCAAATATCTATTTGGTATTGTTTGGAATTATATTGTTTCAAGTGCATTTCATATTGCTCTTTATGTTAAAAAAACATATAAAAAATATGTTTCTTAACATATACTGAAATGATGTCCCACGCTTCGCCATAAGCCAAGTCAAACTTGTCTTCACATAAAAAAATAATGTTTGATGATAATCAGAGTCAACCTGAATTAACTCGAATAACATGCTATATAGAATATGAAATTGGGATAACTTGAAAAAAAAAATATAACAAATAATGAAATTCAAGGTCCAATAACCCAATATTGAATGATAAAATTGAAAAAAAAAATTAAAAAAAAAACATTGAAGAAAAAACATTACGTCAACCTGGGTTAACTTGACTAACTCACCACCTATGATATGAGATATGGATTAAAAAAATTAAATTAAAAAAAAAACCTAGAAAAAAAGACTGAAGTTAAATCAATAAAAAAAGCTAAAAAAAACTCGAGTTAATCTAGGTTAACTTCATTAACCTACACTCGGATAACCCCATAAAAATGAAAGCAGAAAAATTATAAAGTTAAAAGGCCAATAATTTAATACAAAATGATGAAAGTGAAAAAAAAACATTTTCATAAAAAAACATCAAGAAAGAAAAAACCCAACTCAATTCGGGTTAACTCAACTAATCAGCTACCCCGGATATGAGATCGGAATAACTCCACATAAAAAAAAGTGAACAAATCATGTAGCTTAAGGCCCAATAATCCAATGTTGAATGATAAAATTTTAAAAAAAAAAATTTAAAAAAGAAATGTAGAAGAAAAAAACCGAGTCAACTTGGGTTAACTTGATTAACCTGCCACTTGTGATATGAGATCGAGATTTTTTTTTAAAAGGATAGAAAAAAAGACTAAAGTTAAATAAATAAATAAATAAAATGTTGGAAACAAAACTCAAATCAACATAGGTTAACTTGACAAACTTGCGACTTGAGATATGAGACATGGATAACCCCATATAAAGAACCGTGAAAAACAAATTCAAAAAACAAAACCCGAATGAATCTAAGTTAATTTGACAAACTCGGGACCTGAGATATGAAACCTGAATAACCCAACGAAAAGGAAAGTGAATAAAATCACCAAGATCAAGGTCCAATAACCTAAAATGAAAGGATAAAATTGAAAAAATAATCAATTAAAAAAAAGAGCATAAAAAAATATTTGAAGTTAAATCTAGTTAATGTTTAAAATTTATAACTTGAGTCTTGAGATCAGAATTATCTTAAAGAAGATAAATAAGAAAAAATCACCATGCAAAACCCTTAATCGTACAAAATTTTAAAACAAAATAAATAAAAATTAAAATAATAAGGATTAAATTTGACATAAAAAAATAAAAGGAATCGTACAAAAATTTAAAAATAAAACAAACAACAATCAAAATAATGAGGAACAAATCTAAAATAAAAACAAAATGAAAGAAAATAATGAGGGGCCAAATTAAAATTAAAATAAATTAATAAAAAGATAAAAAAAAATAGCAATAAAAAGAGAACCAAAATTGGATAAAAAAATTAAATGATGAGGGTGAAATTGAAAAGAATAAATAAATCAAGAAAATGATAAAAAAAACAAAATAGCAATAAAAAAAATAAGGATCAAATTGAATACAAAAATTAAATGAAATAAAATATCCAATGATGAAATTTAAAAAATAAATACAGTTAAAAAAGCATCAAAAGTAGAAGAAAGAACAATTAAAAAAATTGTTAAAAAAATGATATAAATATAAATTAGATGGCATACTTGATCTTTGAAAGAACTAACACAAAAATCAAGACAAAGAGAGAGAAAAAAGAAAGGGGAAGGAAAAATGCTCACTGTAAAAAGGATATCGTGCCTCTTCAAATGTTATTGTGGACGGTGGTATTTCATCACCGGTAGACACCACACATGTCGTTCAAATGACACAGACACCTATTATTTGCTGGCGCGTATGCCACTTATTTTTTGTAACAACCTTATATATGCAGAGACTCAGTTGCTCCTCATCTAAATTAGTATTTACAAAAAGAAAAAAATGTATTGAAAAGTCTGAAGCACCCCAAGGGCAATGTGGTAAATTCACTACATATTAAAATCATTCAATGACTAGAAAGCCCTAGACCCAAGTTTTTTCCTTTTCTTTTATGAGCATTAAAGTCATTGCATTGTGCATCAAATAGGACTTCTTTGTTGAAATTTGAAAATGAAAAAAGTATTATGATGAAAATACTTTTTTTACCCTTAAAGCCATGTCAATTGATTTTTTTAGCATGGAAAAAAAATGGTAAATTTAATGTAACAATCCATAATAAATTGAGCATCTGTGTACAACAAAAGTCCAATGCATTTTGGTGTTTTTTTTTTTTTTTTAATAGCAGTTTGAACCGCCATGCTAAATGGACAGCATACAGTCTAATACTTCAATATTTTTGAGAATGAAGCTGGCAATATATAATTTTTTTAGAGCAAATTAGAGTTTGGACATTGGGGGGCTAAATCATGGAAAACACAGATAAAAAAAAAAAAAAAAATTCGATGATGGCATTTGAAAACCATAAATACCCGAAGCCTTCATTTCCCGAAAAATAAAAATAAAAATGAAACGTTGCACTGCCTAGCTTTCCAACCAACGTTCCCAGGAAGGTAAAGCACTTGAGAAAACTATTTTTGGTTTGGTTTTGCATCACACTCATCAAGTAATTCGGAGTCAATAAGTTTTGGCATAAGAGTGTTGAGGAACGTAGTGTAAATCTTATTTTATTTAAATTTAATTTTTTATATATGTTTTAAATTATTTCGATTTACTGATTTTAAAGTTTTTTTAAAAAAATTAAAAAAAAATTATTTTAATAGATTTTAATACAAAAATATTTTGAAAAACAATCTTAATAAAAAATACGGTTTATTTACCGGTGGCTGATTGACGAACAGACCCCTTCTCTGCCCCTCCCCCCTTTTATTGTTTTTTCCTAATTATTATTATTGACAAGAAAAGGACAAACGAAAGGATAATCACTTTCATCAAATATCATTTGCGCACAAAAGTCCCCAACAACCATATACATGGGGCCTGAAAGTGAAAATGAGGTCGAGAATTTATATATCTTTGGGATACACTAACAAACAGAAACAATCATGTATGATGTTCATATACCTTCTATCCAATGAATGCCCCGGAAAGAAAAAAACAAGAAGAAATATATACCCATTAATCCTACTTTAAAGGGGATACGAGAGACACGAAAAGGCAAAAAAAAATTTAAATAATCACTAATGGTTAATTTAACAAAAGCTAATTTCCCTTGAAAAAATATTATTTCCTGTAAAAGGGATCGCTGGTCACTAGAATAATACAATGATGATTTTTCTCTTTTTATAAAAAAAATCATTTAACGAATGTTGAATGTTATACAAAAATAATATTTAGTAATTTATTTTCATCTAGGGTCGAATAAATATAATAAAATATCATTAAAAAACTGTCAAAATTGATCAAATCCCAAACATGTCATGCAAATATCAAGAGGTAATCTTTATTTTTGAATCCAAAATTTTTCAATCAACCATAAAAGTTAGAGTTCAACTTATCTCTCCTTTTTGGATCAAAAAATGTTTTTATTTTAATAGGTTTTAAGAGAGTGAAATCTTGCTTCAAACCTTATTTGAACCCTAAAATCCCATTTTCACTCTTAGCAAACCTCAACGACAAAAATTCTGCGTATACGACAAAAATCCCATTTTCACCCTAAAGTCCACAATAATGATAAATAAAGTTCATTCTTGTTTAGCCGTTTTAAAGTCAAAATATATTTTTTATATTTTTGATATTAAGAATATGTCTTATGTATACGTTTGTAATTCTTGGTATTTGAAGAAACAAAATAAATTTTTGGTATTTTTGAAATATAGGCGAAGTTTTCATGGATTTATAAACTTCTTATTAAATCCAAAAACGCATGCAAAGATAAAAACTATTTTTCTTGAATTTTTGGTATTTAAAAAGAAAAATGCTAAGTTATGTAGTGGTTATTTTTATTTTTATTATTTATGAAAATATTTGTTTTTAGATATTTGGCCATATGCAATCAAGAATTTAAAAAACCCTAAATAGATAAAGAAACAAGGCTTGATAATTTCCATGGAGCCTGTTTGCCAAACAAGCTTTAAGGATTTAAAAATGTATTTTTTTATTTGATAAATTTCAGTTTTGTCAAACATAGCCTTAAGACTTAAAAGCTCAGCCCATTTAGCTTGGGCTTTACAACACAAAACACACATGCTTATATTATAGCCTACCCCGTGCTAAAAAAAAACCTTGGCTATAAACTAGAAGAGGCCAACCTGAATTAACAATAACAATAAAACAATAAAGAAAACAAAGCCCTACCTATGAACAAAATAAAGAACCAAAGTTATGAATTTAATAACTTTTCGTAGAATTGATTTAAGTTCTATTAATTACATGCAAAAGTTTATCATAGCTAAAGATCTTTCCATACCACTATTCTAACTATGATTTGAAACAACTCTAAAAAAATGTTTCCCTAAAGAAACATATGGAATTAACTTTCTTATGAGCATACTTAAACTAGGAAATAAGCATTGATCAATGATGAAATATCATCACAAATTAAGACATGTCACTGAACACTTGAATAAAACTCAACTAGCAGTATAAATAAAATATGGATTCTAGTCACAAAACTCAGAATTACTGGAGGCTTACATAGTCATTAACTTCAGAGCCCATAAAATTAGTCGAGGTACCCGCGAGCTGGCCCGAACACCCACATTAATAAAAAATATATATGGGTTCTAGGCATGTGAGATTAGTTTAGGTGCGTACAAGTTGGTCCAAACACTCACGTTAATAATAATAATAATAATAATAATAATAATAAAAAAAGTTTCGAACACAAATTCCAAATTTCAATCACTGTCAAATATCACTATAAAAAACTTGAATTATCATTAATAATAAAAAATTTTCAGGCATTTAAATTTATACAATGCAAGTTATTCATGCATCAAAGCAACAACTGAGTGATTACTTAAGACAAGTTAATGACATGCCAGTATGGACTACGTCAAGCAAATAGTTATGAAGTTGAAAAACTGGAACCTGCTGGAAGTAATGGAGCCGAACATGTGCATGCCGAGAATCAATTATAGTAATGGCGGTGTGTGTCAGATACGTGTGTAGGGAGAAAGTTTTTTTTATGGCATGACATTGCATGAGCTCATGATGCTGGGAGGCACATAACCTTGTGGATTAGCTATTCCTCATCTTCTTCTTGTTGTTGTTAATGTTGTCCAAAATAGAAATGTATACCACCACCACCACCATCACCACCTTCATAGAGATATCAAGATAGGACACATGTATTATAAAATCTAGAATAGAGAAAGAGTAGTTGTTGCTGATGACTTGAACAAAGAAAAAACTTTGCTGCTGCTATGAGGGGCTGCTCATTTTGCTGAAAAGAATATCTTCTGAAGGCTGCAGGTATGTGAGAGCTGCTGAAAAGAGCTAAAGAAGATTTTTGCTGCTTATGGTGGAGGATGAAATTTACAGTGGTAACTCATTTACAGCTTGTTGTGGAGGATGAAATGCTGTGCCTGAAACTGGTGGACTGTTACTGGATTGGATGGTGGTTTGAAGGAGGAGCTCACGAGTGAATCAACTAACAAATATTGTCCTTGGTTGACGCTGGAGTTGTAGATATTGTGCCGCTGTTTTTGGCTGAAGTAGGAACAATTGATACTGGAGATTTATGATGTTGTTCATGACCTTTGAAGTTGGTGAACAAGGAAGTTGCCGGTGGTGCCACTCATGGGGGTTGATGGTCGGTGGTGTGTTATAGAAGGAATTAATTCTTTTGATAGTTTCTTGTTTTTTTAAGGAGAGAGGGTCACGATTTTATTGTCTGCTCTAACTAATTATTCTCTTTTGTTTTTCTAATGCTCCCTAAAATTCTCTCTCTCTCTCTTTTCTTTTTTGTGGTAACCACTTATTTATATATAAAAAAAAGCTTGTTCTTTTCCTTCTAATTGCTTATCCCCAAACAACTAAAAAAACTTTGATCCTTTATTTTCCTTTTTTATACTTCTGGTCCCTAATTCCAAATATTTTTTATTTTGATTTTTCTTACTGTTTTTGTATTTTGATATTTTTGAAAAAAGACAATGTTAATATCGATTCAATAAAATTAATCAATGATTTTGAAATGAGCGCATTAAAACTGAACGTATCAAAACTAAATTTTTAAAATTTTAATGCTTTTGAAAAGACACTGAAAATTCAAAAAATAACACAAATACATCAAATATATATTTTTTTGGATTGTTTGCTATTTTTGATTTTTTTTTTCAAAAAGTAAGAAAAAAAGAGGTAATAAATTGAGTTATGACTATTTCTCCCCTCTTTACAATGCTTACAATATAAAAGTCTTGTAAGAGATTTTAAAAATAAGTTTGTAAATAAAAGAAAAAGATATGAAAGTCTTCCTTATTTGGGAGAAAATCAAGAGATGGTTATCTTTGTAATGTTTTAAAACTCAATTTCTTTTTCTTGAAAATCGAAGGTTTTCATTTTGTTAAGAAAATTCATTAAAAGAGAGATCAACTCGAAGAAAAATTGCAATTTTAACCTTTAATAGAGCGGTTGTCTCGAAAATCTAGTCTTTTTTATAGTGATGAACTCGAGGAAAAATTTGAAATTTTGACCTTTAAGAGAGGTCATCTTAAAGATTTAGTCATTTTAGAGAGTGACAAGCTCGAAGATATAATGATTGCAAGGTTGATATATGTCCTTTTTAATGGTAGGGTTAATTTCTCAGTGCTTCCTGATTGCAGAGTTGACTGTCTTTCTTGATGACAGGGTTAATTTCTTGGATTTCCTAATGAGAGGGTTGAGTATGAGATTCATGATATAGGGTTAAATGTGAGATTCCTGATGACATGTTTAAAATGGATTTCACGATGATAATGTTAAAAATTAAGAATCCTAATGATAGAGTTGAATATGGATTTCCTGATAACAGGATTCAATTAATAGGAGATTATTTTATAATAATTTTTAAATTTGAGATTCCTAATGACAAGGTAAAGACTGAGAATTTCTAACAACAAGGATCAAAATTGGAGATCCTGATGACATTATTGAAATGTGGAGATTCTAGATGACATGGTTGAAATGTGGAGATTCTAGATGACATGGTTGAAATGTGGAGATTCCTAATGACATGGTTGAAAATTTTTGGTGTTTCTTGATTGCACTTCTAGTGGTAGGTTGAATTTCTCTATGCTTCCTGATTGTAGAGTTGACACCTGTCTTTCTTGATGACTGGGTTAATTTTTTGGATTTCCTAATGAAAGGGTTGAATGTGAGATTCTTGATGCAGTGTTAACTGTTAGATTCTTGATGCAGGGTTAAATATGAGATTTATGATGACAAGTTTACAATGGATTTCCTGATGACAATGTTACAAATTGAGAATCCTAATGACAGGGTTGAATGTGGATTTCCTGATGACAAGGTTAAATGTGGATTTTCTAATGACATGATTGAATTGGGGATTTCCTGATAAAAAGGTCAAATGGAGGATTTTTTTATAACAATTTTCAAATTTGAGGTTTATAATCATAAGGTAAAGATTGAGAATTTCTAATAACAGGGTTTACAATTAGAGATCTTGATGACATTGTTGAAATGTTGAGATTCCTGATGACATGGTTGAAATGTGTAGATTCCTAATGGTATGGCTGAAAATTTTTGGTGTTTTCTGATTGCAAGACACACACTTGTCTTATTGATGACAAGGTTGGACTTCATTAGGGATTTTTTTTTCTAGAAAATTTCTGCAAAAATATTATGCAATGATTTAGGATTAGATGTCATGCATGCACCTTTACCTAATTGGAAATATAGGCCTTCATTTCTTGCCATCTCTCCATTGCTTGATGGATGAGGTTTGTAAATTCTAAGATGACTTCCCTTGGTTTTTAGACTCTTTAACTCATGAGTTTTACCCATGTGGCTAATGTGTTTGATTGCCTCTTTGTCGCACAACCTGGACCTTTAGGTAATAAATGAAGCGCTACTCAGTTAATTATTTTTTGAGAAGTGACACTTTCATAGCCATGAAATTTCCCCCTGGTTGGATTGTGCCCTCCAATTATGATATTCTTGCATCATTTCCCACTCATTTCTATTTTGAAGGAGAAAAAACGTTTTGTTTTTCATATTTATTTGAAGAAGTTTATCAAATAATCTATTGTCAATGACTGTTGCAAATTGCCCTTAATTGATGCATTCATGTGATAACAATTTTCATGTATTTTAGCCATCCTTTAAAAGAATACACTGGATCTTTAGCCATGAAGATGCCCTTTAAGTGCAGCTTTACTCAAATACTGCTTGTTTCACCAAATAGTCTTTTGTCTTTGAGAAAAGTCACCTTCATCTGATTTAGATGTGCTCGTTCTTCTAATTATCTTTAAGAAGCACTTATCATTGTCATATGTCATTCACAACTTTGATGAATTTTGGTGAATCATCATTTGATTATTGTTATCACAGTTGCTTCTTTGCCCCCTAACTGAACTGAATATTATTTGTTGTCCCTCTTAGGATAGACTGTATTGCCTCTTGGCTGCTCAACTATTAAAGAATGATTTAGAAGATATGTAAATGTTATTTTTGACAAGAACTTTGCAAATTCAGTCATTAACTTTTTTTGTTCAAAAATTACTTTCTTGTTTTGGAATCAACTTGTGAATTTTAAGGATCATGCCATTTCAAGTCTATTTATTTCAAAGAAATCATGACATATAATTTTAAAAGTGTTTCTTTGATTTTAACCCGAATACATGTTATTCAAGACTAAGATGCATCTTTTATGTGTTTTTAGTTGAGAATTGACAAGGTAAAGGTTGAGAAACAACCTCCTATTAATGCATTGTATTTTTTTGAATTAATGCATGAAACGTCTTATATATATATATATATATCAAAACTTGTCGTTTTATTTAATTATAGTTTTCACATTTACACATTGGTCCCTTAATAGTAGCGCATTTTGAATTTGGTCCTTGTCTTTTTAAATGTTTTATTTTTCTCAATTTTATTTTTTTAATATTTCTTTCAATTTTATCCCTAATTGCATTTAAAATGGTTTCTCAATATTGGCGTACTTTTTAATTTGGTCTTTAGTTTTTCTATTTTTGATTATTTAGTTAATTTCAATTATTTTCTCTAATTCTTTATAATTTCATTCCTAACTGTAATTTTTTTCTTTTAATTCTTTCTTTTAAAAGATATTTTTTGAAATAATTTATTTATTTATTTATATTTTTTGAGAGGTCAGAATTGAGTTGTAACACTAATCTAAAATAAATTATATTTACAACATGAATCTCACACTTTGTTCTGAAACTAGGACTTATACCTTCATAATTAAATGGTAATTAAATTGATTATTCTCTCTCTCTCTCTATATATATATATATATATATTATTTTTTTGATCCATTTATAATTTTAAAAAATAATAAATTATGAATTAGTGGATAATGATTATATGAGTATTTTAGTAAGGAAAAGAAGATGACAGAGGCATTCAATACTCCTAGGAAAGTTTTTCCATCATCATTGTTTTCTATTTCATATGATGAATTCACAAACTTTTTCAAGTGCTAATTTTATATTGGATACAAAGTTCTTTGAGGTCAAACATGATCCTTGAGTGCAAGTTCCATTATATGTATATTTCTCCAAACTCATCACTTTATATGTATACCCCTCCTACTGTCTGAAACGGCACCTGCAAATATTAATATACATAGATTTATCTCAGTATATGTATGTATGATGTATGTATGTACGTATAGGAGTGTATGATAATATTCGTACACCAATTTCTATGAACTGCTGCTGGTACTCTTATATTTTGGATCGACCATAAATTAACTTGCAGCTGCATCATTTACATTCAATTTGTGGGCCTGTCAATGTTTTTTCCAGTCAAAGGATTGCCAATATCCTATGATTTTCACCGTTGCATTATCATTACATTGAAATCAACTGGAACAAAGTTTTGCTCTCTGTTAAGTATTTTTTGTTTTCACGCTACAAGGCAACAAATCATATGATCCAAGATCACATTGCTATTTTCGCAGCATCTGAACACGTTCACTTTCTGCTTATCCTATATCCTGATATATATATATATATATATATATATATATATCCATATCAAGCCGCATTATTAATATATTCATAACTTAAATTGCAGTGCTTCAATCATATATAATACAGTGTCCTGCATAAAATGTAAAGCATAATGGACGTCGGGGGTGCACATTATAAGTCTCTGAATCATTAGAAAAAGGCTGGAGCATGAGACATCCTTAATCTTGATGAATGTATTTAATTTTCTTGGGTTCGATTATTAATGCGCAGACCAGATCATGTGTGCACAAATTCATGGAAATTTCTTCGACTGAAGCAGACGCATAACACTAACTTAGAGACCTCCAAATTCGTAGAGTATTGTACCCTAGAAATCTCTTTCTGCTTGGGAATGAGCAAAAAGCAACCTCATAAACACAATAAAAGGCAGCAGCTTGAGTGATATTATATATATATAATAGTACATATCGTATGAGGTGTGGGGTAAAAACTTTTTCCAATAAGCCTGTCGCATTGTAGTGAAATTGTTGGGTCTACATAGATTTGGTGTTTCTCTTCGCTCACCTGCATTATTGCACTTGCAAAGAGAAAGCATGATAAATATCAAATTGATAAATACTGTCATTATACCCTAATCCCACTCTAACTCTCCTATATCTATCTCCCAAGAAAATTAATCCCAATATACTACCCCAAATCAAGGGAGATGGTACAAAACCATTAGTTTATGGATTGAAGACACTGACCACCAGCTTTTCTTGCCCCACTTTATAATAAAGCTAAAGCAGAGGGAATAAAAAAGAATACTACATGAGTGAAAGAAGAAGGAAAGAGAAGGAGACATATGTAAAGCTCCTTAACCCCACATCTCTATAAAAATTCTTTGAGGACAAAGGCTCAAGTTTTCTTCAGCCTCATCTGAGAAAGCAAACAGGACACTCAAAGCTTTAGCAAAGGGCTTTTATGGGTGCATAAACGGGGAAATACGACAAAGTGATCAAGAAAGCAAAAAAAAAAAAAAAGAGCAAGGGGAAAAGTTTTAAATTTTTATGGTTCTCTTTGAAGGCATGAATTGAAGTGTGTTTTTTGCAGAGGATCATCACTGAAAAGCTAACGATGGCAGGAAACCCTAGCTGGTGGAGCATGCATCCACCTTCACAGCAACCTTCTGCTTTGTTATCATCTTCTCCATCTAGCTTCCCTTCCCCATATGTACTTGGATCTTCTCCATTCCCTTTGAATTCTCTGCCTGATAACCAAGAGCTTCCACAGTCATGGAGCCAACTACTTTTGTATCTCTCTCTCTCTCTCTCACTCTCTCTCTCTCGCCAGTTCATCTTGTTAATACGTAACATGCTACACTTAATCCATAGATTCATTTTTATTTTTATTCTACTAATCATATTTCATTTTTGTTTCACACTATCTTTCTTATCTCCCTTTTTTTTTTGTTGCTGGATTTTTGTCCTTTCTTTTCCTAAAAGTTCAAAGCCCTTCACATATTACATGAGTTTTCAATAGATTTTTGATCTAGAAATTTGGCTCCTTAAATATCTTTATCTTGAGTGTGTCTGTTGGATTTTTCCTTGTATACAGCTAGCAGCCATGCTAATCACAGATCATCTTGACCTGGATTTTAAGGTTTCATTAATTTGGTTATTTGCTTGTCAGGGGTGGTTCGTCAGGAGATGAAGATAGGTACGGTCTGAGTCAATTTCAGTCTAAAAAGTTGGAAAATTGGGAAGACCAAATCTTAAGTCCGTCTCCAAGTATTTCTTTGGATTCTGATGTAAAGCAAGAGGTTTCCCACAATAGCAACTTATATGGTCATGGGGAAGAAGACTTTCAGGCAGCTAGGCCCACAGCTTGGCCACAAGCGATGCCGGTCTCTTCCCCTAGGTCTTGCGTCACAAGTTTAAGTAGTAGTACTAGTATATTAGACTTCTCTTACAACAAGGCAGATGCGGCAAGTCAGCATCCAGATCAGTCATCTGAGGTACGATATATAGAAAACAAACTTCAGTTAAGCTCTCTCTTTATATATATATATAGTCTCCATTTTGATAGCATATATATATGATCAATTGTTGAATCATATAAACTCTAGCCAGCCAGCTCTCGGTTAGTTCTTCACCTGGGTTTCTCATTTTTCTTCTGATTCCCCCCCCTTTTCTGCTAGTGTAACAGTACAGTCACAGGTGGAGTGTGTAAGAAGGCTAGGGTTCAGCCCTCTTCAGGCCAACCTCTTAAGGTGATATGACACACAGAATCTCTCTAACTTTCTCTCGATGTGCGCGCGCCTGCCTGTTTGTGTCTCTGGGCGTCTAGTGTCTTTCTCGATTGTCTATTTCTTTGAGCATGTGTGATTCTTCTGCTATGGTTCATCTATTAAAAAAATATGATAGTTTTATCAGAAACCTAGCTAGTGCTCTATGATTTTCTAATATATTTTGTTTTTACCATGGAGTCAGGTGAGGAAGGAGAAGTTAGGTGATAGAATAACAGCTCTTCACCAAATGGTTTCTCCTTTTGGAAAGGTAAATACACAATAAAACCCCCACTTCCTGATCTGCAAACTAAACAGAAAGAATTAACTATGAACTAACATTTTTTTTTTTTTTTTGTTAAAAAAACAAAAAGCAGATTTATTTATTTTTTCCTTTTAAATTTTGCACTGATCAAACTTTTTCTCTGTTGCCCTTTATCTTTAGTCGTTTGGCTCTCTCCTTTTAACATTAAAGAAGATAACAAAGATGACTTGGGGTATGATGATATGTTCCTCTTTTGCAGACTGACACAGCTTCAGTCTTGTTAGAAGCTATTGGGTATATCAGATTCCTTCAGGGTCAAATTGAGGTGATGTTTCTTCGACATATAATATATATTCTCTGCAAGCAGCTCAGAATCAGTGAGAAGCATGCAGTTAATGTGTTCAATTAGTCCTTCTTTTTCTACTAATGTTTTAGTTATGGAAGTTATAAAATCTCTTATTCTCTCTTTTTTTCCTGTCTCCTCCACCCCCTTGATTTTTGCAGGCTCTTAGCTCCCCTTACATGGGCACTGCCTCACCAAATATGAGGAACCAGCAACAATCTGTAAGTACTTGTATTTATAACTGTTCCTCATTCCCAATGCAAGAGTACCAAGATCCTCTCTCTCTCCTTACATGCTCACGTGTGACAATGCAAGTATGGCTAATTGTGTTTTAAAAATAAAGATAGTTCAACTAACGAGGGGGGAGGACTTTCTTGTTAGGTTGAAGAAGAGAGAAATAGTGCATTTTCTGAAGACATGCGTCAGGTATCTCTTTATTGGATCCATCACCTCTATAAAAGCAACTAGGGGTGGTTTGTATGCGGAAAGCATAGATGCTAAAACTAGTATTTTAGTATTCATATAATGAATATCAGTGAAAGAATAAGGTTCCTAGCTTTATGCATATATATTTATCAACTTAAGAGCATAATCTGGGACTACTTTAGGTTTACTAATTAGTTGGGAATCAAAGAAGCATTGGGAAAGATGGATAATGTTTATATATATTATTTTTCTCTTCTATGCTTTGATTTCCATTAAGCTGTTGTATGACATCGGCCTGGAAACATAAAGGAGCTCCTAACATGAAGCTTCCTTTTCTTTGTCTAGCATCTTCATACTAAAACACGTTTTGGTCTATAGATTAGCTTGCAATCATCATGATTCTTACCCTCATTAATTATGACTCTTGATAATTGTTGTCGCCTTCGAACATTGAATTAATTAGCTACATAGTTTGAAGAGTTTGTTTACAAGAATATAGCATTAGTTAGTACCTTTGCATATTTTTGTTAAAACTTATGTGTATATATTTATTGGATCATATTTGCAGGATAATCAAGATCAGGCAAAGGACTTGAGGAGTAGAGGACTGTGCTTGGTTCCCGTGTCCTGTACTCAGCATGTTGGAAGTGACAACGGTGCCGATTACTGGGCTCCCGCTATCGGAGGAGGGTTTTGACCGATGTAATATGATTCCGAGGCCGTTTCAAAGTTTCAGAGAATGATATAACATCATGAGCAGTCACTCTGCTGCAACATTCCAAGGCTGATTGCTCATGATGGTATGCTATTCTAATTAGAAATGGCCATTAATTGTTTCTGAACCCTCTAGCTAGCAGGTTTCACACTATCTGTCTGTTGATGTTTTCTTTGAGCTATTTTTGTAGAGCTCCTTGAAATTGAAGTTCAATTAGCATCTCAAAATGCTTTTTCCAGGATTAGCATTCTTTCTTCTTATGTTATTGAATAGTGGAATGGCTTCTGCCCCCCTATTAAATGAAACTGCTTGTTTTCCTATTCGTTTGTCTTCTACTTTCTTATTCTCATGAAGGAATTTGGATGCAAAAAGGGTGTTTTACAGCTATCATTCTGAAAGGACCAAAAAGCAAAGATAAATACACTTTGGCTATTCTCCTTATAGATAAATCAAACCAAAATAAAAGAATCAAAATAATTTATATCAACAATGTATCGATCTTAAACTTAGGTACCTAAATTAATCTATTTATGTTATTTCAAATGATCATGGACCAAATATGTTTCGATGTGAATAAATTTTAAATCTTTCGATATCTCTTCTATCTACAACATTTTAGGTTCCTTTCCTCCTTATCCCCTTGTACTCCTCTCTACTTTCAATTTTATCTATAAAGGGTTGCATGGACATTTAGATAGATGCGATCATTTCTAATATTTATCATTGATACAGGGATGGTAGAAATATGAAGTAGAAGTGGTTCACTCATAAAAAAACAGTTTATGTTCATTACTTTAAGGTACAGAATCAAAGAGATGCACGTTTAAATAACTTACCAAAAAAATATAAATTCACTAACCACTTTAGAGATAAAAATTAATGAATAAAAATTCATAACTCACAAGAAAGTAGGATACTAAAAGGCCAAGTCAAAGATTTTTACTTAAATTTTGACCAAAAGATGCTTGATACATGGTTTAAATGATCATTATATACTTGAAACAACTTTTTAATAGTAGGCATAAACCAAAATGACATAATTGAGATTAAAATAAATGACATTACAAAAAAATAGGTAAATAATAACTAACAAATATTTTTAACGTATTGAAAATACAATCAAACTCATAGAAAGCTTAAAAACTAAAGAGACAAACAACTTCTTGTAAAACCTCCAAGCATGCATGATTGGATAATATAAAAATATCACATTCTAAATTTTAAAACTACATAGAATGAAGTTATTTTCCAATGTAATGAAGAGATGAAAATTCAGGCTCAAAGTAAACAACATCAAGAACTTCATTAATTTCCATTGCCAATTTAAACTCAAGTAACCCAACATCAATAGGACCATTAGATAACACTCTTGTATCATATATTTTTTTTCTACATATTTTTATGTTATGGTATATCCATTTTATATATTTATCTATACAACATCTATTTTATACAACCTTATCAATGTTTCATGGTACGCACCTTTTTTAGGGTCTTTTAAAACACCTACAACACTTCTTTACTTCATTCACTCTACTTTAATTTTATAAGTTACATCCTAATTATTGATTACTATATTCTTTTAAATTTATTTATACAAAAAATAAACATCTACGTGTCATCCAAATAAAAACAATGATTATTCATAACTAAACAAAAAAAATAAAGAAAAGATGAAATCAATCATGAGCAGTGCAATAGATTAAAAGCCATGATTGACCAAGAAAAAGTGATTGATTGCTGTAACAAGAGTTCAAGTAATCAACTACAAGGTTTAGTCCCATTCAGAACGAGAGGACTTAATAAATTAAAATGATCAATGTTATAAATTAGTTAGGATTCATGTGGTTATTAGTATAGTGATAAGATAAAGTTGAATTTACTTTATGGTTTATCATGTAATTTTCTTATATGATATAAATAAATCGGTACAGATTAGATTTAAGTATTTATATGAAACTCTCACACTCTAACAATATATATAAGTCATACCAATTACTAGAAAAGAGGGCAGGTGTATATATGTAATTTCAAAACAATTTTTTTTTTTATGTTTTTTATTGTTTTGTTCACAACTTCCCTTTATTTTTTTATACTTCAGCTTTTTCAATTTCTTTCTCTCCTTCTTAAACCTATCTTTTCCATGTGTGGTTTTGCTTCATTCTACTTGATTTTACGAGGTTGCTATTGGTTTCCTCTCAAGATTAAGTTTCTATTATGTAATTTATCCTACTTAGAAGGTAGAAATAGTTAACTAGTAATATATTTGGAGGGATAAATATCAATATCCATTCTATTAAACAATAATCATGTCATTTTTTCCAACATCATTGCCTCTACTAATTATGGGTGAGTAAGTTGGTGTTTCCATACCTTCAACATAACCTCAAGGTTATATGTGTAAATGCAAAAGAAGTTGTCCAACATATTTTGGACTCTAATATTTCATTAAGGTATTTTTGATATTTTTGTCTCTCTTAGAAAATTCCAAAAAAATTTCCCTAGTGTAGGGGTGATTTTAGTCAAGGGTTATTATTCAAGAAATAATTTTCAATGGCTCAAACATGGAAAATAATTGATAATTTTTTTAAATTATAAAGGGATTGTTAAAGATGATATTTCTTCATTTCAAATCCAAACTTGCTTACGTCAATAAATGTTAGCATTTTTCTAGGAAAATTGGTTGGTTACCTTTAGAGAAGATGTTCTGAGGCAGGTAGGTCCTTAACTTAAAAATATATCATTCATGTAATTGAAATGTTGATTTTTTTCAGGACACAACTTTATATCAAGCAAGGTTTTTGATAGGGAGATGTAATGGAAATTTGTATGATTTTTTATAAGGATAAGTGCAAGGCTTTGTCTCTTTTTTTTGTATCAAGGGTGGATAGGGATTCTCTTCTTTATTCTTTTTAGTTTTAGAGAAGGTGGGGGATTACCCTGTAGCATTTGTATAATTCATTTTGGAGTCCGATCAAATTTAGTAATTTTTTCATTTTATTTATTTAATCATAGATAAGAACAAAATGCCAATGTACTTCATAATAACATTTAGGGATTTTAAAGCAACAAAAAAATTAAGAAAGTATATTTTATTAAAAGGGCAATGTGGTTCCCAAGACACATGACAAGCAAAATACAAAAAAATGATCTCAAAGACCTCGCTTATAAAATTTTGCTTGCAAAGTAAGGTTGTGACATCTATCTCATATTTATATTAGGTATTCCAACTCAAACCTCTATGGCTTTCAAAATTGACTCATATGTGAGCTTGTTGTATTCCTTGAAAAGAAACCTATACCTCCCAAACAGGCTCAATTCTGAATTCTCTTGTGGAGTCGTCATTTTGTCGTGCCTTGATGGATGTAGTGACGAGACCTAAAATGTTATAGCATAAAATTGGGATTCATCACCTAGTAATTAAAGGAAACTAGGGATCCTAAAAATTAGCATTTGTTCTAGAGATTCATGTAAAGGGTTAGTTATGTGTAAGGGAAGAACGTGTCACCCTTATAGCATCTTTTCTTACAAAGACTTACATTTACTATGTTTTTTCTCCTAAATTTGTAATTTTAATCTCTTGTAATTATCCTAATTATTTGTATCTTTTTTTTAATTTTAAATTATTTTTATGAAAACATTAATGCTAGTCCCTAAAATAGGAAACTCATCGATTTTGTTATTTTACCATCTATATATATATATATATATATAAACGTTGTCACCTAAGTTGTTTATAATATGGGCATTGGACCTATAAAGATGGTAAAATGGGATTGGACTTTAGACCATTTATTTTTATTAATTTTTTACATAAAAGCTATTACTACAACAAATCATGACTTATACAATATATGAATCAAGTATACAATATTGATATATACAAAATACAATAAAATAATTATTTGGAGGTTTGAAATTGATCTTTAGGGTTGAAAAACACCAAAAAATACTGAAAATTGTCATCAGGCCATGTGGCACGTGTGTAATCCACGTGCCAGCTATTTAAGTCTTCCAAGATGTGTTGTATGTGTTTACAGTGTGCCAATTGATAAATCCCAAGAATAAAATAGAGCATGGAATAAAGAAAATTAATTAATCTCTCATGTTAAACTTATATGGAGAGAAGGGTTGAGGATTGTTGGGTTTTTATTTTTAGTTATGTTAGATTGAATTTTCATGGGGAAGGGAAAATTGGGGAGGATATGAGAGCTGCAGGTTCGGCTAACCTAAAGAGACTGCTAAGTTCATGGTTTTATGAGTCTTTTTTTTTTTTTTATTGTGGGTTGGTGATGCTTATTGGTGTAAAGGTAGAACTTGGTGGTCAAGAAAAAATTATGGTGGCGTTATTAGAGGTGTTGTTGAAGTGCCACGAGAGGTGCTATCATGGTTAAAATCATGTGGTTTGATTTGGGTTAATGCTCATTGGTCTAAGAAGTTCGTGTTTTTCTTGGGTTTGTTACTAATAAGATTCATAAAAAGAACTTGTTGGGTTCTAGTGAGGGAAAAATAGATTGATAGTGAGTGGTTTGAATGGGTGTGATGCTAATTTTGAAGGAAAACCCACTCATCATTCAATTAAGTTAAACTAATTAAATTCAATCCATTTAATTCATGTTCTAGGTCTGATTTTGTTCAAATCGATTCATTTCAGTCTAGAATCCAATTAATCAATCCTAGCATTAATCCCAGATTTCAATCTCCTAATTCCTAGTTTTAAAATCCTAAATTTGAGCAAAATAATCAATTCAAATATCAAATCTAGTTCTTTAACCAATTAAGAAAATCAAACCCCTCAAACCCTAAAAACTACCTAAATTGGATTGGATTGAAACAAAAAGACTAAAACAAAGTTATATAAATAGGTAATTGGTCCTCAAAATCTCTCTTCCTTTTCATTACAATCCTTAGCTTTTGAAATTTTTTGATTTTATTTAATTAAGAAGTTTAATATTGAACTTTCTTTCAATTTAAACACTAAATTGAATTAATTAATCTCTCCAATTTTAATTTAGTCCTTGGTTTCCTAAAATTCCATAATCTCATTGCTCTTTTCAATTGTGTCCCTGATTGAATCAATTTATTATTCTAAATTTACCATTTAATGAAAAATCATCCTTGGTTCTTCTATACTTCATTTTGAAACCAAATTGACTTCAAATTTCAAATTACTTTTTTAAATTAAGCCCTCCATCAATGTTTAACTTGGCTATTTGTTATAAAACCATTCCAAAGCTTTAGTCATATTTTTTGGATTTTTCTAATTTTTTAAAATATATACAAAAAGAAGGGGCCAAAATTGGTTTATGACAACTTTAGTCATTATTTTTAGGCATGTTTAATCGATCAAAGCTTTAAAATTCAACTTTTGTCATTCCAAAAGACTAAGTTAACAACCCAAAACAGTAGCACTAATTCTCTATGACAAAAAAATGAGCATTCTCTTTACTGTGATTTTGGTATTCATAAAATTAAAACAAACATGTAATGCAATATGTAAAATCAAGTAACAATATGTCAAAACATTCAAAACTTTATACTGAGCACTAGAGATCAATCCAGTAAGCCTCATGGACCCCACTTTCAAGATTTAAAAGTATAGACCTTTTTAGCTTAGAAACCTTCAAATTTGGATTGATATTTTAATATTGGCTCCTTCTTTATCTTTAGACCTCCCAAGACATAGCTACAGCTTTTGAGTTCCTCTAGACCAAGTTGTTTGCTCCTTAGATAAAATTTCTCTTCCCCTTCATTTTGCCCTCCCTTCTCTCTCTTTTTTTTCTCTCTCTTTGCTGCTAGATCCTTTCCTTTTATCGGAGGGTTTAGGTCTTCTAGATGAGTTTGTTAGGTATCTAACAGACTAAAACTTAGCTGGTTTTGCCATAGAACTAATGTTTTGGGTTTAGGTGGTTTTGTTGGAAACTTAGATACCACGATGAGGTGTTTTCTATCTTTAGATCTAGAGAGAAAGGTTTTAAACCCTTAATGGGAACTTTCTGGGGTTTTCTAAGTGGGGGCCCATAAAAAAGTTAGGTGGTTTTATGTAAATGGGTGTCTTTGTCAAGGTTGTCTAGGATGATGATTTTTGTGGTTTTGCCGAAGCAATATTGACATAATTTACCTGTAAGTATGAGGCACAGTGGAAGGACGACCTTTCAATGTAAGTTTGTTAAGGTTTTAGTTTGTTTTTGTTTTAGAAAAATTAAAACATAATTTATGAAGTAATCACTATTTCATTAATTTCATTTATTTTCAGGTTCACAAACATTGAGGCCGCTCGAGTAATATCATCGGTGTTTAAATCGTCGATGGAGATTCCATTGTTTCAATTGAGTAAGATATCCAGGCATCCTAAATGGATGCCTCAAATCAATGCATGGTTTGACAGATTTGAGGTTGATGTTAATTTATAATTTATAGCTTATTTCTAATAAATTATTAATATAATTGTAAATAAATTATTATTTTTATTTAAAATTAATTTTTTATACAAAGGACAAATTCTGCTGGGATAGTGAACATAACACTATTGTGAGGAGGGTGTGGGAAAATCACGTGGCAACTAGGTAATACCGAAAACAATACAACTATTTTTTTACATAAAAATTTATGTTTCGAAATGTGATTTTTGGTTGCATGATTTTTGGTACGAAGCCCAAAAAAGGGCAAAAAAAAAGAGCGAGGGATAAGGGGTTCCAAGGCTGGAAGGATGTTGCGGTTTGGAGGGATTTCAAACCGATATACATCCTATAAGATATATGGCCGCACTATCTTGAGCACGTGACGTTTGAGCGGTTCACATGACGCTCACAGTCCGGTGCTGGCAATCGGAATGGGCCAATTCATGGCTTGGTGACAACGCACACTGGCGGCTCCATTTCGTTTGCTGCATATGCGAAATAGATGGTAAGATTAATTTAAATGAAATATATTGTTCAATTAATTTGTTGTTAATAAAGCTGTCTCTTAGACTTGAGCCAAGCCCGATGGAGTTGTTTATGGAGACGTACGTGCGGAGTCAAGACCGTCAAAAGGGGACGCAACCATTCGTTGACAGCCGTGCTCAACATTTCGTGGTATGTTTGTTCAACCATTTTGTTTTGAAAGTTATTATGTTTATTGAATTGAATATGATGATTATTTTTTTTATTTTCAGGAGACCTATAATAATCGGTTGATGAAGAGATATGGGGACGATCCTTTAACCCGTCTGGAATTCGATCCGGATTTGTGGATGGAGGTTTGATCGTCAAGTGGACATGATAAAAATCAGGTTTACGGGCTCTCCAACACTACGACAGATAACTTGTGGTTGGCTCGTAGTGCGTCAACTGTTGGAAGCTCTCAATCAATATCGAGCTCCTAATCAAAGGAGTCTGTGGCCTTGCAGTAACACACGGCTTAGCTCACCAAAAAATATGACCTCCTATCATCGGAGTATGCACAACTCAAAGCGTCTCATGCATAACAAAGAGCGGAGTCTGCACAACAAAAGGCGGTTTATAAATAACTTCGTGAAATGATCATGAACATGGCATCACAGAGTGGAACATGTGCGCCTAATCCTTTTTGGTTGTATGACCACCAGCCTCCTCCTCCACCTTTATATTAATTTGTAATAAACATTATTTACCTATAAAATTTCATTTAATATTTTTTTGAAACACTTTCATTTTGTAATGAATATTATTTAACTTTGAATTTTTTTTTTATGTTTAATATAAATTTTGTTTGCATAATTGGTTTTTATTACCATTAATTTATATCATTTTATATTATGTATTTTAAATAATTTTTAAAAAAAAATTCAAAAAAACAATTACAAAGGGTTTTACCGACATAATTAATCCGTTGACATTTGACAGTAGCTGCCACCATCACCGATGACTTTCCAGACGGATACATTCGGTCAGTATTTCATACAGTCATCGACAAGTTTACCGACGAAATCAATCCGTCGGCATTTGACAATAGCTGCCAAAGTACTGACAGATTTCCAGACGAATATATTCGGTCGGTATTTCAAACACTCACCGATAAATTTACCGACGAAAACTGGCCGTTGGTAATACTCAATATCACCAACGAAATAAAAATCCATCAGTAAATTTCAAGCGGGAAACTTTTTTTTTTTGGCTCGCAAATTCCGTCTGTAAAACCTTCAACAAATGGTTTTTTTGTCTTTCCGACCGATTTAGCGATAGAATTTGAAATCACCGACGAAAGGAAAGCTGACGGACATATTCTGTTGATAATATAGTCGGTAAATAATTTACCGATGAACTCCTAATTACACACCGACGGAATATTTCTGTCGGTAAAACTGCGAAATCTTGTAGTGCATTAACATTGCATGAGACCACTTGAGCTTGGTAGAGGGGGTGCACACCTTTTGATCATATTCATTCTTGCTTGATTTGGAGGTTTGTAGCTCTATATTCAAACATTTGAAAGTGTCCACTCAAATAGTGTGATGACTGCAACCGTAATGCTGGTTGACTAGGTATAAGATGTTGTGGAGATCAATGGAGAATATGGGCTATAAACATTTGATTTTAAAGACATGAGATTGTAGAGGGCGTGTTTCTTAATTGAATTGTGATGGTTAGAGTCTTTAGGGTGGTCATAAATGTCACATTTATTTGCCTGAAAGTGTCTACTTAATCAACCAAAAATTGAAGAAAAAGATGCACAATACCTTGAACGATGTCTTTTTAACTAACTCCTACAGATTAGGGTTTTTGACTTAGGATATGGCAATTTTTAATTTGATCTCTATTCTTTCAATTTCGTTTGATTTTACTTGTAATTTCCCTCTAACTTCCTAATTTCATGCAATTGTGTTCCTATCAGATTCATTTGTCAACCCTAATTTTGAGCACCTTTTACAAGTTGATTATTGGTCTCTGATTTGTTTAATTAGACCCCCAGATGACCATTATACTTCCAATTATTTTTTATTTGACCCTTGATTTCTTTTAATTCCAGTCCCTGAAGAACAATTTCTTATAAAAGTTGATTTTCCTTGCAATTAAACCCTCAATAAATTTAATTAAACCTTTCAAAATTACAATTTAAACACCTAATGCATTTTTATTGATGGCCCCTGTCAATCAAAACCTTGGGTTGCTAATTTAGACATTTTGATTTACCAACTTTCACTTGATGTTCCAGTCTTCCATCATTAAACTCAGGCAGACATTTTTTAGCATTACTTCAGGTGTATTTCCTTATATGTATTTTATTTATTTTTTATTTTTTTGTACAAAAAAATAGATAGTAGCAATATCCATCACTCATCGAGACATGTAAACAAACATCAACCTATCAAATCCCTAATACTTTTCACCTCAAATTGAAACCCTAAGAAATTCTTTCCAGAAGAGAAAATAAAGCCCTAATAAATAAAACCAATAATGGATCACTTTCATGATCACAAAGATGATGAGCACAAGCGCAAGATGAACAGTGAAGAAATCTTTGATGAAGAAGAAATGGATGTCAATGCTAGTGCACTATGCAAATAAAAATAAAGAGGATGGACTTTTTTGAAAAGTGTTTGTAGTGTAACTTGTTTGGTGAAAATTAATGGGATCCTGCAAGGTCATATCTTTATAGCTCTTGGCCAAAGGCAAGATGAAGAGAAGATTTTGGTCAAATTATTAGTTTTGGTTTTTTGGTTTGGATAGACTAAAAAGATATGAAGAGAAGGTTGACGAAATGCACACTAAGATTTAGAAAAGAGATAGGAGATGTTAAAGGTATACGCGTCAGACTCGATTTTAAAACAATAGTTTGCAATTTATCTTCTTCTTTTTTATTTAATTGATAATAAGCACAAAAACAACTTATTTTGATTTTTTTTTAAAAAAAAAAGGAGTGAAAGATAAAATATATTTACCCGAGTCAGCATAAATTGGGAGATACTCACCAAATTAGCTGGAACACACTAAGGTAAGACAAAGACAAAGGTTATTTTGACTTGAAAAAAAAAATTTGCTGAAATCAAATTCCTTTTGTTATTTATCAACTAAAAAAACACTCCTCGCCAAAGAGAACAGATGCCAAGAAGAAGAAGAAGGCCTAGGAACTCATCCAGTCTAGCTATCGCGTAATTTGAGAAAATAAGCATGGCAGATAAATGGAACCAAACTGCTCTATTAGTCATTGACATGCAGGTCTCTCTCTTTTCTCTGAATCTTGTTTACTACATATGTGTGTATGTGTGTGTGTATTGATGTTGTATATCAAGTATTTAAATATGAAAAGAAATTTGCATCATATGTTTTTTTTTTTTTTAGAATGATTTTATACTGGAGGATGGATTGATGAAAGTGAATGGAGGGAAAGCCATTGTCCCAAATGTGATCAAAGCTGTTGAGATTGCTAGGCAGCGTGGCATCCTTGTTGTCTGGGTGGGTACTGGCTACCCTTTCTTTCTTGCTCGTTTTTTATTTCCATCTCATACCCAATTCTTCTTGTTTTCTTTTTTTTCCCTTCTAACCTGTGGGTGTGATTTCCTGGGAATTATGACTATTTTCGTTGGAAATTATGGTTTTTTGTCTTTTGTTTGTTTGGGTTTTCCATTTCTAGAAAAGGAGGAATTTGGGAAGGGACTATTTTCACTTGGCTTGGTCAGGAGTAGATATCATTAGTTTTTTCAATTTGCTGGGATGTTTATTTTCTGCTCAGTTTAATTTTGCATAACTGTTAATTTTATTGTTCAAGTCTAATCGTGATTGACATGAATTGGAAAACTGAGTTCATAATGCTTCTGTATGACGATGCATTGAGGTTGGCTATACTTGGATTTTGTGGCTTCAGGTTGTCCGTGAACATGATCCGCAAGGGAGAGATGCTGAACTCTTTCGCCGACATTTGTACTCTCCAGGAAATGTGGGTCCCACCTCGAAGGGAAGTGTGGGAGCAGAACTGGTTGATGGTCTTGTAATCAAAGAAGGGGATTATAAGTTGGTGAAGACACGTTTCAGTGCATTCTTTGCTACTCATCTTCATTCATTTCTGCGTACTGAGGGAATTAAGAGTTTAGTAATTTCGGGTAAATGCAAATTTCAGGACCCATGAACCCAGTTTAATTGTATTTTAATGATGATTGTTGATGAACTAGGGATTTGAGTGATTTACGCATGCTAACAGTCTGTGATCCCTAAAATTGTTCACGTAGGGGTTCAAACTCCAAATTGCATAAGGCAGACTGTCTTTGATGCGGTAGCTCTGGATTACCAACCTGTTACTGTTATTGTTGATGCCACCGCTGCTGCTACTCCTGACATACATGATGGTACGTATTCATTGATTGCCTGCAACTGGTTCTATCTTTTATTGATTTTTTATGCTTTTGAATGAATATTTTCAAGAATTTGACTACCATGTTGATAAATGATTGGAGCAACCTTGATAGGATCAAGGAAGGAGGAAAATAGGAAAGGAAAGGAAGAGGAAAACCTTGAATCAGAAAGTACATTGACGCATACATAATTAGTTTTAATTTCCTTCATATTATCTACTTTGCTAGATTTTGCATGACTTGCAACCTTTGAGATTGTTTTATATGTCGAATATTAAATTTCCCTACACAAGTTGGCTCTCCATTGTTTTTGAAACTGTAGTGATGAAGTTCGATGGGGGTCGCGTATATAGTTTAACATCTACTGCATTAAGAAGCTATACTGGGCATTCATGGTTGAAGTTGCTGTTAGCTTTATCAGGTTTCCTGTCCTAGACTAAGAATGCATTTTGAAGGCGTTAAGTGTCTTGGAGATTTTTGTTCTGGTTCTTGGAGTTTGATAACTATGTTGGGGTACGTATAGGCAAAAAGACATTTTTATCAAGCTTCCTTTGGCATGATCGCTTAACTTATGTCTGATTTCTGGTGAATTTGAATTTTTGTGAAGCCGGTACCATGAACGGACTAGCGCAATAAATCTGATCTTTGAAATTGCATCTCTCAGCAAGATGATGTAAAAATAAAAATTTGAAGCACCTATGCTTGATGTGATAAGCAAAAAGGATAGGTGAGAAAATGGAGGGAGAGACTGAGATGGTTGTTATCAGTGTAATAGTCATAGAATTTTGTGATTCAGGGATTTGAAAATGGAACACAGCAGTTAAGGTTAAAGGTAAACGTGATAGAAAACCATTAGCATCACGCTATGAGGTTCAAGGAATCACTCTTTGAATATATCACACTTTCAAGAACCATAAACCAAACAGATGAATTTTTCACTGCTTCATTGAGAATTGAAAAAACTCTTCTCTTTGCTGGTTGTTAGTACAAATCATAAGCTGATTTCTGTGACCATAATATTTTCAAATCAAGGATGATAAAGAAATTTTTTCTTTATTTCATATCTTGTACTCTGTGAAGTTACAAGGAATTGGAAGTAAAAGAGTATATGTGAAGCTCTGATGTAGTGGCCCTGAAATTTAATGGTGTGTAGGAATTTGTGGTGTGCTGGGGAGAGATTAAGACCATAAAATATTTGTCAATGGTATTAGGGAGTTTTGATGATTTAGGACAGAAATTGTTATCTGGCTCAAAATATTTTCAAATGATCGGGTCACTTAATATAATAATCATCACAAAGCCGTTATCATTTTGCTGAGGCTTCCCTTCGGTGATATTCACAGCATCATTGATCTCTCAGCTATAACTAGATAAAAACTTGCTGTGGCTGTGTCTTGCTTGGATCTCAATAATCCTGCGATTGAGAAAGGTGGATCGATCACTGAACTACATCTTACTATCTATCCTCTCCAAGTTCTGAGAACAGTGAAAAGCAATGCATAAATGAAAACGTGCATCATCAACTCTGTTTTTGTGATGTGGACATTCTTTTCTAGCTATTTACAACATTATCTTTTCATTTAGCTATCTGGACACTCGTTTCATGCTATATTGCTTTGACAATTGGCATTCATTACTGACATGGATCCCCATTTTTCGAACCAGCCAATATTTTTGACATGAAAAATATAGGAGTTGCGACCCCAACGTTGCCGGAATGGTGCGGTTCTGGTGCTTGACTCACCTCATGGCCAAACGAGGTGCTGCTATCTATGATTGTTCTTGTATTGTAGCGTCCAGGAAGACAAAAAAAGTGCTTGAAAGGAGCTATTTGCGTGGTGTGGTGAGTTGTCATGCTTGCAGTTTGTCGGGCAGCCGAATATATGTCTAAATTCTAGTGAGACAGAGAAAGAAAAAAAAAGTAGCTCTCTCTCTCTCCCCCGCCCTCTCAAAACAAATTTAAAACATTTTATTGCCTGCCTTAGTGCCTTTTGGTCCTTGCAGTTTAATTGTAATACTATTTCATATGTATACTTAATTCCTTACTTTTCTTAACACAAACAAAAATAAATAATGAACCAAATTTATAAACATGACTCTCTCAGGAATAGATGTAAGTGGAACAAAAATATTTGATAGAAATAAAAATAAAAGGGTAGATTCTCAAACACAAATCTAGTTATTCTAAAAATAGAATACGTTTTGGAATTGTCTATTTATATGCACAATTATGACAATTGATTTAACATTACTTTATTTTAAAATAAACTACTTTTTAATTTTAACAAACACAACTTTTTATTTTAAATCAAATTTCTTATTCACCCCTGAGAATTAGTCATATGAATGGAAGTTGTTTAATCAAGATAAACTATGAGAGAGAGAGAGATTAATAGTGATATTTTTATTTTCTTCTTTTTTCTTTTTATTTTTTAAATAGATTAGCAGTGTTTTTAGAAGAGAAATTATATAAATAAAGAAAAGAAATCAAGAAAAAGAGTTATATCCCAAACCTCTAAAATATTTATCATTTTTTATCATTAAATAAATTAGTACCAGAAGCACCACATGTTGGAGGGAGGAAGAAGAAGGAGAGATGGTTACCTGACCGAGAGGTGAGTGTTGTTTGGCTAGTGGCGCTTTAAGGATGATGGCCCTTAGTGGAGATGCTGGTGGAGTTTGTTGGTCTGGGAAGAAGTTCCTCTACTGTTGTTATTGTTCACGGCTAGAATGGAGGAGAGGATCTAGTTGTTGTGGGTGGTTCGACCAAGCGAGGAGAAGTTGTTTGCTAATGCTACTGGAAGGAGATGTGGAGGTTGTGGGCAACTCACAGTGGAACTAAACAAGAAAAGGAGGTTGTTTTTCATTTATGGCTGAAAGAATTGTTGCTGCTATTGTTCACGGTTGAAATGGAGGAGAGGATGCACATCTTTTGTTGGTGTAGTTTGTAAATGAATAAAGAAAGAAAAGATGTCTATTCGAAAGTGGAAAGAAACGCTCCCTCCTAATGTTTATAAGTGTGGGTTTTTATTGTGTAATAAATTAAATCATGGTGGAAGGATTCTTTTATTTGGCTTCCTAATGCTATTATATGGATATTTATAATATTAAAAGATGGCATTTGAGACTTGAGACTTGAAACTTGAAACTTGAAACTTAATATGTCTATGAGATTAATTCATCCTTGAATTAATTTTTGTAATTAATTTTGACATTTATGACTATTAAGATAAAACTGAATAACAGCTATTCAATTTAATTTAAAGTATAACTATTTCATGGATAGTCATACTGTTTCATGAATAGTCATACTATTTGATGAACATTCATATTGTTTAGTGAATAGTTATATTGTTTCATCAACTCATCAACAGTCATATTGTTTGATTACACGTCATGCTCTTTCATCAACAGTCATATTGTTTCATCGTTATGTTTCAAGTTTATAAAAACATGTTACTACACAGAAAACAGAAACATAAAAAAAAAAAACATATTCTTTTCTTGGTCATATCTTCTCATTCTTTTAGAGGTTTAGAAGGCTTAGTTATATCTTGGAGGTGTTGTCTCTGAATGGGATAAATAAACACCTTAAATATAGTGTTTTCATGCCTTTAAGTCAACTCCATATTTGTTTCCATCCTAAATATTTCTAACAATTTTAAGGTGTTAATTCTGATGGAAACAAATATGAATTACAGTGTCAGGGTTGTTAACGATGTCAAAATTCAACTAGATCGTTTTGATGGTATGGATTACACAAGGTGGTTAGACAAGATGGTGCTCTTGCTTACTTCATTAAAGATTTACTATATTCTTGACCTGAATTTGTCTACGCTACCTGAACCATAAAAAGATGAATCTGCCACTGTTAAGATTGAAATACTAAAACGTGAAAAAGATGAAGTGTTTTGTCGATGACATATTCTGAATACTCTGATCAATTAACTTTATGACATCTTCTCCAAATTAAGGCTGTCAAAAGAAATTTGGCTGCCTTGAAAACACACTACAAGTAGGAAAAATCAGGTTCTGATCGTTTTCATGCTTTATTTTTTTTTTAGTATAAGATTACTAACAATAAGCTAATCATGAATCAAGTCCATGAAATTCAAATGCTAATATCGAAACTTAGTGATTTGGATATCAAAGTTCTTGATTCACTTCAAGTAGGGGCTTTTTTATCAAAACTTCCTCCATCCTGAAATGAATATATGAAGAAGATGTTGCATTGTATAGACAATTATACCTTTGAACAGTTTCAATCACACTTGCAAATTGAGGTTCAATCTCGTATACGTGAATTGCAAGCAACAAATTCTAAAGTAAATTTGGTTACTAAAACTGGTTTGAAAATGACTCAAAACAATCTGAAAGTGCAAAAGAAAGGAAACAAATTCAAGAAGAAACAAAATGCTAATAAAAAGCATAGGGTTTGTTTCCATTATGGAAATAAAAGGCACTATATAAAAGAGTGCAGATTCAAGAATTTCAATAAGAAATGTGGTTCTTTCAAAGTGAATGTGGTTTTTTCAAAGTGAATATGGTTGAAAAAGATGAAGTCAGGGTTGGTTGTCATGGTTTCAAACATTCAAATTGGAATGATTACTGAATTAAATATGGCAACTAATGTTGTAAAGACTTTGGATTGGTGGCTGGATTTTGGTGCATCAACTCATGTTTGCAGTAATAAAGCATGATTCAAGACTTATGAAGAATTGAAGAAACTTGAAGAGGTCTTGATGGGTAACCATAATTCAGCCAAAGTTTTGGGAAAAGGAAATATTGAGTTAAACTTTTTTTCTAGATAAAAATTGTCTTTAGTCAATATGTTTCATGTTCCTGAAATTAGAAAAAACCTTGTATTTACTAATCTCTTAAGTAAGAAAGGGTTCAAGATTGTTTTGGAGTCTGATAAGGTTATTGTAACTAAGAGTGTATGTTTATGGGAAAGGGTTATTCTTGTAATGGCATGTTTAAGTTTATTATTAATAAAATCAATGTTATTTTTGTTTATATGGTTGAATCTACTTTTCTTTTTTGGCATGCTAGATTAGAACATCTAAATTATAGATATTTAAAATATATGTGCAAGCATGTTTACATTTCATATCAGCATAATAATAATAACAAAAGTGAAGTATATATTCAAGCAACTATGACAAAGAAGCCTTTTTTTTTTTTCTAAAATAGAAAGGAATTCTCATTTACTTGAGTTAGTCCATTTTAATACATATGAAATAAATGGTATGTTAACAAGGGGTGAGAAAAGATATTTCATAACTTTTATTACTGATTATTCTCATTTTACCTATCTTTACTTGTTAAACACTAAAGATGAAGCCTTTAAAAAATTCAATGAATTCAAGAAAATGGTAGAAAATCAAAAGGAAATTAAAATTAAAATTCTTAGAAGTGATAGAGGTGAAGAATACTTTTATAAGGAGTTTTTTATATTTTGTAAGGAAAATGGAATAATCCATCAAATGACAGCACCCTATACATCACAACATAATGGACTTGTTGAAAGGAAAAATAGGACTTTAGTGGATATGGTCAATGTTATGCTTTTAAATGCTAATTTACCAAATAATTTATGGGTGAAGCCCTACTTACTGCATGTGACATTCATAATAGAGTACTATCTAAAAAATTAAATGTTTCTCCTTATGAAGCATGGAACAATAGAAAACCAAATCTGAATTATTTTAAAGTGTAGGGGTGTGTAGCTTTTTTATAAAGTTTCTGATCCTCATAGAACAAAATTAGGACCCAGAGATCTTAAGAGTGTTTTTGTTGGTTATGCACAAAATTCAAAGGCTTATAGACTTTTGGATTTAGAAACTAATGTGATTGTTGAATATATAAATGTTGAATGTATCAAAAATAAATTCATAAGCGATTCAAATGTGCAAGAACCAAATCTAAAAGTAATGACTCCTAGCTCAACGTTAAGTGAAAAACATAAAAAATTAGAAGTAATAGGTTCAAGTGAACCTAGAAGAAATCAAAGAGTTAGAAAGGAAAAACACACAAATATATTTTATTTTTACTAATTCAATTATATTTTTAGTGGAAGGTGATAGAAATACAGTATTAAAAACGACACCTATGATTCTAAATATAAAAAATGATCCAAAAACATTCTGTCAAGCTATGTCTTATAGGGATGTTGCTTTTCGGAAAGAAACGGTAAATGATGAAATGGCTTGGGTCCTAGTAAATTTACCTCCAACTTCTAAGCCAATAGAATGTAAGTGGGTGTTTAGAAGAAAATACAATATCAATGGTTCTATACAAACCTTCAACGCAAGATTAGTTGCCAAAGGTTTTACTTAAAAAGAGGGTGTTGATTATTTTGACACTTATTCTCCTATAGCAAGAATTACATCAATTAGAGTTTTATTTGCATTAACATCAATTTATAAATTGTATATTCATCAAATGGATGTAAAGACGGCTTTCCTAAATGGAGATTTAAAGGAGGAAGTGTATATGGAGCAACTTGAGGGTTTTATACTTTTTGGAAATGAAGAAAAAAGTCTATAAATTGGTAAAGTCTTTATATGGTTTAAAACAAGCTCCGAAACAATGGCATGAAAAGTTTGACAAAGTAATTTTATTGAATGGTTTTCATCACAATGGTGCTAATAAGTGTATGTATTTTAAATTTGCAAAAGATTTTGGTGTGATTATTTATCTCTATGTAGATGACATGTTAATATTTAGCACCAATATGATTGGAATAGTTGAAACCAAAAGGTATCTCACTTTTATCTTTAAAATGAAAGATCTTGGTGAAGTAGATACAATTTTAGGTATCAAAGTTAAGAAACATAGTAGTGGCTATGCACTTAATTAATCACAATATATTGAGAAAAATGCTTGATAAGTTTAAGCATCTCAATGTAAAGGAGGCTAATACCTCATTTAACCCTAATATGAAGTTAAATGATAATGGTAATAAAGCGATAGCACAACTAGAATATCCTAATGCCATTGGAAGTCTTATGAATGTTATGCATTGTATAAGACTAGATATAACTTTTGCTATATGCAAGTTATCAAGATATATATATAAGTAAGCCGAATACAAATCATTAGAAGGCTATTACAAGAGTCTTTGGTTATCTAAAAAGAACGATTGATTTGTGCTTGTTTTATTCTGATTTTCCAGCTGTGATGGAAGGATATAATGATGCAAGTTGGATAACTAGTTCAAGTGATTATAAGTCACATCAGGATGGATTTTCTCACTTGGAGGAGGTGCAATATCTTGGGCATCTAAGAAACAAACGTGCATCTCTCATTCTACCATGGAATCAGAATTTATTGATTATAAGTCAACATCAGCATGGATTTTCTCACTTGGAAGAGGTGCAATATCTTGGGCATCTAAGAAACAAACGTGCATCTCTCATTCTACCATGGAATCAGAATTTATTATTATGGCTATTGCAAGTAAAGAAGCAGAATGACTAAGAAATATGTTCTTTGATAATAAGTTGTGGCCACATCTTATGTCAGCTATTTCTATATACTGTGTCAGTGAAGCAACCATGTCTCGAGCTTATAGTAACATTTACAATGGTAAGTCAAGACATATAAGCATTCAACATGAATATATTCAAGAGTTGATTACAAATGGTAATCACCATTGTTTATGTGAAGTCTGTGAATAATTTAGCGGATCCGCTCACAAAAGAACTATCTAGAGACATGGTATGAAAAACAACTAATGGACTGGGGTTGAAACCCGTTATTAAAGATACCAGTAATAGGAACCCAACTTCGGATCAACAAAAAGCTTATCTCTAAGTTTAATGGATAATAACAAGTTACTGTTTAGTATCTGTTGGACACTTATAATTAATTTTAAACCCTATTTTAATAGTATTCAGTGTGTTTTATTACATAAATGAGAATGAGTGAAGGCTAATAATGGAATTTAAAGTTCGTGTTTAATGTGATAGAAACATGTATAATTCCACCTATATAAATATAGAAGTGGTGCCGCTTTTGACAAGAGTTAGGGTTTTCTCTTGTAAATATTAATGAAAATAAGATTTTAGCACATGGTCATAATAGTGCTAAACAGTTGCAAACCTCTTTAAGATTTTGGATAGTATTATGTGTGTAATATTTTTTATTCTACAACAAAAGTTTTGGTTTTAATCTGCAGACACCAATAACTTTAGTAGGATTCAAGTTCTAACACTAATTGAAGGTTTAAATTGCAAAATACCTTCTTGTAAGGATAATTATATCAAGTGAAAAGATATTCATTACAAACTAGTGGGGGATTATTGGTGTAGTTTGTAAATGAATAAAAAAAAGATGTATATCCGACATTGAAAAGAAGCACTCCCTCCTAATGTTTATAAGTGTGGGTTTCTGTTATGTAGTAAATTAAATCATGGTGAAAGGACTCTCCTATTTGGCCTCATAATGCTATTATATGGATATTTATAATATCAAAATATAGTATTTGGGACTTAAAACTTGAAACTTAATATGTCAGTGAGATTAATTCATCCTTGAATTAATTTTTGTAGTTAATTTTGATATTTTTGACTATTGAGATAAAACTAAATAACAGCTATTCAATTTAATTTAAAGTATAACTATTTCATGAACAATTATATTGTTTCATGAATAGTCATATTATTTGATGAACAATCATAGTATTTTATGAGCAGTTATATTGTTTCATCAACAGTCATATTGTTTTTTCTTTATATTTCAAGTCTATAAAATTATGGTACTACACAAAAAAAAAACATAATAAAAAAATATTCTTTTCTTGGTCTTATCTTTTTAGTTTTTTTTAGAGGTTTAGAAAGTTTAATTACATTCTAAATGTTTTATTTTTGTATGAAATAAATAAACATCTTAAAAACAGTGTTTTCACGCCTCTAAACCAACTTCATATTTATTTCAATCCTAAATATTTCTAACTTTTTTGGTGTTGTTGTTGCTGCTGTCAGTGAAGGACAACTGTTGTGGGTTGCTGGGGTGGTTAGAGAAACTCTTTTGTGTTTATTTACTCCTTGGGTTGTGGTATGGGTGTGCTGGTGGGTGGTGGCAACACTAACCATGGTGGCTTATCTTGAAGGAGGTGGTGATACTCACAGTGCTGCCCCTTTGGTCCGTTTTGGAAGATGAGAGAAACATTGTCTCCTTTTTATCTTGTTTTTTTTTTCTTTACTTTTGAGAGAGTGCAACTGGTGCATAGAAGGGTTAATTATTTTTAGGCTTTCTTTTGTGTCGAGGGTCACGGGTTTTGTTCTTCCTTTCAAAGAGAGAGTGAAGTCACAAGGTTTGTGTTATATATGAGAGAGAAAATGGGAGGGGGGTCCCGGTTTTGCTGCTTTTTCTTGGTCTCTCAGGAGACTGGAAGTCATGCAATAGGATTTGTTTTTTTGTTTTTTTTTATGGTTAATGCTCTAACTAATTTTATTTATTTATTATTATTATTATTATTATTATTTTCGTAATGTTCTCCCCTAAATCTTTCTCCCCTTTTGTGTGTGGCACAATCATAGGCAAAATAAATTTTATTTTTTTCCTTCTAATTGTTTGGTCCTTGAGTAATTAAAAATTTACTTTGATTCTTTATTTTTATTTTTTTATATTTTTCGTCTTTTTGTCCATATATATTTTTTATTTTTTATTTTTTTTTGTATTTTGATATTTTAAAAAAAGACTATCAATTTTGACTTGATAACAAAAATAAATAATAATCTTGAAATGAATGTGTTAATAATAGTTGAATGCGTTGAAAATAAATTTTTTAATTTTAAATGGTTTTGAAAAGATTAAAAATGTTGTAAATAATGAAAATATTTTTTTTTTGAATTTTTATAAAACTATTAATAAAATGAGCTTGAAAATCAGGTAATGACAATATCTATAAAGATTATCATTATTGCAGGTCCTCTCAACTGTGTAGGTCCAGGCATTAGAAAAGATGTTATCGTTGCTTACAACAAAGTCACAAGAACTTCAAAATGGACATGGATTTTTCAAGGCTGCTTGATGGGGTTTATATTATTTGTCTGGGCTTCAACCTTTCTTCGTTGTATCGCAAAACAAAGTCATTTATGTAAATCATGTTTTATAAAAATTTAATTTTTTTATGTAAAAAATTATATATTTTGAATTGTTTTAATATACTGATCTCAAAAATAATTTTTTTAAAATAAAAATAAAATATTATTTTAATATATTTCAACATAAAAAATACTTTAAAATATAATTACCACCACACTATCAATCAATCACAATATTAAAATAACGAATAAGACAAAATTGAGGAGAGAAGTGTACGTTTGGAAAATAACGAATAAGACAAAATTTGCAACTAAAGTTTTTTGTATGAGAATGGATATTGAATTGTTGTTCTGCACATTTTGGCCCTTTGATATTTACACACACATGAATACAGAGCTTGGTTGGGAACACGGCTAGTTACATGTTCCCAAAATTTTTGAGTTTTTTTTTTTATTTAAAGAGCAGAAAAAACCTTCACACCCAAACTTAAAGAATTGTCCAGAGAAAACTCTAAAGGTCACACTGCTAGTTGTGACTGCTGTCTCTTTGAGAAATTCTTCGCGTACTTTCATTGGGCTTAATGGTTGCATTTTGATGGATTGAACTCGAAAAAAACAAATGATTACATCACATCACCAGAGAAAAAAGATCAGGCATTGCAATGTAGTAACACTTATTGATGCCCATTTTTTAAAAAATTGAAAGTTTAGACAACCTTTATCTGTTACTCATTAAATCCATGGTTTCAATTGCCAAAGCCTTCCAGTACATCTCCATCGCTCCTTGATCGCCTTGAAGCACTAGCTTCTTTGTTTATCTCCAATCTGTAAAGAGGGCGTATTTGACTCTCCCAGCTTCCCACTGATTGAATCCTGAAGCTGAATACAAGTGTCTTGACTCTTGAGATAGATAGCTTGCTAGGGATTCACACAATCATGTCTTCTACTGCACCAGCCAATGAACTCGGAAAACTGTCCCGGATGTCTCAAGGTCTGGCCTTGAAGTATAGTGGTATTCTAATTGTAACATAGAGATTTGTACATAGTAAAGTACATAGGTATGGAATGAGAACATCGAGATTTGGGCTCTGTTGTCAGTCCATGCATGAATGACAAACCACTTGAGCTCTCAAGTTTGTTCTTGTAAGGTTTTTGATTGAATCGTGATCTTTTATGTCTAACTAACGTTGAAGTGAATCTTGAACTTCTAGCTAATGTAATCTTAATTGACAGTTGTGTCGAAATAAAGCAAAGAATCTGAATAGGCAGCTGTCTGGAGGAAGAAGCAGGACCTACAGCGACCATGATGTCATTTCTAATTGTCAAGACAAGTCATTCATCATATATGAAGTGTAAGATGCTTATGATTTTTCTTGTAATGTTCCACAATGAGCCTCATGTATAGCAAAGACTTGGAACCAAAAACAAATTAAAACAGAGTTTTCTGGTCATATATAAAAAAAAAAAAGACGATGCAAAACTGCAACTGGAAACTTTAATGAGCTGAAACTTCATGAACACACTTGGTGAAATTCATGCCAATTATTGCAAAAAGGCTCGATACAAACACTGGTTTCTCCCCACCTATGCCAACCTCTGTTGCATATCGAATGTAAATGGTATAAACTCAAAGCTTACTGGCTTTATTTGAATTATTATGTGAGGCCATCCATTGCTTTCCCAGAGCAATAAGTTCCCCGTTACTTTTCCTTCTAACCTCTACGAGCACTGATGTTATCCTTCCCTTGTCCCCCACAACCTTCGCCTCCACTTCAACTTCTTCCTGCCATAATAGTAGCAACATACATTTAGGAAAAGTGAGTGAGAAGAAAAGGAGCAAATGCATTATTGTTTTCCCTCTAATCTACTTCTCCAGAAGTATAGCTTTGAATGCTCCCTTTTGTCACGTGATACAATTTCCTTTGAAGATGACACCAGAGATCCTTCCTGTGGTGAAGTCCATATATTTGCAATTTCACCGGCCCCTTTGGTGATACAAAGAATGAAGGGATTGGGATACAGGATATACTATTCACTGAAGGATTACAGGGAAAAGGCCCTGAACGGATTACAGGGAAAAGGCCCTGGACAAGTAAGTTTTCTAGCAAGGACAAACGAATTCTGGGAAAAACCAGTGAGCACAAAACATTATAAAACGTTTGCCATTTGAATTGGCGTGCATATCATACTGATACATCTAAAAACATAGCTACTTGTGGCGAAAGTTTTATGATTAGGAAAAGCAAGATTACACTGATACATTTTCAACTACAATCTATTGTCTTCATTGCCTAAGAGGTATTTTGTCTAACAGATCATATTCCCTAGCACTACTTCAATAATTCCCGAATCCCTGAATTAAACCTTTCTGTAAACCTTGATTATGTATTAGCCCTAACGGCATAACAGCTTGTCAGCCTGGATTATTTGAATGATAACCCCTCCATCTCCCAATTCATTCTCTGAGTTTCCAGTACAAGTAGAACTCAAAAGTCAAGTCTTGACGATTCAATCTATGCGGCCATGTCATGTAAGAAAAAATACACAAAAAATAAAATAATCGAAAGATAGAGTCGAAAGTGAACTTGAATTTTAGCCGTGGATAAAAAGGAGATGTTGAGGTCAACAGATGCTTTGATATGGCCACCATAGGAGTAAATAGCAGCTGCACCCACGTCATCAATCAACGTTGCCATGGATCCAACATGCCAATTCCCATCTGCATCCTGACATAATAATTGATACATTACATTAATTTATTAGCATATGAAAAAATAGAAAGCTAGAAAGATTACAAGTTACTAGGTGGTTGAAAGGACTAACTGATATGCGGTTTGAAACGACAAAATTACAGAGTATGAAACCCTTGTGTGCCTTCACTATTTTGAGACCTTCAAGAGTAATTGCCTCCAGTTGGTGGCCTAAACCATTTGAGAGATCTTCAAGCCATCTATTGGAGCTCTGCACTGGATTGTCTTCCATCTCCCTTTCTTTGCTGTTAAAAGAAATGGCGCCTGTTTTCATAGATCGGTTGCCTCCATGAGGATTATTAAAAGAAAATCAGTCTGTCTTGGCGGCGATTTATGTAAGCCAGCAGAAACTATTTTTTTATTAAAATGATGGATTTAAATTCTATCGAGTCTTACAACTATGCCCCTAGCAACCGGTCAAAATTATGTCGTCACCTGGTGGAATAAGAGCCTCTAGAAATTATTCAAACTTTAATACATATTATTTAATTTTAGTATATGTAGAATTAATTAAAATATGTATAAATTCATCCATATTTATATTAATTAAAAAAAATCTATGTACATTAACACTAAGTGATAGTTTAATTAGTTAGAATTTAAATTTATTTTTTAATAATTATAAGTTTGAGTGTTTTAAGGACGGCTAAAGGTTATAGTTTTTAACTTTAAAATTTATAAAATTAATTAAAATACATATAAAATAATTAATTTGAATATTCGCTTTGTTTTTTCTGACATTTAATTTTTCTTAATACCGTGCTGGCATGTGCTGAACAAATGTCAACTTTATTTGAAATGACATATAACAGAGGGCAACAGGAAGGGATCTTCAAGCGTAGTTATATAAGAAAAGAGAAAAAGACTCATATTAGAAAATGTTAATAATATAGGGACCAAAATAAATATGAGTAACCCTCCCTAGCAGTGGTTGGTGTGACGATGTAACAGTCTTGTAGGAATTAAGGTTATAAAGGATGAAATTGTAAGGTTTTATTGGAGTGAAAGTGTAAGATAACAAGGATCGTATGTACTGAATTAGAAATAAAGAAATAATTTGGTGACCAATTTGAGGTTGGTCGGGCCTCCCATGGACTAAGACCAAAGTATAAAACCTGCAACGCCTCTTCCTTGTACTGGAATAAAAATTAGGTCCTCGATTTACTGAGGACCAAGTCATATTATTGCCAATTCTAAGAATTCTTCTGCCACGCGTCGCCGACATGTGGGTGAGATGATTTAAGCCATCCACGTGTCTCCCAATAAATCTTGGCAACTCCTGAACCTTCTTCTTTAACCTTCCCAATTCCTTTTATTTCTTTTTTGTCCCACCCTAAATTCTCCGAGGCTACAAATCTTTCCCTCTGGTGTACTGCAGACGAATTTACAAGAAAAATATGTCTTGGTAAAGGGGATTTAAAAATAAAAATGATATAATGTGGTAAACATCTTGAAAGAATAAATAATATAGAATGTAAAAGGTATTTTAGAAATAATACAATTTGAATACAATCATTTTTCAAATATCAATTCTATACATGATCTTATTTTTTAATATAACATCGATCAATTTCTTATGTTTGTGTTTGAAATTTTATTTTATTTTTCTAATTATATTTATTTAATTTTTGTAATTTCATATTTCTTCAGGATAGACATTAAATATTCCTTACTTTTACTCAATACTGTTAAAATCATAAATTTATAATTTTACGAGTCAATATATACTTAATATGTAAAATCACTTTAAAAACTTGAAAATTGATATGATCAGGTGAGATCGTATAAAAACGTAATTTTAAACCCATTTTTACAATTTCGACAAAACCATATACTGCAGTATATGTTTCCTCCAGGCTCCAACCCTTCATAGTCCACATTAGCATTAGCCAATAGCTAATAGCCACACACACATACAACATTTAATCTAAGACAATAAAGCCTAATCTCTTTCTCTATTAACCAACCACATGAGATTGACAACTCACGGCTTCTTCTTCATTAATAGCAGCAACGCTCTCTTTTTTTCCCAATCATCAACAGCTTTCTGCCTTTCTCTTCAGAGTTCAATCTTCGACTCTTCATCAACAGAGCTCTCTCTTTTTTTCCATCATCAACGACATCCTCTTCACTCTTCACTCTTCATCAACAACGCTCTCCTCTTTAGTCTTCATCAACGACTTCCTCTTTAGGCTTCATCAATAACGCTCTCCTTTTTTTTCCATCATCAACAACTTCCTCTTCACCATAAGTTGTTTTATTTATAATGTCTATCGAGTCTAAAAGTAAAAATATGATATCCTCTTGTACAGATGTTGATTTTCCCGGTCCTAATTGCCCATGATTTTGAATAACCCTTGTGAATTTTTACCTACCTTGTATTATTAATTACACATATGATTGGTGTTGCAATGAATGCTAGTGTGCAAAAGTGTTGTTAAGTTTGTTCCAGAAATTCTACATTTTAGGATGTCATTTCAGTATGCAAGGTTCCTTCACTAAAGCAAGGGATTATTCAATATATTAGGGCTATGTTTGTTTCCTGAAAAGTGGTTTCCGGGAAACTACTTTTCAAACTTTTCTATGTTTGTTTACTATTAGGAAAGTTAGTCAACGGAAAACATTTTCCAGTCAAAGAAAAATTTGGCTTGGTTTTTAGGAAAGTATTTTCCTGAAAACTTTGGGCGGAAAACACTTTCTGAAAATTGTGAAAAATTTAGAAATATCATATTATTTATTGATTATATCAAATTGGGTCCTCAAACTTTTGATTGTATATATATATTGTTTTGAATATTTATTTTTCAATTTCATCTCTTAAAATTTAATTTTTATATTAACTTTGGTCCTTATTTTTATAATTATTATTTGCTTTTCCCTTATCATTTTTTTTATTGAAATTTTTTATCTATCAAATTCGATCCTCATTCTTTTGATTGTTACTTATTTTATTTGAAATAATTTATAAAATATTAATTATTATTATTTTAATTTCTTCATCTTTCATTTTTTTTAATTTTTTAGATTTGATCTCTATTATTTTGATTATTAGTTATTTTATTAAGATAATTTATGAAATTATATTTTTTTCAATTTCATTCTCATTGAACTTTTTAATTTGTAAGATTTGTTTCTCATTATTTTAATAAACTTGAGAAAAATAAAACATTAATAAGTTATTTTACAGCTCATTTTCCATGACATAACTAATTACTGGAAAGTGTTTTCCAACTTATTTTCTATTACATTACCAAATATCAGAAAATAATTTATTTTTTTAAAATTCACTTTCCAAAAAGAAACTACTTTCTAGCAAATAAATAGGGCTTAGGTGATAGACTATATTATATTAGCTTTTGAGGGGATTGTCATGCATGGATTAAGCCAATTTTAAAACCAAAAGGAATGTTAATTCAACATATATTCTTCCTAATGGAGGTTGATGTACAACAATTGTAGAATAAATTTGGAGCATTAGCAACTAATCAAATATCATATAAAAAATGAATTATCACCTTTGTTTTCCAATAAATGTGTTGCTTGATTTTGATATGTAGTCTGCATCCATGAAAATTATATATTATACGCAAGTAGTTCTCCGAGAATGTTTTGCAGATAGAAGAAATTTTTCATTTTCAACAAGCAAAGCTGCAAAGCATTAATAACTTAGATTGAGGAAACTTTGTATCAAACAGTTAAGTTGCTGAATGAGAGTATTATAGTGAGTTTTGTTATTTTTAAGGAGTAATAACTTGGATTCATAAAATAGAACTGGAGCAATAATTCAAAGAAGATTAAAACGATAGCTTAGAACAACAGAATTGGTAGACACATGTATATGAATTGTGATCTCTTCTTTAGTTTTGCAAGTTCTTCATGCATGCTTCTGGATTATATGAATTATTATGCATAACACATATATTATGGTACTTCTTTTTTAACAAAAATTTAATTAGAATCATATAATGTTTGGATTGATTACAGGGCTTATTTGAGTTGATTTTTGAATTGTTGAACTTATGACGTCTAGAAAACATTCTTCTGGTAATAGGCTTGATGTGGGATGGCAACATGGTATAGTTATTAATAAAAATTCTAGAAAAGTTCAGTATAAGTATTGTAAAAAAAAATTATCAAAGGAGAGTCATGGTATGGAAGATGATTTAAAGATTAAAATTGATGACAATTTAGAGAATTCGAGTTTTAAGTTAAATAACATTAACAATATTGGTGTTGGTACTACTAGTGACACAAATAATCCTCTCGATGATAATGATATTGATGAATGTCTGAGGAATAATGACGCAAATAAAGGCAATGAAGCTAATTTTAGTTTACATGATACATTAACAGATTATTTGTTTTAAGTTTGTTAATTGTTAGTTAATGAAAAGTTTCTTAAATTATATATAAATTTTTATTTGAACCATATATTTTAAAATGCTTGAACTATATATGAATTTTTATTTGAACTATATATTTTAAAGTGCTTAAATTATATATGAAAAAAAATTCCTTATAATTTTATAATTTCAAGATTTCACAATGTATTTTTACAATCCAAATTTATTTTGTATTTTCTTAACCGTATCACAACATTGCTAAAAAGGTTTGCGGGCTATACGTTTTACTTCTTTAACAAAAATGGGCTTTAAATAAGTATCATGCCCATCCATCCATGTATGCTCCTCATGATTAAAATTAATCTCCATCCGCCAACTATTATTCCCAGTGTAACCATCCATTACCCTATATTTTTCTTACTTCATCCATAATTAACTACAAATTAGTCCTTTTTAAAAAAATTCATTTCAAACCAATTCTTCAAAACATTTTAGTATTTTATTTCAGCTTTATGATATTATACATTTTTTTTTTCTAAATTATCCTGATATCATGATTTGAATTGCAGGTGCAGCGAATTAATCTAGATTAACTTGTTATTTATTTTTTGAATTATAATTTTATTATGCTAATTTAAATTAACTCAAATTTTTTTTATTATTAAATTTCATTATTTTATATATTTAATGAGCTAAAAATTTAGCTACATTGCTTGTCTTATTTTACAAATTAATAGAAGGCATAGTCAAGCTTTACGAAGTAATCGGGACCCCATCTTCATTAGTCACTTCTGGCAAGAATTTTTCAAGATATGGGACACCAAACTACAGCTCAGTTTTGTATACTATCCGCAGACGAATGGCCAAGCAAAAGTCATCAATAGCTGTGTCAAGCAGTATCTTCAGTGTTTAGTTCATCAGTGGCCACAAAAATGGTGTTGCTACTGACCTTGGGTTGAGTATCGGTATAATACAACATATCACATTTCTACAGGGATGACCCCTTTTCAAACACTGTATGGACGACTACCACCCTCTATTCCAATGTAAATGAAGAACTATATCGCTCAACACTGGTGAATGGGTATTTTTGAAGCTGCACCCATACCGCCAACAAACAGTCTTCAAACGAGTGCATCAAAAACTAGCTAGTTCACTTTATGGACCCTACCAGATTCTAGAGAAGATCTGATCTGCTACAGTTATCGAAAGGGGCACACATTCACCCGGTATTTCATGTGTCACTACTTAAACGATATCCACACCAAGGGCATTGCTGAGATGAAACCAGTTGAGTTATCACCATTTATTGACGAAGGGGTATTCATCTTGGAGCTTCAAACTATTTTGGACTACCACCGTGCCAAGCAAGGAACCTATCTTGTTGAAGAGAGCTTAATGCAATGGAAGCACCTTCAAAATTAGAGGACTTACGGACTTAGAGCCAGTTAAAAATTCAAAAATATTTAAAAAACAACCACAATCACATTTCTAAATAAACCCTTAACAGCTATGGAAATCCATTTGATTCAAATGTATTGAATTTGGTGTTCATAGCATACAAATAAAGCATCAGTTTTAGTGTGATATGGATAAAAATATATATATTCCAACGGAAGAAATTGAATAAGAAGACACCAGTAGGCATGCTAACGTGAAGACTCTGAATTTGAATTCTTGAGTTGCAACAGAAAATCAGGGGACAATCATACTTCTTTCTCATTACCAAGGGCAACCCCCTTTCAACAAGTTGATCAGCATCACTTCCATACTTACCAGGGTACCACCCATCAGAGCAGAGCCAAGTGCAAATGCAAACAATCAAGGGGAAAAACACTCATTATCGACCAGTCCAACTTCTCCACCAGGATGGAGTACTAGATCCTCCTGGGGGAGGAGGTGTAAGAATATCCAGCATAGTTTCCTTCTCCTTAGGGGTCAATGGAGCACCTCTAACTAGGTCCAGAGCCATGATGTGAACATTAGTATTTTGCCTATGTTTCTTGTACGCCCAAAATCCTCCAGCAACACCTGCAACTAGAAGCTGCCCAAAACCTCATATTATAAGTATGGACTTAAGAAGAAAGCTTCTGTTACTAAATGATGGTACTTCTAAGCTCTTTAACTGACCGGTGAAAGCCACAAGGCTGCAGTCTGCATATCAAATTTTGGAGCATAAAGTACTGTCTCCCCAAAATCATCCTCGAGCTTTTTGTAGATATCTTTGTCAGTTTTCCCAGCCTGAATCTCATCACGAATCAACTACATCACAAATATTATCAGCATGTCAGTTTTGAATGGTATCAGACAGCAAGACAATTAGAGAAGCATTAAGATGGGATCAGTATCAAGGAAGAGAATGACCAGACTTCTAGTCTGGTAAACAAAATTGCAAAAAGCAGAAAATTAACCAAATATCATGCTAGGAGGTAGCAATGATGATTCAAGTTGTGATTTATGAGTCTAAACAAAAAACCATTCACTAAATTGCCATTGTTTGATAATTCTAGTTTGGAAACAAGTTTCTCATCATAGGAGTAGTTGAAAACATGCTAAATTTACTACATACAGCTACGATTCCACAGTTTCTCTGCCAACAGTGAGCGTCCTATGCAGCTATCAACAAAGGTTTGTATCACTATATAACAAACTCTTGAAGCCTAAGCTCTTAACTGCACACTAGCAATGATTTATTTTAGTAAGTTAAAATGTTGTAAAGGCAACAATCAAAACTTTCCGAGCTTCTGAAGATAAAACGTTGACATCACTCCACACGGTTTTGAAATGATAGACTCAAAGCTTAATTGAAGGTCCAATGAAGTGTCATTGAATCATGGAACATGACAACAGGGTTTGGATCGTTGAACAAGGATAACAACAAGCATTGCCCATGGGCGATCTGAAATGGTGATTTATGAGTATTGATCAAAAGAATGAAAAAAATAAATAAAACAAGACATGGCAACAAATCAAAATCATTTAAGAAACCATCTAAGATGTTTCAAAATGTGGCTTGGACTCAAACCGACCCGTCAATATATACTCCTATTAGATAATTATAAAAATCATAACCTGGGATCTCTTTAACAATTTAAACGTTTGAATTAAAATGGTTTTTTACATGATATCAAAGTCTTAATTAACAACTTAAGTTGAGATGGTTATTTGACACCCAATCCACAGTTGAAATTAGAACCAAAACATTGAAAATAGAAAATAAAAATGTAAAAGCAGCATTAGGATAATCATATTCTATTCGGAACATTTACAAGATATAACATGATAATATTTATACCTTTCTTAGGAGAATGGCGATATCTGCCTGTGAATCTTCAATGGACTGACTCCCGCATTCAGTGCACCTAACATTGTGACTAATATTCCTTGCTCGAGCATCCACTACCTGGACCTTCTTCAACTCCTCGTCTTGTTCGTTTCCCATAATAGGTAAATATCTTCCGACTTGAAAGTAACTAACAAATATCAAAAACCCAAGAGTTTAGAATACTTGATTTTGTCCAATTCTCAGTGAGGCATTTTATCAAACACATGGTAAGCACCTCGAGACCCAGAAAAAGCAATGCTCAAGTAGAAAAGCCAGAAATACAATTCAAGAAAACCGTAGTGGGAATACACAATAAACTAGTGATTGGATGAATTGAGGAGAGGTCCTCCAATAGCTAAATTCCAAACAGGGAGAGGGAGTAGAATAAATAGAGGGAATCAAAGAACGCATACCTGACACACACAGATAACAGTGAACTAGAGAATATAAAGATGTTGGGTATTTAGAATTAACAGGCTTGATGGGGTTATGTTTCTCAAAGTGTTTGGATGATTGATGTTTTTGAAATGTCAAAAACAATCTTTAATTAAATCAAACTAATATCAAAATGAATTAAGAGCTTTTAGCTATCTTGTTTATCCATTAAAACAACATTTTTAAACTGATGCTTTTTTCTGAATCTATTTATAAGCCATTAAATTTACAAATAAAAATAAGCACATTTTAACTTTATATTTAAAAGAAGATTTTTATTTTTTTTAAAAAAGTCATCCATCCATAAATATAAAAAAATAAAGTTAGTTGTTTACTAAGAATTACTCTTTTAAAATATTATATAAGAATGGGGTGCAAACGACGTTTCATAAAAAATTAAAAAAATTTATTTTGTTAAAATTTAATTTTTTATATATATATTTTTAGATCGTTTTGATATACTAATATAAAAATAATTTTTTAAAAATAAAAAATATATTATTTTAATATATTTTTAAATAAAAAAATATTTTAAAAAGCAACACCTATCAATCTCTCAAACACACCCTAAACTATTCGCGCACCACTCACGTTAAAACAGAGAGGCATTATACATTTGATTATTTGTATTTATTATTATAACCATATTTCTGTATAGTTTTACTTATTATTATAATTTTTTTGTTTTGTAAATAATAATAATAATAACAATAGATCTCATGCCAATAAAAATGTTTAACCTATTTATAGTTGAAAAACAGTAAAAAAAAAAACTAAATAATACATAATTAACTCCTATACGATAATAAAGTTTTTGAATAATTTGAAGTATCTTGATGTGTATTATCTAACATAGAAGGGATGGTTTTCTTGATTTTTCTGCTTTTACATTTTATCAAGAAATACTTAAGATGAATTTTATTTGCTAGGATATAAGTTTATTCCCGCTCATTAATTGTTATAGACTAATAACAATTAATATGAATTTTTTTAATTGTTATAGACTAATAACACATTAAATTAAAAGAGCCTTATTTAATGTGTTTCTTGAAATCTTAAAAGTAAATAATTTTAAATGGATCTTCTTTACTTTATTAAAAAAGATATAAAAAAATGAAAATGAGTAGATTATTCCAAAATATTTATTACTTTGTTTTCCAAAAATAAAAGTCACGTAATTTTCTTTCTTACAAACTTTACATTGAGTTGGTATTTATTGCAAATTAATTTTATATATAGCTTATTCAAAGAATTATGATACTATTTTTTTTCAAAATCAAAGACCATATACTATAAATCATAAATTATTACTAATATTATTTTGTAATGTTATGACTTCGCTACTAAATAGTAAATACATGTATAGAAACTAAAAAGTATGGTAATTTGTGATATTATGACTTCACTATATATGAATCTTCATTTGATATGTTAGATACTCAAAAATATTTTATTGACAAAAAATATGTATTTAAAAGTATAAATTTTTAATCAATTGAAGATAAAATAAAATCATGAAGATATAGAATTTTTTTTATTCTATTTTTTTTCTATTATTATTTTTTAAAAAAAGCATAAAGATAGCGCTTGATTATTATCTTTGGATTGTAAATATAGAGAAAACTGCGAGAACAAGAATGAGACGGAATAGATTAAAAAAGAAAAAGAAAAAGAAGAAGAAGAAGAAGAATGATTTATATTAGGTAGTAGTTTATAACACGGAGTGAATGTTTATGTATCTTAGAAAAAAAATGGTGTCCTTAATATAGATTTTTATTTTTATTTTAGTTTATGAGCATTATTTTTTTAACGAACTTAAATTAATAATTTCTTCACTCATAAAAATCATGTTAAAAAATAATTTGTAATCATTATAAAAAAAAAATGATTCATTGCTAAGAAAATAATATAATTAAATTATAATTTACTCATTCGTTAAATAATTTATATAAAAATAGTTAAACTAATATTTATTAAATAAAGTATTGGCACCAATACAAAGTTAAAATCTAGCATAGTTTGAAATATAAAATAATAATTTCATCACAAATGCAATTTTTTTCAATTATTCAATCCTTGTGTCTTTATCATTAAATCCAATTTTTTTCATAACATGATCGATTTCTATTCTTCATATTATATATGTTTTAATTACTATACTAATTTTCCAATAATGATATTCATTTTCTTTTATAATATTAAAAAATCACGGTAAAAATAAATCTATCTTATATTGTTTTTAATAAAAATCACTCTTTCATTAACTAATTTATTTAATCTATAAAAAAAATGAATTTATTCTAAATAAATTATTTTTATTTATTACAAATAATTACATTGCGTAAAATAATTTACTGTTTATTTTGAGTAATTGATTTTCCATATTAATTTGATAAAACAAAATAACCAAACTTTAATACAAATATATTTTAAAAAAATATATGTAAAAATTAAAATATTGGTGTGTGTATTAAACATATTTTAAAATTAGTAAAAAGAAATATATTGAAATTATGAAATTTTTAAAGGGGCATTTGTGAAGAAAAATAATAACTTTGTTTTATCTATGTCTTCATTAAGCATTTATGATACACATGAATAACTAATGGCGATTACTACTTGGCGTACTTTGAAGAAAAAGATAGACTCAAAGAAGAGATAGAAAATAAAATTAATAGCCCACTAAAAATAATAAGATTATCTCTACATAGTATTTGTCTCTCTTCCTTGTGTCTATCTCTTTCTTTAAGGTGGCTCCTAATAAGTAATTAATAAGATACCACTAACTACTTTTTGAGTACCATATAATTTATTGTCTTCATACTTTCCATCCCTTCTTTTTTAAGGGATGAAGAATTGGCAAAAAAAAATCTTTCTCCGACCAAACCTATATCTATCTAACTGTATGTATCTTTTTTCTTGTAAAATAATAACCAAAAACTATTTAAAATAAATTATTTTAGAAGTTAAAACTAAAGTGAATTAGTTTTACTTATCCTTATATTTGTACATGGTGGCAATATATCTCCACATTCTGTTTGCTTCCAATTTGTCTCTAAATGTCAGTTGGTATTGTTTTATCAAATATTCTCTTTAAAATTAATAAAGAATATCTTCATAGAAAAAACTCAAACCAATAAAATTTATTAAAAAAGTCCATTGAGAAAAGAATGAATTTTATCACTATATGACCATTGGTTTCTTTTTAATTTTTTTTTTTTTGAATAAATTAGGTGAGATTTGAGTTATAAGTAAGGATAATTTTGTCGGACTGTATGAAAATATGCTATAAAGATATATTGGAGAAAGAGATAAAATATAAGGATAGATTAAGAGCAATTTGATTTGTTGGGAGTTAAGGATTAAATCTAAAATATAAGAAAAAGTTAAGTTAATTTTCCAAAAATTAAAGAATAATTAAGATAGATAGTTAATAAGATCTTTTTTTAATCTTTATAACTAGATTTGTGGGCCCGCGATATGCCATAAGCCAAAATATCTTTTTATATACTAAAAAGAAAATGCTTGGGTGATGTGAGTGTATTTCAAAGTAAAAAAATGTGACTCGGGGTATAGAACTAACTAAGCAAAAAGTAGTATAATTTAATTAGATAATAAAAAAAAAAAAGCAGAGTAAATGGACACATTTAAACAAAAAAAAATCTTAGCCAATCAAATAAAAAAAAAAAATAAAAAAAAAATAGATGTCAGCAAACCTAAGTGAGTACACCTAACATGCAAATTAGATCATGAGATCAGGATAAAGCTAATAGAAAGCAAAAAAAAAAAAGTCAAAGTCCACCTCCAAATAAATCAAATATAGAATAATAAAATTAAAAAAAAATCAATTAAAAAAATCCAAAAAACAACCAGCAAACCAAGTAACCTGACCAAACTTTGCAACCTAGACAATACAAATGAAACAACCCAGTAGAAGGTAAATAAGAAAAGATTATGAATCTTAATTTTTAATATAATCAATACTGAAGTAAAGAATGTAAAAAAAAACATTAAATAAAAAAAGACGATCCTAAAAAATCCAAACAAACTCGCCCAAACCTGTAGTCTAATTGATGGGAACTGGATAAACAAACAAAAACAAATTGAAGAAAATCATGAAGCCCAATATTGAAAAACTCCAATCTTGAAGGATGAAACTAAAAAGAAAATTAATTCTTAATCAATCAGATGTTGAAGAATGAAAATAGAAAAAAAATTAAAAAATCTACCAAGATAAATTCAACAAAGAACGACAAATAAAAAGATTAGATATAACCTAATCTTTAATTGAATAAATGATGAATGATAAAATTAAAAATATAACCTAGTTATTTTGAAAAGTAGTGAATTTTTTTTATAGAAATCAAATAAATAAAAATAATATAACGTAATCTTTAATTGAATAAATGATGAATGATAAAATAAATAAAAAAACATGAACTTATAAAAGGAAAAAAAAAAGCCAAGTAAACCCGGAAAAATCTCTAAAACTTAGGTTAATCTTAAAAACTCGTAACCAGTAAAATTCTAAACCTAAGCTCAATAAAAAATCTTCATTCCTAATTAGTTTAATATTAAAGGATGAAATAGAAAAAAAAATATAAGAAATTTTTCAAAGTAAAAAAAAAATAACAATAAAAAGAATGATGATCAAATAGGATAGAAAAAAAGCTCAATGAAGATCAAATTGTAACCCGTGAAATCCTAGATTCATACTCAATCAAAAAGCTCAATTCTCAACAACCTAATATTTAAAGATAAATTGAAAAAAAATATCAATTAAAATTTTTTTGACAAAAAAAAAAAATAACAATAAAAAAAATAAGGATTGAATATAAAAGAATGAAGATAAAATCATTAAAAAAACTCAACTTTAAAAACCATCTCAAATAAAACAAACTTGGCTCTAAACAACAACAAATAAATCAAACAAAACAAACTTGGCCCAAGTCATCTCGGGTTATGTTATATATCATGTGATCTGGCATATGAAATTGAGATACCCTATAAAAGGTCGGAATTGAAAAAATGAATTGTAAGAAAAAATATAATAAAAAACTTATGTCAACCCAAGCTAACCTTTCAAAATCCTAGCTTAAATTCCATGGCTAAAATTATCCTAAAAAAAGGAAAACATGAAAAAATCATAAAGCCAAATTCTGCATCAACAAAATATCGATGGATAAAATAAAAAAAATGATCTAAAACATAAAAACAAATAGCAAAAAAAAAGAATAAAAGTCAAATATAAAATACAAATAAAATGAGATAAAATGTTGAAAGATACAATTAAAAATAAATTCAATAAAGAAAATGATTAGAAAAAAAAATAGCAATCAAAATAATAAGGACCACATCTAACAAATAAAAAAAAAATCAAAGGATGATGAAATTAAAAGAAAATTCTAATTTCATGGGTTATTTAGAATAACACAAAGTAATAAAAAGTACAATGACCAAATATGAATGGAAAAACAAATTGAATGACTACTTTGAAACTTTGAAAGGGCAGGCATGAAAATCAAGGATGAAAGATAAAATAAGAGCAAAAAAGATTGTTGGTGCCAGAATTTGATCACATACACCATTCAATGATGAGGGGGTCATTACGTAGATTCAAACGTCATTGTGGAAGTCGAGGTTGGACCATCACACAACGTTACATGTACTGTCCAAAAAACACAAACACAACCACACGCAACTGCATGAACATCACATGTCAACAACTTTTTAATATTGAATAATTTTTTATCTATACTAAAATACCAAATTTCTCTTAGTCAAACTAGAAAAATACAAAAAAAAAAACATTGTGAAAAGACTAGAGAGCCCATAGGCATAAGCTTTAAAAAATTGAAATCAATTGCAATTAAGTCATTTTATTATACATGCAAAAGTGAAAAATCTAAACAACCCCTGAACTTTAGTTTAGTGTTTTTCACATTTAGAGGTATTTTAGTAATTTTACAGTAAAAAACCGATGATACATTATTATCCCCACCACCAAGGCTACAATTTTTAGTTGAGAATGGAAAAATCATTATTTTACCAAGCCAATAATTCTAGAGCTACAGTAAATGTGCCATGAGTTTTAGTTTCTGTTTTTTTTTTTAATAAATAGAGTGGAAATAGCAAGTTATGAAATGAAAATAACACTTCTAAATATTTTTATTATTATGCATTTTTTTTTATTTTCTAAAATATTTATCTTAAATTTTTGCATTTATCTTTGGCATCAACAATCCAAGAGCATTTGCAAAGATACATTTTTTGTTTTTTTCATGGAAATGAGTAAGCTACTAATAAGTTTTTGAGTCTAACAGACAACCTCTTAAAAATAAAAGGTATAACTTTATATTTATAGAAAATTCTAAAAACTCTATAAAAAATAAAATATTTATTTTTTCCTTAAATATTATCCACATATTATTTAAGGAGAATTTTAAAAATTTTAATCAATCAAATCTCTACTTGATTATTCTAGGAATAGAATTATAATTCTTGAATTAATTACATTATAGTGCTTAATTTCTAAAATTATTTTCAATCAAGTTACACTTAATTAATTATCTCAGTTTAATTTCTGATTAATGATTTTTAATGTGTGTGACCCATTAAGTTCCTAATATATTGACCCAAATATAAATTATAATTCTAAATAAATATAATTAAATAAATCTAACAATTTAATTTATTATCAATTCAATAATTAATTAATTTATATTTGAAGATCAAGTGCATCACCTATCAACATGTCATATCTCTCAAATATTAGAAAAATCATAAATATTTTAACTTAACCTTATTGTTAGGTTCTTCTTTTGAAAGTCTTTTTTTTTGTATCCCAATCTTATATCGTAAATGACGAGTTAGTCAAATTAATTCAAATTGATTTAATAATTTCTTACCTCAATATTTTAAGATTTGTTTTTCAGTTTCATTACTTTGCATTAAATTATTTTTCCTTGAGCTTTGTTATTTTTTCTTCTTTTATGTTTGGTTATTCCGAGATTAGGTTGGTAAAGTTAACTTGGGTGTTTTTAACTTTTTTTTTTCTATTAAACTTTGTTCATTTTACTATATATTTTTTTTATCTCAGCTAATTATTGAGCTGTATAAATAATGAAGGCACTTGGAATTGCAGATTCCATCGAGTTCAGGAACAGCTTACAAGGTTGAAAACCATCATGTCAAGAAAAAGCCTTAAGAGGAAAATCGGTCCCATTTTTTAAGTGCCATATCAATTCCTAGAAACCCATCATAGACCAAGGTTATTCCTCGTAAAACCTAGCATGGTTCATAACTTGATGCAAAACCCAACTCGTCTAAAACCCAGGTTAACCTAGCATGATATCACAGGAGGGCAAGAAGAGAATGAGAAGGTAAAAATACCCTGCAAAAGTAAGCTATAAATTAAAAAGCATTTAACTAATTAAATTCACAAGATCAATAATAAGATTATCTCAAAAGAAGTCGCGACAAGATTTTTCAGTAGCTTGCTTTAACTAAATTACGTTTGTCTTTGAGTAAGGAAGGAAGTATAGAGGACAGAAATCTATCCGTGTGAAATTAAACTTCAAATTCTGATTTTCTCCTCCAAATTTTTATATATACGAAGAATTTTGTTTGTTTTTGAATTTACAACAAACCGCTCAGTGGCTCTTTCTCTGGCTGTATCCTCGTTACTTTTTATTTAATTATAAAAAATAACACCCATAAAATGAAGTATCAACCAAGTGCTAGTATAATAAATTTATAAAAACTAAAAATATTTATAAAAACTAAAAATCCAATAAAATAAGCATAGACCACAGACATAGATCCTTTGCCACCTTGAAAGTATAACTAAGTATAATTATTTAAGATTGAGATTATAATAGCAGTGACAGTTCTAAATAAAAAAAATAAATAAACAAAAAAAAATCAAAATTTTTAAGAGTACGGTGTTTTGTGATTAATCTAATTATTAACCTCATCAGCTTTCATAAAATAAAATGGAAGTAGCCAAGGTTAAGACTGTAATGAAGAATTTGAATCATCACTAAATAAATCCAAAAACTCAAAATCATCTTCAAGCTGGAGAAACAAATTTGTCACGATCTGATTTTTGCTATACAACAAATTCATCTCAATTACAATACAATTTTGGATTTCATGAAAAAGGATCCCCCAAAACACTTGAAGAAGCTGCTTGCCCCGAACCACAAGTATAGAAGGCAAAAAAATGTTCGAACAAAATCACATCTACCAGACATATACCATGAGCTTCACAATAAATGGCAAATACCACATTTCTTTGAGTCAACTTATCAGGCATTGCCAGAGGATGTACTTAATATTTGGATCTGTCAACAATTTGGAAGCATAAGCACAGAAACAAATAGTGAAAAGGAACTCAGGCCAAAAAATGAAACAAAGAGTGAAAGAGTACAAAGAGTGAAAGAGTACAAGTTTTGGACACGCTTTGGGGAAAACGAAAAAATAAAAAGATTGAAAGGAAGTACCTTATTCACAAGCAAATTTACTTGCTCTCTGTACATTTCTTTCAAGTCTACAATATCAGCACGAAGTTCCTCCAACTGGAAATATGCAGCCATCAAAAAGTCAGGCTATCATATATAACACAAATTCCACGACTATAATCAAGAAATTCCATCTAACCATATAAAGGGCATCATGAAATTTCACTTCCATAATCACAAAATGGAAATCTCGATACAAGTATATTTGTGATCAATAAAATTTAATATCTGGCAAAGAGTCTTCCAACACAATTACATGAAAAAAATTTCAGTCCGAGTGTTATTCTTCCCATTTGTAATGGACAAACTTCATGCTGAAGCACCTGCTTCACTTTTCATTTCTTCAAGAACTCCATTTGATTGGTGCATATTGCATGAAGAGCAGTTTTAAGAAAAGGAAGCGGAACAAGAAACAAAGATCTACAGCGCTCCGGTAGATAAATGCATTATACAGTCTCTACACTTTTTTTTTAAATAATGAAGACGCCACGGGGTAAAAATGATCAATCATGTTTCAGGGAAAACTTAATTCCACAGCCAATATTGCATTTCTGGGCGTCAGAAGGAAAATGCATTTCTTTAATAAGCTAATCAAAACAAACATTCCTTCAAGGATAAAAAAAAACTGGCTTAAAAACTTTTGAGGAGGCTTAGCGCATTTCAATTATGCAATACGATCTAGAAAACATCAACAGCAAGCCAGACAATTTATTCCATGAGAACATTAAGGCTGATAAAATTGTTTGCAATCAAAGGAACTTCCAAACAAGATAGACATACGTACTTCCTCATCACGTTCACCCATTAACTCCAGGGCAGCAGAGTGCCTTCTCCTCAGTGCATCTAGTTCTGCCCGGAGACCAGGCAAAAAGGCAGACTCTGCCTGTAATTTCTCACACTGCAGTGGATCAAAATATTCATTGAACTCAATTAAATGGAAAAATCATGGAGAACAATAAAATATAGGAATTACATTTGCTGTAAATGTGACTCACTAAAGAACATGTACAAACTCACCTGTGATGTCATTTTGACCAACTCTTCTGCGAGAGAGTCACGGATAGATTCCATGGATGCCTGAAGCATATAAAAAATTTAAAATTCATCAGAGCTGCACATGGAAATTGTAATCATAAACTCTGATGATCATCCAAAGGCAACACATCCCCACGGCGTGCACTCAGCAAAACTTAGCTCCAGAATGCACAATACAGCATACAGATTGACAGTATGTTATAAAAAGTGATCCTTTAAGCATGAAGTTCAAGAAAAAAAAATACACTTACCAGACGAGACATATACGATGCAAGTTCACCCTCTTTCTGACGAAGGGCAGATTCGAAAGCACTAGGTGTCATGCTCTTCATGTAGTAAGGACTCATGGTTGCCTCTCCAGGATTCCTCCGTTCAGAAAGACTGTCGGATGTGTCTAAAGATGCTTGCAGAAAATAGCTCTCCTCAATGCTGCCCAGGCTACTAGCACTGGAGAGCTTTCGGGTTAAGTTTCCTGCAAATTTAGCAAAATGTTAAAAAATATATGAACATGATAATAAGGTTAACTGGTGTAAATTTCAAAAGTAAAGCAGACCATTCTCAAAAGCAGAGTTGCTCCTTGCAATAGGAGTTTTATCAGATGCAGAAGCAGAATGGATGTGAGCTGTCCTTTCCAACTCCAACCGAGCAGCTTTCTCTCTTTCAATTTCCTGAAAGAAAATAAGAGCTTAAATCATGAGTCTTCCAAACAGCATTGCAACTTAAGTGTTTATGATAAAGTAGGAAGATAGCTTTTGTTCTAATCTTTCAAAGAAATCTCCAGCTTAAAACCATCCAAAATTTTAGAGAAATCTGTATAGCAACGCCGAAATTATCTTCTACAAAACCATCCAGCTTAAAATGAATTCCAAATTTGGATTAAATTAATAAACTTAATATTGGCTTCTACTAATGTCAAGATGATCTTCTTACTAACAGATGAAAAGAACATGTTCATAAAGGGAAAATTCATTAATTGAAAAGAACCAAGTTCTTCAGCTGAACAGACAAAACATCAATGGATTTCACTTTTTAAGACATGTCAAGTTGAGCATGTTCGTCTAAGCATTGTCGAGACTGAATTGTGTTTATAATGCAGTTGGCAATGGAAGAAAAACTAAAAAGCAAAGGATACCCAGAATATAAACACATGCAACCTAATTAACCGTGATAGACACGAGTAGAAAGAAACCCAAGGGTGGTACCTGTTGTAGAAGTTCTCGGTGTATTAGTGCATCTTGTAACTCTTCCTTGTGTTTCTGCCTCAGTTCCTTAATTTGTCCTTCAAGTTGGTTTGCACGACCTTCTTGAGTGTCAGCTTCCTCCTTGGCTGCAAGGTATTCCTGCCTGTTTTCAGCTGCTCTCTGCCTCTCCTTTTCAAGGGACCTACTTAACTGTGTTTGTTCAGACCTGAGACAAGAAATCTGAGCATACCCAATTTCAGCTACTATTCATCAAACAGTTTCATCACTAATAAAAAAAATTTCATAGAAAGATGATGAACCTGTGCTTCAAGAACATTAATTCGAGATAAGGTTTGAGACAAGCGTTCATTCACAGAACGCTCTCTTTCCTCAGCATCAGCAGCTTTCGCTTCTGCTTCCTGAAAATGTAACAAGTAATAAATATATTTGTCTTTACAAGTTTCACATGTTATATCATAACCAGAAATAACATTCAGGCACCTGTAGTCGAGAGTTTAGAGATCTCTCCACGGCAGCCCAGGCCTCGGCCCTTCTTGCTGTTGTTTCCTAATACCAAGTGACAAAATGTCATACAAAAAAATAGCCTATAATTTGAGGTTCACAAGGACACCAATGGGAACTATAAAGAAGCATGAAAATATAAAACCACCTGCATGGCTTCAATCTGCCTTAGGAGAGGCCTGGTAGAATCTGGAACTTGAGTAATCAACTCCTCACTACGGCGCTCACTTGCCTAGAGAAAAAGCAAAACTAGTTATCACAACTAAAAGTAAATAGAGAATAATGCAAAAGCAAAAGCAATGACTTATTTACAGCAAGGTATGAGAAAGTTCAACACACTTGATAACGTTTTTGAAGATCTTCAACGTCCCTGCGTAGCATTTCCTCTCTAAAAACAGCCTATGAAACCAGAAATTAATCAAAAAGTGTGTACTAGAGTCATTTACAGCATATCAGTAGGCACATATCAACAATCTCAATAAAATTAAGTAAGAACCTGCTGCTCCTTTCTACTCAAGGTTTGTCTTAATTCTTCAAGTGCCTGAACTAGCATAGTCTCGCGTTCCTCTGCTTCTCTTAGACGACTCTCTAATTCGGTTCTGGCTTCATTATTAGCACGCGCCTCTGCTAATGCTTCAGCCTCCTTGGCCGCAGATAAGGCGTTAGTATAATAAACTTTCTGCGCTGAAAGCTCTGCTTGGTGTTTTTCTATTGTTTCTTGCAGCAAATTCTCTGTAGCTGTCTTGTCCTTTTTTATACTCTCTACTTTATTTTCTTCCACCTGGAAGTGGATAAAAAAAAATTGTTGATAAAATACAGGGTGATGCCAAAACAATGACCAGAAAAGGTAGCTATTTCAATTAAATGATGTCTGAAACTAACACAAGAAGTGTTTTGCAGCAATTCACACGAACTATAACACAAAGAAGCTAATAAAGAATGAGATTTAATTTACAGATTAGGAAAAAAATACATTCCTCCACTCCAGAAAATGATTTTCATTTATTTGCAAGCAATATGTATTAGGAGTCCTTTTATCTGACATCAGAATCTAATTAATGCTTCACAAACATTAAAATATTGGATGTAAGTCAAATTCAAAAGGCCCAACATGTTATCAATGCCGTGACAACATATCTTTTATCATATATTTATACAGAAAACTTTCATAAAATGAATGCCAAAAAAGTTCAGGCACAACAGTCCATCTCATCGTGAATCCAATGGTAGCATAATAGTCAAAATGTCATGATAATATGTAGCGAGCTACAGAATCAAATTACCTGAACTTTGGTCATCAAACCTTTCTTTTCTTCTTCAAGTTCTCTAATCTAAAATTTCACAAAACGAGGGGAAACAAGCAAAACATTCCTTAGATCAGAAAGGCAGGAGCATTGCTATTAGATATTGAAACATCAAAAGTACAGTTAATCAGTAAGCCCGGTAGATACCTGAGCTCTTAATTTTCTAATAGTAGATTCTTGAGCAGCCTGCTTTTTTGAAAGCTCTTCACCTGGAATTCATAGACAAAATCTTCAGATAAAAAGATCACATGAAACAAAAACCTCATTGCTCTGCAAACTCCGTCAAAAACTGTTTCCTCCAATACAAAACTGTTATAAAAAGAGGAGACACATCTTCAATTGTTAATAAATCAAGTATTTATGTCTCAAAACCTTAATCCTGACTAGTTCTACAAACCCTCACACTGCATCGCTGCTCGACATGCAATAAAAAGGTAGAGTAGGAGAAATTATAGTATCTTTTCCTCTGAAAGAATCAGAATATGAAGAAACATTCGTTACACATGGAAATAAATGCTTGAGTGGCTCTACCTTCAGCCATAACCTGATTAATGATTTCATCCTTTTCCTTCAGAAGAGCAGCTGCATCACTTTTTTTATTATGCTCTCTCCTGAGTGTATCTCTTTCCCTTGTAAGAGCATAAACCTGTAACCAAACATTCCAAGACAATATTAATCTCTGCAGTAAGAAACCTAAAGCAATAAGACTAATTGCCATTAAAAAACATAAATCTTTTCAACTTTAAATGCACAGGAGAGCTCATCAGACTGAAACTCAGAGTTTAAGTTGCAAGTTTCTCGCACCACCACAGCATACAAGCTGTATCACAAGGCATTGGTACTATCTAAAACTTTTAGGCTTTTAAATATCACATATATTCTCAATTTAAACCATTTCTTTTTTGAAAAAAGATGGAAATATTATTAAGAGGAAAATCCAAAAAGAAATACAAATCGAAAGGGGGGTAAAGGTATCCTCCACAGTGAGGAACAAAGAATTGGAAATAAATTAAAAAAAAAAAAAACAGACAAGATGCAACTCCAGTCTGCTGATTATTAGCCAAATATACTCCTTTAAGAGATCCTGAAGCAAAATGCTGTAGAGAAGCCAGCAAATTTCACAAAAGTTAGCTTGAGAGGGAGAGTTCTTAAAATACTGGAACCAAATATTCCAAATCAGAGCAAACACTACACAAGCCATAAAACATTTTGGTCCTTCCTCCTCCCAAAGCTCACTTTCTTTATTAACAAATCCCCCACCCAATCCAGAGACACCCACTGACTCCAAAACAGCAAAAAGCCTCTTCCACTAATCTCACGCAACTAGACAATGTAAGAAATTACTTCTAAGTCTAGTAGCTATAATAGTGCAGCACGAGCACGATGTTGCCTAAATTCAACATGAATGGTATTGCAGATAAATGATGAAAACTTCTTTATCAGAATAGCCAACAAAAAAGCAATATCACAAAATTGACAGACTGTCTTTCTGGATTATATGGAATATCTTGCAGTGTACATTTTTCATTTGATTCATTAGGAGGCTAATTGGACTAAACCAAAAAAAAACCAGGGGATAGCTTCCACTTCCCTAGATCCCTCCCCTCCCTGCTGAGAGCAGGATTTGAACCAAAATCACTTAGGACCATGTCATGTGACCTGGCCAGCTAAGCTAGACAGCATTCATGGTCAATAAGCATAAAATCATGACATCTTAGTCATTACATATGCCGCAATTAATAAATACTCGATCTCCACAACCAATAACCAATCATTAGCTTTTCCTAAAATTGCAAAAGAAAAAAAAATATATATATATATAAAAAAAAAATGGCATGTGATAATTTTCAAATTTTAGAAGCATACCTTTCTTTCAAGAGTTGCAACCCTTTGATGGTATTCCTCTCTCAAAGACTCAATTTCTGCATCATTAGATTTTCTCTGTTGCATAAAATTCAGTGGTAAAAATGTCATTCAGGTCAGAGAGAAAGTGAACAGAAATCACTATCTTTTTAACCAACAATAGTATGTAAAATCAAGTTCTAAATTAATGGAAAAGAAGATCAAAACAGAATAGAGGGGGAGTTGATGAGATGAATAATTGAACAAGTTTCTACAAAAAAAAAAAAACAAACACAAAAAAAAATATACAAATTACTTTTTTGATAAAAACCCAACTAATGCAAAACATGCAGATGACAATCAATATTTTGGGTTGAATTAAGGACTAAAGAGCAAGTGTTCAGAGAATGGCTTGCACATATTTAGGTAAGTATACAACATCATTGTCAGTTCTTTTTTCTTTTTTACCATCAAACTAGCAACCAACAACATAATAAGAATTCTTTTAAGACAAGAAACACAACCCTTACAGAAGATACTAAGAACAATCTTGGCAACACAAACTAAATGAACCATCCAGTTGCAATGTAATTGGCAAAACCCAATTTTTTTAAAATAAAAGTACAAAAGTAACCATTTTACTGTAATGTATATATATGCGCAAAGTACCTAATCCAAATTAACTTGAATGTAGAAATAGTAAAAATTTATACAGACCTTCAATTCCTCAATAACAATTTTCAGGTGCTCATTTTCATTCATCAACTTTTCAATCTCATCAGCCTTCGCCTGGAAGAAGAACATCGGAGTTAGCTTTTAGCCTAACTTAAAGACTCAAAAGAATTGCAAAACAGTTTAGTTTTGACAACTAGCACTAAAAATACCAATTTTGTTGATCAAAAGTTCAGTTGTGCAAAATCTCAATAGTCTTTTCAACAAAAGAAGAGAAGCGCAAGCTAACATTATCATCATAAAGGTACTAATAGCACTTTTGATGAGCAGAAAGGTGAAGGTGGTGTGCCTTGGGGGCTCGGTTGGTCCACTATGGCATGACAACCATAATTTGAAAAACATGAGAAGACAAAAGTTCAATGAAATATGACGCGACAACAGCATTTAACACTCACAGGTTGCAGTGATATCAATCCATTACAAATAAGTGTTATGCACACAGGAGAAGAAAACAAGCATAAAAATCATTAAAAAATCAAGTGAAAGAGAGGTTGGTGGAGCTTAGTATATAACAACAACAAGACAATAAAAACTTATATAAAATTAGAGAGGATCTTTCTATCCACTGAAATAAATTATAGGGCCATCAAGAAGATAAAATTGTGTGAATCGACCACTGAAATGTTCTAACAATATGAGAAAAGATGATCCAGTATCTTTCAAAAGTATGTATACTTTAAATGACTCAGCAAGGACCAAAATTGACTTTTTTTTCCAGCATTAACATGTAATGTTGTCCAATTTTGACAATAAGAGTAGCAATTCAGCAGTGAGGCTAAGTTTCAAGCCTGTTTATTCCTGCATAATATATCTGTGCCACATGGTAATACCTGAGCTTGCCTTGCAGCACCTTGTAGTGCAGTTTCCATCATTTTCATCTCAGTCTTCACCTTCTCTAGTTCAAGCGTGGAATCTATAGAGTCTGATATATTCGACCTCAAACTCAAGTGTTGATCTTTAATGTTAATTTCACCATCATTGACTCGCTTGTCCTCTCCAACTGTCTGATTGTGGACATCATCTGCCTGGGAAACCGATCCAGAAACAATTTCTGAAGCCTCGTCTAGGGGAGATGCATCAGACAGGGAAAATTCATGAACCATTTCACTCACTTCAGCACTAACAGGCTGTGAACTGGATGAATCAAGCACAGCTCCAGCTTGGGTATCACTTGATGCCTCAGCTAGGCTATCAGTTGATGCCTGAGCTTGCACATCATTCAATGCCTCAGGTTGCGGTTCATTTGATGCCTCAGCTTGAATAGTAGAACTTTGTTCTACAGTCTCCTCAGCTTGTGTCTCTTGTTCATCTGTGCTATCAGGAGAATGAGACACATTATGTGACTCATCATGCAAGATGGAAGGAGCCTCAACTTCATCAACCCTGGAAGCTTCTGATCTGACCTCCAATGTATCTAAATTTTCAGCACAGCCCTCCTCTGAAATCTCTTTTCCCTGCACATCGTCAACTGATTCTGGTACTTTAACATCATTGACAACTGGCTCAGGAGGTTCAACAGCCTTAGTCTCTGATTGAATTTCAGATTCAAGTTCAGCTTTGCCAGTATCTGAAATGACATCATCTTTTTTCTCAGCAATCTCTGGATGCTCATCATCTTTTTTCCTCTTGAGCATTTGATTTTCTTCAGCAGATGTGGTTTGTTGGTTGTCAGAATTTTGAGACTCTTTCTCCTCAACAATAGACAATTTCTGTGGAGATACAGTTTTCTCTGACGATTCAACAGTACTATCCTCACTTTTGTTCCCCATAAAGGACATTACCGGCCATAATCCCGAAGCTAGCAAGAAAATAGAAAGGAGATTCTAAATAAAATGATTCTCAATACACACAAGTTAGAACATTAAAAAAAACCAATGAACATGCAACCATGTTGTTCCCTAGCTTCAACACAACATTTGAAAAATCAGCTTCCATGCTCTAGCACGAAAACCTTAACATTTTCGCAAAGTACTGAGATCAACCACATAGTTATTTTCGATAAACAAACAAAACAGTATGCATGAGCTCCAGCATTCCACAAGTTCTAACAGCCAGAATACATCTAAACCAAGAGCAAGGTAGTAGTAGGTATGGTACCTTCAGAGGTGCTACTAGAATCAGATTTATCTTCAAAACCAAGAGCAGTATCGAAATTCTTCTCGATATTCTTGACGCTCTCACTCAGCTTATTAACCGCTCCTGCTAGATCCGGGAAGTTCCCCAGAGAGACCTTCCCGCTAAACCAAGCCATCTCTTATATAACTCACCCCAACACCGAGAACAAAATAAAACAATAATCTTCGATCACACCCCTGCATTTACACACAAATTGATATCAAACACAGGATCATAACGAGAAGATCCTATGGAAAATTGAATAAATTTCGTGATCTAGCAGATAACGTATAGAATACAACAAATTGTGGGATTTGGAGTGAGATTTTAAATTAAATGCAGTGCTAAAAATTAAGAGTTTTGCCATTGGAGATTATTGAACAACCTTGCTTGGGGAATGCGTTGGGCTTCACGGAGATTCACATCATGGCTCTTGATGATCCAATCCGATCCGATCCGATCCGATAAAAAGTGTTGGTGAGCTGTTGATGGATTTCGGTGCTCTTTTGATGGATGAAGAAGGATAGAATAGAAGGAGAGAGAGATGGTGGTTTTCACATACGAAGGCAGAGGAGGATCTGATTGCTTTACTATACCGTAAATTAGATGTACTTTACAGGTTTTGAATGTCTAATATATAGTCTTGACTCTTGATGTTTAACTCAGCTATAAAAAAAAAAAATTAAAAATTGGTAAATGGTTTTCGTAAGGTATGATCACTATGATTATGGATTTAAATCTAAAATATGATGTTATAAGTTATAAATAAGACTTCATCTAAAAGAGATTTCATCTCAATATCCTATGAGAGAATAGAACGGTGTTAATTATTATAAATACAAAATATTAAAATATTTTTTAATTAAACTAAATTAATGTACTCACATCAAAAGAAATAACATGTATATACACACACACATATCTTTTGAACTTAAATTAGTATGTTGTAAATGTATTTTATTGCAATTTAAATTGTATTTTTTTTTAATAATAAAACACATAATGTGTGATAATAAACTAGTATTATAATTAAAAAAAATCTAATTAATCTTAGAAAAATATTGTAGCTGGAATAATATAATAAAGGTTTTGTCCCTCCACTAAAAAAATAGCATTGGCTTCCAAGGAAACTAAAATCTTTTTACATGAACCAATAGTTATGGAATAAATAAATTTTTATCATCTCAATTATATAATAAAATACCTAAAATATAGTTGAAAGCAAAAAAAAATTAAAATTGATCTCAAAAGATATTTTTTATCTTTTCATTATGGTTTTTTTATTATTAAGTCAACTTAAAGAAATTTAGTATTTGGGTAAATAAATAAATAAAAGAACAAGCATGTGTATAGCTTCATGAGGCGTGTGTGAGACTTCCTAGCATCTAAAAATGCCTTGTCAATGCGTCGTTGGAAGCACCACCATGTTCTTTTCCATATGGAGCAGCACATGTCAACATTAGTTGAATGATTTGTTGTCAATGAGTCTTTTTTTTTCTCTCTCATCATTTGGAAATTATAATTTGATCATCTTTGTTGTTGATATTTCAATTTCAATCCTTATTCTTTTGATTTATATTTTTGGTTCTTAACTTTTTTGTAAAAGTTTTGTTTGTTTTCAATTTCATACTTCAATTTTAATTTATCAAAAATTATATTTTTCAATTTGGTCCTTATTCTTTTGATTTTTTTTTCTTAGCCTTTTTATAAAAAAAATTTGTGGTTTTTAACTTCATCCTTCAATCCAAATTAATGGTATTATGTTTTCCAATTTATTCCTCATTGTTTTAATTTCTAATTTTTTATTGGTCCTTTTATAACGTTATTATTCTCTTTAATTTCACCTTTCAATCAAAAACTTGTTTTTATTTTTTATGTCAATTTTTATCCAAATTCTTTTGATTTCTTAGGTCCTTTTGCTAAATTCATTTTTCTTTTCAATTTCATCCTTATATGAAATATAAAATTTATTTTTTATTTTAATATTGATTTTCATTCTTTTAATTTGTATTTTTTTTATCCATTAAAATTATTTTTTCAATTTCATCCTTCAATATTTGAATAATTGAAAATTGGACTTTATTGTTTTTTCAAATAGGGTGTTTCAGGTCTAATGACCCGACTTATGGGTTTAAAAAGTTTACATGTGTTTTTTTTATATAAAAAAAACTTTATAATTCTCTTTATTTTTTTATCAAGTTATTTTAATATTATAATCTGAGTTACAGGTTTGTCAAGATATTCCAGGTTAGCTTAGCCCTATTTACCCCTACAAGTTTGTCACGCTAACTTGGGTAAACAAAAACAAGTTTTTTATGTGATTTTTTACCCCATTTTGCTCTTTCGTATTTAATGGGTTGTTGATTAAGATGCATGTGTGTCCTCGTTTGAAGAAAAAATATCTTTTCCACATGTTATCATAATCACTTTTCTTTTTAAATGTGATCCATCTAATGTCATTTTTTTTGTCTAATTAAAATAAACTTTGTGTATTCAATCTAGTCAAATTTATGACCCTAGTTGTATATTTTGCTTTAAAAAAAAATGTTTGAGAAAGTTTAACATCATTTTTTATGCAAAAAAAATAGTTTCAACCTACAAGAAGCGCAAACACAAAGACTAGTAAAAACTAGTCTAACTAAACTAGGAACTAGTTTTTTCACATATAAATAATGAAGTCTATAATTTTGTATTTAATGATGTTCATAACTTTTTACTAGGATAATTTAAAAAAAAACACATAAAGAAATCATTATATGTAAAGATACCCCATCAAAATATTTTTGTATCGAGAAAAGGCCAGTTAAGTTCGATTATGGTTTTTATTCTTTTGTCGAATCCAAGTTTCTAATGCCATTTGTTGTTCTTGTTAAGAGTCATTTGATGCTTCTAATCAATTCATATAATAATTTCTTTAGAATATATTGTAAGCACTTAATAATATTAATGTAAAAATAACAATTATTTGATGTATTTAATTAATATTTTTAATTTTTATTTGAGTATTTGATTTTTATTCATTTTTTTAACACAATTCAATAATACATGAAGTCTAGTAAATGTATCTAGATAATTATTAGCGAGTGCTCTAAAAGTTGCAATGGTTTTTTTTTGTTTATAAAACCTAAAATAACTTTGGTTTGGTATATTTTTTATCTTGTATTTAATAGCATTAATATGTGTTGCTTGTTGACTAAAACATCCTCAAACCACTTTCAGTTTTCATGGCTAATAAATCCTTTACGAGAATTATATATCCAAGTAATCAAATGGACTTAAAGTTGAACTAATTGAGATCCCAATAAATATATTGATGACCTAATAAAGGAAGAAAACCCTAATTAAATTGCTATTTTATTATAGCATCCAAATTCATGCTAGATAAACCAAATCCTTAAAAAACAAAGCATTATTTATCCTCGATTGGCTAGCTGTTTTAGCAAAATAAATAGTATTTTATTATATACAGCGAGTGCTATAGCACTCCTTAGTTGGCTACTGGGTTATTTGCAGTTGGTGGAGTAAGAGAGGAAAGTGGGTATATTTGTTGTTCGCAGGAAAAAAGAGAGAGTGATAAGTGTTGGATTATCTTATTCTAGTACACATATCTTTGTGATTTTGATTTGGTGGGATTTTTATTTTTTAAATGGGTTTGCAACTTTTGAGTTTTTTTTCTTGTGTTTGAACGGGTTTGGAATTGCCTTTTTTAGTTACTGAATTTGAAGCGAAGAAGATGATGATAGCAAATAATTTTGATATATAGCAAAAAGTATTGGTTTCCTAAAAGACATAAACATAATAGAAATGGTAATTTTAATTTATTTTTTGGGAGTCTCAAGGATTATGTTAGAAAAACTTAGAGTTATTTAGAGTTTGAACGAAAATTACATGAAGATCAATTCTTCTTTCTAAGATTAGATCAACTCCTCAAGATAGGGTTGTCGCAAACCATAAATCATCTAATTATTCAATCTCTAACAATAATATTCACAAACCACTAGAATAGAAATGTCTTAAAAGCCTTTTTAGAAGAAAGAGATTTTTATGCCTTGAGTGATAGCTATTTCTTTTCTCCACTTTTCCTATTTGTAAAGGTGTATTTAATGTTATGTAAAAAAAAAAAAAGAGGTATAACATTCTATTTATAAAAAAAAACTAATAATCTTATAAATGAAAAAAATATCAATTTGTCTTTTAAATAATATCACGTATATTATTTTAAGATAATTTTAAAAATATATGAAATCAAATCCTTGATTTTTCTAGGTTTATAATTGTAATTCATACATAAATTACATCATAGTCTTTAATTTCTAAAATTTATTTACAAAAAAACCCACTTGATTAATCATCTCAATTTATTTTTTTCTAATAGTTTTTTTTATTACCCATTAGTTTCTGGGCTAAATATAAATCACAATCCTAAATAAAATAGAATTAATTAAATTAATTATTATGAATTCAAGAATTGACATATTTATATTTGAAGATCAATTGCATTATTTAGCAACATGTTATGATCCCCTAAATATTAGACAAATCATAAGTGGTTTGACTTAATATTTTAGTGATTATTTTTTCAATGTAATTATTATCACTTCATTAAGAATGTTCTAATTTGGATATTTGAGAATGAATTGCATTTTCTTTGTCAAATCATATTTGTTTTTAACACCATAGTCATTAATTCTTTGAATAAAACTTCAAACTCTTTTCAAATCTCATTTTACATTGCACAAGAATATCATAATCAATGCTATTTTAAAACATGTGAAACATTTCTCTAATTCACTTAGGATGATGAATCATTTATTAATCACGTAAATATCTTTATATAGTTCATGTTATATTCAATATATGCTCGTTTGTTATCATTGATTAAGGCAACATATAGTTAGGATCACAACATATTATTCTCTATTTAAGATAACTTAGGTAGCATTTAGTTATTATCATAAGACAAAAGAGACTAAGACAAAATTGTATTTGGTAATGGTATCCAAGATAAAATAACTATCTCTTGTTTAGTTTATGGTGGATAAGACATAAAAAATATATATAAAAAATTATTTTACCCTTAATACATATTATTATCAAATTTAAATATTAAAAAAAAACAATTAGATATTAATTTTGTTTAATTTAACTTATATTGAGTGTTGAAATTAATAATAATATAATAACATTAGTTATAAAACCTAGATTGACATGACGAGTTAACCTACAACCCTGCTAACTTGGGACCCGACTAAATTGACCTAGCCTGACTTGGTTAAAAACTTGGTTTGACTCGCAATCCAATCAATCCAAGGTAAAATACATTAAAAAAAACTCATTGGATTTTTTTATTTTATTTTTTCAAAATGTTATCATTTTGATCCTGTTAAATGTTTTTGGGTTAAACCTTTCACCCTATAACCTAGGCCTTGCCCCAGGTCAAGTTTTTAAACCATAATAATAATTACTTTTATCTGTACATGCATAAGTTTGATAATTTTAGAATTAAGAGTTTTTTACATGAATAGTTTAGAGATTAAAAAAATAATAAATATTATCTCTAGAGACATGTCCATTATATACTTCTTGTTTTGAAAGTACATAAATCAACTCTAAAATTTTTTGAGGGACATAATGATTTTATATTATTATAGTGATCTCAACTTTAAAAATCACTTACGCAACTATCACATGAACATTTTTATAGACATAAGTGACATTTCCATATAAAATTTTCATACGGATTAGTTTAGTGTACATGTTATCTAACAAACACCTACATATTAGTTCTTGATATATCTCACACCTATCAATAAAAATAAGACCTCCAAAAACTAAAATTAAAAATATGAAAAATGGAGTTGCCACCTAGTTTTTTATGAAGACTAAGAATTATAAAATATACATTGGCTTTAGAGATTCAAGTAAGGGGTTGAATATACATAAAGGAAGATAAACATAACCCTTACCGCATCTTTTTAAATGAAAGGTTATATTTTCTATGTTTTTTTCTAGATTTATTTTTACACATGCCATTTATCATCAAAATTATTTTCTAAGTTTGTTGCAAGTTATTTATTTTTGACGGATATCTATTGAGTTAGCATCGAGCCCTAAATCAAAAGTCTCGTAACTTAACAATTGTTTTTCTTTATATATATATATATATATATTTCTTGGCTTTTTTATTATCATTATTATTTATAAGGAAAAAAAAGTTGAAAAAAATATTAAGCTTTTCCTACTTTGGTATCTACTAAGAGGACTTATTATTAACCTTGTTTGTCTTTGTTAGTGTTAGAGTTAGTCTCTAAAACTGGGAGAGACATCAACCTAACTTTTAAAACAAAGATGTAGATTTAATCATGATGTGACGCTAACTTGACAAAAACTCTTCAACGTATTATTAAACTCTTTTAAGGTTTTTGAATAAATATATATAAACACATGTTGGACCTATGTCGGTCTTTAAAAATCAAAATACACATCGACCTAGCTATTAAAACCCAAGCTTAATAAAAATAACACTAACTTGAGGAAAAATCATTATGTTGCTTTTGTTTTTTTCATAAATAAATATTTACCAATTATATATACGTAAAAAGACAGACATGGTTTTACAAAATAAAGTTAATGTTATTGCATAGTGTGTTTGAATGGTAACCATGCAAACTTTTGAGAAAGACATAAAAGAAAAGTAAAAGAGATAAAAGCCTAAAATGTATAATTTTTGGATATGGATGATTTTGATTTTACTCTTTCTCTCTTTTAAGAATTGGAAATTGCTAAATTACTTGTTTCATCCCTAATTGAAGTATGGGAAAATTACCTCTAATTTCATATAGTTTGGCATGTTTTACACTTGTTATAATTTGAAAAATTACAGTTTATATTATGGGTGAACACAAATTTTTAAATTTGATAAAATAACCAAATTACTTGTATATATAATATATCAAAAATATAGAATTTCTTTTTAAACATGATTTCTCTCTCTTCATATACAATTTCTTTCTCTTTTATTGAAGAACAAAGATTCTAAACCCAATTAAAATCATATTATTGTTTTTAAGCAATAGACCAAGAAATCTCATAAATCTTTCAATAATTTAGTTAGACTTGAATTTGATTTTTGCTTCTAAATAAACAACCCACAAATCAAATATAATATAAAACCAACATAACGAATCAAAATACTAATTTGGTTTTGATATGTGATTTTTGAAATTTAGAATAAAAATCAAATCTCAGTTTGTATTTACAATTAAAAAGATTTTAGTCATTTCCCTTCCCTCGCATTATAATAAAGGATGGAGGATCAAGACACATATGGGTCTAAAAAAGATAACTCACCAAGATAAGCTGCTAAGATGTTAGACAAGTGATGAGAATCATTAAACAACACCACATGATCCATTACATGTGTTAATGTGGCCTATTACAAGGTCATTGGCTTTCCTAATGTGTAGTTTTATATTAATGAACATAACTTTTGTTCGACTATTGAACCAAACTAAAAGTTTGCTAGATGATTCAAACTTATCTTTTTTTTTTATAGGGTTAGAATTTTATAATGATCAAATATCAAGAAGGCCTTCCAATAAAAACCATAAGATATTGTGCAAGAATCACATTAGCTTCCTAATTGATTCAAGATCCTATTTTTATTTTATTTTTCCAGCTTTATTCAGGATGCTTTACTTAGTATAAATAGGGTTATTTAGCTTATATTTAGGTTTTATTATAATATATGAATTGATTATTCAGAAATAAATTTTATGAGTAAGAATTTGCTTTTACTTATGGTTCCTAACATAAAGTTTTCAAGAATTTATTCAAGATTAACTGTTTTTAAAGAGTTCATTCTTATATCTATGATTCTTGGTTCGTTATAACAAACGAGTTAATATTTTATTCTTATATCCTCAGTTTTTATTTGTTATAATTAATGTGTCAAGGTTTTTTATTCAATAACTATAATTTGTTGGTTAAAATAATCATTGGGTGTGATTGTTTTCAAGTAAATTTTAGCTTTTTAAAATTGTTTATGTTTTATGTTTGAGTTCAAGAATTCTCTATTTCATCACCAAGAATTTAAATAGAAAATGAGCTATTATTGAGGTTAAGATGTGGGGAAAATTGGAGAGAAGCTCAAGGAAGTTTCGGTGGTAGCATCATTTTTCATGAAAAATCGTTTAGTTTCTGCACTTCAATCACCGTCACCAAGTGAAGAGAAACATTGTGAATTTAAGCTCCCATCCAGATAGCCGCATGCAAGGAATTTGGTGCTAATTTCTTCTTAATCCACCTCTCAGTTGGATGCCTTACATTATTCAAGCTATAACAAGTAAGTAAAAAACTATTACAAGAATGGGCAAGTACTGTGGGCGCTTTGTTTCTGAATCATATTGTGAGGAGTGCAGTTGTGCTGATTGTCATAATAATGTTGAGAATGAGGATGGGAGGAGAGAAGTTACTGAATGTGTCAACTGCAAGAATGTGGAAGGAAGCGAGCTGGGAATGGATGTTTTATGGGGAAATCATGGTAAGACCAAAGCCTCATTCAGCAGGAAAAAGCTGCTTCATCTGATGCTATTGTAACCTCGAGCCATATCTTCTCTCAGGAATCCAGAAAAATAATGAAGAAGATTTCAAGAACTATTTGATTAAAACAGGAGCGGTGCAGAAATTCATGAGTTCACGAAACATCAAGTGGTGAGTAGTTCTTCACATACTGACTCGAGTGGTGTCTTTGCTAGGTATTTGGCAAGAACATCATGGTTGCTGTTTCTAGGTATAAGAGCATATTATCAATGAGCTTCGACTTTTGTCATTCTAATTATTTCTTGGAATATTATCTTGATCGCAGCAGTTCAAGTTTCCATCTTTATTTTCATTGCTGTGTTTTCTTGCATAGGCTTAGACCTTTTCGATTCCCTTTATTTTCTGTACTTTATGTTGGTCTGTGACTGCTATATCTTCCATTTATCTATCTCCCGCTTCATTTAAATTCCGTGCTTCTTTATGCTAATCAGGCGAATCCAGTTAGAGTTTATGTTTCCTTCCCTGCCTTTCCATACTGATCATGTTTGTCAATTTGCTAGTTCTAAAGCATCGAGCTCTTCAAGTTGGCATGCAGGGTAATGTATTCGTCACTGATTCTTTAATTTTTCCCAAATATTGACAAGGTTCCATGTTTCTTAATCTCCACATCCTAATTATTGTTGATGGTCTCTATATCAGATCACTGTTAGCAGACGCCATTCATTCACTGGACGTCAGAGAGCTCTGCTCGCTTTTGGTGGTTGTATCAGAAACTGCAAAGTTTCTTGCTGGTATGGACTGGTATAGATATACCCAGTTATTTTTCTTTGAGGTGAACGATGGAAACATGCACGGGCACAATGAACACTCAAAAACATGCATATCAGAATATTATGAGGATTGTTTCCATCGCTCTCTCTCAGCTGAAGTCAGCTATTTACTTCATAATTTACCAATGGGCTCAGCGATCCAGTACGAGAAAGAGTGCAAGAAAGAACCTGATGCTTAGCAAGTGGTGACTAATAAACAATTTCCAGGAAGGCAAACTAATGATGAAGGCATTGATAATTCCAGATGTTGTGACGTTCGTGTGCTGGATGGTGGGCTGTTTTCACCTGAAGGAGATGACTTGATGTGCGACGAGAAAGACATATATTGTCCACAAGATCTGCTTCCTAGACCAAAATCTGAATCATGGACGCAATGAAAATGTCTTGATGGAGCAGGAAAGAGTTGTTTTGACATGTTTACGAGGTTGTCTAGGAAAGCTCATCACTTTTGGAACAATTAAAGGTATGGCTCTTCCTTTCGTTATTCTAAAAAGATAAAGAAACCACTTCTCATCAACAAAAAAGAAGAAAGAAACTTCCACTCTGAAAGTTTGTCAGCAATTCAACATTACAATCCATGCTACTCCAATAAATCTATCCTCTAGGAAGTCTGTCTAAGACTGCTATAAGTAGAATCAGCAATTTGATGTTTGAGAGTTTGGTGGAAAGAACTTGAAAACTTTATTGAAAGCTCATTAAAAATATGAAGCACACATTATTATCCCCAAGAAGAAATAATATAATAAAGCAGTGGATTAATACAAGGATTCTAAGATCAGTGACCTTTTATTCTGAAGTATCACCTTCATATCGAGTACTGATCCGTTTCAAATCTTCATGATTAACTCTATTTGGCTCATTGGAGGAAACATAAAGCGAGATTCTTCATCATTTTCACCTCTGCTAACCCCTCTCTCATAGCACATGTTATAGATGAGGGTTTACAAGCGAGTCCAGTTTTCTATTCAACACGAAACAGCAAGTTGTGTGCATCTAAATGTTGTAGTGTCTTTTTTGTTACCCTGGTGCTTATAAGTTTCTGCTCCTTCGTTTGTCAATTGACCTATAAACTAGTGCGACTTGATCTCCATGTTTTTGCATTGCTGAGGAGTTGCTTTTCATCAGCGACACTTTTTGTAGAGAGTCAGTTCAAATATCCTAGCACTTGCACCATCAAGGCAAGACCTGAAAAGTGAAATCTAATTGCGCATTGCAGAGATGACACTCCCTATTCTACTGGATAAATTTGAAGGCTCAAATTTATTTATCCCAAGTAATTTCTGATATCCTTTCATCTCAAATGCCACACACAAGAAACTATAGGCAAAGTTCAGCCAACAATGTTTCAATAACTTACCTCTGTACTATGTGCTGAGATGTTGTTCATCTCAACTGTCTTGTTATGAACATCCATTATGTTTGAATGATGAGAACAGATGAGTGCCAGAAAATGAACATGGAATTGCTTAAGCTTGATGCATCAAAAACTTCCACTACCAAATGAAAGTGTAGGTCAACTGGTCATTGCCACCCATATAGATACACGATATGCCAATCAGGGAAAGCTCTAAAGGTACACGCTTGACTACATTTCAAAGCATGATTCACTGCCCTAAGATATTGGCAACTGACTTCTTGATGATCTGCAATAGCTCTTCCCTGTGAGCCAAAAGGAACACAAAAAATATATTGCTGAAAACTTTGAATAACATATTAATCCAGTTTTAATCACGCGTTGAACATCATAAACCAAATAAAAATTCATGCGAACCAAGGAATATTTTAGAAACATCAACAGCAACAAAACCAAATAGTCATTGGTTTTACTTACCGATTGGGTTTGAACAAAAGATATCGATATATAAACCACTGGAATGGATGGAAAAGCTTAAGTCAGTATGATATATAGAGGACAGATGATGTTTTGTGAGGTAATCAAAAGGCGAGAATAGTAAAGAAAGCTTATTTTTTAGGAATCATTTGGTACACAAATAATTGTTGCACGAGCTCAAAAGTTCCTTTTCATTTGCTCGCACAATCTCAGAAACCATAAGTTGAGGTATATTACTTACTGAAGAAAAAAGTATGCCAATCAATTCTAGCACGCTTGGGACAACAGGCAACTTGTCAATGGCCTATGCATAAAAAGGAAAGCAAAAATAAATAATTAGAATTCTTGTTATAATGGAAGCCAGAAAAATGATAAGCTGTGTGCTGACATATATAGGCAGGGCATTTAATTTCAAAAAAGTTTGCTACAAATATCATGAAAATAAGAAGGCTATCATGCACATAGTTTGTCTCCTTTCTTAGATTTTTCCAATAGGCATAGAGTTAATTTTATCCACATGAAATTGAGCACAGTCCTGCCACATTATAACTCTAAATTTGGTTTTCTTTACACAATCCCAAGGCACTTTTGAAATCAGATGGTTATAAAGCTTCAGATTGCCTGAACCAGTAAAGGTCAGTATTAATCTATAACTTGATCTACGATAAAGGAAAAGGAAAGGAAAGAAACTTGGGGTGTTTCAAGTGATGACTATATAAAAACTTTAAATCAGCATCAATTTATGTGGTACTTGTTTAGTAATAAACTTGAATAATTTTTTTTATTTCAAGAACTTTCCCCTAAATCACTTTTGCTTTCTATAATATTAAAAAAGAATGAGTCGCATGTATCACCGGGATGAGTTTTGCCGATGTCCAAATGGCTACCAGTGCTGCAAACCCCAAACCGACAAGAGCCAGCCTATCTTCAGAATCATCCCACTGTTTCATATCAATCAAGGATATATCAAAAAATCAAAACCTTTAGATGGCTGAAAATGATTTTACTTCAAAGAAAAAGGCAAGCAAGGGTTATTTTGAGGGATGATAACCAACCATCCCATGCATCATAACAAACATGCATCCTTGTCTATTGTCAACAAACTTGAGAATATTCCAACTTTACATAATATAAAATGCTACAATCACAAGAGGAAAATGATAATAAAAGAAGCCACAAATATATAAATGATCAAGCAGACCACATTTTGACTATGATGAGAACACAATCATAGAGCAAGAGAGAGAGGGAGATGAACACTCACTATGTTTTTAACAGACTTAACAATCCCGAGGGGGGGTGATGACTCAGAGCTTTCCCCAGTAGCCCTCACAACAACAGAAACACAGTTCTGTCTGTCTGCAGAGCACAATTATCGAGACTCAAGGACAAAAGATCACGCATCAACACCATAACGAGTTTAACTGAGTGAACTACAGCAACTTGCTACAATATTTCAAAACCAAAATAGTTCCTCGGCCATGCAACAGACTTCATAAGTATAGTCCATTGCTAAAATCACTAATATGCAAAATGTTGTAGATACAATATTGAATCTTTAAAACACAAAAAAGAAAAAAAAATCTGAATCAACAATTGAAAACTTCCATAAATTTGATATGTGATAAAAAAAATCTACCTCATTGACAAACACCAAAAGCATCATCCATGGTTTTTTATTCTAAGAGAAACTGGTAGTTTGTTGCTTCCAGCTCACCATAAATCATTTTATAAAAAAGCCTATCACTGAAAAGTATGGTAAAATTCCAACTCGTGCTGTCATTTTCACTCATTTTTCATCGATCATGGGATCTTAAATTTAAATGTTTTCAACATCAGTAAGATCCCCACTTTTCACCAACGTAACAGCATACCCCTCATGCCCATGATACTGTTTTAGTTTTCAATAATACAGGCCTCAAAGAGTAGCATCTTAGACATAATCTCAACATGTACAAGCTCACCATATTATACTTGCAGTACTTCTACCCTAAAATGTTGGTAATGAACACAAACAGGTTCTACAAGCAACTAATATATCCACTGAAATAAGCAAGGTGAGTTGAACAGTTGAACTGAACCATTCTCATTAAAATGCAAAGTAGATCGTTTAAAATCTATAATGCTTACCTTTAATGGGAGAAAGTGGGAGCGTTTGAATAGTGCTGAAAAGGGTCCTTTTACCATGAACCAACAATGGTGGAGAAGGCAAGCTTGCAATTATGGAAGCCATGTCTTCTTCCTAAAATAGACCAACAGAAAGAAAAGATCAAATTTTGAGAAGCTGGTTTTTACTATAAGGTCCAAATTGACGAGAGAAAGCAAAGATTATAATCCATGGTTCAAAGAAGAAAAATGGGGTTCAATATTTGTACCTCTTTGGTTGGAGAGAGAGAGAGAGAAGAGTCTAAGCGCCATAAATGTTTTTTTTTTTTTTTTAATTGTGGCAGGGCATTTGCCTAACGCCTACCCGGTTAGGAGCACCTCACTGTACAAATTTTGGTTTCTAGGCAGTGGAGGTCCCTGTGGCTTGAATTTAGTCACACCGCACAAATTTTGGTTTTTAGTGTGTTTAATACTGTGAAATTGTTTTTTAAAAGTGTTTTTTTATAGTTTTTAAATCCAATCTAGTCATTAATATGATACAATAACTGGTCACAGGTTAACTAAATAAAAAAAAAAATTTTCAATACAATACTTATATAAAACACCTAACCGTGCATTAAATATCTAATCATCATTTTTACATTTATTTTTCGTTATGTGCTAAATGGATTGAAATCTCCTTGTATTTCTCTAACTTTTCTTTTTTTTTAAACATTTACTTAAAGATTCAAAAGCATAAAATGTCAAACATCAAAAGAATATTTATGATATTGTTCAACTTTTTTTTTAGTTCCAGCTAGATGCTGCTAAATCGATTAATGCCACAACTTGCAAAATTTTTGGCACAACATAAGCATATCATTTTGGTTTTTTTACATTCAATACCAAGTTCAGAGCTTTTTTACAATGATCTCATGTTAAATATGTTCTTCCTCTACCAGTACTTGACATAAAAATTGAAGATTAAAATGATTGAGTTGTTGAAGAATCACTATGAGAATTACTACCATCATTAGATAACATTTTAAAAACTTATATTAAACCAAATCAAACATAAATTATCACATTATATTTACCTAATTAACAATACATTTGAAAATATCGCATTAGATATAACAAGATCAAATGGCAAATATAAAAGTAATATTATATTTGGCAAGCAGTACTGATATTCATACTTTCTAGCAATTTTCACGGCATCAGTTAATAAGATGTTGCATGGATATCCTACATGAACTTGCCCCATTTATCAAAGTGACAGTGGACCACAGTATGTTAAGAGTACAATAACACAAAGATTATCCTGCATGTTTAACAAGTAAATATATTTGAAATTATCACATTAGATATAACAAGATCAAATGGCAAATATAAAAGTAATATTATACTTGGCAAGCATTATTGGTATTCATACTTTCTAGCCATTTTCATCGCATCAATTAATAAGATGCTGTCCTGTCCTGTCCTGTCCCTCACTCACAATGAGTCATGTATAAAGTATAAACCACTATTTTAAACCCCATCCTATCATACTTTCTAGCGAAGGACTAATTAATGGACCATGCAAATCACTCCCAGAATACTCTTGATTGGGTTTTGATTGATACCACTGTATTTATATATACAGTCCGTATATTATAAGGAGAGACCCAGAATTTTCCCAGACCTTCCAGAGGAATGTATGTTATGACTTGTCAAGATTTCTATAGCAGGACCCATGTAGAAGATACCAAGAAAAAAGGAAATAAATGACAAGATATGGAAAAGCAAAAGGAGTCATCGAATATCCTGATGAAAAATCCTGTGTACATTATTACTTTGTTTCGAGACTTTTAGATAGATAATAAAACAAGTTTCTGTGTTTTGTTCATGAAAAACAAGCCAACTTACCACCCAAATTAAACTGCCAAAGGTATTACCATAATTTCCAGTTCTAACATTAGAATACAAATTTAAGCCAATGCCAGATTTTTGCATTTTCTAGGAAACATAATAATACAGTCGCTGATGCAAGATAATGCAGAGTTAAACCTATCAACTAACAAGAAGTTACATTTGGATAATCCGCGCCGTTAATTATCTAAGAAACTTACAGTACTGCTACCTGGTCTTTATTTGTACTTTCTTCAGAAAATCTTACAGACCCAAATTCAATAATCTTAGTATGGAACCAATACTCAAATAGGAAAGACTTATTTGAAAGAAGATAATACAGGACATGAAACAAAGACAAATTCATGGAGAAGTTTACTTGCCTTAACTTGAAAGTAATCAAAGCTCGACTGTAAGTCTTTTGCGTGTGGCTTAGGAAGAAGAGATTAACCTTTCTTTGCAATTGGTGTGGCTTCAACTGAAGGATTTGGACTATGTGAAAAAGGGATTGGCAGGAGGAAGAGTTTAGATTTTTTTTGCGACGGGTGTGGCTGCTCTCGCTTGAAGACTCTAATACATAATAATAATAATAATAATAATAAAATAAAAAGTCTCACCCGAGTTTTTCCATGTCGACTTAAGTCCTGTGTCAACTCTGTGCATCAATCAGGTTTTTTCGAGTTAAATTTCTTATTGATTTTTTTAACCCAACCTTATATTTAGATTATCCTGTAAAATCAAGTTAAATTTTAAAATTATAATTTTTTATTTAAAAATATATTATAATAACTTTTTATTTTTTTATTTTTAATATTAATACATCAAAGCCACCATAAAACAATATCAAAAGAGCAATTAAGCCACTCCATCGATCGTGGTTACTCATTTATATTAAATTTAAAATTTACAAGTTTCATACTTGAATACATGATAATTGAGTATTAAAATTAAAAGAAAATTATAAAATAAAAATTTTGGGTTTGTTTTAAATTATAGATTAGGTGAAAAAAGAATTTTCATATATTGATTCTATATTAAAACCTAAAGTTATATGTTATGGGTAAGATTTATTTAAGAGTGCTTTTATTCTTTACACTTTGGTGGCTAGATAAGAAAAAAAAAATGAGTTTTGGATTCCATTAGGATTTTAGATAAGAGAGTAATTTTATGACACCTTGTAATCTTCTATTTTTTCATAGTGAATTTCTATGATCGTCTTGCTCATAGAGCAAGCCTAACTTACTAAATCATATAAATTTTGTGTGCATTTTTGTATAATTGATTGTGTTTCTCTTTTATATTTATCTATTTGCTAATTGGTTTGGGATTTTAAGGTTGTTTCCGCTATAAAATGCTATTAGAGTTTGCTTGGTTATAAGTTGGCTTTCACAATGACGATAAAAGTAACATCAGTGATAAAGTTTTATGTAGAAAACCTTAATGGTAGGAACAAATTTAATTTGTGGTTTATTAAAATGCATGCCTTGTTGTTCAATAAGGTTTATTTAAGGTACTAAAAGTTGTAAACAATTTGTTTAAGGGAATGGATGATAAAGAGAAAGAAGATCTCATGGAACGTGCACATAGTTCTATTCATCTTTGTTTGTTTGATGAGGTTCTGAGAGGGGTTGTTAAAGGAACTACAACTGCTGGATTATGGACAAATTTGAAAACTCTTTACATAACCAAATCTCTAATGAACTAATCATATTTGAAGCATTGATTCTATACTTATTGAATAATAGAAGATATGCCCTTTAAAAACCTTCTTGATGAATTAAATAGAGTAATTTTATATTTGTGAAATCTTGGTATTAAGATTGAAGATAAGGACCACACTTTGATGTTATTGTGTTCATTACCCCTATCTTATGATCATTTTATTGATATTTTATTGTATAAAAAAGATAGTCTTATTTTAAAAGATGTCAAAGCTTTCTTAAACTCTGGAGAGTTAAAAAAAATAATAATAATAAGGGTTAGATGGTCATGAAGAGGGCTTAATTATGAGAGGTATAACAAATAATAAGGGTTCGAGGAATTGAGGTATATTTAAATCAAAATCAAAGTCTAGAAAAATTAAATGCTTTGAATGTTATGAAGTAGAACACTTTAGAAAGAACTATCCTAAACAAAAAGATAAAGGAAATTAGAAGGAAACCTCTTATGCTACAAATATTTATGGTAAAAGAAAAATCTTAATGATATTGAAAGTGTACTGATTGTATCTATAGGTAGCTCAAATGATGAGTGAATTCTTGATTTGAATTACATATGTTATATTTTTCCTAATAAAAGTTAGTTTGACACTTATAAAGTTATAAATGATATTTTTTTATCAGGAGACAACGAAGGACTTTCTATAATTGGTGTGAGTACAATTTGAATTAGAATATATGTGTCATTGTTAGAACACTGAAGGTTCAACACATTTTAGAGATGAAAAAAAAATTAATTTCTTTGACTCTTATTAATTCCTAAGGTTATGATTATTGTGATAATGATGTAGTTTTGAGGGTTTGTAAGGGTGATTTTATCGTGATGAAAGGAAAATTGGTTAATGGTCTATATCATTTTTAAGGTATAACAATTATTGATTTAGCTAGTGTATTATATGTGGTTGATTTGGATAATGATTCCACTCAATTATGACATATATGGTTAGGATATATAAATGAGAAAAGAATGAAAAAGTTAAGCGAATGAGATTTGTTGGGTAGTAAAAAAAACAAGTAAATTGGATTTTTATAAGCATTTTGTTTATAGCAAACAGTGCAAGGTGAATTTCAGTACGAGTACTTCATTATACCAAGGGTATTGTGGATTATATTCCTTTTGAACTTCAGGGTTCTTCTTTTGTTATGTCAAAAGGTGAATCACAATATCGATTGACATTTATTGATGATCACCTTAAAAATGTCTAGATGTATTTTTAAAAAAGAAAGAGTGATGTGCTCATCACCTTAAAATGGTGAAAAACCTTGATTGAGAAGCAAACTAGTAAGAATATCAAGCATTTAAGAACTGATAATGGTTTGAAATTTTTCTTTGGTAAGTTTGATTGGTTTGGTATAAATAAAAAAATTACTAGACATCTCATTGTCAGGAATACGCCATAATAAAATGAGGTTATAAAACGTATGAACAAGACACTCTTATAAATAACACGTTGTATGCTTTCAGAAGCTGGATTGTCAAAAGACTTTTAGGTTGAAACAATTAATATAGTTTGTTATATGGTGAATAAATCTTCTTTGATAGTTTTAGAGGCGAAGACTTCATATGAGGTATATTTTGGTTATTCTGATGATTATTATAAACTAAAAGTATTTAGTTGTCTTGGTTATTAATTAGTACTTAAAAGTGTATTTTTATCAAGGTTTTATATCATCATTTTGCACTTGAAGTATCAATAACTCCTTAACTAAAACATGTTTTATAATAACATATCTAATAATATAAGATACCTTTATTTAATGGTAAATTTTCATCTTAAATACAGGCCTATCATATAAATGAAAATATTGATTGATGAGTTTAAATACTGAAATTGAAATGACAAATAGTGGGCCAAACTTAGAAAAGAGATGTTGGTACAGTCCAAACTAAAACACTGTTTGGTAATTGGATCATATCTGGAGTTTTTTATCTCAGATTTAGATCTACTTTATATGGATGGAAAGGTAAGACATAGGCCTACAACTTTCATGAGGAGTCCAAGATTTAAAAAGGTTGTTTTCAAGTTCAAATTATAGTAACAACGGAGAAGTCTGAATATGTCCTACAACCCAGACACTGTTCAGTGTTTAACCCATATCTCGAGTTCTAGAAGTCCAAATGACCTTAATTTTTTTTCTTGGAAATATAAGACAATTTCCTAGAACTTTCATGGTATAATTGGTTCCAATTTTGATGTTAGCAATGACATTTTATTCAGACAAGAAAATAAGGATTTTCATCAAGTCAAGAGTTGGTCACCCACTTAACAATTAGTCATCAAATCAATAGTTTTAAATTTTAGCCTATAAAAGGAGGCATTTCTCATGCATTTAGGCATCTTGGTTGTTCAGATGAAGATCATGCTCTTTATTTCTCTCTTTATATTTTTGTAATGTTTAAGTTTTATTTCATATTATATTTTTTTTAATCTCTTATTTATGCCTTTTCATTTCCTTTACTATACTTATGTTGTTTATTTATGTTTATCTTCTTCATTATGTTTAGCTAAGTTCATTATGTCAAGGTGAAAAGGTGCTTCTAATGGTGTTAGAATATGTATAATATAAACTCAACATGGACTTCAATGTTTATATCCAAGAAAGTTTGTTATTAACATGTCTTATCTTTCTATCTTACTAATTTTTAATACCTTGCTTGTTAAATGGTTAATCTAGATTTGTGTTGTATAACACTTGGTACAACAAATGCTTGGCTCTTTCATAGCCAACCGTATGGTATAACCTACACATGTGCTATGAAAGGAACTTGATTTATTGTTAATATAAGTTAGCATCATGAATTCCTGACAATATTTAAAAGTTTGGTGTTACTTAAATAAGATAATTAATATGATCATGTTAAAAATTTATAATGAATTATTAAGGATAAATCATCCGATTGGAACCTCATTTGTGTGTGGTTTCCAGTTGATTAATAAAAAGAGTTTATACTATACTTATTTGTAATATTATTAGTGAATCCTCTAACCTTAACATTTGTTTTTATCATTGTTTAATCCTTACATTAATATCCCATAAAACTCTTATAAACTTTTTATTTTATTAAATATATATATTATTTGTAATTTATATAGTTCACCTCCCTGTGGTTCGACCTCGGTCTTGCCGGATTATTTATTACTTTGACACTCCTGCACTTGGAAGAAGACATCAATCTTTTGGTCGTGTCAATTATGCTCATCTTAAGGAAGTTAAACTTGGGCTGAGAGTAAGGAAATGCATATTCCTAGGCTATACATCCAAGGTGAAGGGATGTTAGTTGTGGTGTGTGGATCCCAAGTCACTTAAGTTTATTACTAACAAAGATATGAGATTTGATGAGTGTGCTATGTTCTGTAAGGAAAAAAAAGCCAATTGATGTTAATATTGATATGAACTAAGGTACTAGCAAGTAGGTGAAGCTTGAGGTTATAACTTTAAAAACATTTTAGAAAGATGCTTTAGTTGAGCCTATTGAAAAAGTGGTGCGGGATATTGTTGATAAAAACACACATGAAGAACAACTTTACAATATTGATACAGGAAGACAAATAAAAGCACCAATTAAGTATGGTTATATTAATTTAGTTAATTTTACCTTGAATGTAACATAAAATCTTGATGATCATGAGTCTTGTTATTATAAAGAGGTAATTTCTTGCAAAGAATTTTCTTAGTAGATGTTTGCTATGAATAAAAAGATTAGGTCTCTTTATAAAAATCAAACATGAGAGCTTGTTAAACCACTATAAAGTTAGAAGATTATTGGTGCAAATGAGTTTATAAAAGGAAAGATAGAATCCTAAGGGTTAAGGATACAAGGTTTAAAGCACATATAATTTTTAAAGGTTTTACACAAAGAGAATGTATTTGACTTTAATAAAATGTTCTCTTTAATTATAAAGTATAGTCTCATTTGTGAATTTCTAGCTATGATTGCCCTATTTAACTTAGAACTTGCAACTAAATGTTAAAATAACTTTTCTATATGGTGAGCTAAAGGACAAGATTTATATGCATTAGCTAGAGGGTTTCATTGATCAAGGTAAAGAAGACTATGTATGCTTATTGCAGAAGTCATTGTATAGCTTAAAGTAGTCATTAAGGTAATGGTATAAAAGGTTTGGTACTTTTATGCTTGAACAAAATTACTTTATGAGTGAATATGATAGTTATGTGTATTTTATGAAGCTCTTAGATGATTCTTTTGTCTATTTCTTATTGTATGTTAATGACATGTTGATTGCCTTTAAGAACATGTCTAAGATCAATAGTTTGAAGAATCAGTTGAGTAGTGAGTTTGAGATAAAGTGTTTTGGTATAACAAAAAAGATTTTGGGTATGAAGATACATAAATATCAAAGCGCTATCAAGTTATACTTGTTATAGAAGAAGTATTTTAAGAAGATACTTGAGTGTTCTGGTATGTAAAACTACAAGCCAGTAAGTGTTTCATTTGCAACCCATTTTAGGTTATCTTTAAATTTTTCACTAGAAAATAAGGATGAGAAGAAGTACATATTATGTGTTTCATATGCTAGTGCAGTTATAAGTAATATATATGTAAGGGTGAGTAAAAAAAATCGAATAACTGATTAAACCGAGAAAACCATAAAAAATTTAACCAAAAAAAAAACCTAATTAACCGATTAGAAAATCACAAAACATTTCTGATACGGTTTGGTTTGGTTTCCAAAGTCTGAAACCGATTGAATCGAACCGAACTAGCCTGGTTCAACTAGGCTAGCACTTGAAAAAAAAAAAAAAGTATAAATAGCATTTTTTTTTCTTTTAACCCTCAACTTAAATGCATTCTCAACCGCCCCCTCTCCCTGTTCCCTGTCTCTTATCTCTCAAATCTATCTCCTCCTCCTCCATGCTCTCTGTCTCTCATCTCAGACGGCAGGAATATGCAAAGAAAGGTTTAAGAATTCCACAGTCTTGAGGCTATCCTATTATGAAATTTTGTAAGTAGTATTCGAAATTGCTTTTTCAGATATTCGAGAACTGGCATTGGCTTTCATCTAGTTCCAACGATTCCTACTTCTAACAACTCTTATTTCACACTTTCCAGGAAATTCCAAAACCTCAAGAAGAAAGGACACTAAATCAAGATCTATTCTAATTAAAGGGGTGCAACAACACCCTAAGCTCATTGGGCTTGACTTGAAGAACAGGAAAGAGCGGACTAGCTAACCTAACTACAAAGAAAGCAGTCATAGTTGGGGATATCTTCTTCTTTATTTTGTTTTGTGTATTTTTTTGCTGGGTTTAACTTCTGGATAAGAGGTTTAACTTTTAAAAAAAAAATTGGAGTTGATTTTTTGAAAAATGGAAGCAAGTACAAAAATAAAAGTGCTGAAAAATATGGTAAAAAAAAAAAGCCCAGAAAAAACTCAACCGGAATAATTTTGGTTTAACTGGTTTGGAAGGGAAAAAAACCAAACAAATAATTTAATTTTAATTATAATAATAAATAATAATATATATAATACAAATAATAATATTTTTAATATTAATAATATCAATTATAAAAAAAAAAATATTTATAAAACAAATAATAATATTTTTGATATCAATACTTTTAATTATAAGACAAATAATAACATTTTTGATATCAATGCTTTTAATTATAATAAAAATAATAATATTTACAATATAATTAATTATATTTAGAAACCTATGACCCCAGAACCTTGGGTCCTTACATCGGACACATAGTCTTAGGTCAAGTAGGGCTGCAAGACCCAATGGATTTGGGTTTGTGCTCATGCCACACCCAATCAACTTAGGTGAGCACCCCTTTCCAGCCCCAAGTTTCTTAGGTCTGGAAAGGGATCGCTGACCCAAGTTATTAATAATAATAATGATTGATTTTGCCCTTCAAATCAGTTCTATATTTTTTTTTTTATAGCAATAATAGTTATTTGTCCGACTCAAGTTCTTATAGTTTTTAATCTCTTCAAATCAAATTTATTATTTTTCTCCAAATTTATTAAATAATAATAATAATAATGAAAAACAAAAATAGATTTCATTTGAAGGGTAATAATAATAATAGTAGTAATAGTAATAATAATCTTATTATTATTACCCTTCAAATGAAATCTATTTTTGTTTTTCAATACTATTACTACTACTATTATTATTACCCTTCAAATGAAATCTATTTTTGTTTTTCAATATTAATAATATATTTTCAAATTTAATAAGTATTATATTAATTATTTTAACTATAATAAAAATAATAATATTTATAATGAAAATAATACTATTTTTAATATTAATAATATTAATTATAACAAAAATAATAATATTTATAAGACAAATAGTAATATTATTATTTTTTATATCAATACTTTTAATTATAATAAAAATAAAAATATTTTTAATATTAATAATATTAATTATAACAAAAATAATAATATTTATAAGACAAATGATAATATTTTTTTATATCAATACTTTTAATTATAAGACAAATGATAATATTTTTTATATCAATACTTTTAATTATAAGACAAATAATAATATTTTTTATATCAATACTTTTAATTATAATAAATATAATAATATTTGTAATATAAATAATTATATTTAGAAATCTAAGACCTAAGAACCTTGGATCCTGACACCGAACCCAAGAGAATTGGGTCCTGACGCAGGATCAAACGCGTGGCTTTACAGACCCTAGGCGGTCTTCAGACCTGCTTGCCTGGCTCTGCTGCCAGGTGTGCTGGTTTGGCCCTAGCTCCTAGGTCTTGGTAGCCTCAGCACTAGGTGTTTATAGTCTGGGGCTATGGTGAGGTGCGTGGGTCTGGCCCTAACCCCCGGGACTTAGCAGCCCAACACTAAGTATCTGCAGTCTAGGGCCTGCAACCCCACCCAGCAGCCCAACGCTAAGTATCTGCAGTCTAGGGCCTGCAACCCCACCCAAACCAAAACTGATCATTTTTTCTCTAACCAAAAAGACAACCCCATCCTTTTACAGTTTTTACAACTCTTTGTGGTAAGGGCAGCTCTGTAATTACAATATTAATCCTTAGTTATAGTTAATATGCTCAAACGCATATTTGTAGTCATTTGAACAAGTACTTTTGCATAATTTGTGTTCATAGCTAGCTTGAATTCATGTGCATGATTTATTGTAGCTTAAATTCTATACTATGCATCACACTATACGACATAGCTGTCAGTGCAATGAACCAAATGATGCTTTCCTGGACTTCCCACTTTATACATATTGTCATGTCCAGATTGCTTTTATTATTATCAGTTTTGTTATTGGTGCAAAACTATGCAAGTAATGTTCTGCGCTGCACGCGAAATTATCTTTTCAGACATGTTTTTGGTTGTTGAAGCCATTGTGGATAAGATTTACAGTAGCATTGGTCACAGTACATGCATAGCTCCCAACGTTTCTTTTATGCTCTTTCAAAAACGCTATCTTGTAAGGATCCAACTGGCAGCCCTACAAGAAGTACATGCACTGATGCCCACTAGAACTGGTTGTAGACTGGTAGTTATGTTTTTATCCTTACTGCAATCAAATTGAACGGTACATAGATGTTTGGTCATCTCCTCTTTAGTTTTGCCTCATATCTAGCCTGCATGGAAAATTTCTACTAATTTGGCTACAATTGAGTGCGTTGAATTTTAGTTCTCCACTTCTGTTCTAGTTAGGACAAAAGGCTTCAGAAATAAATAATACGTATATCTCGCAGCTTAAAATTATAATATACAAATTAATACTTCTTCTCCAAAGTAATTCTCCGAATTGATCTCTTAGTTTTAGCTGATCGTAGGACTTGTGAGTTACCTTCGTGTTCATTTGACTGCAATTTGTTCAGAACTAGTAGACAGTCACAGTTTTCTTCCAACTAACCATGTGAATGAACCATTTGAAGGACAGAGAGAGAGGGAAGGGATGCTGAATGTCCTAATTAGAGCACTACTAGTTAATTCAATAACGAAGAACAGACAAGTAGAGGAGAAGAATTTAATCCCTCTTCGAGACTCACTCAACCTCTATGTTAAGAAATGGGCATTCATGAATGAGTGGCATAATTAAAGTGTATAAGCATAAATCTAGTCTTGGTGTGGGAAACCCTACTCCATAAAATGTTTGTTATCATATTTAATCCATTTCAACTTCTACTCAACCTTAGGTGCCACTGTATGGTGTGGTAGCTTTCCAGACTAATGACCTCCAAAAACCACCGTATATCTCATCTACTCTTCAATATCTAACTGTCTCCCAAAGGTAGATAGAAGCTAAACCTATGCCTTTTTATCATGCAAGCCATTACCGGATAATGTTCATTGTGCTGAAACAGTCTCATGGCATCCTTATCTGACTTGATGCTCAATGCGACAGCATCCTTACGAGGATTTCCTGGTCCCAGTGGCAGTGGCAATGCAGTTCCATGTGGATTGCGTGTCGTGTTAGGATTTCTAACGTAACTTGGTGACTGGAAATTTATAACTAAATGCCATTTTACTAGTCTCGGCAGCTGCAAATTGCTCTCTTGGAAGGTGCTAATTTATGTTGTTAGATGTATTGAAGAACCAAAAATAGGGAGAGATAAAGAGGCAATAAAGTTTAATTACGAGACTGCGATGTTGGTGAAGAATCTTGCCAGAACGTAATCCATAATTCCTTGGCATGACCTCTAGCAGATTTTTCACAGATTAACTGTGGGAATTCTTGGATCAAAATCTAATCCAATGCAGACTTGTGCTATGATTTATGCATGTATTATTGTTTGCCGATGTTGAATACCAGCCATTCATACAGAGTGTTTGTTGAATAGGAGATAGAATACTTTGACCTGTAAAAAGCAAAAGGAATTACAATTAATCCATAACTAAATGAGAAAACCTGGAAGTGGTAATCCTGAATTTTAAATGTTATCTTACCATGGTTACCTTTTCCTGTTCTTAAAGGCAACGAAGGCAAGGTTCACAATATTGGAGTATTCCCCAACTGTAATTATTATTGCACCGTCTGCATTTCTATATATATATGTTCATCTACAATTTTCTTCTCTGCCACTTAAATTACTAATTCTGGTAGGTTGGATTAATGTTCATTTTCCAGCAAGGTATGGTATTTTCTGCAAGGACCCTTTCCTTCTCTTTTCTTCTTTGGAAAAGCAGACGATGCACTGGTATAAATTAAGCTCATAAACCATTCTATTTGTAGCTCCTCTGGTCACGTCATCGTTCTAATTTCATCTTTGCCAAACTATCCTCTCAGAAATTTCAAAATTCTTCTCATTTCTGGCATCGGGGACCCCAGCCCCAGCCTTGATTCATAAGAAACCTAAAAAAAGGAAGCAGGTCGGGGCTCTTGCTTGTGAGATCTCTCTCTTTTCCTGCTTTCATGATATAAAAAGGAGTGCATGGAAAAGAAGGATCGATGAAGTAAAGAAAATAATCCCAGAACAATATTGTTTTTAGTAGGTTCGTCTCACACCATGTGATTGCTTCATATTATCTACCATTCCTAACTAACAACAACCAAAATTGTAAATAGAAAAATTAATAAAAGAAGTGGAGTTATTTGAATTGCGGACGAGCTCTCAATCATAAGCTTTAAGACACCAAAACCTTAGTTAAAGAAGATGATGTCTGATAATGGCGCCAATGAATATTTTTCTCCATAATTTCCTCTGCATTAACTAACTGCAATTAAGGTTCTTACAAGTATCCTAAACCTCAGCAATCTGAAGGTCAAGTCTCGAAGATTGGTTGATACAAGAAACTATGAAACATGGTTAAAGGGATTCGCCTAAGAAAGGGATTTTGTCAAGGCATGAGAATGACCAAGTCATAGGGAGTCCATCATTGCAGCTTATGCAATTATCACCCTTCTTTCTTTCTTTTTTTCCATCAAAAGCTCTCGTGGAATCGTTTTTATTTTTCTTCTTTGGAACCATTTTCCGAAAAATTTCAAAGGGTGAATTCTTTTTTAAAAATAATTTTTAACGAGATTAGCATTACTCTGAAAACATACAAACAAGAAAATAAATTCCCTCCCGGATTCAAAGAAGATAAAACAATGATATTTGTCGGTAAAACACCCAAATTGTTACTATAAATTGTTTTTAAAATAGTTTTTATTTAGAAATATATTAAAATAATATTTTTTATTATTTTTTAAATTTATTTTTTGACATTAATATATTAAAATGATCAAAAAATAATAAAAAAATAATTTATAAATAATTTTTTAAAAAAAATTAAAAACACGTTAGACTCAATATTAAATAGAATTTTATAAGAAAAATTACTTCTCTTCATTTTACTGAAGAAAAATAGAGAGTATTCTAGGTCAGTAAATGATACAATAACTATCTTTTATATATATATATATATATATATATATATATATATATATATATATATATTATCCTTACTCAATTACTTTATGTTATGATGATTTAACAATTCTAAGGTTTTTTTTAATAAAATAAAAAGAATTAATTTTTTTATTTTGTTTATCTAAACCTAACTAACTTTGTAAGTTTAAATTTTTGTTGAATGACTAGTAAAAATATAGATTATTATATATTTGATTGATCCATATTTTTTAGTTTAACCAATCAAACCAGTGAATCTGGTTATGGACTCTACTAAGTTTAATAATTTTTTTTTTAAAAAGTAATTTTTTTATTTAATTTTATAATAACAAAAATAGATGATCATAAAATTAAATAATAAATTATTTATTTGAAGATGTGATAATTTTATAGAAAAAAAAACAAAAGAAATGAAAAAAAAAATGACATGCTTGCAGTGTTTATAATATATATGAATAGTGCAAACAAGAGAAATGAACACTGTAAGCAGGTGATTTCCGCTCAATTCTTTTAGAGGGTGTTTGGAAGTGTAGTAGCTGTTGCTTTTCAAATAGCTTTTCGTGCCGAAAAGCATGCCAATAATGTTTTTTCATTTTTTAAAAATCATTTTTTATATCAGCACATCAAAACGATCCAGAAAGTACAAATCGTACTTAATTTTAGCAAAAAAAAAAAAATTTGAAATTTAGCAAAAAGCTGTTTGGACCGCAGCGCCAAATAAATGCTGTTAGAAATAGTAATCACTGATGCTCCTGTTGTGAAATCGAAAATTGTAAGCAATCAACGAGCTTCACCAAATAGTTGTTGCTACTCTTGGTTTTAGAATATTTTAGAATATTCTCGTTTAAAAAGATTTTGAACTCTACATGGCATATTAAACAATATTAAAAAGGTTAATTTTTTATTGTGAATTGCATAATATATCTACAGTAAAAAAATAAGTTTTTTTTTTTTTTTTTTTTCTTCCTTTTTTTTTCATTTTTTATGCCTTTAGGGTTTAAAAGATGAGCTTATGCTTATATATATATATATTTTTATTTTTCTTCTTCTTTCTTTTCATTTTTTATGTCTTTATATAAGCTATTTGGCATTATATAACAATTATTCTGATATGATTCAACTAATTTAATAGGTCTAAAAATATTTTAAATGATAGATAAAAAGTAAGATCTGACTCTAATTTTACTTCAAGATGATTTTTTTTAATATTAAAACGATAATATATTGAATCAATTTAGGTTTTACGACTTAACCTATCAAATCTGTAATCTCAATCATGAACTTCATTGAGTTTAATAACTTTATTTTTTTAATTATTTTTTTACTTTATAATATAATAACAAAAATAAACGTTTGTAAATTTAAGTACCCATCAAATACCATGATATTTGTTTAAAATTGTGATAATCTCATAAAAAGCAAACTTAAATAAATTATGAAAATCAATTCAAAATCAACCATACGTTCAAGGATGAAATTGAAAAAGAATTAAAAAAATCAATCAAAAGGAAAAAATTGAAAGATGGAATTAAAAACTAAAAAATACTAGAAAAATAAAGCCTAACCTAACTGGTTAATCTTGAAATCTCTTAACTTAATTCTATGTTTTACTCCAATTTAAAATTAATTAGTAACGAAGTTGTCTAGACATGACTTTATCGACTTGATGGATTCAAAGATAAACTAGACAACCAGTAAAAAATATGGTTTGGTTTTAATAAATTTTTAGATGACATCTTTTGTTTTTAATATTGAAAAGACAACTTATTAAATCGATATGAGATTTATGGTTTAACTCGTCAAATTCAATGAATAATAGACTTCAATAAGTTTTAATAATTTTGTTTTTTTAACTATTTTTACTAAATAATATAATAATAAAAAATATATTTGTAAAATTAAATAACACAAAATATTAGGATGTTTGTATGATAATGCAATAAACTAAAAATAAATAAATTATAAAAATCAATTTAAAATAAATGAGTAATAAAATTAATATATATATTTTAAAAAGCAACTTCTTCACAAGTCAAATGAAAGTTAACAGTAAAGGAGGGGGTTTTCGCCGACTCTTAGTAGAGAAGTTAAATAATGCTTCCTCGACCCCACAACTGAAAGGGAAAGTGCAGAAGTCGGTCATCTGCTAGCCAATAGTTTCTTGGGACCCCACTTTATAAAACGAAAATCTTGAAGCTGTCCACTTCATTATGGAAATTGCCAAAGTGGTTTTTCCTTGGGTACACGTCATTTTTTCTTTTTTTCTTTTTTTTTTCCCAATGAGTCAACCAACGTTAAGATTAGTTCCCCCTTTTTTTTTCTCTTTTTTTTTAATTCTTGTTTTACCGTTTCTTTTTCTATACTCTTACAAGGAAAAATATTACTCAAGTAAAAACACTTGCATTCAAACTTTTTATTTAAGAATGAAATTCTAAAAAGAATAAAAATAGTGAGCATAAGTCCACATATGAAATGTTATACTAGTTAAATGGCACGTGTTTTGCTGTGAATTGGATAAAATGTTTTTCAATATTAAAAAAAATAAATGTTGAATTATTGATAACATGTTTTTTTGATATAAATAAAATATTATAACCATAAATTAAAAATCTCATGTAAAATAATTCCAGAGTCATTTGTAACAATTTCTAAATCATTAGGCCTCACTATGCCATTTGTGTAAGTAAAAAACATGTCATCTATATATATGCATATGATGCATCTACATTAAAAAAAAAAAAAAATGTGCAATCTGTAGATGATACACATGTTTTTTTTTTTACACAAAGGAACAATTACAATGACAAATCAAAAAATTTATGCATGAATTTAATAAAATAATTCAAGAATCACTCGAGCCTCGCTATGTCACTGGTTGGATTAGTTTTTTTTCTAATGCAAAAAAATACCATATAGTCATCGTAAATGTGTTTTCTAAAATTAATACACACACGCATACATATTGGTTAGTATTGTTTTTATAAAATTATTGAGATAATAAACATGGATAAACCTGAGTTAATCGGCTAATTTTGTGACCTGAGGTCCGAGAACATGATAATCCCATAAAAAACAAACCGAGAAAAATCTCAATTCTCAATTAACTCAATATTGACAGATAAAATTAAAAATAAAAGTATTTAATTAAAAATAAAAAAAATTGAATTAACCGAAGTTAATCTACTAAATCTGCGATCTAGGTTTTGAATCTTACTGGATCTAATAACTATTTATTTTCAAACTTGATTTTCATTCAATTAGATGCTAATGGGTGCATAATATGTTTTATAAGAAACAAAAAAAAATTCAAAGAAGAAAAAACATGAGTAGCTAGTGGAACTAAAAAAAAATGGCCTAGTATTTTCAAATTTTGATAAAGAAATAGCCTTTTAAATGCAAAATTTTAAAAACTAATTTTAAAATATTTAAAAAAGGATGAAATAATATATATATATATATATATATATTATTTTAAAGGGTTGAAAATACTATAGCTATAAAAATCACATCAACCTATTAGGTTAACATGTAACCTTGTCGCTCCAGGACCTAGACCCAGTCAAGTTTTAAAAAATAAAAGTAATTGACCTGGTATGACCTACTTAAAACTCTAGGTTGACCCTCAACTTAATCAAATCTTAGTTTGAACTCATTGATTTTTTAATAAAAATGCAAAATGATGTTATTTTGATCTTTTATAAAAAAATATTTTTTTTCTTAATAAACCTGCTTGGTTCATCCTCAATTCCTTGTCCTAGATTTGGTTTAATAACTATGAAGAACATATAAAAAAACAAGGTAGATTATTTTGTATAAATGGCTTGGCTTGCATGCTAGGCCTCTATCTTGTTTTTTCAAATAATAGAATGTGGACGATGAGTCATTCATCCTCATTAAAAAAAAAAAAACAACGCAAAGATGCGTAATCTTTGCATGCATATGACACCTTGCAATGTTAATGGACAACGCGCCATATTCGTAAAAGAAAGACACATCGTCTATATATGTAGACGATGCAAACAATGCACCATTAGCTTATGCAAATGCTGTGTCGTCTATATATGTGTCGTTTGCTAGAAAATTAGGGTAGTGGATTTTCAACAAAAAAAAATTAATTTTGAATCCTTTTTTCACCTAAAAAAACATTTAGAAATCATTCCAAAGACCTAAATAAATTTGTTTGGGCCTTCAAACAACCCAAAAATCAGTCTAAAAAAACCTTAAACTAAAAAACTTCTTGAGGTTAGATTTGCTTTCTTAAGCAATGTTATGGTGAAATAGCACCCAAGTTAAACTTCTCTCATTAAATGGAGAATTATTGAAATCAAGATCTAGTTTTTTTGTGGTCATAATTGGTGTTAACAATGACTTTATGTCTTCATTGTTGAAATTCACGATCCTTTATTTCTTCTCTCTCTAACTTGAGACTAAAAAAAAAAAAATTAGAGAAAAAAATGTCTTTTGGGTGTTTTTTACTTGATTCTTTTTATTTTAATTTTGCTTATAAATCTATAATAATTTGTGAGTGTGTGCATAATGCAGCACAATGTCTTTTTCTATAATAAAATAGTCACGTCTTGTAGTGTTTATTCAATGTGAAGACTGACGTAAAAAATTCTTAATTAGTTATTAAAATAAAGAAAATATTTTTATTCGTTGAAAGTTTCTTATGCATAAATTTATAGAGAAAATTGTTTTTGTTCTATGATAAGTCCAAAGACACAGGGTAAAAATTGGAGTTATCCATAGTTGCTAAATAATTTTAAAATAACGTGAAAAGCATGGAGCCAAATTCATTAATGGTCTCGACCGTGCTGATAAAAGACATGGGATACATATACGTACTATTTACGTATTACCTAGAGCGGCAGCGGCAGTAGGAACAGCAAGCCACCCTTTCTTTTTTGGGTCATTTGAAGTCACTCCCTACAGTTTGACTTTAGCTGATAGTAATATTAATATAGCTCGGCTCGCTTCAGCTCGGCTTGTTCACCCCAGAGTTCTTTACATTAGCAACAAGTACCCATTTCGAGCACACAAATTAATATAAAAGATCTAGGCTTATGGAGTCGAGAAGAGGTCCGTGTTTGATATTATAAAAAATAAACATATTAAAATAATAATTGTTTTTTAAAAAAAGACATTAACATATTAAAAAGATATGAAAACATATAAAAAATTAATTTGAATATTTTTTAAAACATAGCCTTTTTAATGCAATAACAAACACGTTTAAAATTAAAATCTAATACACGTAAGTTAAAATACAACTCAAGCATTGTTGATAAAAAGAATGAACAACGTGCCTTTATGATTAGAACTTACAAAACTTGAAGAGAAAATATTAAATTTAGCATTATCAGCAGCAGCAACAACACCATTATGATCGAAGTAAAAGGTTAATTAAATGATTAGTAGATATACATGTAAAAATCAAGTTGGAATACAAATAGATAGAATAAGGAAACACTGATTATATATATATATATATATATATATATATATATATATAAAAGATCTTTAAAATTAAATGATACATTCTTAATGATTTATACACATTTGTTGTTTAAAAATAAAAAGGTGTCTTTTGATGAAGACCAACCAAACACCAACATTAGAGACCTACTTGAAGTGTCAATTGGATTAATCATAATAGTTAGGGCAAATAAAATAGAGAAGATATTAAATGAGCTTGTTCAACATGTTTGAGCTAAGATGGACATAAAAGGGCTAAAGATATCTAAAGAGCAACCTTTGATTCAATTAATTCAAGTGTAAGAGGGGATCGATCCATATGCAATATAGACTGCTTTGTGTAGGCATGTTTCGTAAGGTTACAAGGATTTAATTTAAGTAATTATTCTCCTACAACATCAATGAAGTTTTGGCCATCAATTGTCCTTATTTAGGAGGATTTTCAGCATCAAAAGAAAGAAGTTTCCTAGCCTACAAAGGAAACAAAGTGGCGATCAAATCTAATTCCTATACTAGAGAGGATTATTTAATAGTAATATTTGATTCTCTTAGTCTATGAATGAAAGCTAAGGGCAACTACAAAGGAGGAAAACTGTTTTTATTATTGTCCATATAAAACAAGGAAACATAGCACTAAAAGGAAAGGAAAGAGACGACATGAGTTAATACCAAATTAGATTCAATTCTCTTAGCATAATTAGGATTCCTAAAGGCCACAACTATTCCTAGAGTTACAAGGAACGTGTATTCGACCAAGAAGACTACTTAGACTAGAAAATTGATTTTTTTTAATGTTATTTTCTTTGGTATGTGTTGCAACAATTATCTTTCTTTATTTTAATTTCAATGTTTTTAGGTTTATTACTTTATAATTGGGTTATGTTGTTAAATGGGTCAAAGTTAGCCCACTAGATTTTTAGCTTAGTTTTACTCATATAAAAACTAAGTTGTAACATAAGGATCAATTTACATTTTCTTTGAATAATACATTAATTTTGTCGTGTCTTTATATGCTTGTTTGGGTGAGAATACTCTCATTTCTTGGTTCTCTAAATAATTGATTTCACTTATAAAAAATAACATTTATCTTCTTGATGTCTTCCTTACACTTTATGTTCATGAACTAGTATTCATTGGGTGGGGGTTCATTCCAATAATATTGGTGTTTTGATTCAGGTAATCTCTAAATCACACTCATATTAAACCTGATTTCTTTATCTTTCCATGATTTGTTTTTCTTGCACATGGGTTATGTGAATACATGATCATGAGGTTCACATCAATTGGTATTCGAGCTTGGCTCCATTTATCATGTTATATCATTCGATATTTTTTATTTTTCTTGTTCTGTGTGTTGAAACTTATTATTTCCAATCTTTATATATTCCTCTTGAATTATGACAAAAACTACTCTTACTAAAAAAAAAAGTGTTATTTTATTTTGTTACTATCATTACATATATCAGTAACATAAAGTAAACAAAAAAAAAAAAAGCAGAACAGGGTCATTCAAACGAAGGTGATATAGATCTTGCTGTATAAACTAAAACAAGATGAAAATGGATCAAGTTACTTTGAAAGTACTTGTAAATTGATATTTTGGTTATTTGGAGTCTAATAACCAAATCTCTCTCTCTCTCTCTCTCTATATATATATATATATATATATATATCAAATTTAAGGTCATTTGGACATTGTTTGGTTTAGGTTCCAAATTCAGGTTTGGTTTGTATAAAATAGGTCTGATTTGCATCAATTATTAAATATTGCTTTGCTATTGTTGAAATCAATTTAAGCAATATACTAAAGTGTTTTTTGGAATATTTAGGTGTCAATCAAGTTGTTTTCATAATATTTTCTTCGGATTTGTCTCGTGTCTTCAAAAGCATTTATATCTTGTATGATTTTTGCATGTTGCTTGTGAAATTATAATTGTAATTTTATCTTCTCTTGTTTTTGTATATTTCTTACTTTTTTATTTAATGACACTTATTTGGATTACACTATTAAGTTGTTCTCTTTGGTTGTGTTGATTTCATTTCCACAAGAGCAAAAAATAAAATGAGATGAGAGGAAAAAAATAGAATGGGTATATTATAGTGAAAAGCCTGTTATTTATGTGAAACACAAGAAATATGGGGATATTTGTACTACTAACAACCTTTTTACAGATTCAAAATGCCTAAAGAAAAAAGAGATACGCCACCTTCTATAGAGAATAAGCAACCTAAAACTTAAGATTCAAGTTCTATCATAAAATGTTAGAGAGGATGGACCCTGGTTAGTAATGTGTGAGAGAGGTTGGACAGAGTTGAGAGGCAAGATAACAATAATGATGGATGGAGGAATGGGGCTGATCGGAGAGGTAACTATAACAGGAGACCCAAACAACATGTAATCCATAACTTTGATGATTTTAAGGATGGGGATGATGTTATGGGAGATTATGATTTTAAGTATGAGATCATAGATCATGGGGATGGTTTTCAGCAATCTAGAGGCTGAAGGGATGATGGATTTTGATATATGATCCAATTTGACCATAGATGGGATTTCTAAAATTATGGAAACCATGATGATATGGATGGTGATTTGGACTTTATTAAATTGAAAGTTCCTAGTTTACAAGGTAAAAACAAGCTCTAGGCTTATTTAGAGAAGAAAATGTAGGTGGATTGATTTTTTTATTGCCATAATTATTCTAAGAAAAAAAAGTGAAACTTGTCATGATTGAATATATTGATTACATAATTATTTGGTGAGATCAGATTGTGACTTTTAGGGGGAAAAAATAAAGAAAGATCTATTGATACATGAAATGATACAAAGGCTTTTACAAGAAAGCAATTTGTTCTTAATCATTAGTGTATGAAGCTTTATCATAAATTTTAAGGTTTGAGTAAAAGTTCTAAATCCATGAAGGATTACCACAAGGGAATGAAGATAACGATGATTTAAGCTAATGCAGTGGAGGATAAAGAGGTCATCATGACTAGGTTTCTTAATGGGTTGAATAAAGATGTTGTTAATATAGTAAAGTTACAACATTATATGTGTCATAACCCAAATATAGATCTCCCAAATTATCTTATAAAAAATAACTATTTTTCTTTTTTATTCAAAAATTAAAAAAAATCAGAAATTAAAAATCCAAAAATATTTAATATGAAGAGATAAGCCATCGAGCTACAACATATTAAAATGTTATAAGAATAATCAGATTGAGATATTTGATAATATGGGCAAAGAAAGACTTAGAGTTCGTTTATTAACGAGGTCGCGTCTGTGTTTTGTTTAAAACATAGATGCAAACTGTTTGGTTAAGGAAAAAAAAACACAGTTTACTGTGTATGGGTCCCTTATAATTTTGCGTCTGAGACGCAGGGAAAGGAAAAGTAGCAAAATGTTGCTTCTTGTGCACTGTTTATGCTAATTAATTAGCATGAACGGTGTAGCATACACGGTTCACGCAGTGTAGCATGGCTACACTGTTCACTAAACAATGTAGCCAGCTCTACTGTTTCTTTCAGACCGGTTCCGGTTCAAAACTCAAAATGCATTGAACCAAGTCCAACCCAGTAAAATAAAAAATAAAAAATAAAAAATATTTTTTATTTTTTAATTGTGTTTTATTTGAAAAACTAGTGTTTAATATTATTTAATGACACTACATAAATTAGATAAAGATTGCTTGATGACGTAACATTTGCATAATTTGATCGCAATTTCAATTTTGTTCCTAATTATATATTATCTGATGTTGTCGCACACTTAAGAAATAAAAAAAAAACTGTAGTCATTGTCAGATATATTTCATACGTAATGAAATTGTAGATAGTTTAATAGAATAATGAAAAATATTTTATATAAAGTATTATTTATTTCATGATATAATAACAACAGTTAAATCTACAATATTTAAATTAAAAAACATCAATATTAATATATATTTTTTAAAATTATTTTATAACCTCAATTTCAAAAGCATTATTAACCAAACACATTAAACTACTTTTTGTTTAACCTCAATTTCAACTACAGTTTTAACCAAACATACATAAATATCAAATCAATCTCAGCTAAAAGCACTTTTTATATAACAACTTGTTTCAAAGAAGGAAGTTTCCTAGTCTACAAAAGAAACAAAGTGACGGTCAAATCTGATTCCTATACTAGAAAAAATTATTTAATTGTAATATTTAATTCTCCTAGTCTAAGAAGAAAAGTTAAGGGGCGGCTACAATGAAAGTAAATTGTCTTTATTATTGTCCAAATAAAACAAGGAAACTTAGCACTACAAAAGAAAAGGAAGAGGCGACAAGAGTTATTACAAATTTGATCCTCTTTGCATAATTGAGAGTCCTTGAGTTGGCAACTATTCCTAAAGTTACAATGAAGGTCTATATGCGACCAAAGAAACTACTTAGCTTAGGAAACTAGTCTCTTTTATGTTATTTTCTTTGGTACATACAAAAACAACTATATCTCTTTATTTTTATTTTAATGTTTATAGGCGTATTACTTTATAATTGGGTTATGTTGTAAAGTGGGTCCAAGCGAGCCCTATTTGTCTTGGGTACACTATGGTTTTAGCTTAGATTAACTCATATAAAACTAAGTTGTAACACAAGGATCAATTTACGTTTGCTTTGAATAATACCTTGATTTTGTTGCATCTTTGTGTGCTTGTATGGATGAGAATACTCTCCTTCCTTGGTTCTCTAAATGAATGATTTGACTTATTAATAACAATTATCTTCATGATATCTTTCTTATACTTTTTGTTCGTGGATTGGTATTTGTTGGGTGGAGGTTCATTCCAATCTAATTTTTTTAGTTTTCCAGGACTTGTTTTTTTTGGATGTGGATTGCATGACCACGTGATCATTGGGTTCACATCATCTTCCAAATTGATTATAAAAATTTAGTCTTAATCTAGGTATTTTTTTTATAATATAAAATTTCAAATTTGATTCAATGATAAACACAAGAAGAGAGAAAAAAAGTAAATTTTAATTTGTCCCACTAAATTTTATTAGAATGAATAATTGTAAATTTAATTATTTTATGAAGTTTATTGTGTATCTTAATACCATTAAAAAATTATTTTAAACAGTTGAAATTAACAAAAATAATAGAAACAAATCAACTTAAAATCATTTTTAGGCTCCGTTTGTTTACTGGAAAGTAGTTTCTTTTTAAAAAATAAATTTCAAAAAAGTGAATTATTTTCTGATATTTGGTAGTGTAATGAAAAATAAGTTGGAAAACACTTTTCAGTGTTTGATTATGTCTTCGAAAATAAGCTGAAAAATAACTTATTAATGTTTTATTTTTCTCAAGTTTATTAAAATAGCGAGGAACAAATCTTACAAATTAAAAAGTTGAATGAGAATGAAATTGAAAAAAAAATATAATTTCATAAATTATCTCAAATAAAATAAATAATAATCAAAATAATAGAGATCAAATCTAAAAAAAAAATATGAAGAAATTAAAATAATAATAATTAACATTTCATAAATTATTTCAAATAAAATAAGTAACAATCAAAAGAATGAGGATCAAATTTGATAGATAAAAAATTTCAATAAAAAAATAATAAGGGAAAAGTAAATAATAATTAAAAAAATAAGGACCAAAGTTAATATAAAAATTAAAATTTAATAGATGAAATTGAAAAATAAATATTCAAAATAAAATATATATAGCAATCAAAAGTTTGAGGACCAAATTTGATATAATCAACAAATAATATGATATTTCTAAATTTTTCACAACTTCTGGAAATTGTCTTCCGCTCAAATGTTTTACGAAAATACTTTCCTGGAAACCAAGTTAAATTTTTCTTTGACTGGAAAGTGTTTTTCGTTGAAGAATTTTCTTAATAGCAAACAAATACAAAAAAGTTTGGAAAATGAATTTCTATAAACCACTTTTCTAAAAACAAATATAACCTTAGTAAAAAAAATATAATAAAACTTGAAATGGTCAATTTCTTCAAACTCTACAAACTTCAATTTTCATTTACTAACATTGTTAAATGAAAATCTACATTCAAATGAATGTAAATCTCATCATTGATTTATGATTAAATTATAAATTAATAGTTCCTCTAGTTTTAAAAATAATTAATTAATCCCTTGATCAATGTTCATCATGCTTAATATAATATATTTTTTTAAAAAATATATTCTTGTCTGTCAATCTTTTCATATTACATGTTTATTTTTCTTTTTCCTATTTCTTAAAATAAGAATAAATAAATTGACAAAGACTAAATTAACAGTTCCTCTAGTTTTATAAATAATTAATTAATCCCTTGATCAATGTTCATCATGCTTAATATAATATTCTTTTAAAAAATATATATTCTTGTCTTATCAATTTATGTTTTTTTTCCTGTTTTCTATTTCTTAAAATAAGAATAAATAAATTGACAAAGACTATGAAATTGGAGAAAAAGATCAAATTATAAATAGATTTCAAAATATAGGGATTAATTAACTATTTTTAAAAGTAGAGGGGTGTTTCGTTTATTTTGTGAAACTAGAGGGACTAATTTTATAATTTACTCTTAAATTTTTTGCCAACACCTTCACTACTCTCATCGATCCCCTTCTTCCCTATCACCATATCCCTTGTTTGAAGACATTGACAAATAGTACATTCAGTGTGATTGTAGAATTCAAATCTTCTAAAAAACTCACACTTCACATGACGTTAAACTTGAAATATTTTTCATAAAAATTAATTTCAAAGCTGATGAAAAAAATTGAAATATTCTAATTTTTTTTTGAAAGTTAGTAAAACATCATTTTTTTTCTTTTACAAAAATTGAGAGTAGAATGAGGTAAACATAAAATGTTAGAGAAAAACAGATTGAGCACATGATCTCTCTTTACTGCTGGGGATAATTTTGAAAGTTAAGAGAAGTTTTGGTAGCTTTCAAGTAATATATTACAAAAATAAAACCCAATCTTTTGTTTAATTCGAATAGTTCGGATTTCTAGGTTATTAAATCTAAATCAAAGGAGTCGGTCTAATTAGAAACCTAATAAGTACGCTAACTAATCTTAATTTATATTAAAGATTTAATAGTATGTTTAGAAATATGATGGTAGTTGTTTTTTAAAATGTTTTTCATTTAGAAATATATCAAAATAATATATTTTTTTATTTTAAAAAAAATTATTTTTGATATCAGCACATCAAAATAATTTAAAAATACTAAAAAAATATTAAATTAAGGCAAAGAAAAAACATAAAATAATTTAATTTTTTTAAAAAATACTTTTAAAATATATAAAAAAGATATAATAAACTTGTAAGAGACTCAGTTAAATTCCATGTCAAACATTGATGCATTAAAATATATATATACAACTTGTAATACTTGAATTTATTACCTTCACTTTTTAAAATAACATCCATTTTAGATTTCGTTCGTTCGTGTGTGTGTGTGTGTGAGAGAGAGAGAGAGAGAGAGAGAGAGAGAGAGAGAGAGAGAGGAGAGAGAGAGAGAGAGAGAGAGAGAGAGTGCCCGTTTGGCATTGCGGCCAAACGGCTTTCACCAAAATTCAATTTTTTTTTTTTTTTTTGCTAAAATTAAGTTCGGTTTGTACTTTCCGGATCGTTTTGGTGTGCTGATATCAAAAATGATTTTTAAAAAATAAAAAAACATTATTGGCATACTTTTCGACACGAAAAGCTATTTGAAAAGCAACAACTACCACACTCCCAAACACCCTCAGAGAGACACAGTAATCCACAACCACTTAACACAGAGTTCAAAACGTAAAATTTAGAACTCGTTTCGCATCATGATGTTTTTTAGCCTATTTGGAGCTTTTGGGATTCTTGCACCAAAAGCCAATAAAAATAGTTTTGGCAGTATTCTAAAAGATGTTTAAAAGTTTAAAGTCAAAAAGTATCGAATAAAGCTTTTGAATTTTGTACATATTATAACATGAAAGCGTTTTAAAATTATATATTATCAATTTTATCCTTGTACATTACCTTATTTCAGATTTGGGCAGAAATTGTTTTGATTAGCTTACTATGAATTTTTTAAGGAATCAAAAAATCATTCAAACATTTACTTGATGTTTGATTTGTAAAAAATAAAAATAAAATCAGTTTTGTTGCTTGAAACAAATTGAAAATGCAGGGACCTAATTTGACATTCGGGCTAAAATAAAGGTGATTTTTTCACTACTCAATTTGGACCTCTTTTTTACATTTTTCCTTCACAATTGTTTCAGTTTCCATTTTAGTCTCTCTCTTTTTTTTAGATTACATGTTGTTCGATAAAAAAAATTAAGACAAAAAGGATGGTCGTCCGTCATTTGAGCCAATTAAAAAACAAAATAAAAGAAAAGGCCAAACAAGTAGGCTTACAGTGGCCTTTCATTTTATGGCTCACACACTACCCCTTATAAACATGAGCACCTGGCTTTTTTTTTTTTTAACTTAAATTTTTTTCTTCTTTAATTTAAATTTAATAAAATAATTTAATTAAAAATATATTTTGGATATTATTTTATTAAATACATTCAATTTTTACATATTTTTAAAAAAAGATTATTAAGATTTTTTTTATAATCTTATTAAGCTTATTTTATAGTGTTAAATTGTATATAACCAAATCAATTTTGAATGTTATTATCTTAATATTAAAAAAAAGTTAAACGGAATTGTCTTTTTCATTCAATTTCAATTTAAATTCATTCAAATAAATCAGTTAAAAATATGTTTAAGATATTTTTTAAATATCATTTAATTTTTATTTAGTTTTCAAATTAATTATATTATGGCATTCTTTTATAATTTTAGCAAATAGTCTTTCTATACAGCCCTTAATGATTATTTTGTTCTTATCTTTAGTTTAATTTGATTGCTTTCTTGGGAATTGCTAATTTTAGTGCTATATAATTAAATGAAATATGAATTAGAAATTTTTTTATTAAACCCAGCAAATTCATGACTTAATTTATTTTAATCTAAAACATGATCAAAATAAAAGAAACAATGTAGTCTTAAAATATTTCCTTTCCCTTTTTAAATCAAACCAAGACTTGAAATTTATTTAAATTAATTAATTAAAAATATATTGGGGGTCTTATTTAATAAAGTATAATTTAATTTTGATTTTTTTAATAAGATTATGATATGTTTTTTTTTTAATATTTACAAGCTTTTTCTTTTTTGTATAATTCTTCATGATATTTTTTTTATTATTTCAATTAGTCACTTTCTTTTATGTGTTTATTTTTGTTATTATATAATTAAATCAAAAATTTAATTCAAAAAAATAAATTTACCAAACCTGACTGGGTTTATGTTATGTATATTATTTTTGACAAGTTAACCTGGGTCAATAAAAAACACAATTATCTCAATTTTTTTTAAAAAATAGTGGCTTGAAATATTCTTTTAAAATCTAATCAAAATTTAAATAGGATGATCGAGTAACAGTTATACCCGCTAGGTCAAGCATGTTACATCAAATACATTTTAATATAATTTAATTTAAAATCTAGACTGTACAAAGAGGTATAAAGAGTCCCGTCATAAAACCAAGCTAAATTAATAAGCACAAGGGGAACTCTCTAGCAAATCATTTTATTTTCAATCAAATTTTATTTTTTATCTTTTTTAAAATATATATTTCATATAATTAAATAAAAAAAATCATATAGCAAAGCGCAAGGCAATGTCATGTTGTTTTATATACTTTTATCTCTTAGATTTATGATTTAGCCTTTAGTTATCATTACTAATTTTTTTCAGCATTTATTAACACATATTATTGATTAATTTTATTAATTAATGAACGCTTTAAGTTCTAAATTCGCTATTGATTTTTTTAAAACTTTTTTATGTTAAAATTAAATTTTAGTCCTGCTCAGCATGTATTATAACAAATACAGTAAAAAGAAGAAGAAGAAGAATGAATAAGAAAAGCAACAACAACCCTTGGCGCTAGCGCGTACACATATCGTGGAAGAGGCCGTCAATTTCCTGTTTGAAATAAAAAAATATTATGGATGAGCTGAACCGTTTCAGAAAAAGCTTGACTGGATTCGATAAGTAATTACTCGAACTGAGTAGAAATAATAATAATAAAAAAAACTTTAGCCAGTTAAGCTAGCCGTATAAAAGTATTAATTTGAGGATAGGAAAATGGCTTCAAGTCATGGTTATTTCACTCCTAATTCGCTGTGGAAAAGAGAATAAAACAAAATTAACCATGGAAGTGAAAAACCAAAAGGTAACAAGGGCTTTGAGGAGGGATGTTTGAGTGGAAATTAAATTAAATTAAATTAAAAAATATCAGAAAAGGTCTAAGCCACTAAGCTGATCATCAAGCCACTTAAATGGAACTGAAAATACCGTTGGATACCATAGATTCAAACTGCTTGTAAGTTAGTTGGATGTTCACATATTCCACTCCCAACAATATCCAACAGTCAACTCCTACCAGCCTTCTTTTCGCTCTCTATAAGATCACCTCCTTGAGAGTTCATTTTGTTTTTATATCCTTAAATCAACGAGGCCCACTTTCTTCTCTCTCTCTAAAAGCCTTGTAGCTGCCTAGCTCCGTGAGGCTCATCAGATGAAGAACAACCTCTTTCAGACTGGCCATGGGCGTCGACATGTCTAATCCACCCAATTCTCATATCAAGGACTTCTTTGCCTCTCCTGCTCTGTCTCTCAGTCTTGTAAGCTCTCTTTAACCACCACTCCTCGTTTCATAATCTTTCTCTTAATTTCTTCTCGTATTAATTGGAAGCACACACATCTTTTTGTTTCTTTTTACATAGCTTGGTTTTCCTTTTCTTTTTTCTGAGGTTTTCCGGCTACCATCTTCAAATCCCACCAATATTTTTACCCCGTCCATTTTTTGAGCATATGTTTTGTTTTCTTTTATGAAGGGGAAGTATTTTCTAGTTTGATCGCTCGATGTGGATATATATTAATCTCATGAATCACACGTACATAAAAATGCATGCATGATGTGCATCTAGCTAATTAAGGTCTAAACCCTTGTGATGCACTGTAATGTTTTTATTTATTGTTGAAGGCTGGAATATTCCGCGGCGCAAATGTGAGTCATGCGGCAGCAGCGGGTAGCGTGGAGGTGGAGGAGGGGGATGAAGGGAGTGGAGGAGGAAGAAGAGAAGAAACCGTGGAAATTAGTAGTGAGACCTCAGGGCCCATGAGATCAAGATCAGATGATGATCTTGAAGGTGAAGGAGAGCATGATGAGGATGATATTGGTGATGGTGATGGTGATAATGATGACAAAAACAAGAAGAAAAAAAGAAAGAAATACCATAGACATACCGCTGAGCAAATCAGAGAAATGGAAGCGTATGTATTTTCATCTCTCTCATTTACTCCTAGCCCAGACTAGATTAATTTATTTTTGTTGATTACTACAATATGTATGTATATCAATATCCTCATATTGTGAATTTATATATTTACAACTCCTTTTATACCGTACAATATATATATATATATATATATATATATTCAAATTAATGAATAATAAAAAAAAGGCGTTTTGGTTATTAAGAATACTCTATATGTAGGTTCAATCTTTTGTTAGCTTGGTAGGTAGATACGGGGCTAAAGATATATGTGCATGGTTTGCCCATTAAGGCAATGACTCCTTTACTAAAATAACTTGAATGGTATATCCAACAAATTAAAATTATTAGGTGTATAACTAGTTGTATTTTTCTCTTTCACATAAATACGAGTTTGCTTTTAAAATCATTTATGGATCTTATCTTATATGAGAAAATTAAAGAAGTGAATAATTTCTCTATTCAACACATATATCAAGAAATTAAAATGTCAGCACGCAGACTCTTTTTGAGTTCATGAATCTTTTGTACCATGATATTCTCTACGAAGTAAGCAATACGTTACCATTTAGGATCCTAAGCTCGTAGTTCGAGTCATTTATTTTTTCGTCCGTGAAAAAAAAAAGACTAAAAGATTAGTCAGAAAGTCGGTGGGAAAGTTTATTTTCCTTGTTTTACATGTTCAACGATGCTTGTCACATCCTCAAAAAAAAAAACAAAAAAATACACAAGAAGAATTCCTTAATGTTCAGTTCTTAACAATTGTGAATGTATCTAAGAGTACGTGATATATAATATATATTTAACCAGCTCCATGAATCTTCAACTTAATTATGTGAATGTTAATTAATGTTCAGGCTATTTAAAGAGTCTCCTCATCCAGATGAGAAGCAGAGGCAGCAATTAAGCAAGCAACTAGGCCTTGCTCCTAGACAAGTCAAGTTTTGGTTCCAAAATCGTCGTACTCAAATCAAGGTACGTGTGTAGGTACTACGTACGTAGAAGTGAGATCGAAAGTCACTTAATTGGGTTAGTTGGTTATCTTGTTGATCTAATAACCATGGCAGTGGTTATGTTACAGGCCATACAAGAGCGCCATGAAAACTCTCTGCTGAAAACTGAAATGGATAAACTCCGAGAAGAGAACAAGACCATGAGGGAGACCATCAACAAAGCTTGCTGTCCAAACTGTGGCACCGCTACTACTAGTAGAGGCACTGCCTTAACAACCGAGGAGCAGCAATTACGTATCGAAAATGCAAAACTCAAAGCCGAGGTAATTAGCACGTAAAAATTAATTATTATAGAAAATTAAACAGCAATCGTCAATTAATATTTATTAATTATTAATATCATACTTAGCTGGAAGAAATTAATATGATGCATAATCATTTAATGCAGGTAGAAAAACTTCGAGCGGTCATCGGAAAATATAGTCCAGGGGCAACAGCCTCATGTTCAGCTGCAAATGATCAAGAGAATAGAAGTTCACTAGATTTTTACACTGGAATTTTCGGACTTGACAAGACAAGAATCACGGAGATCGCTAATCAAGCAATGGAAGAGCTCAAGAAAATGGCTACGGCGGGTGAACCACTTTGGGTTCGAAGTGTTGAGACAGGTCGTGAAATTCTTAATTACGATGAGTACACGAAAGAGTTTGGTTCTGAAAATTCAAGCAATAATGGAAGGCCGAAGAGATCCATTGAGGCTTCAAGAGAGACCAGGGTTGTGTTTGCGGATCTCCCAACGCTAGTTCAAAGTTTTATGGATGTGGTGAGATATTATAATTATATTATATATATATTAGCAATATTCCACACACACACACATAGTTAATGTTGATTAATTAATTATAGATTAGACCCCTTTCACTAATGTCATCAATTTTTTTTCCCTTTAATCAGAATCGGTGGAAGGAAATGTTTCCATGCTTGATTTCAAAGGCGGCCACTGTTGATGTTATCTGCAATGGTGAAGGTGCAAATAGAAATGGGGCAGTGCAATTGGTGAGTGACAGCTCCATTTACCAAGATCTCGTATAATTAAACTAGCTAATACTGATACTTGAATAAAAGTACAGTTTTCTGCGTGGGAAATCAACATCAATTTCAGTGAATACAAAATCCATATATAGTAATTGAACGAAAAAGTTATAATTTAAAAAAAAAAAATGAAGAAGAAGAAGCAAGGTTGAAAGATGGAGGTGGCCATTTCTCTTCAATTTAGAGCGGGGGAGGAACTTTCCTTATATATTTATATGGCCCAGCTGTCAGAAAACGAGGCATCTTATTTTACGTGGGACCTTGTGTTTAGTGGAGATCTACTCTTCCTCCTATGGTTCAGCTGAAGGTCAAAATCTTTGACTTCACTCTTACTTACAGTTAGAGGTGATGACTTGATAATCGAGAAAATTTCCTAGGTGAAACCAAGAGTCGAACACCCAGAAAAAATGAATACCTAAGACACCTGTTTATTTATTAATTTTGATGAATGAAAAAAATCCAAGCATAAAAAACAACTAATTAAGCAGGTTGCTCAGGCCTGTTGTAACATTTAATTACTGAGGATATTAACTTATGAGGAAGCTACGTGGAATATTTTTTGTTATATTCAATTCTATTGAGGTGACTTTGTGTTTGCATCTGTGAAATTATAGTATTGGATTTCGTTAACCAGATATAAATTAAACTGTGCCATGCAGATGTTTGCTGAGGTCCAGATGCTTACACCCATGGTCCCCACCAGAGAAGTTTATTTTGTCAGATATTGCAAGCAGCTTAACGATGAACAATGGGCCATTGTTGATGTTTCTATTGACAAAGTTGAAGACAATATTGATGCTTCACTCGTTAAATGCAGAAAACGCCCCTCTGGTTGCATCATTGAGGATAAATCAAATGGCCATTGTAAGGTACATGCTTGTATAAACCAAGAGTTAAAATTTAATAGAGACAAGCATACATAACAATGCTGTATCGTCTTCTTTTCTTTTTTAACAATTTAACATTCAAGTTTGTAACAATCTCGATCGTCAGGTGATCTGGGTAGAACACCTGGAATGCCAGAAAAGCGCAGTTCATACCATGTTCCGGACAGTCGTTCATAGCGGCCTAGCCTTTGGAGCAAGGCATTGGATGGCAACATTGCAACTCCAATGTGAACGGCTTGTTTTCTTCATGGCAACCAACGTTCCCACCAAGGATTCAACTGGTAAGCCAAACTATGTTTCGATATTTTCCAGTGGAATTGTTCGCTATATTTATAAATAACAATGTTTATGAAAAAACAAACGTAAAAATCTAGGTGTTGCTACACTAGCTGGAAGGAAAAGCATTCTGAAACTGGCACAAAGAATGACATGGAGCTTTTGTCGAGCAATCGGAGCATCAAGCTATCACACATGGAGCAAGGTATCAAGCAAAACAGGAGAAGATATAAGGATTTCGTCTAGGAAAAACTTAAATGATCCTGGTGAACCTGTTGGATTGATCTTGTGTGCAGTTTCTTCTGTATGGTTGCCTGTCCCTCCGCATATTCTGTTTGATTTCTTAAGAGACGAAGCTCGTAGAAATGAGGTACAGCAAAAAAACAAATTACTCAGTTAAGATCCTATAATTAAGAGGATATTATTGCTGCTTTGAATTGCGAATTATCAATAAACGAGTACAAGTTTTATCAGGCAACTTGTCTGACAATTTTTTTCTTTTTTTTGCATAAAATGTAGTGGGATATCATGTCAAATGGAGGACCTGTACAAGCCACTGCAAACTTAGCCAAAGGACAAGATAGAGGCAATGCAGTAACTATTCTAGTAAGTTGTTCTCCATCTCAAATAACAGGAGACCGTACCTTCAATCTCATGTGCATTTCTCTATTCATGGTTCTAACAGGCCCTTTTCAATTGCAGAAGATGAAATCTAAAGAAAACAATATGTGGGTACTCCAAGATAGCGGCACGAATGCTTACGAATCCATGGTAATTTATGCTCCAGTGGACACTAATGGAATGCAATCTGTGATTAATGGATGTGATTCAAGCAACCTAGCAATATTACCATCAGGATTCTCACTTCTTCCTGATGGACACGAATCAAGACCATTAGTGATCACTTCTAGGCAAGAGGAGAAGAGCACCGAAGGGGGATGTTTGCTAACAATAGCATTCCAAATCCTAACGAATACCTCTCCCACAGCCAAACTAACCATGGAATCTGTGGATTCTGTTAACGCACTTATATCATGCACACTGAAAAACATCAAGACAAGCTTGCAATGTGAAGATAGTTGATTACATTAGCTTATAAGTTAGATAGACACAAATTAACTGTAAGACTGATCAGGTTTCTGCTTTTCCCCTCTGTCCAAATTTTATATCTAAAGTAGAGGGACATTCTTACATCAGTTTGTATGTTATATTTGTTTGTGGTTAGAACTTTTAAGTTAAGGGCTTGCAGTTTGGGTAAATCTCATTTATGGCACTTTCTAGAATGAGAAGGGAATGTGATTTATATTTTTTTATAAACTACATGAAATTTTAAGAGTGAGAGTATATCATGTATAGATTTAACACTTGCTGATGTATTTTGTAGTTGCTTTCAAACGCTATTTCATTAAATTATTCTATCTTGAGAGTGATTCAAGCAATCAGAGAGCTTCAATTCAGAATGGTTACGTTAGAACTCAAGCTGCTTGCATGTAAGAGGTAGCTCTGGTGAAAAACTCGATCGATCATTTAAAGACATTCTTGCATATCAATGTATTTAAAGACAAGAACCATTTACGTATGATTCCACAATTTAGGAAACATAGGATAGCAAACATGGATATCACTTCAGCTACTTAATGCTCTGGTATTTACCCATTGTGCACAGCAGCTTACCTCTATAGATGAAATTAGTCCTGGGTCATTTCCATTTCTATACAAATCCCAACTTCTTCATCGTGGATCAAACCCCAAATTTACATCACTATGAGCATAGTCATGAATCACCTTCTTCATCTCCCTATCGCATCAAGATCACACATCAAATTTCACATGATTTAGAATGAAACCCGCAACCAGTCCATAGCCACAAAATTATTCTCTTGCTCATGTGTACCATTCTTGCCATTCCCATTCAGTACTTCAAATATAGAGTTTTGGTATTGTTTCGTCCAACTTCCAAGTAATTTGGGTTGAGTCGTTGTTGTTGTTGTCGTCCAACTCTCAATGTCCACACTCTCATCAAACCTAGCTCCGTTTATATTAAACCCATTTACTTACAATCATATTCGTCACCAAAGCCAAGGCAACATCCAAAAATTTTAACATAAGGAATGACCAATCAACAAAAGTCCGTAAGAGAAATCATACGCAGCCCTATATTTCAAGCATTTTGTTGATCTTTGATTCAGATGCTTTGAATTATATTTAAATATATAACTCTAAGTTTACGAGAATTTATTAAATCCTAATACAAACTACTTCTATGTTGATACTCATGTGAATCCTAAACTAATTTGAGATTTTTGATTAATTATTATACTGAGGACATATGCGCTTTAAATAAAACAATTTTTTTTTGTTCTTCATGCGTATTCAAACTTGTAATCCTTTTTTTTTTCTTAGTCAAACATGACTCCTGGTTGCCTAGTCAATTATGTCTTCAATACTCTAGTTTGGTAAGAATTATCGGAACATGGTAAATTCTAATGTACTTGATTGCTTCTAACTCTTTTTCCATGTAATATTGTGAACAATTATTGTTCTTCTATGATTGATATATAAATGCTTATTTTTAGTATCGAGACGTGCAAGACGATGAATGACGAGTATGCCTCCTAGATTAAATAGGATTTTGAATTTAATCATAAATTATAATTTGAGGGAGCAACCACCTAGTATCATGGTTATTAGAAACCTTATGACCTACAAAAGTTTGGGTAAGGAAACTATTTGTGCAAGCAGAATATGCATTACCCCTAGTGTACCTCATTTATGGTAAGTTTTATTGTTGATTGATTGTTATTCTAAATTGTGTTTCTATTTGTTGTTCTCATCTAAGGTTCAAGGCAAATCTTTTTTCGTGAGAAAATCTCTACCTTAACGTGTTAAATTCTAACCGTTATAGAATCTAAATCTTAGCATCACATTTATTTTTTATTTTGTATCTTTAATACCTGAGGATATTCTTTACATTATAATTTTATAGCCTCAAATAATAAAGTCTACAACTAATTTATAATATTTATTGCTATTAATTTATTTAATTTAATACCAGAAGTATGTGTTATGTTGTAAAATTCATACCCTAAATATTAATTAAACAAATTAATTTTTATGGTATTTTTAAAATTTTAGCCAAACCTTAATGAAAAATCATAAACTAGTTATGATATTCATTTTTGTATTTTTTAAACATGATAAAAATACATTTTTTTGTTAGAAAATATGCATGAAAAACCTTTATAATTTTGCCATATACATAAAAACAAAACATATTTTTCTATTTTTGAAATGAGGAAAAAGAATTGAATTTTTGAAAGTTTTTGAAATTTCAGAAAAAAAATCAAGTATTTTTAACATTCGGTCTGTATCTTACAATATATGTCTACAACTTGATATTTGATAAAATTATTGAAAAAATACGCAAGGGACCCAAAAATAATTTAAAAATAATCTATGAATTTTTTTAGAATTTTTTTGAACTATTTTAGAGTCTATTTGGCTAAACACTAAAATAAAAACAAATTATAAAGCTAAAGTGGAAAGCAATATGACATGTTTGACATGAACGCTCTTTGCCTAAAATCAATGGCATTGAAAATTCCTTAAGACAGTGTTTTAAAAAAAAATTCTTTGATCAAATTGAGAAAAAATAATAACAACAATTTGGGATTGAATAATGAAATTGAAAAAAATAAAACTTTTACAAAAAAACCAATAATATAAATTAAAAATAAAAAAAACAAGGCAACAAAAAGGATCAAGCTGAAATTTTTAGAGAAGGGAAAAAAAAAAAAACCCTACCAACAACAAACTACTCCACCACCACTGATACAAGCTGTACCAACTAGTAAAAAAAATACGATGACACTTCCAACTACATTATGGAAAGACATTTTTGGTTGCTAAGAGATGTTGCATGAAATGCGTATGCGCCATATGTCCCTAGTTTCAATTTTAAAATTTTGTATTTGATGGTTAATTAAGTAATTTTATCATCCTTGAAAAATTAGAAAAAAATCTATATTCTCGAAACAATTTTTTAATAATTAATAGGCATTATAAAAAAAAAAATCAAAATGCCTCCTGTACAAAAGTGTTTCATTTCTTTTATAAAGCAAAATGATAATTATGGTGATGGAAAAAGATGTTTAATGAACAAGTGAATTTATCTTGCTAATACTTGTGCCATAAAAAACAAAAGAATCCAGCTTGGCAGACTAGGAGTGTAGGAGGACCAATAGTAATGGAGCTTGCGGTGCCTGGCAATTTAAGTGGAGTATAGTGATCGTAAAATGGATAGGCCTATCCAGCTTCAATCCACTTGGCATGCACAAATGACTCTCCAGATCTCTTAAGATAATACCGATTCTGCCACGTTTCCTAGTTAAGATTCATGCAAAAAGATCAAAAACCCAACTCTCTTGCAACCTGAGACAGAAACCAGTTAGTTGGGAACCAAACTCAAGGCCATGGCATCACTAGCAACCTTTGCTGCAGTGCAACCAGCCACCATCAAAGGCCTTGGTGGTAGCTCCCTCAGTGGAACCAAGCTCCATGTTAAACCATCTCGCCAGGGCTTAAGACCCAAAAGCTTGAGGTACCAAAACTTTCTGGACTAGCTATGAAAAGCATATAGATACCATTTTATTGTTCTTTTTTCAGCTTTATGGCATGTACTTCGGCAGGCTTCTGAACCAGTGCTCTGTTTTCTTAAAAAACAAATAAAAACAGGAGTGGTGCTGTGGTCGCAAAGTATGGTGACAAGAGTGTCTACTTTGATTTGGAGGATTTGGGCAACACTACTGGGCAATGGGACTTGTATGGATCTGATGCACCTTCACCATACAACCCTCTCCAGGTATGACACCATTTTCTGTCAATTCCAATGGTGAAAAGGTCTTATAAGTAATTCTATCTTCGCTTATTTTGCCCCAAGCTCTCAAATTTTTAATCCATTAGCAGTTCTTTTTTACGTTCTGTTGCACCACTTAATTAAACTAGGGAATGCAAAATGGTCAAAGTAAGGAAATTAAGGGGAAATTAGCTTAAACACCCTATTGTTTGAGCGTGAGGATACTTTTCGCCCTGATTTTTCCTAAAATTGCTCTTTGACCACGCTCAAAATATAAGGTGTTCAACGTAATTTATCTGGAAATTATAGTTATTGATTAGTGCAAAATAAGTTTGTAACTGTTGATATAGAGGGCCTTCCACTGAGAGCCTGCTGAACTCAAGACATCCTGCTTACTGAACAGGTGCTCTAGCCAACTGAGCAATGACAACCTGACACTGCAAGGGCTTGGTAGGAAAACTTGATGACACAATAGAGATTCACGCTAAGCTAATGGCTTAAAAGAAAAAAAATGAGTGTGCTCCTTCCATGATAGAGTGATATTTCTGAGATGATCCACTGAGGATTGCTGACATCATAGATTGCATATACAATTATGAGTATTGTAATGGTCAAGTAAATTCTATTAGTCAGAGGCAACACACTCAATCCATGTCAAAGAGTAATTTGATATACCAAGTGGAAAGAAGAATCAGCAGGGTACAGATGTTTTGGTGGTTTGTCATGTAAGGGCATGATTATTTAGATAATTAAGGATTATTGCTCAGTGCCAGATTTTTACAGCAATTGTTTGTGTTGAACGAGTTACCACATTTTTTTTCCCCGAACCAGTGGTGTTAATGTATCATTAGCCTTAAAGAATCAGTAGAATTCCGGTCAACTTGATAGAAATAATCCATTATCATTCACTAGATCCTCAATGTTTGTGGCTTACCTTGCACTACGCAAGCACCTAGCACATTCACTACTTACAGAAGAAGACAGCTAGAAGTTTATGTTTTCAAATTAAGCCAAGGTTCATAGGTATGTTCCATGGCTATTTTGCATTGTTTTCCGTACTTATTTATTGACCTTGTGTTGTGCTTTTTTATGGAACTGCAGAGCAAATTCTTTGAGACATTTGCAGCTCCATTCACCAAGAGAGGATTGTTGCTCAAGTTCTTGATATTGGGAGGCGGCTCTACCCTCGCTTATTTTAGTGCTACAGCTTCTGGTGACATTCTACCAATCAAGAAGGGTCCACAACTTCCACCGAAGCTCGGCCCTCGTGGCAAACTCTAAATTAGTTTAGCATCCTGATCTGTCAATCCTTTGTTTGTATGTTTTCATGCTTTCTTTTGACTTTAAAGGTTGGCGAGTTTGTCTAAATCCTACTTAAGATCCTGGGTTATTAATGCATACATATTTGATTCCTCTGTCATTTCGGGGCATTCCATAAGATTTTAATTTTTTTTTCTTTATTAGCATGACTATGATATATGGTCGTTATCCATGTAGCATGTTAAATTGCTTGCTTCCAGGCATAATTATCTAGGTTCACTCAAGCTTATTGACTCTCAAACACAAATATAATCAGTGGAGAGAACAGTTTAGAGCATGTGGGCAAAATTTCTAGAAAGAAAAGGAATGAGAGTAAATCATAGTCACACACATAATTATCGGGTTTGCTCTACTCTGAAGACAATTACCAAGAACGCATTTGGGCGACTAGGAAACTACAAATCCATTTCTTGTACAGAATGACTGAACAAAATGTTTGAAATCTCTTGGTTTTTCACTCATGTTCATTCTTCCTATTTACAAAAGGAAGGAAGGGAATGGAAATATGTCAGAAATTCACAAACCAAAAGGACCCCTTTAATAAAGGGTCTGAAAATACACATTTTAGTGTTGGGCTTTCTCACTCTTTCTTTCCCTCTCTTCTCTGTTTCTGTTTTCTGTACGTGTTCATTTTTCTCCCTCTATAATGCTATCAATGGCGTGCTGTTGGGCTTCGTGAAGCTCCTAGATTATCAAGATAGGATGGTTTCCGGTTGGTCGATATGTTAGCAAGCTTCTGTGTATACTTATCGTCATCTTTGAGTAGTTCATCTGATCCAAATGGATCCTTCTTTGCTGTAGTGTCGTTTTGTTCCTGACCCCAACCCATAAAATCAGACAGTGTCATTGAAGCGTTTGTCTCTTCTGACTTCTTCTCCATCCCTTCTTTGGGAGAAACCAGTACTTGTGGTGCCTCTTTTAACGTGTTCCTCACGTGTCCTGCGTGAGATGGATTTCGAGCAACACGATCAGCATAGAGCACATCTTCAATTCGAGACATGACTGTCGAGGCCAAGGTTTCTAGAATTCTCGAATAGCTTTCCAAGATAGCGTGCCCTACATCCTTTCAGGACAAGAATATATCGTTAGCCTTTTGGTTTTATGAACATGACTAGAATGGCAAAATAAGTCGTATGAAGGTACACATAAGGCTGGTGGTTTTTATTTACGACGCTTGTTGATTAAGGCGATCATTCAGCTCCTAGTGTAATATGAAATAAAACACAGATGAAAGGGCCGGATCCTATGTTTACCTCATTGTATTGAATTTTGCTAACATCTAGTGAAGATTGAGGAAGTCCAGGGAAGCGTTGTTTGAGAAGGAGTAGGATAGTTTCTGCTCTCTCTTCGAAGAGTTCTCTCTTCTCCAAACTGACAGCAGATCCCCAAGCAGATTTACCATCTTTCTGATTCATTTTCCTTCTCCAAATCACTATGGAGGCCTCTATTCTGTTCTTGAGGTCTAGGATTTTATGTTCTGATGACAAGTCCATAATGGACAGAAATTGATCAGGATCGAAGTACTCAAGTGTAATACTCCTGTACGCCGAGTCTCCGAGGCTAGCCCTCCCATTCTGCCAAAGCACCAGAAAGAAATGCGATTAGGGAGATAGCAAAGGCATTTAAAACTCGTATGCAGTATTGTAATAGGAACTGTTGCGTTTTCTTCTTACCTTGGGAAGGGATTCAATGTAGTTTTCAGGAATCTCCATTTCTGAAAGAATTTGAGCGTTTATAGCCATGGCTGCTTTGAGAACTTGGTTCACAGAGTCCTTTTGGTAATTAAGAAATTTTTTAGCCCTTTCTGATAAACCATCTGGAGGGACTTTGACAGTAGGTAGCCACCATTTATCATCTTTTCTCTTGGTGCCTCCTTTTTCTGACTCAGGGGAATCCCTCGAAACATAATAAAACTCATTTTGGTCTTTGAAGTTATCTAGGGAGTCCTGAATATTGCAAAACCATTTTCGAGGGATGCATTAAATTTGTTGCAATCCACATTTAACAATTTTCATATCTAAAGCTCAAATAAATTAAGAGAAACAAAAGTCTTATTTTCTTACAAGTAGCATTGCGTCAAGCTTGCGCAAAGCTGGGATGTTCATATGAAGATCATTACGTTGTCGTGTCACCATTATCTATTCAATCAATAAATGCAAAATTCTTAGCTTTTATTTGAAGAAATGCATTAGAGAGAGACCGTTACCTCCATATTTGATCCATCCTTGGATTTTTGCTGGGAAGGAACAAGTTCGACAACGTGATCGGTTACAGATAAGAGCCAATCAATTTCTCTTATCCACCTTGCTTTTCTTTCTGGTGACATAGGCTCTAGACGTCGTTGTTCGCCAAACACAGAAGCTGCATATAGGTTGGAATAAAATGAGAGAAACCTACTAACGAATTAAGAAATACAAAATCATCGATGACCAGTTTTTAGACAAGAAAAAACTGGAATATTAACCATCTGAATCCAATAGACATACAAGTACCACCATGTTTGTCGGGGAATCGGCAGGAATTCAATGAAGTTGTTTTCCTGCTGGGGTTGGAGAACATGAAAATTAGAAAATTGCGAGGAAAAATTTAAAAGGTCAACCTACCAGCAAGGTTTGTAATTGCATTTGACAATGCCAGAGCTGAAGAGACACCCTTTCCTCCACCAGACATATCCTCTCCAAGGAGCAATTTAGCAAACCTTTCCTTCATCTGTTCCATTTCTGAATCAAACCTCAGGAGATCATAGCAAAAATCATATTAATTGCCAAAATCGAATAAATGCAAACAAGCACTATCTTTTCATGATGTTCCTTTCACCAAAAAAGAAAAGATGAGATATTGGATGACATACATTATTAATCAATGAAATGAGATATTTGGACATGAACTTCTTTTTTTTTTTTAAAAAAAAAAATCTGACTTGCCTGGATTTTTATTATCTTTTCCTGCAGCGCCGGCTTCATCCTTGCCTGACCTTGATCTGGGACCCTTTTCATTAACAGGTCTTGGAGGCTGATGGCCTCTAGATGTTATTCTATCATCCATTGAAGAGTATTCTGCCAAACTAGAACTACAATCCGAGCTCAAGCTCTTAGCATGCTGACCGCCTGCATTCTCATTCATCCCTTTGAAATGATACAATCTAGACCTATAATTTTCTTGTTCTTGCTCAAGAGCACGAACCATCTTTAATGTTCGCAGGAAATAAAATTACGAAAAGAAAAGAAATGGTTCTATGCAATGAACAAACATAAGAGATGTTTCACACCTTGTCCTTGGTCGGAGACAAGGGGGGAGATAAGACCAGCCACCAAATGACTCAACAGATTGGTGTTCTTCGAAGAATTTACTATGTCTTGATTGGTGTTGGTTTCTGTTCTGTGCCATGTAGTATGTGTTGGGGGGCCGTGGGGTGCATGTTTGGATGGATGGATGAGGTGTCTGTCGTGAGAGCAATGAGCTCAAACAGAAGGCAAAAGTTAGTTGATTATGTTTTTATGTTTAAGAATTCAAGAATTGGATGGTTGTTTTTTCATTTTGATTGTGTAACGTCAAATCTTGCAAATATTCCGGAAAGACAGGCATTCATATATTGTCAGTTAACATTCTCTCTTCCTTAGTTCTCCCGATTCATTTTTTTTTATATATATAAAAAGACATGATCAACGGACTTTTGATCGAGTTTTAACTTCGTTTGTTCCAAATTGAATGAGTGAATCTTTAATTGATTCACCATCTTTAATCTAAAAACTTTTCTATACTAGCTTTGAATCTCTATTTCAACACCCACAGTCGTGTTCGTCCACCTCATTGCAGCAGCAGCAGCTCATCTACCAGTTGCCCAACCTCCAAATAAGTATTTTTGGTATTATAATTGTTTTTATGGTTATAATTAAAAAAAATAGTTTAATAAAATATATTTCTTGTGAGGTTTATTTTAAAAAATAAAATATTTGGTTACAATTGTGATTGAAATTATAGTTAAAAAAAAAAAGTTTCTTGTGTTTGGTTAATATGTTTTTTATTTGAGGTTTGATTGTAAAATTACTTTAAAGTATATATATATATATATATATATAATTGCAAAACATAGGTGTTTTGTAGTTATGATTTCGTAACGAAATGAAAAATCCTTATACGTTAATTTATTCTTTCATTGTTCCATCAAACTATTTACAATTGCATCGTGTACAAAATCCATACGTGAAGGCCTTTGTGATCCTTAAACGGCTGAGCGAGAAACAATATAAAGTAAAAAGTCATCTGGAATTAAATTGAAATTGCAATCATATTCAGAAAAAACCGCATCATCTTGCGATCTCTCTCTAATATAGTTATGTAGTGCCATTGATGCAATTACAATCTCAACTTGCGTTTTGTATGGATAAGCAGACATGTTTTTCAAAATTCTCCACCTCTGTTTCCATACCCTAAAAGAACGTTCTATCACGTTACGTAATGATGCGTATGCACGATTAAACACTTCTTTCCAACTACTTAGTTGTCCACGACTCCTAAATTCTTGAAAGTGATACCTCTCATCTTTGTAGGGACCCAAATACCCGTATTCATTGGGATATCTAGCATCAACCGAATAGTATTTCCTTGCAAATAAGAACAACATGATAATTTTTAACAAAACTAAAAAAAACAAATTATATGCCATCAATTACCAAGTCTTTAATTTATTTCAAATCACAACCTTCTACTGGTTTTGAAAATTTTATATTGCTATTATTAATAGCCTCAAGAAAAATACGTGTATCATGTGCACTGCCTTTCCATCCTGCCCACACAAACATGAATTGCATGTCGAAACTACAAGCTGCCATGACATTTTATGTTAGTATACCTTTTCTTCCAATAATTGAAATTTGATTTTCAGATGATATGCTGGCACGAAAATGTGTCCCATCAATTGCACCGACACAATTTTACAGGCCACAAAAATATTAAGTAATCATAAACATTTATAAAATACTTCATACTCATTTAAACAACTTAATTGAACAAAACTTCATCTTACCTTGGAATGTGACATAAATCTTGGATTCATTGCAATTTCTATTGGTGTGCTCGTAAATTATGGATCTACTGGTTTTATGACTTCCACCACAAACAAGCATAATGATTTAAGCACTTCTTCTAAAAATCTACTAATAATTTCATGTTGAAATCTCTTTAACACTTGTCTATTTGACGCCCTAATTGCTATTGTAAATAGAAACATTGTCACCTTTTCAATAACACTCATTCTTCTTGAAGGTTTTAAGCCATGGTACGTTTCTAAATCATTGTATAGAGTATAGACTCAACAAAGTGGTTGAGTCCATCCTAAACATGTTAACACATCGTTTCCAATGACCTCTTAAAACCTCATTCAACCAACGCATCCATGTGTTATACGAAACCATACATGGTTTTTTATGCATATAATTAATATAATACATGTTTATAGCTCCAACTGTGCATATAATTAATTTCTTCATATCAAACTGCCTCCTTAAAATAAATTCATCGTCATCATCATTATTGTTGTCGGTGTCGTTTCCATCACCGTCATCTCCAACACCAGAAACTAAGGCACCATTACCTTCACAACTAGGATAATTAATGTGGTCTATAATGCGGTTCATTACATCATCATAATTGCCACCAAAATCTTCATTAAATATGACATTAGATCATCCATACCTTCAATTACATGTTAAAATAAAATAAAATTTATATGTTGTTAATAAAAGACTTTAAATAATTGAATATCATTTAATAAAAAAAACTATCAAAGAGTTGGTGGGACATAATTTTTTTCCATACCTATAAAGCAAAAAAAAAAGGTGTTCCACTTGCTTGTATCAGATGCAATTAAGAGGTTTGAGAGGTTTGTTATGAAGAAAGATAGTTCATTGAAAAATATGATACAAACATCCCTCCTTACATAAAAAAAATTCAATGATGTTTATGTTTTTTTTGCAATTTTTCTACTTTCAACATATGTACATTCTCACATGTATAAGTTGTAAAAGTAACATATAATATTAATTTTACAGCTTATACATGGACTACATTTTGACATGTATTCTTTCATTTTTTGTTTACTTCTCACTATGATAGTTTCACAGACTCAACCAGTCGGGTTAAAAAACACACTCTGAATGTTTTGCAATTACTTTCATATGATTGTCCTCCTGTGAACCAATAATTGCCCCAAGGCAGAAAGGAAGAAAAATACAGCTATCAGACCTCATTAAAGAAAGGAAAGAAAACACCAACAATAACTGCAAAAAGGGTTTCAAGCTTTTAACCAAACCAACTTTCAGACCTCACAAGCTCACAGCTAGACCCAACTGTGGTAGCTGGAATGTTACAAGAAAACAAGCCTTATAACAGGGAAAATCAAGCTTAGTTTTGTCAGGGAAAAAAATAGTTAAGGTAAATGAACAACCAATTCCATCCAAGTGTCAACTATTTAACATTAAAAACCATTTAACAGTTGAATTTGTACATAAAATACAACATTAAAAACCAGCAATTTCTCATCCAAGTATGTTAACTCCCAAAAAGTAGTTTAATAAATACAACATTAAAAACATTACCGCAAATGGATATGCTCGTATGTCTCAACACGAAATGTGGAATAATACAATGACTTGAATAAACTTCGGCAAATGAAAACTACTTTTTTAAAAACCATCATCATACTATTCTGCAAAAATAAAATAAACATGTATAAATATTGTAAGCACTTGAACATGGTTAATTGATTAACATTTAAGAAAATGATATCATACCATGTCAGCTAAGCTCGTTTACTTCGTGCATACATTCGTTGCAACCATCTCAACTTCTATTGATTATCACCCATATTGGTCCACATATCTCTTTTCCTTCCTATACTCAAATACTTTGTAGCAAAGTCGTGAAACTGATCTTTAATTGAAACTCCAGGAATTGAGTGGAGCTCATCCATCACCTCGCGAATACTACAACCTTTGCGATTCATATTCAAAGAAGTGGAATTACTCTTAGTCGACATACTCTCAAGTAGTTGATTACACCTTGATGGCAGCTGAATAATAATTCCAAATGTTTTCTTCTTTCTACCTTAGACCTCAGAAGGATCTCGTTCTTTTCTTTTATCTTTTAATTGAAGTATTTTTATTTCTTCTTTTTTATTTGATTTGATTTATTCTAATATGTGGGGACTTTCTCCTATTACCATAAAATAAGGGTTTCAATATTATATTTCTTTTATTGATGATCATACTCGTTATTTTTGGGTTATTAAATAAAATATTATTCTGAATTTTTTGAGATATATATAGCCTTTTGAGCTCTTGTCAAAACATAACATGTTGTTGTTATCAAAAGTTTTAGGTGTGATTTGGGTGAGGAATACACCTTTAATAAAATTTGTGAGTTGTTTGCCTTAGATGAAACTATTCACCAAACCTAATGTACAGATAGTCTTGAGCAAAATGGTGTTGCTGAAAGAAAACATAGGCATGTTTCTGAAACTACTCATTCTCTCTTGTTGTCTGCGTCAATTCCTAGTATGTTTTAAGGTGGAGCTATTTTTACTATTATAAGTTTGATTAATGCAATTTCATCTTTTTATATTTCAAGTTTATCTCTATTTGAAAAGTTGTATGGGTATGCCATGATTATTCTTTATTTGGAGTTTTTCGTTGTACTTGTTTTGTTATTTGTTCTCATGTAGAACATAAAAAGTTATCCTATTGATATGCTATTTGTGTATTTCTTAGTTAAGGTGAAGGTAAAAAGAGGTATTGTTGTTTTGATTCAATAACTCAAAAACTTTATGTCTTATCATGTTGTCTTTCTCGAGCATATACATTTCTTTTCTAGTCCATCCACTACTCATAGCTTGATTGGATCTGATCTTATTCATATAGATTCTTTTTCTAAGGATTCTGATAGTTTATCATCTCAGATTTTTTAGTACCTCAAATACCCATTTTCATGTTCGAACAATTCATACTAATCATTTTATAGGTACTGACACTTTACTCTCCAGCATACTTGAATCTTCATTCTCCTCTACAGTCCTTCTAGCTCTGTATGAGATTATGGATCTACTTCTATGTTAATCCATACGCACTTATAAGTCCATAAAGTTACCATATTTTGCTTACTCTTGTTATTCTTCATCATTTACTTATTTTCTAATTTCTATTCATTGTCTCTCTAAGTCCTCTTTCTAAAGAGGCAATTCTTGATCCTCTTTAATAACAAGTTATGAATGAGAAACTTTATGCTTTACATAAGACAAATACTTGGGATTTAGTCCCTCCACCTCTTAGTAAAAGTGTTGTTGGTTGTTGTTTGGTATATAAGATCAAAATTAATTATGATGGATCTATTGAGTGATACAAAGCTAGGTTAGGTGCAAAAGGATACTCTCAAGAGTTTGTTTGGATTATGAGGAGACATTTGCTCTTATTGCAAAAATGACTATTATTCATACTTTTATTGCAGTAGCTTCAATTTATCAGTGGTATATCTCTCAATTTGATGTTAAAAATGCCTTCTTGAATGGAGATCTTCAAGAAGAAGTTTATATGACGTCCCCTCCTAGTGTTTCACATAATTCTGGATATGTTTGTAAGCTCAAGAAAGCATTATATGGTCTTAAACAAACATACCATGCTTAGTTTAAAAAATTCTTTATTGTTATCTTTTTTCTTAGTTTTGTTTCTAATAGTCATGATTCTACTCTTTTTGTTAAGTACACTGATACAGGTCGTATCATTATGTCTTTATATGTTGATGACATGGTTATTATTGGTGATGATATTGATGGTATTTTAATTTTGAAGACAAAGTTAGCTAGACAGTTAAAAATAAAGGATTTGGGTTCTCTATAATACTTATTGGGTATTGAGGTAGCCTACTTAACCAGATGTTATCTTCTTTCTCAGTCAAAATATGTTACAGATATTTTTGAGCATACTAGAATTACTGTTAATAAGATTGCAAATACTCTCATTGAGGTTAACACAAGATGTTCTTCTTTTGATGGTTTACTATTGCGAGATCCTACTTTATTTCATACTATTATTGAGAGGTTGGTATATCTCACTATTACTCATCTAAACATTGCATATGTTGTTCATATTGTTAGCTAGTTTGTTGCTTCTTCTACTTCCATTTAGTAGGCAGATGTTCTTCGTATTTTATGATATCTTCGGGGCATAGTTTTGCAGAGTTTCTTACTTTCATTCACCTTTTTCTTGAAGCTGTGTGCATACTCTGATGCTGATCATAGTGGTGATCCCACATATCGTAAGTCTATTACTAGTTTTTGTATCCTTTTAGGTGATTCTCTTATTTCTTGGAAGAGCAAAAAAAAAATCTATTATTTCTCAATCTTCAATCAAAGCAAAATATCATGTTATAGCATTTACTACCAAAAAGATTATTTGGTTATGTTGATTACTTACAACTATGAGAGTTTCTTTTTCTCATCTCACTTATATGTATTGTGATAACTAGAATTTTATTTAGATTGCTTACAAGTTATTTTTTCATGAACGAACTAAGCACATTGAGATCGATTGTCATCTTATTCGTTGTCATCTAAAAAATGTCACCATTACTTTGCCTTTTATTTTTTCTTCTTTGCAGATTGCAGATTTCTTTACTAAGTCGCATTCTATTTCTCGCTTTTGTTTTCTATCTAGCAAACTCTCAAAACTTGTAGCTGCTGTATCGTGAATTTGATAGGAGATGTGAAGAAATATAAGGGTTATTTTGTTTTATTATTTATTAAGGGTTGAATAGTCTTTTTAGTTTTCTTTATTTTAGCTTATATATATTCTCTTTGTATTTATGTTAAGTTAATTTTTTTAAGCAATTTATTATGTTATATAGTATTACTAAAACCCTAGCCTCCTCTCTTTATTTTCTTTGAATTATTTAACAAAAGGTACGATGGTCACTCATACCGCTAATGTTTTGACTGATGATGTTCCTGATTTGGCTATTGAGTTTATGTTAGCTGTCTTGAGGAAGCTTTGGTAATCTCTACTAATTGTAAAAGTCAATTCGAAGAGTTAAATTATCAGTATAGTATTTTAAATAGTATAAATATGATCCAAAGCTTAATAGAACAACAACTCTTTTTTAGCTTTTCTAAAAAACATGTAGGAACAACTTTTGGCCAAGAAAAAAACTATTTTACCTTATTTTAACACTTCTCTAGACCGAGCAAAAAAAAAAGAAGAAGAAGAAGAAGTTATTTTGATAGTTATTTTATTTAAACATTTCATTTAAAAACCTTAGGAGTGGTCTATAGAAAAAAGAGTGATTACAAGTTGACCACTATGGTTTGTTTTTTTCAAGATGTTATTATTTTGCTCTTGTTTTTCGTTCTCATTTTATTTAGCAAACATAAAAACAAATAGATAGCATAAATTTTTTAGAAAGTAAGGATAAATTATTATGATATGTTTTTCTAGTTGGTCTAGAGTAGTTATTTTGCAATTATTAGGTCTTATGGGGCTGCGGGATAGAGTAATTGAGTGTTTGGCACTGTGGCTGCGCTTACAGAAAAACACCATTGTCATGTATTTGGTTACAATTTAAACGCACATTACTGTTTGTGGGACCTATGACCATCTATAGTTAAACCATAAGACAACCAAAAGCAATTTCAAGCTGCTTTTTGTGTTGAGTTGCAAACTATGTTTATAAACACAATAAACCGAGGCGTGAAAGAAGAAGAACAAAAACAGAGCAGTGAACAGTGCATAGTGGAGAGTAGCTCCCTTAGTTCATCATTGGCCTCCTCCATTTCCACTGCCAACAACTGCTCTTCCTCTTCCCTTTCATCTTTTCCTTCTCCTTCTCCTTCATCTTTTGCATTCTCCATTGTTCACGTTACATATGAACAGTGGAGAGCAGCTTGCCACCGGCCTTCTATTTCTTCCGCCAGCCACTACTCTTCCCCTTCTCCTTCTCCTTCATCTTCTGCATTCTCCACTGTTAACGTGAACAGTGGAGCACGTATCCACTATTCATGGTTGGACCAGGTTCGGCCTAAACCTAAATGCCTAGTGTCTGGGTCCGACCTAGTAAAATAAAAAAATCCAAAAACAATTCTCAGATATTGTGTTTTTTTTAAAAAAAAAACTAGTGTTTAACATTATTCAATGATACTACATAATTATATTAGAATGAAATTGCATGATGGCGTAGCATTTGCAGAATTTGATCGCAATCTCAATTTTGCTCCTGATGATATTTTACTTGATGTTGTTGCACGTTCAAAAAGTCATGAAAACAATAGTTTTTATTAGATGGATTTCGTACGTAATGGAATTGCAAATAGTTTAAGGAAACAATAAAAAATATTTTATATAAAGTATTGTTTATTTCATGATAGATGTAATAGCAGTAGTTAAATCTATAATATCTCAATTAAAAACCATCAATATTAATATATGTCATTTTAGTTATTTTGTAATCTCAATCTAAAAAGTATTCTTAATCAAATACATTAAGGCCATGTTTGTTTCCCAGAAAGTAGTTTCTGGGAAACCATTTTCCAAACTTTCCTATGTTTGTTTGTCATTAGGAAAGTTAGTCAACGGAAAACACTTTCCGATCAATGGAAAATACTTTCTAGTCAACGAAAAACACTTTCCGGTCAACGGAAAATACTTTCCAGTCAATTTCAGTCAAAGAAAAATTTGACTTAGTTTTCAGGAAAGTGTTTTCCCTTTAGCTGTGTTTGTTTTCCGGAAAGTGGTTTCCGGGAAATCACTTTCCAAACTTTCTTGTGTTTGTTTGCCAGTAGGAAAGTTGGTAAATGGAAAATACTTTCCAGTAAAAGGAAAATTTGGCTTGGTTTTCAGGAAAGTGTTTTCCTGAAAAATTTGGGGGGAAAACACTTTCCGGAAGTTGCGAAAAATTTAGAAATGTTATTATTTGCTGATTATATCAAATTTGATCCTCAAACTTTTGATTGCTATATCTATATTTTGTTTTGAATATTTATTTTTCAATTTCATCTTTTAAAATTTTATTTTTATATTAACTTTGGTCGTTATTTTTATAATTTCTATTTGCTTTTTCCTTATCATATTTTTATTGAAATTTTTTATCTATCAAATTTGGTCCTCATTCTTTTGATTGTTACTTATTTTATTTGAAATAATTTATGAAATGTTGATTATTATTATTTTAATTTCTTCATCTTTCATTTTTTTTTAATTTTTTAGATTTGATCTCTATTATTTTGATTATTATTTATTTTATTTGAGATAATTTATGAAATTATATTTTTTTTTCAATTTCATTCTCATTCAACTTTGTAATTTGTAAGATTTGTTCCTCATTATTTTAATAAACTTGAAAAAAAATAAAATATTAATAAGTTATTTTCCAGCTCATTTTCCATGACATAATCAAACACTGAAAAGTGTTTTCCAACTCATTTTCCATTACACTACCAAACATTAGAAAATACTTTCTCGAAATTCACTTTCCCTGGAATTTATTTTTCAAAAAAAAACTACTTCCCAGCAAACAAACGGAGCCTAAACTACTTTTTATTCGAACTTAAATTTTTATATGTATCGTAGGCTTGTGTCTTTTTCTTTGTCTGTTGCTCACTTTAATTTGTACAAAAAGATAATCATTCCTTGCAGATTCATGTATTTGTCCTTCTCAATATTGGTGGAGTAATAACTATTTTGTGTGAGCTGCATGTCCTAATTGATAAGCTAGCAAGAATTGTTACAGAGATGAACAAGAAGCAAATAGAAATAGAGAAAGATGCTGCTGTAATGCAGAGGAAGAAGAAAATGTTTATGTGTATTATTCACTGCTTACATTCTCAGCACTGTTACATTCATTTTATATCAACAGAAGATGAGAAGCTTGGTTACGTATTCTACTTAACTATAACAGAATTCATTAACTGTCTAACCATATTAACAAACTTGCTAACCATTATATTCTCTATTCTCTTTGACAGGTGGTTGAAGCAGAGCCTTTGATATCTTGACACTAATAACTAATATTCAGTATGCATTTGTCTACGCTAAACAAAGCATTAGCATGAAAAGTTCATATCCGATGCCTAGAATACATAAACATGGGATTCCAAGTCGAACATATCCTGTTTAAAATGAAATTGATGATTTGGGATTCCAAGTTACTTTGTGTCTTTTAAATCCCTGGAGACTGAAAGAGCCAAAATTTCTATATTTTTTCTACTTGAATATTGGCAGTGTAATCAGTGAGGAAGATCCCTCTTTCACGATAATCCAAGACTGGGGGAATTGGTTATACAGGTCTAAGAAATGGGACTTAGTTTGCATTTTCCAAGATGGGGGTTTGAATCTGAGGTCATTTAGCTTGGTTTATGGCATAAACTTTGGGTTATGTCATTGTTGGTTTGGGCTAGTGTGAGCCTCTATGAGTTCAGTCTTTCACTTATTTTGACTGTCATCTTTTTTCCTGTATGAGCTCATTTAGGGAGGTTGATTCTTTTTTCTTGCACTTAAGCTATAACACACAAACAGCAAAACCATACTTCGAAGGTCATCTATTTCTCTCGTAGCCAGTAGTTTTAATTAAAAACACTCAACTATTTGTTAATTAGGAGGTTTCTTTTGGTTCTATTCCATCAGCAATCTTATGGACTTCACTGACAGCGTTATGGTTGAGTTTTGTATTGCTCAGTTTTCACTTGTTAGAATATTAAAGCATGATCTTAGTTTTTGCCTTAGGGTTGGATTGCTGGTCTGACATTTAATATTTTAGGAACTCAAACTTGAGCATGCAGTGTAAGGCATAGTTGGTTTCTTTTATGACCTGTGAAGATGAAATATTGTTTTAGTCTTGCCACATATTGCAGTGCTAGTGTGTAAATGGAATCCTTGGAGTGGAAAATAAGGTAGGTTTCGCAATTTCCATATTTGCCATCGTTCTGTTTTCTTGAAATTGTGATGTGTGTTTTATTCAGTTCTGGCAAGAGGTTTTCTGCTAGTGGTTTGTCTCCCCTGTCTTGCTAATGTTTCATCCCCCTGAAGTCCACCTGTAGGCCACTGAGGAACTTCCATCAGTTATAGCTAGTATTTGTCTTAGGCTATAAATTATAATACAAGTTTCTTTAGAAAATAACATTTATATAATAATCTATACGAATGATCCATATTTTTCTGTGATGTTGTAGAGTTTAGGACAATATCCTGCACAAGTTACCCAGTTCGCGGCTCTCATAAGTTTTATGGATGTAATATTTTCTTTCTCTTTTCTTCTTTATGAATGTTTAACTCTGTAAGGTGATCATCCTGGTTATATGTTGTTAATTTCTTTATAGTCTTGTCATTTGCCCTGTCTAATTTAATTTCCTCCTGCCACCTAGTTGCTCTTCTTTTCATTAGTTACTAGTTACATGACCCGTGATGCTCCAGATCAATTATTTTTAAAAAAATTTTAAAATAAGATTTAAAAGTTTTAGGTTTTTCTATAAAGTTATATACAAAAGTCTTAGATTTGGTTGCAATGACTGACTCAAGAATAATATTTATAACATTAATAATAACATTAAACTTGCATGACCCAAATTTAAGTGGGTTTAACTGCAATAGCATTGGATATGGATCTGAATACAAAGTCGTATAATAAAAATATGATAATTAAATAAATTAATTAAAAAAAAAAAACAAAGAAAAAATCCAACAGGAAGAAAAAAAACTAATGAAAAAAAAGAAAAAAAATATGAATTAACTGGGTTAACCCTTCAAACTAGGTTAACCCGTCAAATCTTAGATTAGCGTCATAAAAGTCTTAGATTTGGTTGCAATGAATGACTCAAGAGTAATATTTATAATATTAATAATAACATTAAACTTGCATGACCCAAATTTAAGTGGGTTTAACTGCAATACTAGACCCAATAGCATTGGATGTGGATCTGGCTACAAAGTCGTATAATAAAAATATAATAATTAAATTAATTAATTAAAAAAAAACAAAGAAAAAATCCAACAGGAAGAAAAAAAACTAATGAAAAAAAAGAAAAAAATATGAATTAATTGGGTTAACTCTTCAAACTAGGTTAACCCGTTAAATCTTAGATTAGCATCATAAAAGTTTTATAATTAAATAGGAAAAAAAAATTAATGGGTTAACCCAGAATTAACCGGGCTAACCCATCAAACCCGGAATCCATGTCATGAAAGTTTGATAACTAAATAGAAAAAAAATTAACATTAACAATTTAAAGTAAATGAAAAAAATTAATTAAAAAAATACAAAAATACAAAAGGCATCAACCTTTTTACTGTGGACTGCACTATGCAGTCCATAGTCACAGGCATTAAAAAAAAAAACTAAAGTCATCAGCCAAGAACTACATATAAAAAAATTTAATATTAATAACTAAATTAATTAAATAAAATTAATCAAAAAGAAAAAAAAACCTCTAAGAAGTAAAAAAAAAAAAACTAAATAGAAAGAAATTTAACATTAACAAACTAAACTAAACAAAAAATAATAATTAAAAATAAAAAATAAAAGCAAAAAAAAAATTTCAGGTTAACTCGTCAAATTAGATTAACCCATTAAACCCGAGTCCATGTCATGTATGTCTGGTAACTAAATAAAAAAAAAGTAAATGTTAACAAATTGAACTAAACAAAAAAAATTAATTAAAAAAAAATCTAGGTTAACTCATCAAACCATGTTAACTTGTTAAACTCAGGATCTGTGTCACGAAAGTCTGATAACTAAATATAAAAAAATTAACATTAACAAACTAAATTAAACAAAAAAAATTTATGAAAATAAAAAAACAAAAAAAAAATTGACGGGTCAACTTAGAATTAACTAGGTTCACCCATAAAATCAGGTTAACCTGTGAAACTCGGGATATGTGTCATGAAAATCTAATAATTAAAAAGAAAGAAATTTAATATTAACAAACTAAATTAAACAAAAAAAATTAATTAAAAAGAAAAAAAAATTGGGTTAACTTGTCAAATCAGATTAACCCGTTAAACCTAGAAAAAGCGTTATGAAAATCTGATAACTAAATAAAAAAAATTAACATTAATAAACTAAATTAAACAAAAAAAATTTTGTTAAAAAAAAAACAAGGAAAGAAACAAAAAAAATCTCAAAAGGTTAAAAAAAAAAAAACCTAAAGTATCCTTTTTAGTACATGTTATTATCACAATTCCTGCATCTCTTGAGATATCCTTTCCCAAATTTGCTTGCTTTAAGGTGTCTTTTTCCTACCTCGTACTTGCTATTTCGAGCTAAGCTGGTTGATGGATTTGCTCTGTACGTTAACGTGCCCAAGGAGGAAGAACGCGACCTCACGCTGCCAATTGTATACAATATTAGGGTTTGTACCATTGATAGCAATTCAAAAACATGCACCTCTTTTAACACAAATCAAACACCTCTTTTCTTTTCTTTTTCTCTGACCAATAGTTATTTATAGCCAATATTTAATTGAAATTTGCTGATTTTTGTATTTTAAAAGTATGTAAAAAAATTATATTTTTTTATTTTTTTATTTCCAAACATCACAGTAATGTGTTATGAGACATTTCAATGGTGGACTACGCACTAATCTTTTCACTAGTTAATTTTCATGTAATTGTCGGTGTGAGCTGATGTTGTTAAGCAAAATAAGTCATAATTTTTTTATGTTTAACATTTTACTTTTATTTATGTATTTTTTTATTTATTGATTTGATTATTAGAGAGTTTCTTGTTTTATTTTTTAATTTGTGTTATTGGCCACGTCAAGAAGCGACAAAACATAAACAAAAACCTTAAGGATCTAACCAAATAATATCATTTAGCTGATTTTTGCCAATCAATATAAGTTGTTGTGCAATTTTTTTAATTGAAAAAAAGGGAGTGGTATAATCAATACGTTCATAAAATATGCGTAGACGAACCCCTGCAGCAGCGGCAACAGCAACAGCAACACAACACACTGACCATACAATAATACAAATAGGGTCAAAAACCACATTACACGGAGAAAGAGAGACACAAGGAAAAACACCTATCGATCTGTCATCTGAATCAATCAATGGAGTCCATAGGTGTCCTGATGACCTGCCCACCACCTGATCCTTACCTCGTCGAACAACTTGAGAAACGCTTCACTCTTTTCAAATTCCATTCCATTCCTGACAAAGCCCACTTCCTCAATTCCAACAAAGCCTCCATCCGCGCGGTCGTTGGCAACGCCAGTGCAGGCGCAGACGCACAGCTCATCCACCAGTTGCCCAACCTCGAAATCGTGTCCAGTTTCAGTGTTGGACTCGACAAGATTGACCTGGCCAAGTGTAGAGAGAGAGGTATCAGGGTCACTAATACCCCTGATGTTTTGACTGATGATGTTGCTGATTTGGCTATTGGGTTGATGTTGGCTGTCTTGAGGAGGCTTGTTCAGGGTGATCGCTATGTTAGGAGTGGTCAGTGGAAAAGGGGTGAATACAAGTTGACCACTAAGGTTTGTTTTTTATTAAGTTATTATTATTCTGCTCTTGTTTTCCGTTTTGATTTTTTTTTTTTTTTGTTTCAGATGAGTGTTTCTGGGATGTTTTAATTGTATGAAAACTGAAAAGAGTCTAAATTTTATTGGGAAATAAATGAACTTAACTTGGATAATGGGATTTTCATGTGTGAGCTAAGAAGTAAAAATCTTAAATTAGAGTTAATGAAGGTTTAGTTGAAGGGTGTGTGTAAGGGTTAGGAAGATTTATGTGCTTGAATGAGCGGTATATTCTAATCCATACTTGGTATTCGTATTGTTTATGATATGATGCTTGTGTATTTTACAATATTAATTGTTCAATCCTGAATATATTTGTAGCTCAACTTGTCTGCGGTAGGCTAGCTGGCTTGTCCAATTTCTACTTGGCAAACATGAAACAAATAGACAGCAGAAAGTTTTCAAAGAGTAGGGATAAACTATTGTGATGTATTCACAATTACAGATTGGTTTTTTCTAGTTAGTCTAGAGTAGTTATGCTGCAAGTGTTTGGTCTTATGGGGCTGCGGGGTACAGTAAATTCTTGTATGGAAGGTAGGCTTTTGTCATCTTCATTGGCTGTTCCTCCTTTTCTACAAATAGATTACTATTTCTTACAGGTTTGCGTATTTGTCCTTCTAAATATTGATGAAGTAATAACTACTTTGGGTTACATTTCTCAAGTAAATCCAGATTGCAGTGCTTCACTTGGTACTCTTGGTATGCCTATTGGAACTGTTTTCATAGTAATTCAAATGTAGTGTAATGAATGTCACATAAAAGAATAGCTTGTTTGCTAAACTTTTTTGCAAGGAGAGAAAAACCTATTTTTGATTCATTTGAATTTTAGGTTTATCCAACTTATGAAAAAGCATTTTTCAGTGTTATTAATTGTTTGGTGTCCAACGAATTGAATCATGAGCTCATAGGCTTTGTATTTGGTTGTTTTTTCTAGATCTGGATCTTCTGCATACATAAGCAATTTGTCTTTCAGCTACATGATGTTTGGTTATTTTCTGCTGTAGTCATTTGCTAATTTTATCATTTTGCTATTTCTTAGGTTTTTGGATTTCCCTTGTTTGGTTTGTTTAGTAAATGGTGCTCAATAGGTTTAATTGAATTTGAATGTCAGTGCCAGGTCCTAGGAACTAATATTCAGTATGCATTTGCTTGCTCTAAACAGAATTAGCATGAAAGGATCATATCTTTGGCCCTGAATACATAATCATTGAAACATGGGATTTTAAAATGAAATGGAAAATTTATCTTGATCATACCCTTGAGTCAGACATGGGCAGGCTGTTTCCATGATTTGGGATTCCAAGTTGACTTTCCGTCTTTTAAATCCCCTGGAGACTGAAAGAAATTAAAAATTTCTATATTTTTTCTGCTTGAAAATTGGCATTGAAAAATATTGGCAGGCTTGTATATGTTGTGTGATCTGATCAGCAAGGTAGATTCCTTTTTCATGAAAATAAGAGGCTGGGGGGGTTGGCTGTACAGGTCTAAGGAATGGGGCTAAGTTTGCTTTTTCCAAGAGCAGCTGGTTGAATGTGAGGTCATTTAGCTTGTTATATGGCACAAACTTTGGGTTGTGTCATTGCCGAACTTGGGCTCGTGTGAGCCTGTATGAGTTCAGTCTTTCAATTATTTTGACTGTATAACCCGTGTTGATTCTTTTTTCTTGCCCTTAAGCTACAACAGACAAAAAGTAAAACCATACTTCGAAGGTCACCTATTTCTCTTGTAACCACTACTGTCAGATTACTCAATTATTTTTCAGTAGGTTTCTTTTGGTGCTATCCATCAGCAATCTTCTGTTAGTTGTTTCTCTCCCTTGTCTTGCTAATGTTTCATTTCCCCTGAAGTCCACCTGTAGGCCAGTGAGGAACTTTCATCAGTTATAGCTAGTATTTATCTTTGGCTATAAATTATAATACGAGTTTGAGATGTATCAGTCAGCTGGGTACGTGGTGTGACCAGATTAAATATAATTACGGAGTTTCGCTTTATGCCTTATCTGTCTATGTTACTTGACCCTCTTTGATCTCTTTTTTCAGTTTACTGGGAAGTCGGTTGGTATTATTGGGTTGGGCAGGATTGGCCTGGCGATTGCCAAGAGAGCTGAAGCATTTAGTTGCCCAATCAGTTACCACACTAGAACAGAGAAATCAGATGTAAAATACAAGTACTATCCTAGTGTTGTTGAGTTGGCTGCCAACTGTCAAATTCTTGTTGTTGCATGTGCATTAACTGAAGAAACTCGCCACATTATCAATCGCGAAGTCATCAATGCATTGGGTCCAAAGGGAGTCCTTATCAATATCGGTAGAGGTCCTCATGTTGATGAACCTGAGCTGGTTTCTGCACTAGTTGAAGGCCGGTTAGGCGGTGCTGGGCTCGACGTGTTTCAAGATGAACCTAATGTACCTGAGGAACTCTTTGGGCTTGAAAATGTAGTCCTCTTGCCTCATGTTGGGAGTGGCACCGTGGAAACCAGGAAAGAAATGGCTGATCTTGTTGTTGGCAATTTGGAGGCGCACTTCTTAAACAAACCATTGTTAACTCCCGTGCTTTGATTTTGAGGTGGAGATATGTGGATGCAAGGTTGTTTGGTGGCCTCACCTTGCTCCCGGAACTGTCTATTTTGCTTCATTTAGGCCATTGTTTCCTGGCCTTGGTAAGGATGAATTGAATATAAGAAAATGTTTCCAGCATATGAGCTGTATGTTTGAAGCTACATTCCTGCTTAAATAAACAACTAGCATTTGGACTGCAGCTATTGACTTTTCTTTCCAGTAACTATATTAGTTTTGATGCGTGAAGCCACACCATCAAGTTGGCTTAGCAATGGCAGGGTGAGCATTGAGATGGATTTATTTTATTCTTGAGAATCGAAGATGGGTTACTTTTGAAACAGTAAGTGTCTTGGTTGCAGCTGCATTATCATCACATTAAAAAACTAAAACTCTGGTTTTCCTGTTCATTAGTTTACTGTCATCTAGATATGGATTGAAGTAGTATAATAATAGAATTGTTCTTGCCAAAGAAACTTCCTATGCATGCATTTATAGGTAGAATTGTCTTTTCAATAGGATTTACATGTTTTTTAATTTAAATATTGTAGATTTAACTACTATTATTATATCATGAAATAAATGATATTGATATTAAATATTTTTTATTATTCTATTAAACTATATGCAATGTCATCACATATGAAATCTATCCAACAATGACTATATTTTTCATGGTTTTTTAAGTATGCAACAACAAAACTGAATTTTTTGTTACATCATCAAGCGATCTTTTTTTAATTTTTTAAATAAAAAACAATTAAAATAAAAATAAAAACTAAATTTTTTTTAACTGGGTCGGGCTCGGCAAGAACATAAATGGAATTGCGATTAAATTCCACAAATACTACGTCATTATGTGATATCTTTCTAATTTATGTAGTGTTATTAAATAATATTAAATACTAGTTTTTCGAGTAAAACTCAATTTTAAAAAAAAAATTCAATTTCATTACATACAAAATTCATTCGACAAGAATTACAGTTTTCATGATTTTTTGAGCGTGCAATAAAATTAGATAAAATATTATCAGGAATAAAATTGAGATTATAATATGAGTAAATTTAATTCACCTTAAACTAATTTTAAAAAAATATATATATTGTTCACGTTCACATGAATAACGCGAGTAAAATCACTTAACTGCACTGATTTTTTAGAAACAAAAAAAACTAAACTTTTCACGTGAATAGTGCGAGTGAATTAATCACTCGCACTGGGTTTTTGAGAAAAAAACTGATTTAAGTTTAGTGATCAATGCGAGTGAATTAAAATTCACTCGTATTGTACAGTCATGCGTCACTGTACAACTTCCTGCCCCATGAAAAGCAGCCAAATGTTGCTTCTCCAAAACCTGCGGTCTCATCTTAATTTTTAGTGGGTCCTACCAGTGAAAAGCATTTTTTTTCTTACCAAACGATATTATGCATGGCTACGGGTGAACCTCACTCGTAGCCACGTTACCAAACGGCACTAAGAAATGGCTGACACATGTTAGACATGCACCAGCGGGTGGGCGTCACCCTCCCTATTCGGGTGGTGCATGCAGGTCCAAAATAGAATCAAGAGCCGCATGCATGTCCAAAATAGATGTGCCTAGCCACCCTATACATAACAGCGGGGCTCGTGTGTCGAGGAGGCCCACAGAGGAGCACCAAGCAAGGGTTTTTCTTTCCCTCCCTCTTTGCCCTCTCTCCTCCAAGAAAATTGTGTTGTCCTTTGCAAAAAAACATGGGTTAGGCATGATTGTCACACTTGAGCAATGTGAGTTAAGCATGTAAGTCCAAGTAAAAGTTGGCCAATCATGTTTGTCAAACCCAATCAAACTTGGATCAGACACCTTTAATTATAAGATGTATTTTAACTATTAACTTAGGTCTAGTGTGGTTTCCAAACTCAAGTATCTTGGGTTTGACATGGTTGTCAAACCCAAGTGTCAGAGCTAAGCCCAAACGACTAGGGTCTCGCACCCCGTCAGACCCAATTACCTCCTCTTCCTTTTGTTTTCTTTGATTATCTCTTTTTGGTCACTATACTTTTAAATTTTAAAACACTTGCTTTAATGTTTTCAAAAATTTTCAATTTGAAAAATAGCTAAGAAGGATTCTACTAATTCTATTTGAAAACTTATTCTTACAAAGTATGCGGGTGTTAAAATCTTTTTATCATAACTGTCAATCCTAGATCATTAAATTATCAAGTGTTCATGTTATTTTTTATTAAAATAATATTTTCTTTCTTTTCAATAAAATCACCCTAGATCTAAGTATTTTGAGTCTGGCAATCACGCCAAACCTAAGATAGTTGGGTCTGGAAACCAAGTCAGACCCAAGCGTTTTGGTATAAAAAAGACTTACATCACTTATTAATGGTTTTGTACCAAGTTCTACATTTAATATTTTATACTTTAAATTAATAATGCAGTTTGGAGATATGGTACAGCCAAGGACTGGTACTTGTATCAGGACTCCTCGCTGATCCAACAGTATCACTAGACTCGATTTCTATATGGTACGCCAAAAGCTAGCATCTCCATTTCCCACTTGCACAGTGCCATTGTTTTTTTTCAGGTTCTAACTTGAAATTGAAACATCCTCAGTATGAACTACTTGAACTGGGACATGGAATTCATGTTAGGCCTGAGCGCATCTACCAGGTTTGCCAAGAACTTAAACACTTGGATTGACATATAATCAAGGGATATTATCATGCAGCTGAACCTATTTATTTTGTTTTCATTACCTTGAGCTCCTTCTTGGCATTAACTTCGAAGAAAATACATATTATCATATCTATACCGATGAATCTTTGTGTTGAATCGCAGCGTTCGAGTAGGTAATGAACTAGGGGCAGGTCATCCGAAGGTAGCGAAATTGTCAGTGATGGTGGTGAATGGCACTAGCATTGTAATTAGTATTGTTTTCAGCACAATAGTTTTGATTTTCCGAGTTGGATTAAGCAAACTCTTTACAACCGATTATGAGGTTATAGCGGCAGTTTCTGATTTGACTCCCCTGCTTGCCATCTCTGTTTTCTTAAATGGTATTCAGCCTATACTGTCAGGTCAGAAAGCTACATTTTACACATCAAGTTCACTTAGAAGCTATAACTACAAGATCTAGCAGAATAATCATTTCCTTGTTGAGTTTCAGGTGTGGCCATTGGGAGTGGATGGCAATCACGCCAAACCAAGTCTGACATGTAATGTGGGTTTGATATTATTACCAGATTCGAGTAAATATGAATGCCCCCCATGATTATAGAAAATTACACAAAAACACATAGTAAAAGAACAAAAATAATTACATATGCAAAGCTTATTTTTTTTTATCTTTTCAAAGGATAAAGATATATTTTAACTATTTAAAAGTGGATCTGGCAACCACGCCGGATCCAACCTATTTTCCAGACCCAAGTATTTTGGGTTTGACTTTGTTTCCAGACCTAAGTATTTTGGATTTGATATAATTTCCAGACCTAAGCTATTTGGGTCAGCAACCATGCCAGACCCAAGTGTCAAACCCTCACACCAGACTCAATTACCTCTCTATCCTTTTGTTTTCCTTAATTATCTCTCTTTGGTTGGTTCTAACAACCGTACTAAACCCAAGCGACTCGGGTCTAACAACTTTGCTAGAAGTGATTGGGGTCTGCCAACCACACTAGACCAAGCAACTTGATCTGGCAAGCCACATCAAGCCCAAACGCCTTGGATCAAATAGCCACGACAAACCCAACCGTCGTGGGTCTCACAACCACGTCAGACCCAAGGTCTTTGGATCTTGCGTGGCTGCTAGACCCAAAGTGTTTGGATATAGAACCCATGCCTGACCCAAGCTACTTGAATAATACTCCAACTTGTAGTGGAGCGCGGGTAAATATACTAGTCTCATCTATGTACAAATTTAGATAGGCAGGACACTAGTTACATACTAACAATTCTGTTATCCTAACAGTTGAGTATCCCTTTGAATAACACGAAGCCAACAAGCCAAAAGGGGGATGGTATTCCTATGTTTCTAAAACAGAGGAAACCCGCCCTATCATCAATCGAAGTCATTGATGCACTGGGTTCAAAGGGAACTTTAGACAGGGTGCTCATATTGATGATCCTGAGCTTGTGTCTGCTTTGCTTGAAGGTCAGCTTAGTGGTGCAGGTTTGCTGCCCATAAAAATGAGCTTGGGGTACTTGAAGAATTGCTCGGTCTTGTCAATGTTGTGCTTCAGCCTCATGTGGGATCTGATACTATACAAACTATCTAGTTTTGGTGCCTGCTATTGACTGCAGGTTGCACTATTATTTTTTATATATAAAAATGATATTTAGATACTAAAATATAGTAAAAACAAAACATTAAAAATCAGTTACTATAAATATGTAACAATGCTAGTTAGGGCAAAACCAACACACGAAACTTTCGTTAACCCCGTGGTTCAGATTATACGACTAGAATAGCCTAATAATAAAATAAATAGAATTATAAAGCCTTTAAAAATATATTAACCTTTTAAATCTGTAACCCGAGTCATTAGATCTGAAGCACCCAATCTAGAAAAACCATAAAATTCAACTCTCAATAAATTAAATATTAAATGATGAAATTGATAAAGAAAAATTCAATCATACAAATTTTTTTTTTAAAGATAACACTTCAAAGAACAATGATCAAAATTATTATTACTATTAATATTAATAAATAATGTTAATATTAAATCATCACTGTCACTATTATCATTATTAGTAATAATAATAACGGTTCTTTTAGTGTTATTACTATTCTAACAACAATTATTACTATCACAATCACTATTAATATTATTGATGATATTGTTATTGTCATTATTACTATTATCACCACTATTATAATTAGTGTTTTTATTTTTCATTATCATCACTATTCTTATTCTTCTTCTCCCTCACATACAATTATTGTTATTATAATTATTACTATTATCATTCTCACCATCATCATTATTAATGCTATTATTATTACTACTAATTTCATTATTAGTAATATCATAAACATTATTATTGTTATTATTATAATAATTATAATTACCACCACAATTATCACTATTATAACAAACTACTATTACAACCTTTATCATCACTATTAATATTATTACAAATATCTTTATCATTATCATCGTCATTGTTATTATTGTGACCACCACATTATTATAATTATTATCACTATCAATAGTAACAGTAGCATCAATCATTACCACTACCACTACTATTATTTTTATTATCATTGTTATTTTAATTTTATCATCATCATTGTTATCATCATCATCATTATCATCATCTTTGCTACTGTAACTAATAATAATATCATCATCATCATCATTATTATTATAATTACTAATTTAGTTATCACCATCACCATCAATATTATTATTATTATTATAACTAACATTACTATTATTTTTTTTATTAGGATAAGCATTATCATTATTATTGTTATTAATATTACCATCACTTATTCTTCTTCTTGAAAAAATAAAAGTCATGAACTTGATTTAAATGATATAATTGAAAACTATAAAAACTTCGAAAGGGCTAAGAAAAACAATAAAAAATCAAAAGAAGATGGACCAAATTGAAATCATTATTATCATTGAAAAAAAACAAAGTATAAAGGATAAAATTGAAAGTCATAAGGACAAAGGACAAAAAAATAAAAAATTAAAAGTAGAAGGACCAAATCAAAAAACATTATCTATACAAATTAAAAAGCAAGGGGTAAAATTGAAAAAAAAACTTTAACAATTAAAATGAAAAAAATACAGAAATCAAAACTAAAAGAACCAAATCCGAAATACCAATAACAATGAGGATCACAGTGTATTTATCGGATTAAAAAAGAGAAATGAATCAGAAAAAAAAAAAAAAAAAAAAAGAATCATTGGCAATAAACCATTAATATCTAGACATCACGCGTCACTTCAAATGAAAAAGCACTTCAAATAAAAAAGGAGACAATGAGAAAAAATTAAGACGACATAAACTCATTTTTAAGCATCTGGAGCCGCCACATGTTCTGCCCAAAACACGCAAACGGCTCCAACACGCTGGAACGTGTAGTTTTTTAAATATTAATTTAATTTTCAATTACATAATTATCCTTGACCAAACTAACCATAGACAAAATAACAATGGCTAAAAAACCATAATACCTCTAATTATGATGAATTATATTTTTTTGAATCCAATAATATATGTATAATTCTACTGTGCATAAAAAAAATACCAAAATACTTGGACCCTTTTATTTTGTAACACGTGGAGATATATTTAATTGATAAAACTATCATCAAATAAATCTATAATGCCCAAAAGGCAGGCAAATTTTCTTGCGAAGGGAAAAAAAATCACCACACACTGTACTATAGTGATGAATAGAAAAAATTACATAGAGAGCTACTTAGAATCAATCATCAGTTTTAGTATACTTGTTATAGGGTTATGGCAGCCCTTTTCATTTCGAACTTGAAGGTACAGTTCAGCAAAAAGCCTCTTTGACTCCAGTTATCTGATAAGCCTTGAATTACTATAAGCTTACTCCACAATTTCCTAGCCAGTATTGGTTTGTTTGCTACGAATTTTGATGAGGTTACTAGCCCACCGCTGGTTATTCACTAACTAGAACTAGCTCATGAACAGCCGTAGCTCATCAAATGATAGCTCAAAACCAAAAAAGACAAGGCAAAACGAGAATCAGAAATGAAAAACACCAAGATAACTAGCTGCCATATTTACATAAAAAGATCACTGCAACCGTCCCTCGAAAGCATTACAAGGCTAAATACCCCCATGTGACCTTTTTCGATCCTCCTATTCTATACATGGTGCCACTTTTTCCTCCCACTTGCACCTCTGGAACTTTCTAGACAATCAAATGCAGAGACTTTATCTAATCAGGGAGAAGAAGCTCCTTTGAAGATTAGGAAATTGAGCGTCTCCAATGTAAAGTAGATGAAAGTCCCTTTAGAATGAGTGAAAAAACAGCCAAAATTTGATCCCACCACACATTGCCATCCACCTCCATATCTCAGGTCAAACTCCTGCCAATCATATATACCACACAAGAATCAGCTAAAATTAAGAGCATTTTCTAGCACGTAATAACACAGATTAAGCCATCAAGGGGGTATAAATTTTCCTCACACAGAAGGGAAGGGGAAAAGAAAAACACCGTGCATCTCTGCCTCAAGAGGCATACAAAACCATGTTACCATACTTGGTCGTGAAAGATCTACTAGAAACAAAAAGAAAAGTAAAGGGAAGGAAGTGCTTTTTTCATGTGTGTACGTAAGCGTGAGAGGGAGAGGGAGAGGGAGAATGATGGTACCTTTTTTATGTGGGAAGCAACGGATTTGCAATCCAGGACATCGTAGAGGTCCAAGGCCTGAGAAGCAGAAGCCATGGCTTGGATTTGCATCTTCAAAGGCATGTCTGTGTCTTCTATTAGTGCTTTTCCTTCCAACATATTTCTCACTCAAAGAAAAGAAAACTCAGTTGAGATATGCAGTGGTAGTATCGAGCATTCAGACAACTGGTTCTTATCTAAAGAGTTAAATCCCCAGTAGTAGTAATTAAAAAGGATTTCTCTCGAACCTCACAATTGTGTGGGAGAACTCCAGTCTTTCAAGGACAGCCCTAAGACCTCTTCTTCACATGCCGAGTGTAAAGTTGAATAAGCACAAACTCCAACATTTCCATCACTTTATCTCCTTTTTAAGGACCTTTTCAGAAAAGAAAAGGCAGCGCTCTCTCTCTCTCTTACGTGTCTCATAGCATTAGGATAAAGATGGTAAGGATAAAGCTCGTGAGGCTCGAATCAAGGCAAGGATGACTTGCTTTCAATCAAATATAATTCATTAATAATTCAATTTCGTGTAGGTTTTGTATTGAGGTTAACATGTTTTTGTTATTAAAATTTAATTTTTAAAATTAATTTTTTAATTATTTTAATATGATGATATTAAAAATAATTTTTCAAAAATAAAAATATATATTATTTTAATATTTTTTCTAATAAAAAACACTTTAAAAAATAATTTATATCACATTTTTAAATATTATCGAATCACACATTTCATGATAAATTTGTTTCATCTAAAATTTTTTAATTCTTATATTAAAATATTTTTTTAAAATTGATAAAATAATATTTTTTATTTTTATTGTTTGTTTTAAACTAAAAAAATATGTATTTTTTATAAACAAATACTCATAAATAATAAAAAGTGGATATATATAAAGTTATTGTGCTAAGAGTGTAGAGTAGTTAAAGTTTAAGATTTTAAATTTGAAGTTTCTAGATTCCGATCCATTGAAATAATAAATCCAAATTATTTGGTTAATAAAGATGAAGACAAAATACAGACTTGTGCTTATCTTTTTACCCTCCATTGATGGGGGCACAGAGGATAACAGTCAAGACAAGATAAATGCTGTGATTTTTTTATAAATCTCTCAATCAGCCAAAGATCTTTTGGAATTTCATTATTGACATTTAAGAATTAATAATTTAGTTTTAGGAATCTCTTGTTTATCTTCCTCAGAGGATACCAGTCAAGACAGGATAAAGGCTTCTCTCTCAATCAAACAGATCTTTTGGAATTTCATTATTGACATTTAAGAACTGATATTTTAGTTTTAGGAATCTCTTGTTTATCTTCCTTTTTATAATATATAGGATTATGAATTTTTTCAAAAGAACCTTATATATCCTTGCATAGAAAATGGTTAGTAAACACTATTCTCGTTATCTATGCTAAGCCGCCGGTTAAAAAAAAATCTTATTATTAAAAAATATTAAAAGGCTACAAGTGTATTTAAAAAAATATAGAAAAAGTTGTGATTTGTGGTACAGATGCAATCAGGTTGAATAAACTTGTTTAAACTAATAAAATGACAAAAAAGAAATTAACATTAAATATATCAAACTTAAAAAAAGGTTATCAGGATTGAAAACAAAACATTTATTAAATAAAAAAATCAACAAGGATATATTATTAAATAACACTCTAAAATGCGTGGGAAAGCACTTTAGCTTTATTCACATGTTAATGTGGATTGCTACAATACTTTTATTTTTTGTTTTTTTTTGTTTTTTTTTTTTTTATATTGAGTTGGTTAAGAATTTAATTTTATAATTTTTTTTCTTTAAAACACTATGAATTGCTACAATATTCCCCCATATTTTTGGATTATTCTCCAAATTCACCTTTTCTCTTTCAAAAAATATTCAAACTAAAAAAAAAAAAAGAAATCCAGGAAATAATAGCAGTGAGAAGAGGATGCCAGAGCGCCTTGAAAATGGCTAGAATTTGGCTAAGGAGGTTCAAAAATACAAAAAAAGTTAAAGTTGACAGTATTTTGTTGGCTGATGAGAGCCTTGTTGACAAATAAAATTCAATTTGAGAAAGAAATGTCCAAAATCAGATGTTTATTGGACTCAATTAAATTTATTAAAGGTTTAATTGAGTTTAGGAAGGGTTTAATTGCAAGAAAAATTGATTTCGAAGTCAATTTAGGCTTTAATTGGAAGAAACTTAAGTTCTAGGGTCAAAATATAATTTTTAAGAGTTAATTTGGTTAAATCAGAGGCTTAATTGCATAAATATTAAAGCTTGGTGTCCAATTAGAGACTTAATTGAAAAAATATGAAACCAAGGACCACAATAAAAAACACTGGTAAATAGAGGGGCTGTAATTGATGGAATCAGGGGCCAATTTAAAGAAATTAGAAGTTTATTAATCAATTAATAGTCAAACTGCATAAATCAAAGACCAAGAACTAAAGTAAAAAAGGCGGCCAACTTCAAGGCTGATGATTGAATTTTGGCAGGATGCAATTGAATTGATTTTTAAAATCAAAATTGCAATTTAAGACTTGATTGAATAAATCACAAATTGAGGACTAAGAGGACATTTGTGGCTAAGAGGACATTTGCTAGTGTAATGTCCTTGATCAAAGTATTTGCTATGGGAAACCACACTTTTATACCAGACTTCATTTATTTCTATTTTGCAGCCTTTGCAAATCCGATATCGTTTCTCAAAACATCTGCAATGAAACTGCACTAGCAAATGTCCTTTTAGCCATTGTACATAAACATTGAAAATAATGTAAATTTTGAGCTCAAATCTGGTTGATGTTTATGCAAAGTTTACACAATGGCTGATTTTCCACGTTAGGAGCAACAAGTTCCTTGAGTGTTTGTTGACATGTAACAGCCATGGTGTTGAGGCGAGCTTCCTTTCGTAACCTGTGTAAAGTTTTTTCTATTTAGAGATCTAACTGCACTTGACATTGATTAGTAGAACGGGTTACTGGAATAAATCATCAAGAAAACTCAAAAGAAACCAACCACACAAGAGATCAAAATCAATGCAAATTTTGTACACTAGAAAACTAAAACTGCCAGAAAACCCTAGAAAACAACGAAATTTAGCCTCAATAGTGTGGGGCTAGTGCTCTCACTAGTCCTGTTCAAACATCGTTTCACTTCAGGATACCAAAGGCCGACACCTAATACCATTAAAAAATCTATTTTGAACAGTACCGTTGCCGTAAATGAACAGTACTGTCACAAGCAAAAGTTTTGTTTCTGTTTTTTTAGAATAAATAAATAAATAATAATCACAACAAATAGAAATAACAGTACATGCACAAGAATCAACTAAAATTACCTCCCCGGGAAGGGCGCCAAAATTTGTTGCGATGTCGCGGTCACACAAATTAATTACCTTAGCTTAAAACACAACACACAAGATAGTATAAAGCAAGTAAGGAGTCGCTAAAATCAAACTAGCAAACAAAATCAATTGAAACCAAAATTTATCAAGAAAACAAACCTTGGTCACAAGCACACATCCACCAACGGAAATTAGAATCGATCCTTAAAACGAAACTTCAATTTATATTCTGAATTTTTTATCTTTTCTTAACGTTGTTTAATTAACGGATCCACCGTATAACTAACCTTAACCAACAAACAATCACAATGTCTGCATTAATGATTTAGTTCAATGGTAGCCTTAAGAACTAGATAAATGGATTGATCTCTTAACAACCAAACTGTCTGCAGCTTGTGTTTCTTTGTTCGAGCGTTCTTCCTAAGTTTAATAATATAGTTCTGCCACAATTATCAAGCTTAGCTACTTCGCAAGTTCATATATCATAATTCCAGCTTTAATATCAAACTTAGCAATAGATTGTTTACAATAATAACTTAGAGTCCGCTCTAGTAATTATCAACAACAATTATAGAAAATATGCATAGGAAAACAATCATACTCATTCATAATATAAACTGAAAATAAAAGGAAGAATAAATGTAACACCCCACCTCACTAGCAAGATATAGTCTGTTTTGGGCCTCCCAATCCACCCAAATCGAGGGCTTCCACCCAAGTCTCCCTCACAGTTTTGTTCTTGGTAGTCATGCATGACCCTAAAATGCATCTTACTAGTCAAGGTGAGCATGCACTTATAAGGCCCTGGCTCTAGACGCTCGCTTTCGATGTGGGATCTTACAATCCCTCCACCTTAAGACGAGTCGTCCTCGGCTCTGATACCAAATGTAACACCCCACCTCACTAGCAAGATATTGTCCGCTTTAGGCCTCCCAGACCACCCAAATCCAGGGCTTCCACCTAGGTCCCCCTCACGGTTTTGTTCTTGGCAGCCACGCAAGACCCTAAAACGCGTCTTACTAGTCAAGGTGAGCATGCATAAGGCCTTGGCTTTGGACGCTCGCTTCTGATGTGGGATCTTACAATAAATCTCACGGTTCTTGAAATCCAAAGGGTTGTTACGCCTTTGCAACCAAGAAAATAAGATTAGCCTTGCATATCCATGAAACACCTACTCTTAAAGATAAAAGAAAGCATTATTCCTGGTTTGTAGAGAGGAGAGTTTGTGTTTCTTCACTTTTGGCTACCACCCTCTCTTTTTTTTTCTTTCCCTTCTCTCTTTCTTTTTATATGCTAAGACACCCTAGTCCCTATTTTACAAAATAGTCCCCCCTTAAGTTGACAATTTACATTTAAGTACTTCAATAACTATTTTCCTAAAAAAAAGAATTAGCTTTGCATTAAATCTTTAAGCTTTGACTTAGAGGAGCTAAATTGTTAAAATAAAAACTTGGACACCGGTTTAGATGCTTCGAAACATAATTTGGACATGTCCCTTCACAAAACCTGTTTGCTGGTAAAATTCAGCTGTCATCTTTGAAAATTAATATCTTCCTCATATAACATCGTTTTTTGCTGAAATTTAGTGTGTTGATAGGTATTTAAGTCAGGAATCCAAAAACATTGAGTTTGCATCAATTGGACTTCTTCAACTCCAAATAATGAATTTTGAATGGCCAAATGTCAAAATTGGCAGAATGCGAGATTTGACTTTGAAGGATGTGATTTCCATGATTTTTCTCTTTTTATTTTTCTTGCATTAAATTTCAAGAAAGGTATGAATGTTAGCTTTTTAGTTCCACTGTAATCACTTCATTTCGACCTCTAGAACTCATGCTCTGCATAAAACATCGACTAAACATCAAATCTGTCAATTACCTCCAATTTACTCCTTTTTGCATCTTTCATCCAAAAGTGCCTTCAAAACATAAAACAAAGAATATCAAGGTATTTTATATGTATAACATGGGAAAAACACTAGTTAAATATGGGTGAAACTATCGAATAATATAGATTAGTTTTTTTCTTTGTTTTGCAGATCTGCTTCCCTCTCGGTAGCTCTTTTTCTTTTCATTGCCCTTTCTTCTCTGTTTCAGGTAGCCGATAGTGTGCCTAAGATACTACTGACGAATGGATTTCTATCACAACTGTGCATCTGCTGATGGCTAGTTGAGTATTGGCGAGGATGAGGGTCTGCGGGCTGCTAGGTGGCGTTCTCAATGGTTGAGGGAGGGTCGGTCAGATCTGGGGAAGAGCGGCCGGGTGGTGGTCTGATGGTGTTATGGCCGAGCAAGGCTGGTTGAAGGAGATGAAGAGGTTGCTAACTTTTGTTGTTTGGTCGCCGCTAGGGGCCGAATGGAGAAGAGACCTATAAATGGAGATGACAGAGTGAGGGGATTTTGTTCTATCAAAGAGAACGAAGGAGTGGAGGCTTCTCTTTGGTCTTGGCTGGATGCTCTAAGTCAACTGAGACAAAGGAAGAGAGGCTTGTGTCTGAGCATGTGTTTAGGTTAGGTTTTTTCAAGGGAAAGGGGGTTGTGGCTCCTTTGATAGAAAGGATAGGGTTAGGGTTTTTTTTTGTTTGCCCTAAATTGTTTTCTCTAAATTGTACTCCCCCCCTTTCTCCTATAAATTGTTTCTCTATATTTATATGTAAAATGTTGCTAGGTTTCCAAACAGGTCCCTCAACTTTTTCATTTTCTTTTCTTTTCCATTTTTTTTGCAAATTTTAATTTTTCTTATTATTGTTTTTGTATTTTGTATTTTTTTTTTTTTTTGAAAACAAGTCATATCAATGTCGACTAAATAAGAAAAATCAGTGATTATAAAATTTATGTGTTAAAAATTGAACACGTTCAAAATATCTTTGAAAATTTAAATTCTTTTGAGATGACATTGAAAATGCTAAAAACAATGCATATATATCAAGAATTCATTTTTTTGGGTTTTTTTTTTGTTTTTTTGCTATTTGTTTTTTCTAAAAATTTATAAAAGACATGGGTGAAAAAATGGATAGCAACATTAGTAATGAATAGTGAAATATCAATGTCTTTTTCACTATAATTCTTAAAAACTTTGAGGATTTTTTTTTAAACTTAGTTTTCTTGTTTTTAAAAAAATAAATTCATCCTCCAACATTGAATTTATTGGGTATTAACTTTCATAAACTGAAGTAATGAATAGTAAAATATCAATATCTTTTTCATTTTAATCCTCAAAAATTTTTACTTTATTTTATTTTATTAATTTTATACTTCATTTTTTTTAATTTCATCCTCCAACATTGGATTTGTTGGGTATTGGGCTTCATAATTTATTTCAACTTGATTTCTATAGAGTTATCTCGATTACACTATCTGGGTCGCCAGTTTTATGGGTTAGTCATATTAACTCAAGTCATTTTTTAATTAATTTTTATAAGGTTATCACGGTCTTATAACCCAAAACAAAAGTTTTGTGGGTTAGGTAGGTTGACTCATATTTTTTTTTTCTAATTTTATCTTTCAACATTGAATTGATTAAAAATTATATTTTATATTTTTTTTATTTGGAGTAGTCCTGGTCACTTAACTTGGGTGTGGCAAGTTAACTTAGATTAACTTGGATCATTATTTTATTTTATTTTTTATATAGTCCTTCAACATTGGGTTAATTGGGGGTTAAGTTTCATAAAACTGTTTATTTGATTTCTATGAGATTATCACGGTTTTATAACTTGTGACGAGTTTTTTTGTTTATTTTTTTCAATTTCATCTTTCAATATTGGGTTGCTTGGAAATGAAACTTCATAATTTGCTTAAGTTTGTATTTTATGAGATTATCCTTATCTTATGACCAGGGTCATGGATTTGGCCGATTGACTAGGATTGACTCAATGGGGTTTTGTGTTCTTTTTTTAATTTCATTATTCAACACTAGTTTGATTGATAATTAAGTTTCATAATTTATTTTTATATATACAGAGTTATACCGGTCTCATGATCCAAGTTTGACATGTTTAACTCAGGTTGACTTGGCATATTTTTTTAATTAAATTTTATTTTCAATTTCATCTTTCAATTTTAGATTGATTAAGAACTGGGTTTAATAAAATAAAATATTTGCTTTATATAGAGCTATCAGGATCTCATGACTTGGGTATCAGATTTGGCAAATAAATTGGAGTTGATACTAATTGATATAATGTTTTGTCATTTTAATATTTAAAAATAGATGTCGTCTTGAATTATTTTTAGTCAAACTATATTTTTATTGGTGATCTAGATTATTTTTAAACTTGTAAAGTCGATTAGGTCATATCAGGTCAATTTCTATATAGTTTAATTTTTTCTATTAAAATCATATTAACAATATATCAATATTTTTTTACACCCAAAAAAAATTTGATCCGAACTATAGAATAGCATGAATAATTATTTAGTTAAAAAAATTTATAACAATGTTTATAAATGTGGCATGTAATCAGCCAACACTCTAGAGAGTTGGAACAAGAAAAAAAATAATAAAGGAATTTAATTAGGTGGTTGGTCAAGACCAAATTTTTTTTTAAAAAAAAAAAAAAAACAATATTGAAAGGACCACCAAATTTTGCATAATAATATGGTAAGCCTGCCGACACATTCCCGAACCTAAGGTTATGTCTTATGCTCCTATCCAAACCTAGTTTGACACGCGCAGCCTACACATTGGTTGTTCATAAGGAAATTACCTATAAGGCTATAACGTTGTTTCATGCAGGGGGACAAAGACAGGTAGATAACAGAGAGAACTGAAAGAGAACAAAACTTGTGGCTTTTGTCACTCTAGCTATAAAGTATAAACAGCTGCTGTGCCTTTAAAATCTGTGTATCAAAGACACTGTTAATTTTACAATGCTTTCCGCAAAATCTGAATCTGATATTGCTAGTTTAGCTCCATCATCACCTTCAAGGTCTCCAAAACGTCCTGTGTATTATGTACAAAGCCCTTCAAGGGACTCGCATGATGGAGACAAGTTATCTTCAATGCAACCGAGTCCAGTGGAATCACCTTCACACCCTTCTTCTGGTCGCCACTCAAGGAACTCGTCGGCTAGTAGGTTTTCAGGGATATTTAGGTCCTCTTCAGGGAAGAAAAGTAGTAGCAGGAAAGGAAATGATGATAAAGAATGGAATGATAAAGGGTGGCCTGAATGTAATGTGATCATGGAAGAAGGGAACTATGATGATGAGGATAAAGCGTTTACCAGGAGGTCTCAGGCCTTGATTGCTCTGTTAAGTTTTGTGTTTTTGTTTACCGTTTTTTGCTTGATCATATGGGGTGCTAGCAGGCCTTACAAAGCAGAGATTATGGTCAAGGTATGCCAACTTTTAGTTTCACATTCTCTTTTAGCAGCCAATGGTTGATTCTCTGGAAATGGTTAATAGTAGAACGAATGTACTTGAAGCCCTTTCTATTTGTCAAGAGACCCAAATCCATGTTCCATAGCGTTGGATCTACTATCTTCCATGTCAAACATTGTTTTTATCACTCAAGTTACAGTATATTTTTGTTCCCTTTTCTCAACAACGAGATGTTATTATGCATGATTACTACCTGAAGATATTTTTCCTTGTTGCGTAGTTAGATACCACCCAGTTCCATCCGGTTTTCTTCTTACCGAACCCCACGAATTTGTGATTTTTCAATCTAAAGTGCACAGTTTATTTTTGCTCTAGTTCATGTCATTGCCTCTCTTTTTTTAACATTGTTATTCTGTCTGGACAACGAAAGATTTTCATGTAGAAGGCCATCTTTCTGAATAACTAGGATTAGGAACTCCGCGCAAATAAACCTGAAAAGTTGAATCAACCAGCTGAATTCTGTGGTCTAAAAGATCATCCGAAGTTATTGTGCCACCCTAATTGAATTTAAAATCTTCACCTGGGGCTGGATTTGCTGACAATCATCACCCAGCTTTCAAATAGCCATTTGGTTGTATCAGATTCTGACGCAGCGCATGATTTGGGTGGTTCTTCCAATGAAAGAGAATCATTGCATTTGAAGCCCCATTAACATTGTTATGAACCTCGGATTGTCACAAACATATCTTTAATGCATTATAAATTAAGCCGTTTGCTAATCATATGTAGTTCTTAAGCTAACATTTGAAATTGATTTCTAATGGAAAATGTGTTTCTTGCAGAGCTTGGCAGTCAATAACTTTTATGTTGGGGAAGGTTCCGACTCCTCTGGTGTTCCTACGAAGATGCTTACATTGAATGGCTCATTGAGAATGAGTGTTTACAACCCTGCTACATTATTTGGCATTCATGTCAGCTCCACACCGATCAATCTTGTATACTCAGAGATCCCTATCGCAACTGGTCAGGTACAATCCTTTCCTAATATTACCATGTAATAATATTTAAACCAATGTCATTAAGAGTTCGTTGGATTCTCATGATTAGACCCTTCAAATCCAAGAAGCGAAGGCCCTCGGTTTTCTAATGCTTATTTGGGACTTTGAGTTTAGAAATTATGTTGTGCGTTGCAAGTTTGAAGCAATTGCATTTTGTCTCTTTGTCTCTTACTGGTAATGAATGATTCTTCACTGATTTCCCGTTAATGCTGCAGTTGAAGAAATACTATCAGCCTAGAAAGAGTAGCAGAACTGTAGCAATGATCGTTGAAGGAAATAAGGTTCCCCTGTATGGAGCTGGATCAAGTCTGACAGTTGCGCAAACTGGTAATATTGTAATTCCATTGGCACTGAAATTTGAAATCCTGTCACGAGGCAATGTGGTAGGAAAGCTGGTCAGGACAAAGCATCGAAGACAAATCTCCTGCCCCTTGGTCATTGATTCTAGCAGCCCTAAGCCTATTAAGTTCAAGAAAAATACATGCACCTATGATTGAGGTCCTTCTGGCTTGCTGTAAAATACGATCGATATTGCCTCTATGGCATCACTATGTATGAACACAGCATCTTGAGTTGCAGTGCTTCCATGAATTTCATTTTAATGAAGAGAGAAAGCAATTCACATGAAATTTTCTTTTTCCAATTTCGGCTTGCTCACTTATGTAAGATTATGGATATAAATGTATATTTGTATGAATGTATGCATACTGTACGTAAGAGTTGAAGGTGATAAATATATGAAAAGATTGCACGCATATCACTTATGTAGATCTTGAATGTTAATGTTTTGCATTAACTAGACGTAAGCTTGCATGAAAATAAAGACTAATTAAAGAATCTTGATGATTGTATTAGTTATGTATACTTAGCCTAGTACTAAACAAATTAAATAGAAATTACTAAAACTTGGTTTAACTAATTTACCTAAAAAGCACAAACGTAAAATTGCACGATAACTTCATAAATTTAAATATTAAAATTACATTTTTATAACAAAGTATACATAAGAGAATAAATATAGAATATTTTTAACAGAATGTTGAGTATATTTACTTGTTAAAACATTTAAAAAGAAAAATCTTCTCCCTCTCCTTTGTTCCTAAAAGGTTTGTTGGCCTTGCCAGTTGCCTGAAGTATCTGCTACTGCAAGAAAAATACAGCAAAGCAAAGTTGTGTGTGAGAGAGGAATTATTGTGGGGGGCAGCGCTGCAGTTGACCAGAGCGTGAAGGGTAGATTTCAAACTGGGTCCCATGTCCATTTCTTTCACCAATAGCATGAGCTGTGCAATAAAGTATATTTTTTTATAACATTAATGCATACTTTAAAAAGAAAATTTGTTTTAGAATCCAAGACTCTGGACATGAACTCGACCCGAACATGTGTGACTTAGATCAAAAGCCCTCTTCACCTAGAATCTCTTCACTTTAAAAGCTCTGGTGTCTTGTAAACTTATTTATAATTTTTTAATTTTTTACTATATAAACTATAAGAAAATCTTGTATTTTTTTAATGTGGGATATAAAGTTTCACAATATATATCAAGCAAAGATTCTTTAAGATTAACTTTTCAATCACTCAATATCTTTTTATCATGTTAATATTCCATTTTTGTTGAAGAATAATTTTCAATAAAATTTTAAATTTACAAGTGACTAAACTCTATTCTTAACTTGAATTAAAAAATATTAATTGACCATATTTAAAAAAAACAATCTAACAACATAATCAAATGACAACGGCTTTCCTTTCTTCCCAACTAAAAATCAACTAGATATCTTGCTCGTGCTTCATAATAGGCCAACCTGATTTTTTTTTAAGCGTAAAACATTGATGACAAAGTATTGTAAGTGTATTTTAAAAAAGAAAAAAAATTAATAGCTTCACATAATAGAAAGAGAACAGAAATAAATATTGACATCAATTCCCAAGAATCCAAACAATGAAAGATAAAATCAGGAAAAAAAAAATGAACAAAAAAATGTCAAAACTAATACCAGCAAACCAAGTTCATTAAATTGAAAAAAAAATAAAAATTATGGAACTAATGATGAAATCAAAAACAAATTAAATTTTGATAAAGGTGCCAAGAATAAGAATTTAAACCAAAACATTAAGGACTAAAACCTAAATATCATCACATGTTGAACTGAAAGGCCAAATTGAAAATTATTAAGTCCACAACTTTAGAAAAGAAACTAAAATTAAAATAAAATTCAAGTAAGTGAGGACCAAATTCAAAAAAACGAAAATAATTAAAAATATCAAAATACACCATTTGATGCTCAAAATGCTTGAGCTGACGAGTTGACTCGTGACCTAGGGGACCTAGAGCGTAGGCCATCCTGGGTCTTAAAAGTAATTAGAACAAAGCACGAAAAATATGCGATGCTTATATTTAATTCAAAAGCAAAAACCTTTATAAAAAAATTAAATGGAACAAAACTTGAAAAAAAAAAGGCTCTAGGTAAAAATTTTAAAAAAAAATGAATGGAAAATCTCATAGGAATTTTAAAAAAAGTAAGAAAATGTGTTAGGATTGAACCAAAAAATTGAGCAAACAAAGGGAAAAAAAACCTGGTAAATTTAGGTGAACCTTCTAAGTCCAGGTCAATCTCTTAAAATCACAAACCATAAAATTCCAAAGCTAAGCTCAACTAAAAGGCTTCATATAAAACAAATTCAATGTTGAAATATGAGATAAATTAATTTAATTAAAACAATTCTTGTTAAAAGAGTGAGATTTAACAAAGAGCACAAAAACCCAAGGCAATACCAAGCCAATTTAATATTGAAAATGAAATAAATTAATTAAATATAATTAAAAAAATTCTTTTGAAAAGAGGTGGATCCATCAAAGATATATATATAAAAAAAAAAAAAACCTTGAGGCAACCCGTGTTACTTTCAAAAGGTCAGAAAAGTCCACTCAAAAGTGGAAAACAAATACTGGGTGATCAAACAAAAAAATTCAAGCCAGCTCAACTTAACTTTAATACTACAACCTGAGACATGAGATAGAAATAACTTCATAGAAAAAAAATTAGAACAAATCACGAAGTTTGAGGCTTAATAAGTCAATGTCAAATGATGAAAATGAAAAAAAAATCAGTTTTAAAAAAAAATTAAAAAATATCAAACTTAAATTGGGTTAATAATAGAAATTGATGGACTGGGTAATGATTGTAGAACACAAACATGAAAAAATAACAAAGCAAAATTCTCAAACTTAAAAAAATTTAAATAAATAAAAATAATGAGAACTAAATCATGCACAAAAAATAATTGAAAGAAAATAAATGAAGAAAATGATTTAAAAAAAGAGCAATAAAACAACGAGAATCAAAATTGAAAAAAACATTAAATTAAATTATAAAGGATGAAATAAAAAAAAAACAATTAATACAAATGATAAAGAAATAGTAATCAAAAGAATGAGGACCAAATTAAAATAAAATTTCTATGAAATAAAATGCATATGGATGAAATTGAAACAAAAAATTCAAACAGCATTAAAATCAAAACAAATAGAAATCAAAAGAATGAAGACCAACTTTAAAACAAACACAAACCGAAGGATATATTTGAATTTTTAAAGGCCCAACATAAAAACTAATTCATAGAAGAGAGAGAAAAAGAAGGGGAGGAAAAAAAAAACTCATCGCTACCGAACCGCCACTAACCAGGCCAAACACGTCACACCAATAACAACATCATCACTTGACATGGCGGTCAGTATATTTTGGCCACTGTACTACATCCCACGCACCACCTATTTGGCGGGGGAATGATAATGTTTTAATTTATTAATATTTTAATAATTAGAATTACTAAAAAAATGTCCTTCATTGCCATGTTTAGATTTTTTAAAAGTCAAAGGCTAGACATGTCATTTTACTATAAAAAAAATATACAAAGACAAGAAAAACCCTCTTTGTAAGGCCAAAAGTTTTTAGCTTTTTGACATGATCAAAAAATTAATGTCTTATCTCAAGTGCAGGAGTGTCGAAGTAATAAATAACCCGGCAAAAACAGGGTTAGATCATAGGGAGGTGAACTATATAAATTACAAATAATATATATATTTAATAAAACAAAGAGTTTATGAAAATTTTATGGGATATCAATGTAAGGATTAAATAATGATAAAACAATTGTCAAGGTTAGAGTATTCACTAATGGTATTAGAAATAAGTATAATATAACCTCTTTTTATTAATCAACTGAAAACCACACACAAAGGAGGTTCTAATCGGATGATTTATCCTTAATAATTCATTATAAATTGTTAACATAATCATATTAATTATCTTAATTAAGTAACACCAAACTTTTAAATATTGTTAGGAATTCATAATGCTAACTTATGTTAACAACAAATCAAATTTCTTTCATAGCACAAGTGTAGGTTATACCATATGGTTGGCTATGAAAGTGCCAAGCATTTACTATACCAAGTGTTATACAACACAAATCTAGATAACCATTTAACAAGCAAGGTATTAAGAATTAGTAAGATAAAAATATAAGACATGTTAATAACAAATTTTCTTAGATATAAACATTAAAATCCATGTTGAGTTTATATTATACTTATTCTAACACCATTAGTGAAACCTTTTCACCTTGACATAATAAACTTAGCTAAACATAATGAAGAAGATAAACATAAATAAACAACATAAGAACATAAGTATAGTAAAGGAAACGAAAAGCATAAACAAAAGATTAAGGAAAATATAACATGAAATAAAACATAAACATTACAAAAATATAAAGAAAGAAATAAAGAGCATGATCTTGATTTGAAAACCAAGATGCCTAGATGCATGGCAAATGCATCCTTTTATAGGCCAAATTTTGAAACTATTGATTTGAGGACTAATTGTTAAGTGGGTGGCCACATCTTGACTTGGTGACAATCATTTTCTTGTCTGAACAAAACGACATTGCTAATATCAGAATTTGAACATATTTTCATCATGAAAGTTCTAGGAAATTATCTCATCTTTCCAAAAAAAAAAAAAAAAGAATCGATGCATTTGGACTTCTAGAACTCAAGGTATGGGCTGAATACTGAACAATGTCTGGGTTGCAGGACAAATTTGGTATTTCTCTGTTGTTGCTATAATTTGAACTTGAAAATGACCTTTTTGAATCTTAGACTCTGCATGAAAGTTTTAGGCCTATGTCTTAGCTTTCCATCCATATATAACAAACCTAAATCAAAGTTCTACAGCTCCAGTTATGATCCAATAATCAAATGGTGTTCCAATTTGGACTAAACATAATCAAAATTTCCATTTGGAAAGGCATTGGAAATATCCAGTTAACGCAATAGCCACCCAATAAAAATAGTTAAGCCAAGAACTGTCTTAATAGTAGTAGCCTTCATACTAGATGAAAATGAAGTAATATAATTAATCCTTTCATGTTGTCTATGCTTCGTGTCACCTTTGAAAAATATCATCAAGATTGTATTTAATTTTGAATACCTATTTATTTCTAAGGACATTAACTTTCTTTGGTAGAGGTGTCAACTTTTGTGTCTCATGCTTGATAAGAGCAATAATCTCCTTACTTATATATTGCAGCACACCATTCTAGATGTTTAACTACCAGTGTATAACATGTAGTTTCAACTAAAGTAGCATGCTTAATTGATGCAATGTGAGCATGCTCCTTTATAGTGCTAGGTCTTAAACTCATTTAATGCATTTTGTCAGGGATAAAAGCTTAAGCTGGAGTGGTAGAAGTAACAAGTACATTATTGATTGAATTAGTAGATATTGAATGAACCAGACATTTATAAAGGAGAGTTAGTCACACAATTGGCAATAGATAAATATAGAGATGATGATTGTGTATCTTCTCATCAAATCTTACATGTTTACAACTATATAAGTGATACATAACTGAAATAAAACATAAATAGCCTTTATGGTTATTTGAATAACCAAAATATAAAAAGGATCTGCTTCTAAAAAAAACTTGTATGATTAACAATTTCTTAATAGAGTTGTTTGATATAGGTTCTTTTGTAATTAAAAAGACTTTGTAATTTAAGATTTGAGTTTTTAGTTAATTGGATTTGAACTCTAGATTTAGTCGTAGATCCACTCATGTAATTCTAAATTTTTATTACAGAGTTACACGAGTATTAATATGATTAAATTCACTTCATACAAACAATAGTTCAACTGAATAAGTAACTAGATAATTAAAACAACTTGAATGTAAAGTAAACTCAGTAACTTAGAAAATGAATACTTGCATCCATAGCATGATTCATACTCTGATTACATCTATGAATTGAAACTCCTGAATAATGGAACATCTTTTTGGTATTTTTGGTTTATGGAATTAAAACTGCAAGCTTACTGATTATAAAGGAAATTACAAGTCTATTTGACTATCACCTACAAAATTATCGCCTACAAAGTTATTGCCTATAGAATTACCACATACAAGCTATCATCTACTGATTATCAGCCTATAATTATATGTTTTCTTCATAAACAGATTTTAAAGATCCTGTGAACTTGATTGAACTGCAATGCAATTGTTGTTTTGTTGAGTTGTTGTTGATTGTTATTCTTCTTGGTTGTCTTGCCTCCTTCTTTAAATAGGAAAGTTCAAGATAACTTCTACTAACCACTCCCACATCTTATTCAAGATAACTTTTGGTAACTATCCATTCATTTTATTTAAGGTAATCACCCATATATATCTTGTTTTAAGGATCTTGTACCACGTAGACTTTTTATACCTTTTATTCACCATCCACATCAAGTGATAAAGTCTGGTCTGCAATCAAGTATGGCATGTTCTTTCTAGTCCAGACTTTATAACTCTTTGGTTTATTTTAGTTTATAACACTAATTTCCCCCTCAAACAACACATTAATGATTGATTTGTTTCTCAAATTATGAGTTAATGGGAAAATGAAGAGGCTTTAATATCTTTATATATATTTATATCAATTATTTTTTTTAGGATAATTTGAATTTTCTAATTTCAATCTTATTTCTCTTCATTTAAAACATTTTAATTTTTATTCTCTTACATCTTTAGATAATTCTATTCTTAAATCACACTCAATTTCTTTTATCTTTGATCCTTCACTTGAATCCAATGTTTCTTTTTTTAACTTTGGATCTTCCTTTCCAGAGTCTAGGTTGTATAGTAAGTTAATAACCTCTAAATAGTAGTTTGTACTACTACCTCTTTGAAGTTCTAATTTTTTAATTGTCTATTCATTGGGAGAGACTTTCCTCTTCCTTCTAAGCTCTTTGGTTAACAAAGTCTTGTTAGGGTATCATAAATCTCATCCTTAATTTCTTTAAAGAGAAAACACATCTCTTTAAGTATTTGGTTGCTTCTTTCACCTTTCGTTTAAAGAGCGTATATCTTTTTTCTAAACTTATAAACTTGTGTTCCTCTTTTTTATTTTCTCTTGCTACCCTTAGAAGGATTGATTCTCTATTTCCTTCTTCAACAAAGACATCAGTTTCTAATTGGAAATGGTAAAGATACCAATTTCTTAAAGGATGTGTGGATTGGAAGTTCTTGCTTAATTGATGAATTTCCTATATTGTTTCTAATTTTTAATGATAAATGTTCTTGAATGGTAAATAGGGGTATTTGGGATGGCTTTACTTAGATTTAGAACTTTAGATGGAGAATGGAACTCCGAGGAAAAGAAACAAGTTCATTAAATACCATATTTAGTTTGTTTTCAAAAGTGGTTTTAGCTAATGTTGTTCGGGAGTAAGTTAATAACCTCTAAATAGTAGTTTGTACTACTACCTCTTTGAAGTTCCAATTTTTTAATTGTCTATTCATTGGGAGAGACTTTCCTCTTCCTTCTAAGCTCTTTGGTTAACAAAGTCTTGTTAGGGTATCACAAATCTCATTCTTAATTTATTTAAAGAGAAAACACATCTCTTTAAGTATTTTGGTTGCTTCTTTCACCTTTCTTTTAAAGAGTATATATCTTTTTTCTAAACTCATAAACTTGTGTTCCTCTTTTTTATTTTCTCTTGCTACCTTTAGAAGGATTGATTCTCTATTTCCTTCTTCAACAAAGACATCAGTTTCTAATTGGAAATGGTAAAGATACCAATTTCTTAAAGGATGTGTGGATTGGAAGTTCTTGCTTAATTGATGAATTTCCTATATTGTTTCTAATTTTTAATGATAAATGTTCTTGAATGGTAAATAGGGGTATTTGGGATGGCTTTACTTAGATTTAGAACTTTAGATGGAGAATGGAACTCCGAGGAAAAGAAACAAGTTCATTAAATACCATATTTAGTTTGTTTTCAAAAGTGGTTTTAGCTAATGTTGTTCGGGAGTAAGTTAATAACCTCTAATAGTAGTACTACCTCTTTGAAGTTTTTAATTGTCTATTCATTGGGAGAGACTTTCCTCTTCCTTATAAGCTCTTTGGTTAACAAAGTCTTGTTAGGGTATCACAAATCTCATTCTTAATTTATTTAAAGAGAAAACACATCTCTTTAAGTATTTTGGTTGCTTCTTTCACCTTTCTTTTAAAGAGTGTATATCTTTTTTCTAAACTTATAAACTTGTGTTCGTCTTTTTTATTTTCTGTTGCTACCCTTAGAAGGATTGATTCTCTATTTCCTTCTTCAACAAAGACATCAGTTTCTAATTGGAAATGGTAAAGATACCAATTTCTTAAAGGATGTGTGGATTGGAAGTTCTTGCTTAATTGATGAATTTCCTATATTGTTTCTAATTTTTAATGATAAATGTTCTTGAATGGTAAATAGGGGTATTTGGGATGGCTTTACTTAGATTTAGAACTTTAGATGGAGAATGGAACTCCGAGGAAAAGAAACAAGTTCATTAAATACCATATTTAGTTTGTTTTCAAAAGTGGTTTTAGCTAATATTGTTCGGGATAATTTAGTTTGGAATTCAAACTCTAATGGTGAATATTTAGTGAAGTCTATATGTATACCGTTGTCAGCCCCTAATTATAATAACTCATGTGTCTATTTGTGTGGTTTTTGGAAAGGTCTAGTTCCACTAAAAGTTGAAATTGTTTGTTGGATGGCTATAATTAACAAAATCAGTACTAAAGGTGTACTAAATAGAAAGGGTATTATTGAAAGGAGTACAACTATATACCTAATTTTCTTAGTGACTAAGGAATTTATTCATCATCTCCTAATTCATTGTCAAAAAAAATGGTGATGGTCTAAATTTGTAGGATAATGAGGCCTTTTTTGATATTGTTCTGGTAGCCTATCAGATTTGTTCCAACAATGGGAATTTCTGGTAAAAATATCATGGTCAGTATGGCTAATGCACAATGATCTCCTATTCAATAAAACATAATCATGATTTTGATGGTATCTTCTCTTTAATCCTATCCAGGCTAAATATGTGGATTAAAGCATTATTCGCTAACTTTCTTTATTGTACAACTGATTTATTATTATCTATTGATGGCTTGATTAAATGGACAAAATGTAAGAAACCTTGACCAATATAGATAGATCCTCCATTGAAAAACTTGGTCCAGTTGGTATAAAAAGGATTCTACATGGTCACAAATGGATGGCGATGAGGATTTGTTTTTTTCTATTTCATTCGATATCAAATACTCCAATGAAGCTGAGTTGATAACAAATGTAAAGGCATTAGAGTTATCATCATTGAGAGGTGATTTTTCTAAAAAGAATATGATTCTCTTAATGTTATAAATTGGATTCGCAAACTATCTTCTAAATTTTGGTATTACCATGAGTTGTTTATCTTTGCTACTTGTTTCTCTTCTCACTTGGGTGTTGTGATTTTCTCTCATGTTTTGAGTGAGGCAATTTTATTGCATGGATGTGATTTATAGAGCATTTATGGATTGTTTCCTTCGACAAATCTATTTGGGGTCTAAATAAATTCACTAAGGATTTTTCGTTGTAGTCTTAATAATTTTTCCTTCTAATTTAATACTTTTCATTTGTGGATTTCCTTATTTAATCATGGTCCACCAATTTTAGATCTAGGATTTATAATTTAGTTGTACGAATAACTAAAATTCATGGCTCTGATAACATAGTTGATGTAGGACATGTAAGATTTAAAGAGAAGTAAAGAAGGGAAAGAAAGAAAAAAGAGAGAGAAGAAGTTAGAAAGAAGAAGTGTGAGCTAAAGAAGATGAAAAAAGGGAGGAAGATAATTCTGCAACTTAGTGACTTTTATTAATTCATAAAAAATGTCGATAATGTGAAACAATACATATAAATAGTGAAACTCTAATTAAAACCAACAATTAGGCTAATAACCCATAAAATTGCCCAACTAAACAACATAAATTAAGTATAATTAATAAATCCAAATAAAAATTCAATAGCATGAGCTTGAACATGCTCAATCCCCCAACCAAAGAGTGATGAGTTGAACTATTCTCCATTGTCTTTGTTCGTATTAGAGGTGTTCAAAGTCCGGTTTGGAACAAAAAATCCACCCGAACCAAGAGTTTGTATTCCTTGATAATATGACTCGGGCTAAATTAAAAATCGATTTGAACCAAACCGGTTTGGTTTGAGTTGGATCAGTTTTTTTACATTAAAAACCCAAAAAAAACAATGTCAATTTTCTCATAATCTAGTCCAGTGGGAAAGTGATAGAAATTTGAGATTCTCTCAAAAGAGACAGACATACAACTCTAAGCATGTCTCACAGCCCCTCAATATAGGAGATCTCTTAGTGTTTAGTTAAAAAAAAAATACAATTCATCACTTTAAGAGCTTATGAACTATAAACACAACAAACTTTTAGAGTAATCATACACATATAACATTTAAGATTATCAAACATATGTCTTGTTAATCATAAAATAAAAGAATAACAAATGATGGTCCATCTTTAACAATGAGAATTTTAAGAAAAGGAACAGGTTTGATCAAAGCATGTAGCATTTAAAAAGTAGTTTTTGCATAAGTTTATAATTCCACTTAGCTAGTATGTTTTTTGTCTTATAATTACCTTGAGGAGAGAGAAAAGGCAAGAGGAGGTAGGTAGACAGGTAGATAAGTACAACTAGACTACTTTTAGAACATAAAAGGAAAATTTAGTGGTAGGTTAACAAAAAAAAATGATAAAAAAGGATAGAGGGAGCAACTCAGAAGGGATAAAATGATTATGATTTAGGATTAAGTTTTGTTTTTTTATACCTTGTTTATTTTTTTAAGTTATATTCAAATTTGATTGAACCAATCCAGTACAAATCAATAAGTTTCAACTTTTTGAAACCAAAATCAAACCTAACCAAATAATTTTGTTTATTTTTAATTGATTTTTTCGGGTTTTTTATTGATTTAGTTGTTTCAATTAATTTTTTCTTGGTTTTTTTATTTAATCAGTTTTTTAAAATAGCCTTCATTCACATGCATGTATATTCATTGGTTTGAGTTTTAACAATGATGGTCCATTCATTTTTAACAATGAGAATTTTAAGAAAAGTAAAATGTTTGATCAAAGCATCTAGCATTTAAAAAATAGTTTTTACAAAAGTTCAGAATTTCATGTTTTTTTCTTATAATTACCTAGAGAAAATGAGAGAGAAAAAACAAGAAAAAGTAGGTTGGTAGGTAGGGAGGTAGGTAAATCAGTTTTTTTAAACACCCTTAATTCATATGCATGCATATTCATTGGTACGAGTTTGGTGTGCACACAAGTCTTCCACTAATACGGTGAAACCAGACCACCCACATATTATTGATTAAAGCCTATGTGGCAGTTTTTGGACATTTGGGCTTGCCCAAGATGGACTATTCAGAAATTGAAATCAAGTGCCCGTAGGATATTGAAGCCACAATAAATAATGGAAAGGCAATTGAGACAACAGGAAAAAAAAAAAAAAAAAAAAAGTTCTCCAGGACTACGCTTCATATGAACAAATGTTATCAAATCCCATGTACTCATGGCGTTCAATCCTTTGAATCATGTTTACTATCCCGACTCCACCTGTTTGGAGAGGAAAACAAACCATTATTGATGGGAAAAAAAAGGGGGAAAACACCAAGGAAATCCATTGCTGTTATCGATCAATGAAACTGTTCTGTAACAACACATACCGAGTGATATTGCGCTCACAAAAATGGTGAAGGAAAGGATGAAGATGATGAGCGATGCTCTCCCTAATAAATTGATCAGCTTTCGCACCACAAACTGCCCCACGAAGGCAGCAACAGTCGCCACAGCAACGAAGTATAGAGCTGTGTTGGGAATCAAAGATGGCAAGATTCTATAAGAAACTGGTTTCCAACGCTAATTTATACAGCCTTCTAGTTTTGGTGCTCGCTCAAGTGTTCGTTGATCAGTAAATAACTTACCATAAGGGACTGGAAAACGTTTCAGAAGGTAATACTCTACAACTGACATGGACGCAGAAAATGTCATAGCAAAGGTCGCTGTGGCACTTGATACCTGTATCAAAAATATGATTAAACTATTCTTTCTTTTCCAGAGAAGATCATTTGTTTCCTTCCTTCCTTTATTCAAGTGGTATTTTAAAGGCCACGCAGAGGATAATTAAACTCTAAAAAAACGCATGGAATGCACCTGAGGTGGGATTCCCAGTTCCAGAAAAAGAGGTCCCAAGATGAATCCTCCACCTAGACCAAGTAAGCCACCAACTATACCAGCCAATACACCACAGGCACAATATAGGACCAGCTGGTGTGCTCGCCAATTTGTGCCAGTCTCTCCCTTGGATGCAATCTTCCTTCGTCCTTTATACAAGCTTACTGCCTCATATGAAGACACACCAACAGCCACAGGGATCTGAAAAGTAAAAAATCCAAATGAAGACCCAAAAAACACAAGTCCATAATATGTTCGTTAATTTTTCCTGGCTCAGCTTTGTCCCAAGTCACAGCTACGAATTTGCCATATACACCAGGAAAAAAGATGAAGTTCAGAATGATCATAGTCATGGTACCTGTAATAGATTCAGTGCCCAATATGCCATCGAACAAGTTGTTGTATAGTTCTGTTGCCATCAAAGCAAAAGGTTTCATCACCACTCAAGCTCATTAATGATGGCAATTTAATGAAAATGAACAGAGAGAAAGCAAGAACCTTGGCAATCTCCAATGCAAGGATTGCACACCAGACAGCAAAGAGCAGTCCAAGTTCCTTCCAGTACACGTTCTCAAGAACAGAGACCTGTCAAGGTCACTTAAGTCAGTCCCAAAACCAGTAACTCATGAAATGTAAACATATTGGTATTCCTATCCTACCTGTTCTTTTTTAGGCCCCTCGTTTTCTGCTTCTCCTCCACCGCTTGGACCTCCAGGAAGAGGTTTGTATTCCACTTCTTCATTGTCATCATCTGGTTAAAAAGCATTAAACTTGAGTAAATATGTCTCGATATCTAAGTCAATAAAATTTACCGTCTAGATTACCATTTGATTCCAAACGCCTAGCAGCCTCCTGAAAAATCAGAAATAAGCGAGATAAATTATGCTGAAATCATTAAGCATCTGCATATAATTATTGGATGTAAAGAAAGAAAGAAGGATGTTAGCACACCTGTTTTAATATAGTTTCTTTCTTCCATGTTTCCACACCTTTTAAGAAAGCCTTAGTTGATGTGCCTGCATAAGACCACAACTAATCAAGAAAGTTATCAAAGAAACGAGGTGAAATTCACTTGAAAGAATGGATGCATACCAATGAAGAGAATGATTAGCAAAACCGTGATCATCCAGTCAGCAAAAATCACATTGAAAGCCACCCCAATGCTGATTCCTAACACCAACATTGGTTGAAATAAGAGCGCCAAGTCGTAGTCAATAATGGGCAAATCCAACGTAGGATGCCTAAGCTTTAAATTGTAGTATACTGTTGAAGCTGCTGCACCTGTAATCATACCTGGACAAACAAATCAAAGCTTAAAAAAACTGCCTTGTGGCGTCTCAACTACCATAAAAGTCATCTAAAAACAGAAGTTTTATACAAATTTAGGACAACAATGCTTTCACTTGTCAAAATTTTGAATCTCAAGTCAGAGGCCTTTGGGGAAATGAACTTCATTTGACCTCATAATTAAGCATCTTCCATCAAGAGAAAATTAATACAAGTGGAAGTGTCCATAAAGAATAACAGATTTCTCTTACATTTTGATATAGCAGTCGATGATTTTGCATCAAACCCAATAATCAAGGTAAGCATGGGAACAAAAATGCCGCCGCCACCAACACCTCCTACGCTCCCAAATGCTGCTCCAAAAAATCCAATTATGGCTCCCACTACAATTCTCCAGCCAAATTTCATGTCCTGTGAATCCATTGTCACAAACCATACTCATAAGTCGTGTCAGATAGATGCCACGGTTTCTGGAACAACAAACAGAAAGAGGCCAAGAAACAAGAGGACCTCAACAAATGTAATATAGTCAACTCAGTTTTCTTGTGATCCAATATCTTTCGTCACTTCTGATTTCCCAGAAGGAGGAAAATAAGCTCAGCAGAGAAAACTGGTAGCATGGGGCCAGGGTTAAAACCTGAGACTCTTTTCCTAACTAGATTTTCTAAGCAGCAGTACAGAAAAAAACCAATGAAGAGCCAACATGAGAATCCCAAAAACACGTAGGAAGTAAAATATAGAAGTGGACTTACCGGCCAGACATGTGTATATCCATATAAATCTTTTTGCCACAAGAAATTTAATACTCTCATCAAAAGACCAGGCTCAACCTGTGGGCTGATCCCGTGAACACTTGAAACTTGTTTTCTCAGTCTTGCTTCAGCTAGGGCAACCATTGAAGCTATACCAAGAGAAACAATCAAAGTTGCTCCTCCCATCATTCTCAAACTCAAACCCCACCATCTTGATCCCATCACAGCCATGAGAAATACTCCCTTTCTTTCTTGCAGAATCAACTGTATGATGTTTGAGCTCAGACCAGAAATGGAAACAGAGAGACAAGACTAGTAATAGAAAAACTCGGGGCCGAGCAAAACCCAAGCGCTTAATTATCTGGTGAAGCTGGTCTTCATTTTGGGTGGCTACAATCAATGTAAATGCAAAAGGACAGAAACAGAAACTGACAGCCAGATTCCTCGAGGTCCATGACTGATCACGAGTTTTAAACAGAGAGAGTAAAAAACTAAAAAGAACCAACACCCACTTATCACTTATCACATTCTAGGAGATTAAACTCAAAAGAATCCACTTATCACAAAAAACAACCTAGTTTTTCACAAATATTGTGTCTGGCTATCGAGTCACTGCTTTTCTGTTTTCTTGTTTCGGTTTGTCTTCATCGAGTGGTCTCGAATCCGTCTGTCTTTACTTTCTATATTTTACAGTTCCTTCAAAATCTAATTTGTAGTGATAATAAATAAACTCAATCGAATCTCATCAATATAAAAGGATTTGAGCATGCCGCTCAATTGAGTTCACTTAGACAAATTCAATTGTTTTTTCTTTTTCTATTAATATTTTTTTTAACCCTATAAACAAAGGCTTTTAAATTACTGTTGGCAGGGAGCGACTTCTAGAAGGGAGATTATTTTCCGTCCTTGTTTTACACGTTTTTCACTCAGAACCGTTTATTTGCTTGCAAGTAATTTCTTTTTAAAAAATGAATTTTAAAAAAATGAATTCCAAAAAAATATTTTTTAATATTTGATAGTATAATGAAAAATAAGTTGGAAAACACTTTCTAGTATTTGGTTATGTCATGAAAAATAAGCTAGAAAATAACTTATTAATATTTTATTTTTCTCAAGTTTATTAAAATAATGAGAAACAAATCTTACAAATTAAAAAGTTGAATGAGAATGAAATTAAAAAATATATATAATTTCATAAATTATCTCAAATAAAATAAATAATAATCAAAATAATAGAGATCAAATCTAAAAAATTAAAAAAAAATGAAAGATGAAGAAATTAAAATAATAATAATCAACATTTCATAAATTATTTCAAATAAAATAAGTAACAATCAAAAGAATGAGGACCAAATTTGATAGATAAAAAAATTATAAGAAAAAAGCAAATAGCAATTATAAAAATAAGGACCAAAGTTAATATAAAAATAAAATTTGAAGAGATGAAATTGAAAAATAAATATTCAAAACAAAATATATATAACAATCAAAAGTTTGATGATCAAATTTGATATAATCAGCAAATAATGACATTTCTAAATTTTTCACAACTTCCGGAAAGTGTTTCCCCCTAAATTTTTCAGGAAAACACTTTCCTGAAAACCAAGCCAAATTTTCCTTATACTGGAAAGTGTTTTTCATTGATTAACTTTCCTAATGACAAACAAACACAAGAAAGTTTGGAAAGTGATTTTCCGGAAACCACTTTCCGGAAAGCAAACACAGTTAAAGGGAAAACACTTTCCTGAAAACCAAACCAAATTTTTCTTTGACTAAAATTGACTGGAAAGTGTTTTTCGTTGACCGGAAAATGTTTTTCGTTGACTAGAAAGTGTTTTTTGTTGACCGGAAAGTGTTTTCCGTTGAACAACTTTTCTAATGACAAACAAACACAGGAAAGTTTGGAAAATGATTTCCCGAAAACTACTTTCCGGGAAACAAACATGGCCTTAATGTTTGGTTATTATCTTCAATTGAAAAAACAAAAATAATAAAGACAAGAGATGAGACAAAAGATAATTAAATTATGTTTTACTCTGTTATTAAATAATTTCTTCAAATATAACTAATAATAAAATAAATAATTAAACCAATTATATATAAAATAAAATATCTGCACCAATCTAAAGTTAAAATCTCACATAATTATACTTGCAAGATAATATTTATATCACAAATTTTTATTTTTATTTTTGTTATCATTCAATGCTCCCATCTTCATCATTAAATTCAATTTCTTTGATAACATAACCGATCTCCATTTGTATTAATTTTTCAAAAATAATATTTATTTTTATAACTAAAGAGACCAAGTTAATCTAATCATTTAAGAGTTAATGGGAGGCCCTCATGTATCACATGGAGATAATAAATAGCTTTATTCCTATCAATGGATAGTTTTTTAGTGAACAGATAATTCCTGAATGGGATTCTCCAATCCTCAACGGTGTATACTTAGACAGTTATTAGCCTTGTAATGCTTGGTTTTTCCAAGGTTTCAACTCATATTTTCAAAGAGAGTTCAACTGAATTGGAGCTTGTCAATTTAGGATATGGACAATTGAAATTGCTCTTCCTTTTTCTCTCCTAAAAAGGTGTCACAAGTTCACAAAGTATTATGTTAAAGTAGGGTTTTTGGTTTTAAATATCCATTGGCTTTGTCTCACTATCAGCTATGAGCCACTATATACTCGGAGAGGGAAAGCCTTTAAGGTTTCAGTCATGCCCAACACTACCAGGAGAGCTTCATAACTGATACATTATTTATGGCTAAAAATTCAAATCGAATTCCATACTAAAAAAAAAACATATCCATTAGGGCTTATAAATACCTCCCCAGCATCACTTCTCTTATAATTGGAAGACCCGTCAATATATAATTCCTAAGGTGGGATCAATTGCATAGACTATGGGGGGATGATGGTTTATCCTAAGGGGATCGAGTGTTCAACTATTAGAATATGCTTGTCTTAGAGATCATTCTTAAAAAAACATTATGTTTTGAAGTCTGCTAAGGTTTGTCTTTTAATAGCTTGTCTTGGCTGATATAAAACCCCATATTCTTCTAACTTAATTGCCCACCTCACTATCCATTTAGAAATGTCTAGCTTGTGGAGAATTTATCGTACAGGCTAGTCTCTTAATACTATAACTCAGTAAGCTTGGAAGTATAATTTTAGTTTTCTAAAGGCGTTCATTAGAGCTAGGTCTATTTTTTCTAGTTTGAGGTATCTTGTTTCTGCATCATGGAGAGTTCGACTGAAATAGTAGACCAAGTGATGTATGCCCTTTTTTCCCCTTATTAATAGTGCATTAATGGTTTATTCAAAAACCCCATGATAGAGGAACATGCTCTCATTTTCTCGTGGTTGTGACAAGATCTTAGGAGATGAGAGATAAAATTTTAGTTCTTTAAAAGCTTTTTGGCATTTTGGTATCCATTCAGAGTTTATAAGATCTTAAAGAATGGTAGGTTGTGTTTCTCTGCTCTAAATATAAATTTGTTGGGGGTGACCAATCTTATATTGAAGGGTTGGACATCCTTAACCTTTTGAAGAAGAATCATATTCAATATTGAATCTTTTTAGAATTGGGTCTTATTCCCTTGCTACTTACTAAGAAACCAAAAAAATTCCTCCTTTGATGGCGAACACATAATTAGAATTAGCTTCATCTAATGTTTGCCCCAAAAAAAAAAAGCCCTTTTATAGGTTCTTTAAATATTGTTTAAAAGTCATGCTTTTCACTAGCATTTCATCCATATAAGCTTTTATGTTCCTTCTAATTTGGTGTTTGAACACTTTGTTTATATCCATAAGTAAGTAGTCTTTATGTTTTTCAAGCCAAAGGGTATTGTTCTATAGCAAAAAGTTCATTCTTCTATAATGAAAACTCTTCTCCTTATCTTCTGAATACATGGAGATTTGACTGTACCCTGAATTAGAATCCAAAGATCTTAAGAACTCGAAGCTAGTTGTGCAGTCCATCAATTTATCAATCTTTAAGAGTGGAAAACTATCATTTGGACACAAACCTTATTCAGGACGGTGAAGTCCACACATATCCTTCACTTTCTAGTATTCTTCTTCATGATGACCATATTATCCAACCAAGTTAGATACATGACCTTATGAATGAACTTAGCAATTAATAGTTTATCCATATCTACAGTTATTGCCTATTGTCTACCCCTAAAATTTCTTTTTTTTATTTAATAGAAAGGAAAGTTATGTCAGATTGAAGTCTAAGAGTAGCTATCTTTAGGTTGATCCCTTACATATTTGAGTGTTGAAAGCAAAATTAGACTTACAAGTGTGGAGAAAATTTGTCACTAATTTATATTGAGGTGGTTTTAATGTGGAGTCTATATTGGTAACAACCTAAAGATACTTATTTCAATTGATATATATATATATATGTGTGTGGCCTCGATTCTGACCTTCACTCTCTCTTTCAAAAACCCTTTATGGTTCATAACCAAATACCATTTTGCCTTTTAGACATATAGAAGCATAATGTTTTGAGGCCATTGGTTTTCTCTCACGATAGTCACTCCCTTTTGAGTAGAGAATCTTAAGGCCACATACCATGTGCTTATAACTGTATTGATCTTATGCAAGAGATGTCTTTATATTATGGTGTTGTAAGTCAAAGTTATATCTATCACCATAAAAGTTTGTTAAAGAGTAAGCCTTTAAGGTAATTGTCTATTGTGATTAGAATCTTTGAAACACCATTAACTGGCATTCCTGACCCTTTAATCCCAATTAAAGAGGTTTTTATAGGAGTCATCATTGAGGGATTTATCCCCATATAGTACACCACATCTCTAACAGGATATTAGCTGAGCTCTCATCATCTACCAGAACCCTGTGGACTCGATGATTGGCTAGAATTATAAAAATTATTGGTTAATTCTCATAGAGGCAAGTCATCCCCTTTTCATCTTCTAGAGTAAAAGTTATAGACTTGTGTCATGGGTTCTGTTGACGACCCATTATGAGGATCTATTTTCCATACTTTCTATTTCTATTAAAAATATCTCCCCCAGTCGAGGTGCCCTTAGAATCACATTGATCTCAAGTAGGGTTTGAGCAAGTTAACTGACCTTTTTGCTATCATGTTTCATGAGGGTATACCCTTTGAGTCTTTGACAAATTGTTTTAGATAGCCCTTAACTATTAGCCTCTTAATTTTTTTTTCTTTAGTATGAAACAATCTTCTATATCATATCTTTTATCCTTGTGGAACAAGCAAAACTTCTTGAAGGTACATGTGTATAAAGGTGACATTATAGGATGTGGATATTGAATAAAGTTTTTTCCCTTGATGGTTGAAAAGACTTCTATGAAGGTGGCATTCAGAGGAGTCATATGTCTACTCTCAAGGTATTGTATATGCTCCATTACTAGGCTTTTCTACCCTTTCTTAAAATTATTATCTCTGTTAGGAGAGCGATTATGTTTGAAAGGTTTATTATCCCCATTCTTCTAGTAGAAACAATGAGGTATATACCTCAATATGTTGGCTTTCTCTACCTATATATGATTTTCTATGTCTTGTTTTACTTTTAATAGGCTTTTATTTGGTAAAGCATATAAATCCTTCCATAAATAGCATTCTCTTACTCCACTTATTAAAGTCTTTGAGGATATTGGCTCAATAAATTATTCCACCTTGAGCATTTCTTCTTTAAACCTCTTTAAATATACCATAATAGATACCCCTTTTAATTGAGTAACGCTGAAGAGTTCTATGAAGCTCTTCTTAACGAGTATATAAGTGTTAAATCATAACAAGTTGAGCACAAAGGTTATTTAAACCCATGATAGAGCCTGACTTCAAATTGTTATATCAAACTCATGTTAACCCTATAAAGGTTGTAGAGAGCATCTTGCACATAGCATCATCATCTTAGATGACCAGCTCAAGGTTTTTATACATGTTTTGGACATGTTCTGGTAGATCTGTGAGACCATCATAGTTGTCCAAAGTCATCTTTATAGAGATATACTCTTTATGAATGAGAATATGCAAGACTCGTCTGGATAAAGGTGATCCATTTTTTCTTATGAGGATTGTAGACTTCATCTTGGATGCATCTATCAATCATACTTCTCCCTGACTTTAATCGAATAGGCTCTAGAGAGCTGGATGATTCTGGTTACGATGAGATTGATAGTTAACTTCGATTTTGCGGTGGCTAGAGTGACCGTTTATTGAGATAGCTTCAAGTCTACGAGAATGATCTTAGAAGAGACTATGAGATCATCGAGGTGGAAAGCTTTCCAAGTCATTTTGCCAACCTCTTCTTTATAATAATACAATTTTCTCCTAATAGAAGGAACTACTTGTGGTTGAGAGGTTGGGACTGAGAAAGCTACCTCATGTGCTAGGACTTGTTATGGTGGTAAGGCTTGATATTGCCATTGGGATGCTAACACGGTTTGGGTAAAGGTTTGCACCTAATTGATGGATTGTTGAAACTCTAATGGAGCATATGTGTCAACCACTACAAGAAGGTCTGTAACACATCTTATCCCAGGGGTATCTTGATTTTATGTCATTAATAGCGAATAGGGATGTCAAAAAATAGTTCAGAAAGAATTGTTAATAGTTTTTTAATCATTTTTCATAGACAACATCAATTGATAATGTTCCAAATATTCCATATACTCGGGAATGAGGTTTGTTTTAGTTTTTGAATATTGAGTAATTACACGTCCACTTTAATATTTCCTTTTCTATATTTCATGAAATTGATGGTTGGTGATAAAATGCTTAACACCTAAAAAATAATCCTTTTTAGAGGTATGTAGAAACCCTCAGATGATAAACTTAATAACTTTTTAGTAAGAAATTGCAATAAATAAGAGAATGAGCTTTAAATTCTAGGAACAAGAGTATTTGTTCTTAGTTGTGTATGGTAAATGCTCTGAAAATAAAAGTATAAATATTTTAAAGAATAGGAAAAGTGAGTATATTCTTTACCTAAGTGATTCAAAGGATATATATAGCATATGAGCATTATCATGTTGCTTGAATGTAGGAGTGGAACATCATCTTCTCCTAACAGTGTTAATGAGGAATAAATATCTCTTACATAATATTAATATTGATAGGAATATGGTAGACCATCAGAAAACTTTTATGCATGTAGGGATATAGATAGATGATCATTCTTTACTTTTAACATTTTATGTTAAGAAACATAGGAATAGGCAAACAAATTCTCATAACACATCATGAGACCTAAAAAAATTATCAACTATATATGTATTTGGTTTGGGATGATTCCAAACCCAAGGGTAATGTGTCAGACCCACATGTATTTGGCATAAGTACGTAGCTGAACCAAAGATGTTAGGTTTGGTACCTTCCCATACTCATATGTACTTGGGCTCAATGCATAGTGGAATCCAATAGTGTTGGGTCTGGCATTTTGTCAAACTTATATTTACTTGGGTGAATACATAGTTGAATCCAAGAATGCTAGGTCTAGCATCTTACTAGACCTAGATGCATTTAAACTTGGCAAGTAGCTGAACCCAAAAATATTAGACTTGGAAGTAAGCTAGGCTATTATGGTCTGAACTTATTGTTCTACCAAACTTAGATATATTAGATTATGAGTTTTAAAGCAAGCATATCAAAATTACATTGATTCATTTTACACATATGCAAAGCTTGTGAGAAGAAAACCCACGTTATTAAATGATTAAAAAATTCATAGATTCAAAGCCATGTTTGGTCATCTCATAGAATTGTAATTTTTTTGAAGTCCTAGTAGAATAATTCACAAAATTGTATGGTACAAATTAATTCTTTTTTTATGAAGGGTACATATCAGAACATCAATTAGATTTGGAATAGTAATATCTCACTAAATATAAATAATAACATAGAGTAAACTTTAATAAAATATTGTGAAACTCGTGCTCACAATTAGACAGATCAATTAGGTCGGAAATAGTCACTCTTTATCCATATAAGGTGAAGATTAGTCGAATACTCGCGTCAATAACTAGAGAAGTTCTTGGAGTGTGAGATAAATACAGAGGAGCCTAAAGTAAGTAAACATAGTTGGTGGAATTAAATATTCATTGCATTGCACGAAAACAAATAATTGAAAGTGGGCTTAGCGTGCACGTTTGGTGCTCTTTGAGCCTTTCTGTGCCCCCATTTCTTTATTTAAGGTCGCTCGAATGAAAAAGAAAAAAAAAAAAAAAAAAAAAAAACCACGTGCATAAATTTTGATTTTAGGTGGTACTGATATTCCATGGAGGATATTGACAGCCTAACCCAAAGGACACGAGAAAGCGATTTTTCCTTGCATTTCTTCACCTATATTTGTTTTTTTTTTTTTTGGGAGGACAAAATTAGTTTACCATTATAATAAAACGTAAAAGAGTTAGAGTTTTACTGTGCACATATTTATATTTTATTGTGGATTTTCATAGTAATTTTTTTTTTCATGATTGACAAAATCATTTATATTTGTATAAGAACAGAAAAGTCTTTTTCATGGAACCTTTATTAATCATTAAAAAAAATAACTGCATTAAATAATATTTTTATGTTACACAAGATAATTACTTTGTTACTTTTTTATCGCTAAGGATACGTTAGAAGTCAAATTCTTTTTTCTTACGTGAAACTGAAAAGGAGTGCGGCTATATAATTCGAAACCTTTATAACTTAATATTCCCGTAACCATGGAAACATATGAATTATTCGAGATATTTCTTAAACTTCAAATTTAAATCATGATCAAATAAAAATATTATTTAATAGAAGTTATTAATTTATATATAGATGGGCGTGTAAACACAAGCATTTCTGAGTATAGGTGATGATTTAATATTACTATATAAAGATCTAACCTAAATAAATTATGTGATGGATTCGTAGGTATTTTTATAGACCAGTTAAATAGATATAGGTTTAAAAAAATGTTTAGAATGATTAAGATTAGATAACTCTTTAAAATTGTGATAACGAGAGATCTAATTATTTAATTGAGTTTAAATTTCTACATATAATTTTATAAGTAAATTTTTTCTAGAGCAACCACTGCATTTTTTAATGGACCATTAAATCTTTTAGAATCACGTTTTGAGCACCAATGCTTTTAATATAATAGTTTTTATTATTTTTCATTTTTTTTTTGGACTTTGTTTTAATTTAGATTTTTTTGTTTATTTTCTTTGTATTCTTGTATTCCTAACTGTTTTCTATTAGAAGTAGGTTTTTCTGATGTATTTAAAGTTATTGTAAACCTTTTAAAAAATAGTTAAGATATATTTTATTTAAAAAAAAATAAAATTTTAAATTTAAATTTCGTAGTGGCAACCTACTAGCTTATGAAACCTTTTTTTTTCTATATCTTTTTCTTATGATTTTTATATTGTTGTTTTCTTACGTAACTTATGTCTGCATCAGTTATATTATAATATATAACATTAATTGTTGATAATTGTAAATAGAGTTGAATATCTTTTAAACTAAGATCAATGGTTAAGATTTGTAAGCGTAAATGGATAAAGGACAGTTGTTGAGTTAGTTCAGCTCGAGTTAGTTTAGACACAGTTCGGGCCTTTCAAGACTCAGTACGTGACTTCCAGTGCATAATTGAGAAGGACATGAATCAGAAGCCGCTCTCCTTGATTATAATATTTCTTCCATCAAAGCTCATGTATAGTATTTGAAAGATAATATATTTTTTTAAAAAAAAAGCTTATTACATTTAAGTACAAGTGTTAATTATAATTAAATAAAAAAGAATACATATAAGAATAATTAAAAATAATCAACATGAGCTTGATTGAAAAAAATAGAACATACACACTAAAATTATTTTTTTAATATTGAAAGACTAAAATAAGAATATTTGAAATACTACATTCATAAAAAAGTAATAAGTCTTTATATTATATTAAATTAGTTTTTAAATCTCATTACATAATTTTTTATATTATATCATATCGAAATATGTCGATATATTATATTTTGAACTCCCAATTTGATAAATTTTTAAAGAAATGTAGGGGTCGTCGCCTGTTTTGTCATCTCATGGAATTGGGATTGTTTTTATATAGATCCTTACGAAATAAAATTATTGCATTGCAAAAATTCATTCATAATTTATGAAAAATAATTTTTAATTTTCATTGATAGTTAAAATTATTTTCATAAATAATTTATAATAAAAACGAGTTAAGGTAGTAGGATATTTGACAAAACAATGTCTGGAAACAATTTTAAAAAAATAGTTTAAGTTATAATCAATAAATTAAACTAAATTCTATAATAAGTTTTTTTTTATTATTAAAACTCACAGGTTCTTTTTAACAAAACACGATTCTAACTTTCTTTGAATTAAGAGGGGGGGAAAACAACTTAAAATAGTTTTTAAAAATCATAAGAAATGTAAGCTAAGTTTGAGATATTTTTCACTAATTAATAGCACTAAGTAATAGCTAAGAGGGAAAAAAGAATCTCCCTGGCTTTCACAAGAGCAAATTATAGAGTTGTTCTATTTAAAAATGTAGTTGCGATTATTTTTTTAAAGTGTTTTTTACTTAGAAATATATTAAAATAATATTTTTTATTTTTAAAAAATTATTTTTTATATCAGCGCATCAAAATTATCTGAAAAATACCAAATAATTATTAATTTGAAATAAAGAAAAAAATATAAAAAATTATTTAAAAAAAAATACTTTTGAAACAAAAAAAAATAAAACATTAAGAATATGAATAACAATACCGTATAAATTTTTATAAATCTCGGAAAACTCTGTTTAACAATTATGATATCATAAAGAAAAAAACTATTAAAAGCTTTTTACTACGGTAATATCTTATTTTGTAACTATAATTTTACACGCCAGTCAACCTTAATTTAAAAAAAAAAAAAAAGTATAGTTACAGAATAATTTGAATTGCTTAATTAATATTTTTATTTAGTAGCATATTAATGATTTATTGTATGATGTGAAATCAATTAATAGGATAATTGAAAAATATTACTGTATTAAAAAAACACCATTTTTTAAATGATTTTCCATGACATGAATCAGGTCAGAAATACTTATTCTACAAGGAATGATTAAAGGGAGTTAATCTAATTTATTAGAAAAAGATATAGCCATCACCCTCAATCAACTTCAAGATGCGGGTGTTTTGAGGGGAGGTTTTTTAATACGCTGCTTATTTTTATATTTTAAAAGTATTTATAAAAAATAATATTTTAAATTAATATTTTTTGTTATTTTAAAATTATTTTAATGTGCTAATATCAAAAATAATTTTAAAAAAATATATTATTTTAATATATTTTTAAATAAAAAATATTTTAAAAAATAATTATAACCACACTCTTAAATATATTTACACAAATAACACGTAAATAGGAGTCCTCAAATAACTAGATTGAATCTTAGTTGTTAAATATGACTGGGCTTGGCTTGTTAATCCTAAAATATTAAGATTAAGATTCAAGAAATAATAATCTAAGCTGAGTTTATAGCTAAATAAATTAAAATATTGAATTTATAATTAAGTTTTTAATGAATTACTTAACATGATTCAATTCTAACCGGTTAACCGTTAGAAATAAGTTGTAATACCAATTCTGGAAATTAATTACATCAATTTAAAAATTAAAATAAACACACTTTGTTTAACCATGTGAAATAATAAGTTTATTTTATTGTCCTTTCTAATTATTAAGATTAATTAATTAAACAAACAACTAAAAGGCCTTAAGATTTCCCTGTAGCCCTGAAAAATGATTTTTTTTCTCTCTTTTGAGTTTTTTTTTTTTATTTCAGTCACCATACTATTTTTTTTTATTTTAATTCTTGCACGCTGCATTTTTATTTTTTTTAATTTGTCTTGAGAAATTGTCTTGCTTTGCTAGCTATGAGGTTTTCAAGATGTATATAAAAAAAAACATGGTATTTAATTATGCTCAATTAAAAAAATGTGGTTTTATAGCTTAAAAAAACTACAGGGATCAAATTTAATATTTTGTCTACAATAAAGGACTTCTCAATACTGCTCAGCCCGTGCCTTTTTTCCAATAGCCCCCCTCACATGTAGATTGTTCAATAGAATAGTGATTTTTTTGGTTTTTCCAGCTTTCTTTTTTCTTAGTCACCAATTGTTTTTTTTTCTTTTTGGGATTTTGGATTTTGGCATGATAAATTATTTTGATTTATTTACTATGAAATTCTTGAAGGGTTAAAAAATCATCCCAACATTTTGTTATGCTTTATTTTGCAAAAAAAGAAAAATATCAGTTTTGCTGCTTGAAAAATCAGCCCTCCCTTTCTTGCCAGATTTACCTTTGAAATTGATTCATTTTTTATTTTGGTCATTTTGTTTTTTGCAATTTTTATTTTGGTTAAGAACTTTATTTATTTTTATTTTTTTAGTTCTTGATTTAAGAGAAGAGAGAATAGGTCACCGGAAAACAACGAAGAAAAGAGAAAGTTGATAATTAACTAAATTTTAGCAATGAAACAAATTATTTTTTGTATCAACATGCTTCATTTAAGTGTTTTTAGTATTTTAACTTTTCAAGAAAAGTAGACTGAGGTTGAGTGATTTTTTTTATTTGATTTTGTGTTTTAAAACCAATTTAGGAGTGTTTTGAGTTAAAAAAATTAGTTTATTGAGGTTATAAAAGTATTTGTTAAGTGTTTTTAGATAAAAATAGATTAAAAATTAGTTTTTTGAGTTCAAGAAACTTGGCTTGATTTTCTAACCACTTCTTTGATAGCCAAAAACTAGGCTGCTTTTAAAGGCCCTTATATTTTTTTTTTCCTCATAATTTTAATTTAAATTAATCAGAATTAGTTAATTATAAAATATATATTTTTATAATATCAACAAACACTTTTTTTATGCAACTCTTCATGATTTTTATAAAAAAATCTTCTTAAACTTTATTCATTGTCTTTCTTGTGCATAATTATTTTTATTATTATATAATTAAATAGAAATAGATTTCAAAAAGCCCTCCTCCCGTCACTAACACGTGAGGAGTGTATTGTTTTTATATATTCACATCAAAATTATTGAAATTTTGTTTTTTATTAAAACTTGCTTTTAGATTATGACAAGTTATGATTTAAAAAAGTAAATATTTTGATGAGAAAAATGCCAAAGAAAAGTGCATTAATTAGATAAAGGGGTTTAAACTAAAAAAGATGTTTTTTTAAAAAAAATCATCTAGATTATTTTTATATTTATCACATTAAGAATCCATAATAATAATAATAAAAACAAAAAGTATACTAGAATTTTATTTTCAATGGTTGCTTTCTTCAAGAAAAATAATTTTATTATTGTATAATTCAATCTAACTAGGTTCATTACTCATGTGATGGGTTGGATTAAAATAATCATCATCTCAATTATTTTTTTAGTGAGATTGAGTTTTGAACTGAATAATAAGTCAGTTTGAATCCACTAATTAAATCTAACAAGTCACGCTAGATAAACTTTAATATTATATCATTTGAAATTCAGGCCATGGATTATTTATTAATATTGATTGATTATTTATCACCCATGCTTTTACAGTGTAACAGATAGCATGGGAGTGGGTCCATGCATTTGGGGATCACAGCTTGAAGTCTTAATTCCCACTTCTTGTTTTTTCCATGAATTTTATTATGTTTATTTTTGTATTTTAAAAATATTTTTTAAAAAAATTAAATTAAGTTTTTTTAATTTTAAATTAATATTCTCTTTTTGATATTTTCATATATTTTGATGTGCTGATATTAAAAATAATTTTTAAAAAATTAAAAAAACATATTATTTTAATTTACTTTCAAGTAAAAATTATTTTAAAAAATAACTATAATAACTAACAAATGCGGAAGAGCTTCCTGCACGTTATTATTTGTCTTAATTGGATGCCCTTAAAAAAAAAGAAAAAAAAAAGGGTCAATTTCTTGTTCTCAGAGAACTATTTGGCTGTCCATATCAGATATCACACCAGCTGATTCTTGTGTGTAAACTTTAAAGAAAAGGAGAGGTATTGAATTAATTTTTAGATAGGGTTTGTTAGTGTTCGAGGATAAAAGATATAAAATAAAAATGTGTTGGGTTAAAATAATATATATATATAGATATAAATTTATTTTTAAAAAATAAATTTATATCTTTTTTAAAAATAAATTTCTATCAAAAGAAAAAAAAAAGTCAGACGTAATCATTTCTACCTCTTTCATTTTAAAACAATAAAATAAACAGTATCTAAGAAATATTCCGAAACGGTGGGCAAAAGGTCAAGGATTTTCTTTTCCCTTTCCTTTTTTGTCGTCAATTTACGACGTGTAAGCTTTAGCTAAGAGCAAAAAGTCTTTGGATTAATCAATATCCCAATCACACATCTTCTTCCCATTTTTCATACATTAGATAGCGACGGAGAACCAAAATGTTTTTACCAAATACATATAAATTTTTTTAAAAAAAAATAATACAATTTTTTTTAATTTTATATAATTTTTTTATTTAAATTGTTTTATTTATTTATTTAAATTATTTTAATATACTGATATTAAAAATATTTTTTTAAAAAATAAAAAATATTATTTAATATATATTTTTAAAAAAATTATTTAAAAAATAACTCCTACTATAATCTCAAACACCGATTTAATTTAAGATATAGTAGAGGGAAGATGTTCATCCACCAGGTATTAACTAATTATCATTTATGATTTAATTTAAGATATAGTAGAGGGAAGATGTTCATCCACCAGGTATTAACTAATTATCATTTATATTCTCAATTGCATCCCCCATCTAGTGGGATTTACTCAATTAACCCTCTCTTTATATTTTTGTATATTTCAGAATCATAAAAAAGAGGACCAACTTGCTTAAAAGTGACATCGTTTTCGTCATAAATCTTAATATCTGGGATTCATTGATTAATGTTAGCTAGATTACCAAACAGAGAATCACATTATAGTTGGGGAGAATGGCCTTTGTCCTAAGATATAAATCAAGGCACTCATGTCCGTTTATACCCACCCATTACACGTGAAAATTAGTAATAAAATGTGGCATACGACATGTTTAACATATTTTCAGATTGTTTTATTATGTTAGGGGTATTCATGGTTCGGTTCGGTTTAGACCCAAAAAACCAACCGAACCGAATTACAGTATTCTTGTTAAAAATTAACCGGACCGGAAACCGGTTCAAACCGAACTGTTGCAGTCCAGTTAAATCCAGTTTTTTGAGGGAAATCGTGAAAAATCCGGTTTAGAAGTTGGTTTTTTGCCCACCTTAGAGTTTTTTTTTTACCCTAATGACAACATTGAATCTTGACCAAGAGAGCACCACACGCTACAAAGAAATGAAAGCGAGCACCTCTAGGCATGTATGGTTAGTAACTGACAGCCTCAGCAAATGTTCAAAGTTTTTTGCAGCATGTTCAGCATTTGGAAGGACGCTTCCAGATGCCACTCAAGATTGGTCATCGCATTTATTTCTTGACCAAGAACCAATGTGTTTTGGTCCCCATTCCATCATTACAATGAAACCAGATGAAGCACAACAGTAAATGAGCAAATCCCACCACCAAACTCACCGAATCGGTTCCCATTATAAATCCCACTCCGATAAAGGCAGCTTGGTTGATTTATGCAAAATTATTTCACCGACGAAGAAAAACTTGGTTGCCATTTCTCAGGTGGAGTTGAAGGTTCATTCTTCTTGCCATGAAAACAAATGAAGAAGAACTGAAGGGGAAAAGGAAATGGTTAGAAACAAATGAAGGGGGCAAGAGGCAGAAATGATGAAAACTGAAGGGGAAAAGGAAGAAGAACTGGTCTGGTGTGGGTGGCGGCTTCAAAAGTAAATTGTAATGTCCTTTAGGTTTAGGTTTACTGTACTATTTATACTATTTTGTTTCTAACTTTATTTTATGGATGGACCGGTTCGGTTCACCAGTTTTAGTGGCAAAACCAAAACCGAACCGAACCGGAAAGATTTCTGGTTTTAGCAATCGGTTTTTCATCTCCGTTCGGTTTTTCTGGTTAATTTTCCATCGGTTTTTTCGGTTTTTTCGGTTACTCGGTTTTTTTGAACATCCCTATATTATGTTAATACTAAAAATAATTTTTAAAATAAAAATATATTATTTTAATATATTTTTAAATAAAAAAACTATCAGTTCACTATCACACTCTCAAATATTCTTTTCAAAATTTTTTTTTGAGTTTTAATTGGTCCCAATTTATGAAAGATTAAATGAAATTGGTTTGGTGCCAATCTACCTGATAGATATGCATGCCATCTAAACTTATTTCAATATCTCAATATCCAAACGTTGATATATGTGCTTGATTAAATTTGAAAACAGACTGATAATTTGACTAATTATCAAATCTCACATTTTTTTAACGAATTAGAACACTTGAAAATATCCACCACCACCACCACCAATCGATCAATGCTAAAAGTGTATTATATACGGAATAGTATCAAATCTTATGGTTTTGGTTCAAATTACACTGTTTTTGTACCCACTTTCAGTTGATTTTACATGTCATGATGAAAAACATGACATTTTAATTTGTTATTATTTAAAAATATAAAATTTTAAAAAATCATAAAATGAATTGCACATGAAAAAAAAACAAGAAGACAGATAAAACATTTGCTGCATTTATGGTTGACAAACATAGAACACTCGAGTCATCATTGATAATTTTTATTAGTATCGTGAGATTTATCTCATTAAAATCATTTTTATAGTATTAGTGATATTGTAATCAGGGCTTTAGTGTGCCAATAGTTTTTTTCTCTCTCTCTCTCCTCACTTCTCATGTGCAACCCAATTCATAATTATTCTGAAATATCACATTGCTGAATAATGACAAGCTTGAGTATCGCGTTGTCCAGTCACAACATGTAAAAACAGTGTTATTTTGCCTCTTTTTTTTTTTTTCCAAACTATATTATTTTGCCTATATTTAAAAAAACCATGCTAATAAGCAATAATGACCCTTTTAATAAGCAAACAAAATCAAACAATTTCAAAGAAATGCACCTCCACTTGTTTTAAGACCAAGAAAACGTTACTGGTGAACCAAATTAGGTCCTTAAAAGAGAGACTATAGATACATAAAATAGTTAAAAGAAGTAAGTCTACAACATCAAAAAAGAATATCCACCACTAAGATTGGATCCATTTTAGACCTTGAGCAAGAGAAAATACTTATAAAGCTTCGAGTATGGCAACTCTCTGAACCTATCTATATTTAAGCTCAACATATAAATCAAAGCTTCGGTTATTTTAGTTTAGGATTTGTTTTATTTATCAAATTTGCGGTAGATATAAGAGAATAACACAATCGCTATTCATATTAGCTTTTGTATATTGAAGAGCTATTATTATCATTAACAGTTGTTCAATACATACACAATTAATAATAACAATTGTTTAATATAACCACTATTTTAAAACCCCAATTTTTATAAATAGTTAAGTCAAAATATATTATTTACCCAGCACTTTTTTTTATCATGTGTTGTGAGCTTAAATCTTTTACCAGTGGTAAAAGACCCAAATTCTCAGTAGCCCAAAAAATAAAAACCCTATGTGGATGGTATATAATATATATAACTCTTGAACGCGGCTGTGTCCTTCTTTAACCCAGAAAAAAAAGGAGCTCTTCTAGGGTTTCTTTGCATCTGTGCTGCCATGGTAAAACACCCCTAACAAAATCAATCGTCCTCTCCCTCTATCTTCTGTAAGTTTTGATCTACGTACTGTATGTATTAATGCTTACATGGATGCGTGTTTTTGTAACAATGGCAGGGGAAGGGAACAGGGAGTTTTGGTAAGAGGAGGAACAAGACCCACACCCTCTGTGTTAGGTGTGGCCGCCGTAGCTTCCACCTCCAGAAGAGCCGTTGCTCCGCCTGTGCTTTCCCTGCTGCCCGCAAGAGGAAATGTATGTTTTTTATTGCTCACCTAATCGTTTCTTCATATTGGAATCTGTATGTTTCTGGGTGCATGAATGGAAGTAATTTTGCCTTTTCTTTTGCTTTCAAGTTAGTGTTTTTTCTCCCTTGTTTATATCTGTACTGGCAAATGCATAGGTTTATCACTGATTTGTTTTAGTAAGTTTGGGCGCAGGCTATTGATCTGATATTTGCTTTTCTTTCTGTGTTTTTGACTGCTATATGTATCTAGTCTTGCAGTGCTTAGCTGTTTATCTTGAACAACTTTTCTTTTCTGTTCTTTATATTCAAATAGGAAGTCTGTTTATGCTTGAAATATGCTAAGGGAATTGCATCTTTGTAGTGGCATGGTTGTGCAACTCTATTATCTTTCAAGTAGTAGAGTTGTGTATAGTTTGTTTGTATGTGCAATCCATCATGTTGTATGGGTGGTGGTGGTCAAGCAAGTTTCCATTTCTGCCCGCGCGTACAGATTCAAGCTCCTTTACCTGTTTTTTTTTTTTTTATCTGTATCAGCAATTCATTCATGTATGGTTTATGTTTCATGAATCAGTGGTTTATGCATATATATAAATAATTTTGAGCCACTCCCGGTTAACTTTTAAATTTGAAACTTCTGCTTGAACTTGTACAGTTTGATCTGTAAACAAGCCGGTTGATTGTTTGTTCTTTTATTGTGGTTTTAGACAACTGGAGTGAGAAGGCAATCAGGAGGAAGACAACTGGAACTGGAAGGATGAGGTATCTCCGCAATGTTCCTCGCAGGTTCAAGAGTGGTTTCAGAGAAGGTAATGTAGCTTATTTCCTGCTCTTTATCACCGTCATTTCATGAACTGCTTTTCTTTTTAGTTCAATTAATGCTATATTTGGGTTTGCACGATTCCTTTCTGTTATTTCTGACTTTGTTAGCTTGCTCTTGATCAGGCACTCAAGCAGAACCAAGGATGAAGGGCACAGCGGCATCCGCTTAAGCCGTGAGTCATTTTTTAGCGTGTTATCTGGGAACCCTATTGTAGATTTACTTGCAACTTATGCATTGGGGAGTTTTGTTAGAACGTTGTTCAATAGGTGCTATTCACCTTTTTTATGCTATTTAGATAATTTTACATTTCCTAATTATGTGGCTGGTTTGATTCTGAAAAGAGGGTGTTGCGACTGTTATTCGATTTGCTCATGTTTTTGAGGAAGTTTTTGAAAATTTCTGGCTTGGTAACTGCTACTGACTACTGACTGAGACCCCATGGTGCTGTGAAATCAGAAAATCCGTAGCAAGATATAGGTGGCGTATCTTACAATTAGTTTTAAAATTTATTGCAATCTGTTGGTCCAAGCAAATATTTCCCCTCACCAAAGATTGGATGATGTTGAGTAAACTTCATTTCAGTAATGAATTCAAAATATATAAACGCAATGTGATGAATATGTAATGGGATGGGATGGGATGGGATGAGATGATTAATTACTTTTCTTTTATTTGGCTGCAAATCTATTAGTAATGTAATGGAGGAGGTTTTGCATAAGTTTCTTTGTAGTATCTGTAATTTTTTGAAAAAAAATATTCTCCTTTGTATTTTGTTTTTATTTATAAATTAATACATATTTGAATATAATTTTTTTCTGTATTTTATGAGAATCACAGTTTAATTTTCATGTTTGCAATTAAGTCCTTGTCTAATTGTGCTTTAATCATGTAATGGTTCATTACATGAATAATGCTTGTAATGTTACGAGTCATTATTATCCTAATCTTTCATTATATTATAAGATTTTAGAAATTGAACAGCCAAGCACAAGAAAATATTATATCTCTATTATATCAAAACCAAACATGGAGTTATAGCTGTAAGATGCACTTGTGACATTCATGATCATTTTTTTTAGTTTTTTTGTTTAAATCTGTAAAAGATGTGGTGGGTTAGGTCATATGATGGAGCATAGTGACGGCAATACTAAGAATTGGTTTTTAGGCCAAGCACTGTTTCTTACCAGCAGATAACCGACTCGAACTTGTTATGGACACGAGTCACTGTCACCGTATCTTTAACGGTTTAATATTGAAGCTGTCACAAGCACCCAACAGGATTGCAATCTGTCATTATACAAGGAGGCGTTTCACTGGATCAAAAGCAGAGTGATCTATAACGAAGGGAAAGAAAATGGGTAGACATGAAATAATGAATCCTTGTGTACATTACTAATTTCATGATTTATGTACAATATCCTCAAAATTGCCAAGACAGGAGTCAAACTAAGCACCGCAACTGTGCATCAATTCGACCATCTTTTGATACTATCTATCACCAAGTGGGACAATGTTTCAGTTGCAAAAATTGAAACCAGAAACTTGTTCTCAAATAATAACATACCTGAAGAAAACACGAGGCTCGTATACGTGGCCTTGGCATATGATTAACTTAACTAATTGGTTTAAACTCGCCAAATTTATGCTTGTCTTCACGCAACTGCCTGAAAACAGAATTCAGTTCTGGAAATGCAGACAAAAGCAGCAGCTCAAGGAGATCAAAAGCCAGTTGCTTCGTACAAACTGATGACTGTGCGCAGGGAAAAGGAAAAACATTGAAGCTCAGTAACATCATCTGTATAAAAATGATAGGTGTGCCAAGAAATATTCAACAGAGTATGGAGAACAATATATGTGCAAGGCATACACCAGAAATGGTTTTCTTCTTTCAGGGTCACAAATTAACAGCCAGAATGATAGGTGTTGATCTGTTCACTGGTGCTACACTTACCCAGATCGTTGATGCACTAAAAGCTTTCATTCTTCAGTTCACTAAACCGAGTTGTCTCAATGGCTTGCCTCCCTCATTGACACCACTATTTATTTGACAAGCCTTGTTAAATGTTCTGAAGGAGGCATGTCAAACCATGGAGAAATACAAAACGGATGCTGACACAGTAACATCAAGCAACAAACCCATTAACCACCATTTATTTCGCAAGACTTGTTGGCTCTTCTGAATGAGGCACCTTAAACCAAGGGAGAAATAAAAAATGGATGCTGACAAACAACATCAGCGACAATACAGAAAGATGATGTCCCCCATCCCCCTTCTCTCTATCTCTCTCTATCAATTTCCATTTGAGAAGGTTAAATGCATGTGACACAGAATAATCTATAATCAGCTGCAACTTTTATGCTTTACATGTCAAAGTTTGGATTTTAATCTCAAGAAAGATAAAATACCTGAAGAAAGAAGTAGAGATCTTTTGCACGTTGTTCATACTCCTTTCGGCCAACAAGGCCCACAACAGCAGCTGGTGCGTTGTCTGCATTCCCAAACAGGGTTTATTGAGGCATGGAAGATTCGCCACAGGGATTTAAAAATAATAGTTCAGAAATGCTGAAATAAAGAATGAATGCATAGGAAAAATGACATTACCAATCATCAGCTCATATACAAATTTAGCACGTCGAACTGCATCCTGTTGCTGCTGCTCATCATTCAATCTAGGTGAAGAGACTTCCATGGGTTGCTGGCCATGAGGGGAAATCAATTTAGGAGAAGACACTTCCCTGGGTTGCTGGGGTGGTGGCCGTCTCTTTGGATGTTTGGTGATGAATATTCCATCAGGCCAAAGTATCTATTTAATAACAAGGAAGCTAACATCAGGATAATACACAAGCATCTCAATCTTCTTTCTAAAGCCTCCTACACAATCAAGGACAATCTAAAGGACAAGTTAATCTACTTCAGCATTTTCTCAGATTAGTGTAGTTCATTCCAGCTGCTGAAAAAACAGGGAGAACAGAAAAGAAAAAGTCCCCCCCACTTAACTCCTAATATCTCTCCCTCCATCCCTACCTACCTCACTCACCCTATCTCACTCAGCATTACTGAAAAGCAGTTCAGATGGACCATCTTTAAAATATGCCACATTATCTCACTCTTTTTTGTTAGCAAAAAGATGGATTATAGGGAGATTGAAGTTCAATGGTAGGGGTAGAAATAATAGACATGATTTCACACCACCCAAATTACTCATCCAACAATCCAATCTATCAGTTCTGTTACCAACCATTTCAATAAAAATACTCCAGCATTTCAATACCAATCTATCCTGCCATGCATTATTGAAGGTTTAGCAAATTGTCAAAAATAGAAGAAACTGAAAAGCTTGAAAGATTACCTGCTCAACCCGCTTGATCCCTGATGCAACAACTGAACCCCTACGCAGAAGCTGGATTTTCTCTATCAACCAATCATCTAAAGCATCGCCCATTCCTAGTTGTAGTATCTGTTTGGCCACCCAAAAAGCCTGCCTCCTGCAATGCACAAATCAATGTCAGCAGCATATCCTCCCCAGTCACAGTGGGGTGTCATTTTGTTGACAAAAGATAGCTTGCATAAAGAGACAAGACAACCACCACAACTCTACATAGCCATATATTGAGTACCTGATCCATCCACCATCTTGTACCTGGAAAATGACATCTACCAGGTCAAGTAAAGGAACAGTCAAATTTGGTGGCACCCACTGCAAGCAATAAACGTAGTAAGACAACCTTTTATTTTTAAGGTAAACCTGCAATCCAGCCCAATTCTTAACCCACTTTAATTACCTCTGTAGGGAGTATGTGATCACTAGCAGTATCATGAATAGACACAGACATCTCTTCTAAGCTATCACCCACTCTTACATTCTCCTCTAAATTTCTAGCAGATGATACTTTCTTTTGCATATCTGAATCACTTCCTGGATCCTTCAATGATCTTCCAGATTCTTTAATAGATTTCACCGGGGAACGAGGCGTGTCTTTTGAAATCATTCGTGCCCCATCTGCCCCAAGATTATGCTTTGTCTGCAATATAGATTCCTTGCACTCTGCACTCAATTGCTCCTTCCTGGTGGATAAGGAATTGATTGCAGGGCCAATAAAATTTGAGACCCTTTTACTCTTTTCAGAGGGCTTGTCGTCCAGGTCAACTAGAAAGTTCCAAGACATATGAAATGAGAGGAAAGATCAAAATAAATAAATCAAAATCAAAATAATAGATAACATTCTAAATTGAACAATCTTCACCTGATAATGTTTCAATGATAGAAAACGAATTAGAGAACACATACGTCTGCATGAAACCAAATATATAACAACTGAATAGTATAGGAGAAATATCAGAAAAAAACACTATTCCCTTCACAACAAAAAAGAAGAAATAAAAATCCATTAAAAAGACAGCAGAAAATATGTAACCTGAGAATCAACACTTAGAAAGTCCCAGACTTCAATGGATCCTGAAATTGTTGGAAGTAGCAAGAGCTTCTGGAAAACAGCAACAAGCTAGGTTAGGTATAGAATTAAGGCATGGTAAAATGAAGTAGCATAATGAAATTTCTAAATACAGAAACAATGGAGTTATTTCTCTCTAGGCACACTCATCTAATGGCAAACTTTAAAATAATATGATTTGGAATTTCGGTTGTGTGGTACTAGATTAGCCATGTAAATGCATTCTCGTGGTAAGCACACTCATATATAATGGTTGTAAAATGAGAAATGCTAAATTTCCATGCACAATACTTTTTATGTTTACTAATTTTATGTTTGCATATGTGTGTTACTTTACAGCATAATACTGTAGTCCACCAGTACTTAGCAGCCAAACACTAGCGCAAATATGTTAAGTACTGGAATTGTAGCTGCAAAATCAGGCTGGAACTCCATTGACAGCCACAATTACAGCTTATCAAAGAGCTAACGTTGATATCAAACTCACGGAACAAAAACAGTGAGATTAAATGTTTGACCTTTAGATATATATCAAGCAATTTACACCGCTCTTGTATGACAGGCACATCTAAGCCTTTAGAGAGAAAACGCTTAGGTGGCAAATGAAGACTATATTCCGGATTCTCTTTGAGACGTCTATGTAACTCCTCGAAATGTCGAAACCTGATGGCAGAAAAGTTCAGTTACATGAGCTGTATAACTTTATGAGAGAATATTACAAAGATCATGCGTTCACCATGTTTTTGAGGACATTGGAAAGATAATATATTCATGGAAGATGCTTATTACAGAACACATCAACAAGAGATGAAACAAGAAATTCGAGACAGAAATCCATAGCACCTTCTTTTGATCGACCAACTATTATTATTTACATCTGTAACAGATATGGAATAAACAGCAAATGTTTTAGAGCCACTCTTAACAATATTTGCACCCAAAACCTGCAACAGCAAGAGGGTTTGCATCCTTTATCACTAAATTAGAAGATGAAAGGTCAAGCAGTTGAGCAGAGAGAAGTAATGAGCTTTTAAGTGGAGTACCTCGCATCTCAACTTATAAATTGAGTCCACCATTAATGAATGTTTAAAAGAATTAACATTTGAAGTGTGGTTTTCAGGAATAGAAACGGATGTTGCAGATGAACACGCAGTTGCTCCACTGTAAACTCTATCCAAACTTTCAACCTCAGAATCGTCACTGAAATCATCAGCTTTAGTATGTCCTTTTAAACTAAGTACATCCTGTCCATCTCCAGACAAGAAGCTTTTTCTCTCAATCTCTTGCCAAACATGTACCTTCTGAGTGCTTGGCCTTGACCGTTTACTGCCAGACTGGTGTCTAGATAATCTTTGATAGTGAGCAAGCCCTCTGCCAGTCTTCTTTTCCCTGTGGCCATCAGGATTTTCAAGTGGATGATGAATGTGGGAAACAGCCAGCTTTCTGTTAGTTTTACCATCCCAGACTTTAGTTCCTGGAGAATCAAGTCCAGTTACACTGTTCGCATCTTCCTCTTCAGAAGTATAAGAGCTAGTGCTACCTGATTCAATCTCATCTACACGCATGAGGCTCCGTATGCCATCTTTGTGTGAACTAAATAGTGGATGGTTTGACATATTCTGATCTGTATGATGTAGAGGGTTTTCTACTGTAGACTGCTCAGTACCCACAGACTGGGCGTTGTGGGCCAGAGGGGCATCGAGTTTGGTTACACCATCCTTCTTGGAATTAGATGGCCTATTTGAATGATCTGATGTAACATACTTACTCGCTGAAGAATTCTGAGGGACTTGCTCTATCAATCGATTTTCCCCTTCTTTCTTTCTATAGTTTATCCCTTTTGTCCACATGTTTTCAAAATTTTCTGGAGCAAGGACTGTAGTCTTTCTACGAGCCATCATATCCAACCTCTCACCCCATTCTCCTCCTGAAAAATGTCGTTGGATTCCTTCTTCATTAATAATCTGGGAATTCATGGGCAGCGAGCTCCATGTGCGGGAAGATTGGGTATCAATGGAAAGTAATGGATCTTTTGAGATATGGCTTCCATTCACTTTATCTTTTTCAGGGGCATCTGGTCCACCTCTGCATTGGTTGGTTTTTAACTGCACAAGTTCAACCCCAGTATCAGTAGGATCTAAAAACCTCAAAAAATGATTGGATGAGATCCTTGAAGACCCATTTGGTTTGAAATGAGATGTCTCTTGTGCTGCAGCAACTCTTTGATTAGCCTTAGAAATGACAACACTTTCAATCCTTTCGTTTATGAACCTGAAAAAGAAAAAAAAATGAAAGAAAGAAAGAAAAATGAAAGAAAGGGAAAATGACAACACAAAAATATAAAAAAAAGCAGAATGAAAGACTACCTTGGGCTAGCTAAGTTTAACACTGGTCGCATTACCGCACAAGCAAGAAGTTCCCTAACAACATAACGGAAGAAAGAGCACTGCAGATCTGCTGGCTTGAATGTAAAAGAAATGAGACCATCCATCAGATGCTGCAAAACCTGACAATAAGTGATAGAGGTTGTCACTAAACTTGCAATCCTTACCATTAGAGGCAACATGTGTAGATTAGATGACTTCATAGATTTAATGAACAAAGAAATAAACAAATCAACCTTGTGCTCAGCTTCAGTAGAAAATAAAGCAGGGTGCAATTTGTTCTCAGCAGCCAGGACATGTCTTAGTTCCTTGTCTCGCTGTTCAATGGTAAGCACACTAGACTGTCGCTTTTCCATCTTTGCTTGAATGGCACGAAAAAGCTCCAAATGGGTGCAGATGAGATTAATAAAATCCCTGTGTCACCCGAGATGATTATTGACAAAGCAAATAACCTTGAAGACAAGTAGGAGAAAAGTGAAGAGAAAAAGAACTGCAACCTTGTCAGTAGATCAATAAGATTTACATTTCTCATGCGACTTGAAATTTCCCCAAGAACACCATTCATTATCTGCACCAGTTCTTCCGGACCTTCTTTATCATGGGTTAAGCGAGAGTACCATAGATCTGTCACCCACTCAGAGACTAGACGTCTAGTGAAATGATCTATTGCATCCTCAACAACAGGCGAATTCACTTTCCTTCTCCAATCGGACTTTTCAACAACCCTGGTAAATTCAAGAGATTTGTTTTGTGACAGTGTGCTTGATGTTGTGGAGGCTGGTTTGTTGTTATATGCAGCAGCTTTCTTACGCATTTCATAATCCAGGGAAAAGTAGTGAAGGAGAATGATCAAGGAAGCAGCAGCAGGCAAGTTGACCCAAACTGAGGCACTCGTTACTGAAAAAGGCAACTGAGTGTAAGTTGCAATTAAAGACAAGCATACAAGAAGGCATTGCTTAGAGAGAGAGAGAGAGAGAGAGTACATTAATGTACAAACAGCCAGAAAATAACTAACCAGAATTTCATGTTCTCAACCCATACAAATCAAATCTTTTAGTTTAACTGCTGAAAGCAGCAACCATTCATGTAGTGCAAAAGTTCTCTATGAATGTATGCATAAAAGAGTGAAATTTCCCCCCCAAGACTCTCTGTTTGTAGGAAAGCAACTGTATACACCAAAGTATAACAGAATTTACAGACATTAATTGCTCTGGTCATGCTACTTCCTCCACAATGTTTATAAATAATTCACCATGGGCTTTTCTTCACCCAATGCTTTTACACTGTCATGTATTTTTGGTCCATATGAAGGCTCAAACTCAAGTTGAAGGAAATGGGGAGGGGGAAAGGGCAGGAAGTCAATTGAGCTAGAGCTTATTGGCCATCTTTGCTTTTCACAATGAAACAAAGTCTCATGGCAGCCTCTACATTTTTGCTCTGTTCCTGCTGGTAATTAATTAAATATGCAAAAAATTTGTTGAAAATGCCATTGCAGATTGTTCACAATCAACATGCCTCAATGCAAAAATGAAGGTTACCATCAAACTACAAAGTCATTGATCTACTCCATTTTGAAACCTTAATTTATGGTTACTATCGGCAGAGATATCTTCACTCTACTATGTCCATTTATGATCACTCATTTTTACATGGATTTATATTTTGCAGTATGTTTATTAGCAGTTCTTTATAGTAATTTTGTTAGTATGACTGGACCCCAATTTATCAGATTATCATTGTTATTTTTCCTTTCTTTCTGACATGACTCCCTTGGGACATAAAGAAAGAAAAGAAGAGATAAACTCCTTAATATATGAAAACAAAAGACACTCTCTTACCACATCATTATTTTCAAGCATTTCAGAAGAAATAAGCATGTAAAACATAAACATGGAGACATCACAAATTATAGCATCGTTCCTATCCAACACTGAGAAGATAGAAAATCAGAACACATACATTCCCATGTTATTTATCTGGATATGCCATGGTGTATATATATTCAAGCACCGCGTCATATCATTTTTGAAAGCATAAAATGCTTTCCCCTCTACAATTACCCTTTCTCACTAATTCCGTTCCTCCTTCACCGACCCCATTGATCGTCCAACCACTACGTCAAAGCCACATAACACACACACACACACCAACAGAAACAATACCAGAGAGGAGTAAAGGTGCCATCTCAAACACAGATATTAACCTTATTAAGATAACAATCCTTATCAGAACTGGCAATGCTACTCTCCAGCATTCAATTTCCCAATGCTAACTTTCCTATATTATCAACGTTTTGATAATCTATAAATCTGATTAAAAAGGTAAGGAAAAAAAATAAAACAAGACTATTAGCATGCATGTTGGCTATATTAATTAATTAAGTCAATCTCAATTCAGATACAATCACAGATTAAAAGGGAAAAAAACGAAAAAGCAAAACAAGGGAGAGAGAGGAACTTACAGGACATGAGATAAGATAATCCAACAACACAAATAACCAAAATAACAATCCTCTTCTTGGCTTCCTCCACTAAGTCCCGTACAATCACCTGCCTTTGCGTGCTCATTCTCGCATTCATCAAACAATTAAAAAGAAAGGGAAGCAGATTCAAATCCAAATCTCGTTCAATCTATACATTTCTCTCTATCATTTCCTCAATCGACCTGATCAAAGAATGTGAAGCAGAAAACAAGTAAATAAAAAATGTGGAGAATCGAAGAAAACCTTATTATTCATTTCTCCTAATTTAATTGATAGAGAAGCTCAACGCGGGGATCGTTGAGATTGATTATCCATCAATCTATACGGTTTTTTTCTCTTTTCCATTCTTCTTTATTTTGAGTTGCGTGCGCAATGTGCATGTGAGATTTCTTTTCCGTCACTCAGTGAGTCACGAATCATAAGCCCCTCTCAACTAACTGAGAGATTTCTGATTATGATTTTTTAAAAAGTTGATTTTTTTTAAATTTTTAAATATTAAAACAGACCTTAAATACTTAAGAATTAACTATCTTCAATCAATTTTTATTTTTTCATGGTAATTAGTTAATATTAAATAACATATTTAATAACTCTAAATATTTAAAAAAAATCACTTAATTTTGTTTATTTTAAATATATTAAATCTTATCTTAATTAAATTATTAATTTAGGAGTTCTATTTACTAAAAAAAAAAAACTATGCAATATTGTTATTATTCTTTTCAAAGAAAGATTTATTTTTTAAAGTAATTCATTTACTTTTTTAACAGAAAATATTTAATTCTTTAATTTAACTTATGTCCTTATAATAATTTTAATTTAAAAAAACTTTACTTATAGTTCAATACAACAATTCATTATTAAATAGTTTGATGGGTTAATCTCATATAATAATGCAACAAACATAAAAGGACGAAATGCACTCTAAGATTTTTCGGTTAGTTTCCTTGTATTTGTGTGTATTTGAGATTCTAGTTAATAGTGTATTTTTTAAAATAGTTTTTTTTTAGAAGTAGGTCTTGTTTAGAAATATAGTAGTGGTTACGATTTAAAATATATATTTTTTAGAAATATATTAAAATAATAATATTTTTTATTTTTAAAAAATTATTTTATTATCAATACAAAGTAAATTCAGAAAACAAATAAGTATAATAATCATGTTTGTTTTTCCTCCTTCCTATTCTAATTTTTGGTTTTATTACCAAAAATAAAATAAAATAAAAGGCATTATAGAGGAAAATGGTGGCCTAACAAGCTGTCTGGGAACTGCATCTTTAAAAAATTCAATTTTATTTTACTAAAAATAAATTTTATTTATATATATTAAATTATTTTGATATACTCAGCATGAAAAAAAATTTTAAAAATAACCACAACTGAACTTATATTAAGAATTGTCAAAATATGGATTAGAACAATTTAATGATTATTTTTCTCTTAAGAGAAAAACCAATCGAATTGGCTTTTACTCAATGGTAAAAGGGTATTTTCTATGATATATATTTGATATTATAAAATTGATGGAGCTAATAGTTAAAAGAGCTTTTTAATATTGCTTTTAGCACCATAAAATAATATAATTATTTTTAAAAGCAAAATTTTACTTAACTTATTGGAAAAGGCTTTGATGTCATTTTTTTTTTAAATAATAAATTAGCCTTGGTGCCCTGAAAACAATTACTGTAAGCCTAGCTTCTAGGGGATTTTCTGTATTTTTCATATATATTTTTAAATTATTATTAAGTTGGTCAAGGACAATTAAGTACTCTAATAAATATAAGATTTTATATATAAAAAAATTGGTTAGGGTGTGTTGTGAATGCACTAGCAAGTAGGCGACACATGAGCCACTATAAGATCACGGAAAGTTGCTTTCCGTGTCAGTGTTCGATTCATCAAGGCATCCACTTCCTGAAGGGATGACATGTGTTGCTAAAGGGGTTTTGATTTGACACCAACAACCATTTTTTTTTTCTTTCCTTATTGATTTCAAGTCTGCCCTTTAATTGATTGTTTTCTTCACCTTTAATCCCTTTTTCTTTAATTATTATTTGTTTTATTTTTAAATGATTTATGGAATTGGAGTTTTTTTATTTCATCCCGCTTCAATTTTTTTCAATTGTCGAATTTGATCTCTATTCTTTTTATTGTTATTTTTTTTTCACTTATGATGATTTTTAAAGTTGGGTTATTTTTTCAATTTCATCATTCTTTATTTTTTTTTCATACTAAATTTAATCCTCATCCTTTTGATTATTTCATTTTCTTCTTCGGCAAAATTTTTAAATTGATATTTTTTTTTATTTCATACTTCAACATTAATTTTATTAGAAATTGAGTTTTTTGATTGAATCCGGGTCAAGATTTTATGGGTTACGAGTTTGGGATATTAACCTAGGTTTAAGAGATTCACCTAAGTTTCTAAGGTTTTTTTGAAGCTTATATTTTTTTCGATTTCATCCATTAATATTTATTTGATTGGAGATTGGAATTTATTATTGTTGTTGTTATTGTTATTTTGTTTTTTGTAGGATTTTTCACTAATTTTTACAATGACTAGGATTATATCAAGTGTTTTTTTGTTGTTTTTTAATTGTTAAACCTAGCTTTTTAAAAAAATATTTTAAAATTAGATTAAATTAATTTATTAAATATAAACATGAGATGTTAACTTCACATTAATTTATTTGGCTTATTTTCCGGGTTGTTGCTTTAGCGTCGCGTACAACCTCTCTCGGTGTCAAGATAAAGGGTTAAAAACACTATAATGGAGCTTCTATTGCCAAATGAAACGTATTAATATTTTAAAAATAGCTTTTTTGGTGATTGGATTATGGAAAACCCTAGATTATTTTCTACTCCTTTGTTTCTTGGTGACATTTTATAGTACTCTCTTGTCATTGGTTAAATTGAAGGACTCCAATGTAAACCAAATATTTAAAAAAAAAACATAAAAATTCAAGAATCAAAGACCAAAATTGAAAAAACAAAAACAAAAACTTTTTGGACTAAAAAAAAAGCCCTCAATGCATAGTGAAAAAAAAAGAGAGGCTATATATTTGTTCTAGTATCTAATTCAATTCTTAACGCTTCAATTATTTCAAATCAATAAAAATAAAAATTTATTTTTCGAATTGAACATTAAATTAATGTCAAAACTTATTATTGACATCACGATAACCCCACGTCAAGCCAGCTTTATCCCAAATCAATTTAATACGAAAGGAATAGATTGAGAAAAAAAAGTAAAGTGATTAAAAAAATTTGAAGGATCAATAAAAATGAAAATAAAAACATTGTGGGTAACTCTTGCAATCAATAGTTGATTGGATCTTTCTTTTATGTTGCATTTTCATCCCTTTCTTTCTAATATTTCTTCAACCTTGCATTCATTATCTTAAACAATATTTTCTAATCTATTGAGCATTAATTTAACGAAATCAAACTATAATTGTTGCTAGAAATAGCAATCAGATAAATAAGAACTAAATTTGACACCATGGAGACTAGATCTAACATAAAAGAAATGATGGATCATTTTACTATTTTGAAGAGGGTCAAGCACACAAATCGAGGAGAAAAAAGTGAGAAAAAAAAAGTGGGTTGTTGAAGCCATGCTAATACCTCGTGATGTTACTTTATAAAGAATTTATTGATGAGATGATTCCAACAAATCTTGAAGAAGTCCCATGTGACGCCATAGTGCGACAACCTTCTTCATTTTGATTATTTGACTTTGAATTTTGCCTTTTCTTGATAAATTTATTTAAATTAGTTATAAATTTAGGCCTATAAGAATGTAATAGGAAAAAAAAACAAATATAATGGCAAAAAAGTTGCGTGAAGAATGGTATTGTGAACAGTAATTTCGTTAGGCAAGATTATAGTTAATTAATGATATATATGATCTTAAACAACTTGATTTCACTCAAATGCTGAAACAATAAGACTAGTTTTTCTAAATCACTGAAAAATAATAACAAAAAACACCTCATTTTCCTATCGGATAAAAAATTGCAGGCCTTTTCTTTCATAACCTAATTGTCTATTAGAAAGTCAAGACAAAACGAAGTCACCACACCTCTGTTCTTATTCTGAACCATCAAGTTTCTCTTCGTGTTATTACTCTTCAATCTCTGCTGCTTTTTTCGATTGACCATCGAGCTCGTTTTTTTGTTTAAGAATATGATTATCATTAATTAATTAATTAATTAGACAATTCCCTTTTTTTTTTTTAGTTTAACGTGGGTGTCCGGGTCAGCTTGCGCGTACCTCGACTAATCCCACATGTCCTGAAATTAACGACCATGTAAGCCTCCAGTGATTATTATATGAGCAATTTAAAACTCGAACCTGAAACCACAAAGATAATTCTCTTTATGTGCTGTAGCCTAGTGATGACTGATATGACCACACAGGCTCCCAACTCCAACAATCGTTCACCAAGATTTCTAACATGCCAGTGTTAGCAGGCATCATCTCTCCTGTATTGTACTAGGAAGATCTTATTATTGATGTAAATGTTGGCTAGGTTATATGTATATTAATTAATTTTATATATTTTAAAATTAATAATTATATAAATTTTTAATAATTTTAAAAGAAATTAAACTTAAAAATAATTTTTTTTTGTGCAACTTCTTTGTTGCGCATGGTTGCTCGTGTTTTTATTTATTGGATATAAAAAGTGTTTGAAAAAGCGGGCCAACTTGTATTTTTAAAAAAATCAATTTTTTTATGAAAAATTATTTTTTTTTGTATGTTTTGGATAGTTTTGATGTACTAATTTCAAAAATAATTTTTTTAAAATAAAAAAATATCAAATGCATTTCGATATAAAAAAATACTTTAAAAAATAATTATAACTATATTTCCAAACAGTACATAAACAATATCAGTTTTGATGTGATTTTTGAATATGGGAATTTGCCTGGAGCATAGCATGATCTGCGATCAAGTATACAATTTGAATCCATAATAGGTAATACAGGAAACATATTATACATGAAAAATAATCTTATTGTTAATAAAAAATTATTTGACGGGAAGTAGTATTTTTAAATCAATTCATGCGTTAATTAAGGTTAAATCTTCTTTTAAAAGATTTTAAAGACTCTCTTGCACATGAACTTATACATTTTTTTTTAAAAAATAGTGTTGATCTAAGCTTTAAAAATGAATTTAAGAAGTTAAGAAAAGACAGACTAGAGATAATGCATCTTGACCAAAAGACTAACAACTTGAATTTTCAAGAAAAATATTGCACTCCACCGCTGCAATAACTGGAGTTTTCTTCTGCAACAAAGAAAGGTAGTTGTATCAAAGGTTGTTGAAATTAGGATTTAACCAGTAAAGCTGACAAAATCAGGTTAAAGTTGGTTGAGAAGTGTTTAATAATAGAGTGAGGTTGTTTTTTTTTTTGAAGGTTTTTTTATTTTAAAAATTATTTTTAATATTATTATATTAAAATGATCTAAAAAAAATTAATTTTAAAAAAATATTTTTTTATTTTTTTTTAAAATATAAAAACAAACGTACACAAAATAATTCAAAATTGTGATTTTATAACTGTGTTTACGGTTTCATTAAGATTTGGACAATTTTTAAAGAACACAGACACGTCACCATCCTCGTCCTTTTGTCCGAGGTGATTTTTATTTCTTTGATCGAGCAATTTCAAAGACCTTTTTGTCCCTCTCTCTCTCTCTCTCTCTCTCTCTCTCTCTACACTATCCATGCTTTTATTTTTCTCGTTCTGAGCCCACAACTCTCTCCATCCTGGCTCTCATGTGCGTGACCCCCACCTCCTCTTTCAGACCTGGTAAGACGCCAGCTCCCGTTGAAACTTGAAACTGGCTCAACAACCTTTGAAACCTTCGCACCAATCTTCAAGTGTACATTCACGTTTTTTTAACTGTTATAGTAAGTCCTCCGTAAAGGCTCCTTTAGCAACTCCCCTGCCTTCTGAGATGAAAATTTGAGATTTAGGTTTTTTTTTTTTCAAGAATCTTTTTGGGTATAGTTATGTGGATTTTTGGGGATTTTATTTTCTAGGTAAGTCGTCTTTTGTGTATATTTCTTTTTTATTTATGTATGCGCGGGAAAACATAAATGATGTGAAATAAAAAAGAAACAACAACCGGCCTGGTGTGTGTATATATTGTTGTTCTTCTGGTTCCCTTAAGACTGGATTTTGGAATTGTTGCGTAGAGAGAAACTTGCTTCTCGGTGCTTACTCGTAAACTAGAGCAGCCCAAGTTGGTTTTTTTATTTGAAAAAACATTTCTTGTAATTTTATAGTTCTATGATTCGAATTTACTTTATATTTTTCGTTTTGTATAAAAAATTATACTTTTAACAATCTTGGTTGTATTTATTTGACTAGTAAAGAAAGGTTCTACTGGTGAATTTTTCTGCTTAATGCCTTGAAATAATAATAAAAAAACATATCTCTTTGAAAAGATGAACGCTAAATTAATCTTTTAAGTAGCTACTAGTAAAGAAATATTGATATTTTTTTAAAAAATAAGGTTTGATCAGTGTCTTAAAACAAAAGAGATGATATTATTCATGTTTTAAAATAATATAAATTCATTTTAAAATTATTTTAGTGATAAATTTATTTAATCAAACACTATTATTTTTTTATGAATGGTTTTTTATCTTGAAATACCATGAACACAACTTCATAATATTTTTTAACACAACTTCACAATATTTAATCAAAATGAATTTTTGAATGTTTTGTTTAGTTTAGATTTTTGCATGTCAAAATTAAGTAATTTTTTAACATTAAATAATCTATTAACAAACTTGTTACCGTGTTTAATAAAATCCAATTTCTTAATGATAATAATAATAGTCAATCAACGAGACCGTCCCCGTCAAATTGGAATTTGGTTATTGAAAATTAAGTGTATTAACTTTTGAAGCAAAATAAAATATATTTTAATTTGGAACCTTCTATAGGTATTTTTTATTTTTAAATATTTATTCTAACATGACGTATCCGAAGACACATTAGTTATTACAGAGAGTATCGGGACCAATAAATAATTTGCCCTAAAAAGTAAAAAATAAATAAACGCCACAAAGACAAGTAATTAGCGAGCGAAGTTCTTGTCTGTGGAAAAAAATCCACAAAACGACGCCGTCGCCACTGTCCAGTCTATAATTCAGTGGGATCCACCACTCAGGTCTTCTTCTTCGCTTGTTCAGCAACCCATGTTCACAAAAGAAAGAAAATTTCAGGCTGCTCTCTCTCTCTCACTCACACACGCACACACTCGCTTTAACTACAAACAACCACTCACCAGAAACATCACCGGGGATGTCGTCTCCGGCTCCAGGAGTTTCTCCTGTCCCCAACAATTCCACCCCTCCGCCGCCAGTATCGGGCCTCACCTCTCCGCCTCCGCCTGACACAACCAACACAACTGTTTCTCAGGCACCGCCTCCGACGAACTCGAGTGGTGCTCTAGTGCCACCTCCACCGGCAGGATCGGGACCGAGACCCCCGCCTCCACCGGTACTTGCGGCGTTGATAGTAGGAGTAATATTAGGAGTGCTGGCAGGTGTGGGTATTTCTGTTTATGTGTACCGGAGGAAGAAGAGGAAGGAAGCGCAGAGATTATTGCTCGGTGGTCAACCTTCACAAGTGGCTAGCAAAGGTTTGCCTTTTTTGACTTTGAATTGCGTAGAATATAAAATTATGTGCATTTGTGTTTTTATGCTTAATTTGCTTCGTTTCTTGTCTTATTCGCTGTCCGCATTTAATTGATTGCTATGTAGAATTTCGTTTGTGGTTTTGTTTGGATTTGCTCTGACATATAGACTCATCATGCTTGTTCTTCTGTGAATCTAGTATCTGCTCTTTGTGATTTGTGAAGCTACTATTCATCTTACTATTCAAGCCACTCTTGCCAATTACTTTCCTTGATGTTTCTAAGCTGTTCTAATGCCTCCAGATGATGGCTTGCCACTGCATTGGCAGCCCAATATGGCTCCTGCTGCGGACAATAAAATTATGATGTGGCCGAAGCCCACTATTCCCCAAGGAGCTCCGCAGAATTACCAACTGCAACCGATGCTTGGTATTTATGCTGAACAGCCTTCTACAAGCAGCAGCATGGGCTCTGATATACAAGTTAAATCACATACTTCTGGAATTTCTCTGGGATATTCACAGGCTACTTTTACTTATGAAGAACTAGCCATGGCGACTGATAATTTCTCCAATGCCAACCTCCTTGGTCAGGGTGGTTTTGGTTACGTTCATAAGGGAATCCTTGCAAATGGTACAGTGGTTGCAATTAAGCAGCTTAAATCTGGGAGCGGACAGGGAGAGCGTGAATTTCAGGCTGAGATTGAGATTATTAGCCGCGTACATCACCGACATCTTGTTTCATTGGTTGGGTACTGCATTACTGGATCCCAAAGAATGCTTGTTTACGAGTTTGTACCCAACTATACCTTGGAATTTCATTTGCATGGTGAGTCCCTTTCAAAAAAAAAAAAAAAATCAAGGTCCAAATTATCCTCGATTATCCATCTGCCGTTCTAATGCTTATTTTCTTAGTTCACTTAAAACTCAGATCTGTGTATGCATGTGATTCTTCATCATTTGTTGGAATCAACCCTGCATTGGCCTTAATAGAAGGTCAAAATATACCGTACAAGAGTAATGTTAGCATGGAAAATGATTTACAACCAAACTTTTCATGTTAAATTTTAATACAAACTGATGTGTTGATTGTTCGTAGTAAAGTGTAAATCCCAAAATGATAAATGATTGGTGTCTCGGAAAAAAAGTAATTGTCGCACGTGACTGTGTTAAAGTAACTGTTCACTAATTAATTGCCACTTACCATGGAGAACAGTTTGCTAAACCAGGTAATGTAGTCTTTAGCACATTTATGTCAAACTTACAAACATTGAATTAAATAATTAATATAGCACCTGTCATAAGCCGCCACATCGGTTACAAAATTAAATTTAGTAAAGGTGTTAAAAGTCTCTAGCATTATTCATGGCATTGTATTGAGAATCATTGTATTCCGCAAATTGATATGAAATTATGTTCCGTGTGGCTGTAAGATAAGGCTCCATCGTCTAACCATACATATCTTACATATCAGGAAATGGGAATCCCACCATGAGCTGGTCAACGAGAATGAGAATCGCAGTTGGCTCAGCTAAAGGACTGACATATCTGCATGAAGACTGTGAGTATATTTTGTTTGCTACATTAGGTTGTCTGGTTTGCATGTCTAATTGTTTGTCTCTGAGTTCCCATCTCTTATATTTTCAGGCCAGCCTAAAATCATACATCGAGATATCAAGGCTGCCAATATTCTTATTGATCAGAGCTTCGAAGCAAAGGTGGGTTTGTAACATTTAAAATGTTTCTGTAATGATTCTTGATCATCTTTTGATGAACTTGGTATTTTTATAGTGTCCACCAAATTGACTTTTGAAGTTAAATCTCAAACATCCATGAACATAATCTTAACTCGTCTCCTTTCCCTACACTGACAATTGACAAAAGTATAGTGTTACTCTAGACTTCAAAGGCTTTTTGGACATGTCTTTCTCAAAAGTTTTTGAACATGCAAATTTCCTTAAAATGGAGTATTAGCAGTGAAAAATGAAGTCATTATGGTAGTTATGCAATCGATGTGTGAAAGCAACACAGAACCCAAGAGAACCATTGTTTAAAAACTCAGTTTATTTCATCAATCAATATTCATAATGTAGATATGGTTCTTATTTATAGAAACCAACCTTATAGGAATAGAAGACTCATACATAGAAAAATCTACACCCAACAGGAGTAGAAAGGCTATATTACAGGAAAACCTGCTAGATACTAAATATAACTTGAAATATACTATGGTATTGAACTTTTGGAATAAATTCCTAAACACCTTAAACATCTAGAATACAAAGCTGCGATTCTTAAAAAATCACATACTAACTATCAATTTATTCTTTCTCCATTTGTCTCAAGGTTGAACCATGACTTAAAATACTAAAAATTGTATGTTTTACTAATGTCTGTGAAATCATGTGGCCATTGTTACAGATCGCTGTGTAAAACTATATAGGTTAACCCTATTTATTCTATTCTGTTCATTTGATGTTAAATTATATAACATGATGAGTATACTTGGATATTTTATTTATTTATTTATTTATTTTTTGTTTCAGGTTGCTGATTTTGGACTTGCCAGATATTCTTTAGATACGGAGACTCATGTCTCAACTCGTGTGATGGGGACTTTTGGGTAAGATAAGTTTGTGATATCACTGGTGCATAATTAAGTTTGTGTAATGTAATCGAGTTTTGGAATAAATTAAGATTAAAAAGAGTAGATGGCTTGGGATCCCACCCCCCCCTCCCGCGTTCTGTTTGCAGTGGAAATTTCTTGAACAATTTCTAAATGCACTGTTCTAACTGCAGTTATATGGCCCCAGAGTATGCCTCCTCTGGAAAGCTTACAGAGAAGTCAGATGTCTATTCCTTCGGTGTTGTGCTTCTAGAGTTGATCAGTGGGCGTCGGCCTGTTGATAGAACTCAATCCTACATTGATGATAGCATAGTTGACTGGGTAAGTATTTGTTCCTCGGCACTAGCTTATAACAGTGCAAAATTATCAAATCAATCGCTGTATCATTGAGTGAGAAGACTGTTGGTAATTTGGCAATGTTAAGGAGATAATTCAGATCACTCCTTTTCCCCTTAAAAACTAAAAATTGTTGATAGATGAGCCAATTCTTGGTGTTCTGTAGTTTCTTACTTATGCCAATGCTTATTACCAGATGTATATGGTGGTGACTGGTGTAAAGATTGTTATAGCCCATGTTAGTGGGTAGAGGTATCCGATTGCTGGTGATTGAGTTAAATTCTATCTGCAATGGCAGTTGATATCATCTCAGGCACTGTATGCTTTTGTTCTTTCATGTTTTCTTTAAGTGGTATTCTGAAGTTCAACTATGAGGTCATGAACAGACAGCCAAAAAATTAATGATAGGTGGAATATTGGAAATGGATTGCCCTGTGAAAATAACATTTTCTCATGAATAACAGGCAAGGCCTTTGCTCAAACAAGCTTTGGAAGATGGCAACTACGATGCTGTTGTCGACCCAAAACTGCAGGACTATGATTCTAATGAAATGGTTCGAATGATTCGTTGTGCTGCTGCTTGTGTACGTCATTTAGCACGGTTTCGACCGCGAATGAGCCAGGTAATTCTGCAAGTGCCAAGCATGCTGCTTTTGCTCTTGAATACGTGTCTTTGCTTTATTCATTCCATGTTGATACGAAGTTTAATGGCTTCTCTTCTTCCTCCGATGTCCTTCGTAAACTAGTTGATGTCCTACTTATTTTTTAAAGCATTTAAAACTCATAACCAATATTTTAGATGATATCTGGTGTTCCAAATTGCCAGTTTTGGTTGGAATTTTGATATATGTGAGATATTGTTAGTTTGACTTTCACCAGAACCAATATTGTTTGGAATCTTAAATATTAGAACTACACTCTATGCTGGCATGTAACCCTTCTGCATTTTTTGTGCAAATCAGATAGTTCGAGCTTTGGAAGGAAATATGCCTCTAGATGAACTGAATGAGGGGATCACTCCTGGTTTTAGCATGGTATACAGTTCTGCTAGCTCAGATTATAGCACTCGGCAACATGAGGAGGACATGAAGAAATTCAGGAAGTTAGCACTAGAAAGTCTTGAGCATGATAGCACAGTGAACCCACCAGCAAGTACAAGCAGCCAAGAATGCAGTGGATCCGCCGGTGAGTCTGATCAGAACCCATTCAGTGCAAGCACAGAAGGCCGACAAACTACACCAGAGATGGATTCACAAAGAATGGAGAAGAACATCAAAGATACCCAGGAAAGGTCTTAACAGTTGATTTCATTCCTTGATTTTCAAAGTTACGCCTACTTTGGACAAGTCACTGTTTCACGGTTGTTTACACTCTACTGGACGTCCAGAAAAAGTCAGGTTGATGAATGAGATTACAGAAGTCCAAATTTCACATGAACTGTTCACCGCTTGTGTACAAAATCAAATTTCACATTAATTTTGCAGTAGGGTTCATGTATCTGGACAAGGCAAGGTTAAACTACTAGTATTCTTTATATTTGCTTTCCCCTTTACAGTGCTTGTATATGCTTAGAATATCTAAGAGTCTTATTGTATACTCCTTTTTTAATTTTTATGGCAGGGGATAGCAAATTAATCGAGTTTTATTCTCTTCCTTTTTTTTTTTATCTGTTTTTTTGTGTATGATTATCATGTATCAGGCATGGAGGTGGATCTTGTAAGGTATTGGAGTGATTCCATGTCCATGTAATGCTATTGTCAATTTGGCATGGATGAACCATGGAGTTGTTTTTAAAAAATATTTTACAAACTAGCACAAAAATAAACAAAAATTTTATAATTTTATTGTTTGTTTTGCTTCCAATAGCAGAACAAATTGATATTAATTATATAACTCCTTTTCCCTTCTGTTTTTTTTTTCCTTCTCCCTCGTCAGAACGGCTTCTTCCCTTCTTTCTTGTGAGTTTCCCATGCATGTCTCCTTGCATCTTTCAACCCCAAATCCGTCACCCCCTTTCTTTTTCATATACTGCCACTATCACTTTCACCACCTCATTTTAAAAAAAAAATTTACTCTATCAATCTCTCTTAATTTTATAGAATTTGTTGTGATTTAGAGATGATGTTAGGGTTAGGGTTTGTTTTGTTATGTTAGGGTTCCATTCAATATATATCAATTAGTTATAAATTACATTAATTAGTTATAAATTAAATGAATTATGGTTTATGTGATTGTCGAGGATTGTTGAATTTTGGGAGAATAAAGGGTAATTGAGAATTTTGTCAAATTGATATATTTTGTTCAAAATGACAAGTATTGATAAACTTTTAATAGGATTTGTGAAAATGTGTTAATTGATGAATTTTGTTAATTTCTGTATTTTTCTTTATATTAGGGCTTATGTGAATTATGTATTTTCTTTTTTGTAGTTGATAAATTTTGGTAAGAATTTGTGGTGATTGATAAATTTGGAAGAATTTTTTTGAATGATTGAATTTTGTCAAACATATTCTTACAACCAGGAAAAATTGATTAGTGTCTGAGATTATTTGGTTAAAATAGTTATAAATTAGATTGATTTATTATTATTTTATATTGTTATATGATATCGTTAAGTTTTGTTATTTAGATAATATATTTTCTAATATGGTATTATTGTATTATTATGACGGTACTATTATTAATGTAATAATTCAATTTTAACTTTCTATTTTTCAATGTAATTTAGAGTGTGTTTGGTATTGCGGTAGCTGTTGTGGTTGTGATTTGAAAAAAATTGTTTTATAAAAAGTACTTTTAGTTGAGGTTGGTTAAAAAAAATAGATGTTTGGTTAAAATTGTGGTTGAAATTGAGGTTGAAGAAAAAGTAGTTTAATGTGTTTGGTTAAGAATGCTTTTGAAATTGAAGTTATAAAATAATTTTAAAAAATATATATTAATATTGATGATTTTAAATTTAAATATTGTAGAATTAATTACTCCTATTACATCATAAAATAAATAATACTTTATATAAAATATTATTTATTATTCCATTAAACTATTTATAATTCCATTACGTACAAAATTCATCCGATAAGGACTATAGGTTCCATGGTTTTTTGAGCGTGTAATAAAATCAGGTAAAATATCATCAAAAACAAAATTAGAATTGCGATCAAATTCCATAAATGTTACGTCATTATGCGATGTTCTTTTAATTTATATAGTGTTATTAAATAATATTAAACATTAGTTTTTTGAGTAAAACATAATTTTTTAAAAATTAATTTTTTTTTACCAGATCGGACGCGGTATAATGAATTCTGCTCACATGAATAGTGAAAAAATTCACCTGGCATGGGCACTGTTATAAACAGTGCCCATGTAAATAAAGAGAAGCAGCTGGAGAGAAGCAGCTCCCAGCTGCTTTTGTAAAACCTCGGTTTGATGGAAAAAAATTATGAAGCCCACCAAATAAAAAACTGCTTTTCTTGTATAACCAAACACTTAGTTTACGCGGTTAGCTTTAAAAGCAAAAGTTACCGCGTAAACAAACACCCATTTAAAAATATAAAAACATTTCAAATTTTTTTAATTTAATTCATTTAATTTGCTTTCATTTTATAATCTTTAGGCACTTTTGTTTATTTTATTGTGTGAAGATTTCTTTTTATAAAATAACAAAATAAAATAGAAAGATTAAAAAAAAAAAGGAAGAAAGATGGCAGACAAGGAAGAAAAGAAAGACTAAAATTATAGAAATCAAATAATATAATGAAGATAAAAAAAATATAATAAAAGGGGATTATTTTCCATAATGTAGAGATTATCATAAGGGAAGAAAAAAAATAAAAATAGCAGTTGAGTTCAATGATAATATTTTATTATGGTTAAAAAGAAGAAGAAAGGAGGTGATTCTCCATGATTTAATAATATAAAACCATAATTTTAATTAAAACAAAATCAATATTCTAATTAAAGAACAAAAATAAGATCAGGTAGTTGAATTTAATAAGAATAATTGAAAAATCACTATGATTACAAAGGAAATAAAGAAATCCTATACATTTTAAAAATGAAAAAAATACCATAATTTTAAGATTTTTATTAAAGAAAAAAAAAGAAATCCTCAAATTAATTGTTAGGTTCTTTTCCTAATAAACTTTAACACTATAAATAAATAGGGATGCTTTAGCTTGCTAAAAAAGACAAGAACATACAAAGGAAAAATTATTTAGAGATAAAAAAACTTAAGAAAAAAATAAGAAAAAAACCAAAGCAAGAAAAAATAGAAAGAAAACAAAAGAAAAGATCAACCCATATCTAAATCCTTCCCTTATGGTTTGTCATGCCACCTAAACTTCTATCATAGGCCACCAACTCTACCTTATCAGCCATCATAATCACAATCTAACCTCCACAAAATAGCTAGCACCACCAACAATGACATAAACCACAATAAAAGCTCTTATTCTTTTTTATTTTTACTCCAAAAACTAACAACTATCTAATTAGTTTGTCATTTTTCTTTCCTTTCCATTGTTGACACAACAATAGCAATAGCTAACATTAGATCAAGTTGTCATTGCCTTCTCTACTTAAACCATCATTCATACCCAAAAGTAGCAGAAAACATCAAGCTCACAAACTGAGAGAGAAGAAAAGAAAGAAACAAGAAAACCTAAAATTTCCCCATTCATAATCTCTCATTGGAGGTGGCGGTGGACTACATCGCCTATATAGGAAGGAAGAAGAAGAGAATCATGTGATCCACATACCTATCTGTCTCCTCGCCTCGTTGATGCATGCAACGATACTTTATAGTCCACCTTGTTTGTCCGTGCCTACAACCCACATGTCACCACTTCTAATCCACGTTCTAGCAGCTTCGAGTTGATTCTAGTTGCTTTAAAAGGTCAATCTCGATCCCCAAATAAGTATTTACTTAACTTCAATAATTTTTATTATGTAATTAAATTAAATGTGAATTGTGATGAATATTGGTTTGCTTGGTTGATTGATATGCGTGAATTCATTATTACATACGAATAGGTTTGTTTGTTATGTGATTATATGGTTTACTTTGTGTGATATTGATTGATCATTGTTAGTTTGGGGATGATATAATCCTTAAAAAAGGTTCTATTCTTAGGAAGTTGATTTTTTTTTTCTCTAAAAAGTGTGGTTTTGTTTTCTTTTAAAAAAATGTTTAAATAAAGGTTTTATTCATTTTTTTTTTAAAGAATCAACTTGTGAAGATTAAAATCCATAAAATGGATTTGCCTTTAAAAAGTTGAGACTAATGTATAAATAAAAGTATTGTTTTGATTTGTTTTCAAAGAATTGACCAAAAGATGATAAAATCCTCAATAAGGTTTTGTCCTCGAGAAGTTGATATATATATATCTTCTTTTGGAAAATGTAAATAAAAAGGTTTTCTTTTTCTAAAAAATTGAATTGAGTATTGTAAAATCCTTAAAAGACTTTTGTCCTCATTGATACAAACCTCTTCTATCATGTGGTTAAGCACGCAAAGACATCAATTCTCAGAAAGTCAAGTAAATCAAATTTGATAAGAGTGTGACATAAAGATAATTCGTATCTAGACATCAACACTATTGGAAACGAACCACATCCAATAAATATTGATTCACGAACAAGAAGAATAAGGATGACGCCACGAAGTCAGTTGTTATTCGATAAGTCATTTTTAGTTATTTAGAGAACTATGGAAGGGAGATTATCTCACCAATACACAAAACAAAGTTTGTAGCAAAAAACAAGTTTATTATTCAGAAGTCTAACCCTTTAAGCTTCTAAACCCTAACGGACTCAAGTTGTATAGACCTGCTTATAATTAGACCCAAACTCTTAATTAAACAAGCCTAAAATAAAAATTAAAATAAAGGTTTAGAGTTGCTACCACAATTAACAAAGAAAATAAAATATAATAAATTTGATTTTCCTAGTTTATAAGGTGTTATAGCCGAATAAGCCTTCCTTGCATGCTTAGAAAGAGTTGCCGACTTTAGGAATTCCAAATAGACTAGGAAAATCAATTCTGACGTGGAAACCTTTGTTTTCCCCTCTGGCTTTTCCTTGTAAAGCTTGGTTTCCTTGTATAAAATAATGATTATTTCCTCCTTAGTTGATGAATTAATTAGTTCCCTTCCTAGACTAGAAGAATCATTAAATAATCCTTCCTAACATATGAAACAAATCTGCCACCCATTAGTTTTCTTGGTGTATTAGGAAACCTTTTCTTTTGAATAATAAGAATTCTCTCCCATTAAGGACCATATCTGGCCGAATTACCTTGTACAAAATAGGATATTTCAAGCTTTGATCCTCGTAGCCAGCTTTCATGGGCTTTTTTTATATATTTTTTTTTATTTTACTTACCTGAGTTATAGCTTGTGATCATGGCTTTTAGGAAGAGATGATCTCAAATGATATCAACATACATCATTGTATGAAAACCTTTGTCTCAAAGATCATCAGCTTTGCTTTCTATTCTTTGTTTTCCTAGAAAAGAAATCATATAGCAAACTCTATTGTGTTTCTTGAGTTGCCCCTAGTCTGATCATGCCCTAAGTATTTTATCCTGTTTTGTTTACTTTTATTTTCACAGGGATGATGTCATGTAGAAGAGTGTTTGGTTTTTACAAAAGGTTGTCATTACAGTAAATCTTTGGAATTTCAAAGTCGTTTCCAAACACAAAAAACTATTTTAATGTTATTTTAAAACAAAATTGTTTTGAAAAATTCAAGCGAATCCCATAAACAAGGTTTCATGAAGGTTAAGAATTCTTGCTTTTTCTATAAGTGAAAATGCGAAGTGACCTTTTGTTTCAAGTCTCGTTGGTCATGAGGGTTCAGGTTTTAACTTTGAGAATTTCAAAGAAAAGAAGAATTTGAAGCATTTATTTTACTTATATGAACAATAAGGCATAATTGAAGTTTCTTGAAAAGTTTGTTTTGTATGGGAAAACATTACTTACCAATCCTGATTGTCTGCTTTTGATTAGAAAGGGATTTATTAGGCAAATAATAAGGGATTTGGCTTTTGGCTATGAAAAAAAAAGGGTTTTTGGAGGCTCAAAACGTGTTTAAGGGATCTCAGGACGAAAGATCACTATTACTCGTTTCTAAACCTTTTTTTTTTGTCAAAGAATTCTTGAATTTTAGTGTTGACTTTGCCTAATGGTCTGTCGTGCCCTTAGTGTTGAGCTTGAACTTCTTGTTTTTGTTTTTTTTATTTGCTTTTGAGAACCATTATCATATTCACTATTTTTATATGACATACTCAAACTTTTTAAATTCTTTAAATTTCTTCATACCCTATTCTTCCAGTTTTGTTTGGGTATCTTTGATCATTGAGGATTATTTTTGTATATCTTTATAGTTGAATTGACTTTCTAGTCATCGTACTTGCTCTTAGTATAAGGTGTGATCCTAGCCAGAGTTAATTTTTAAGAGAAATTTACCATGCTCGAGCGGGGACTGCGAATGATATTTTTTAGTATTGTGAAAGGATTATCAAAGATAACATTTTTTCATTTTAAACACATGCATTTAGAATTAGTAAGCTTTGCTTTTCTTCATTATGGTTAATTTGGACATGCAAAATGATTTTTTTATTATGATTATGAATCATTATTCATTTAACTAAAACTCAGCTTCAAAGTTATTTTGTGATATTCAATATGTTCTTAAAGTTTTTAAGCATTTGGTCGCCTCAGTATGAGATTACTTCAATTCCTAAAACTTGATTGTTAAAAACAAACACAAAAAAGGCTAAATTGAAAAAACAATTTTGTGATTGAAATGGAAAAAAAATTCAAAACAAAAGAAAACAAATAGAAGCATTTTATGAAATGCACAATAATCAATATGTGGGTGAGTGCTTCTACAATATTTTTATCCCACTATTTAGTTTTTGTTAATTAACTAAATCCTTGGCTCGTGTTATACTACGGGTTAGGTTATTTTTTAAAAATATAAAGGCATTGTTGACGTGTTTTCTAGCAGAAAAAATGAAATAAAAATATGATGCATACTAAACAACACTTTTTTAAAATATTGAGATAGTGACATATTGGATGATATTTTTTTAAAAATAATATTGAGACAAAAACATATTGGATCGACTCGAGCCAACTCTAATTAACCTACAAAACCTATTACTTAGGTCATAAGACCGTGATAACCCCATAGAAAAAAATTAAAATAAATAAAAAGCTTAATTTCTAATCAGTCAAATATTGAAGGATAAAAAAATAAACATTCAATTTTAAAAAGAGGATATAAAAACAACTTGAGTCGACCTGGGTAAACCAACCAAATCTGCGACTCAAGTCATGAGAATAAGATTACCCTATAAAAAGCAAAAAACATAAAATCATGAAGCTAGATTTTCAATAAACTCATTGTTAAATGATAAAATTAAAATTAAAAAAAATAAAAACAATGAAAAAAACCCAATTAACTCAGGTTAACTTGTCAAAATCATGACCTGAGTCACGAGGTTAAAATAACTTCATAGAAAAAAAAAGAAAACAAAACTCAATTCTCAACAAACTAAATATTGAAGGCTAAAATTGAAAAAAATGATTTTAAAAATAGGATCTAAAAAAATAATCAGAATCAACTCGAGTTAAACTTTCAAACCTGTTATTCGGATCATGACACCGGGATTACCCCATAGAAAGCAAATAAAAAAAATTATGAAGGATAATCCCCAACCTACCCAACATTGAATGATGAAATTATAAAAAAAGCCCTATAAAAATAAAATAAAAAAACAATAAAAAAAATAAAGACCAAAATCAAAATAAGAGAAAATTTATAAAGCTCGACATGAAAACCGAGATGAGGAGAAAGAAAGAAAGAGGAGAAAGAGAGGAAAACCGTCACCTTTACCTAACCACAGGTGTCTGTAAATTGAAGAACTTGCCACGACATTTCAAAAGAAATCGCGAAAGATCTTATTTGAGGGCGCAAGAGATCGACACGCCTCCATAACACTATGACTCTTCCATGTTGGCACGTGTGTTGCACACGCCAAAAATTCCTCTTTGTCTATTTAGTTTCGTCTTTGTTTTTGTTTTAGTTTTAAATTTAATCCCTCAAGCCTTAACTGGTATAAATCAATAAAATTAAATTTTATTTTATGAACCCAAGCATCAACCATGCATTAAAACGTTTCCTCAACATTATGAGATTACAATGTTTAGCAACTAAAACAAACTATTAAGTGCAATTATAAATAAATTTATTGTTAAATAATAAAATTAAAAAAAATTAAATAATAAAAAAGGATTGAATTCCCACTCAATTCAATCACCGGTGATATAAAAAAAAATGCTAAAAATTTGTCTAATCTTCAAATGTGATAAAATTTTATTTTATAAAAAATTATCTTAACATAGATTCTCGTATATATAAACAACCAAATCTAGAAAAAAAAAAAACTGTGGAAAACTATTCCAGTTTTCTGTCTACTACGAAAATACATTTCCCACCCCTTTAATTTTTCTTTTTGAATTTTGGATTTAATTTTAATTTAATCTTAATGTGAGAAGACCCGATCGGAGTCATGTATGCGATAGGACACCTGGGATTGAAGTTGGTTTTGATCGACCGGGCCGCCTCCCTGTTGCTCCGCATGCTTTGGATTCCGTTCCGAGTGTTTTGGGTCGACGAAGTTCCTTTGCATTGTATTAATTGTGACTAACAAAAAAACAAAATATTGGAATAAGAAAACATTCAGTTACGTCACTTTTTTTAATTTTGAGAAAATATTCAGTTATATTACTTTCTTCATTCAATAAAAATTTACGTTTTAATTAACATATTTTTGTAATGACAATTTTTTTATATTATTGGATGACTTTACTTTGAGATTAAATCTTTTTCTTAAGAAATTTTATAAACATACCAGTTATTTAATCTGTATTTTTTTGTAGGTCGGATAAATATTTTTAGAAAAAATAAATATATAAACTTTTCAAATATGTATTTTTACAACAAAAATCCTAATTATAAATAAAAAAACCTATGCAAGTATTTTTAATTAAATAAATAAAAAATAATCTATGTCAATAAATACAAAAATAAAAGTATTTATGTGTCTATTCAACTAGCTTAGCTACATGTCAAATAATTTTTTTCCAACTCAAATAAATTAATATGTGGATGTTATTAACATGTTTTTTGACAACTAGTAAAAAATATAACTTTAAATCTAAAAATTAATACTTATATATAATAATAATAAAAAAAAATTTATATGAGATTTTAAGCTTATTTTTAATGTAATATAAAAATAAAACAATGTTACAATTTTATATTGAAACACTATTTTCTTAGTATTTGTGTAGTAAGTTTTTTTTTTAAAAAGTGTAAACAAGAAAATTACAAAAAATATATAGATAAGAATAAAAAAAAATGATATAAATAGACAGAGTGATAAATATTTCAAAGTGTAAAAAATAAGAAATAATAGTTTTTTCAAAGAAAAATGTAAATAAATAAATAAATAAATAAAACAAGTGTAAAATGATAAAAATATCAAATATAAAGAGAAAAATATAAAAAAAATTATTTTTATTAAAGAAATTAAAAATTATAAATATACTACCGCTACAGAAGAAAATCTTAATTGTGCCACTTATATAATAAAAGATTATTTTCTTTTAGTGTGTGTGTATATATATTTCAGGAAAAGACTTATGGTGCTAAAATAATTAGAAAGAATATATACAAGCAGGAGATAAATAAAAGAAAAATAATTATATACAATTCTAAAAAAAAAATAATTCCCCTGTTTTATTTCTCTATTATTATTATATTTACCTCCTCTCAATAGCACCATAAAATCTCTTGTTTTTCACCTCATTAATATATTAAGAAAATAAATTATTTTAAATATCAATCCTAAGATTTAAGTTCAATAAAAATGGAAATATAATAAGAATATAATTGAATTTATTTTATGCTTTTTTTATTAAATAATACAACATAGCTAATTAATCTGTATTTTATAAGATGGTTCGTTTCCATAAAAAGAAGAAGGATTAGTATTTAGTACAGTACATTTTGAATTTTCTTCATTAAATTTATTTAGGAAATGAGAAACAAAAGGGTTTCATTGTAAATTAAAGGAAAAAACATGGGCATTCCTGGAAAGCAGGAAATTCAAGGAGCCGGCATCGTAAGTGGGTGGCCAAAAGCCATATCTACCTGTGTTTTTGACTTTTCTTTAGAAACAAAGATTAATTTAATTAATTAACAACACTTTTCTTCCTAAAACTTCCTCGAAAGGGAAAAAGGAAGAAGAAGAAGAAAAATAATACAGAATTGGGGCTTGTCAGATTCCTGGAATCCATGGCTTCTCGCAGACGCATGCTCTTGAAGGTTATAATTCTCGGTGACAGCGGGTACACTCTATCACTTACCTCTCTCATTCTCAATTTTATGTTTTCAATTTGGCTAATGTGATTGTTGTTTTGATAAATTATGCAGGGTAGGCAAGACATCGCTGATGAATCAGTAATTACTCTCCTGAACCTACATAGATCTTTTTAGAAAAAAAAGAAATTACCATCTTTTTTAAATAGTTTTGTTTTTTGGTATGGATTTTTAGGTATGTGAATCGAAAGTTCAGTAATCAATACAAGGCAACAATAGGAGCTGACTTTTTAACCAAAGAAGTTCAGTTTGAGGATAGAATGTTCACATTACAGGTCCCAAACACAATTTCTTTTTTTCTTTTTTTTATTTAATTTGATATCTGTATATATAATAATTTTTTGTTCTTTATTTATTTTCTGTTAGATTATTAGTTTTAATGAATCAAATTTATAGTAGATCCAAAATTGTGTTGTTAAGTTGAAGTTAATTGTGGTTAACTCGTAGCCACTGTTAATTGTTTCCAGCTAATTTGTTAAGGATATATAATTTTAAAATACTAGAGATAGAAAAAACGAACAGAAGGAGTTAGCTACCAGGAATGGAAGCATAAGATTTGAAGGGCATTGCCCCTAGGTGGATGTGCTTTGCATGCAAGTATTTCGGTTTCATGGGTAATTGCAATTTCAATTACTTATAGTGGGTCAAAGCCTGTATTCAGAAAGGAGGAGGAGAAGACTCCAAGAAGAGGATGTTTGATGTATTAGGAGACTGAGAATAATTTATTAGGTTGCATCCTGTATTTAGATGCTTGATGGACGATGTATAAATAAGCTATCCTATAGTATGTTGGCTGTAATTGTGCTTTTGGATATCCCAGACCAGATGTTCTGTTGATGTGTGCTTAAATGAATTCATGATTCCAAGTTCTCGTCCAAACTCTTAGTTGTGTGGTTGTCCTACTGATGGTAGGAGGGAGGAAACAAATATAAGAAAGTTAATTTGAAAGGGAATTTTACAAAAAACCATAAGGTTCTTTTGACCTCAGATGATAATTAATATTGCCTTATCTTAATTCTGGAAAATGAACAAAAATTAGCTTCAAGCCGCGGGATCATGATATGTAACTTCAAGCCCTCCCATAAGTCAGTCATTGCATGACTTTATGTAGTTTTTAAACCACAAATACAGAAGTGTGAAGGCTTATCAGTTGAGTTTATATATTATTTTCCATACTTGAGCGGAAATGCCTGGTTGTGTAAACTTTGTTCTCTGCCTTGATATCTATATGTGCAGATATGGGATACTGCAGGGCAAGAGAGGTTTCAAAGTCTTGGAGTGGCTTTCTATCGTGGCGCAGACTGCTGTGTTCTTGTGTATGATGTGAATGTCATGAAGTCATTTGACAATCTTAACAATTGGAGAGAGGAGTTTCTGATTCAGGTAACCATTTGCTAATGGGCTAGACAGATCTTTTGATGGTTTGTAGACAATTACTGGAGATTATATCTTGTGTACTAATTTGCAGGCAAGTCCATCTGACCCTGAAAACTTCCCATTTGTTGTGTTGGGGAACAAGATAGATGTTGATGGAGGCAATAGTCGAGTGGTAGGATGATTTTTCCCTTTTAATGACGTGCATTTTACTTACATTTGAAAACATTTCTTAGAATGTGCACTTTCGGAAATGTTGAGGGGGGAATGTACCACTCTCATGTTGATCTCTTGAGTAAAAGATTCCCCATTGACGTCATTTTATCAACTTTAGGTGTCTGAGAAGAAAGCAAAGGCATGGTGTGCTGCTAAGGGAAACATACCCTACTTTGAGACTTCGGCAAAAGAAGGTTTCAATGTGGATGCTGCATTTCAGTGTATAGCCAAAAATGCGCTTAAGAATGAACCTGAAGAAGAAATGTAAGCGTAAAAAATCCCTCTGCATTCTTGTCACGTTGGGAAAATCCAAGGAATTAGATTTCAAATTTTATCAACTTAACCAAGCATTAATGTCATGAAATGCAAACTGATTGTTTTGTTCTTGCTTGTTGGTGATGACAGATACCTTCCTGACACCATTGATGTTGGGGGTGGAGGGCGACAACAAACATCCACCGGTTGCGAATGTTGAAAGAACTTGCTGCCCAGCTGTGTTTTTCAATTAGCAATACGAGTTTCATCACTGTGTTTTCATTTGGTTTTTAAAAATCTTCGTCTTTGTATCGTATAAGTGGCTCCAAAAGCAAAACTGGATTTCATCTTGTTGTGCCCCCCTTGAAAAGTTTGTATCTGTATTCTGTCGTGTAATCATGATTCATTTCGATCTCTATATATTACTTGTAATGGCTGTCGAGTTTGTTTGAAATGTATCGCTGTCAACAGATGTAGATCAACCTTTTCCTTTCAATACAAAATTGAAGACCACAATTTCTTGAATCTAATTATAATTTGCTCACTTGTAATCATAGGTGGTTAGTTTTTTTTGTTTTTGAAAGAAAACGAAGAAATTAGTAATGGTTTTATTTTTTTGTATTTGCTTTTCTGCTCTTTGTATTTTTAGGGGGTGCTTTATTTTATAAAGTAAAGGTAACTTTTCACCTTTTTGCTCATGTTTAGGATGATTTTTAAGGCGAAATTTTTAGAGGTTAACATTCAACTCCATGATAAGTGTTAGTGTTAGTATTTGTTTGTTTTTATATTTTAAATTGTTTTTTTTTAAATTATTATGATTTTTTTTTAAATTAATATATTTTTTAATATTTTTAAATTATTTTGATATATATATCTATTTAAAATTATTTTAAAAAATAAATAATAATAATATTATAGTATATTTTTAAATAAAAAAATATTTTTTTAAAAAATTACAATAATTTGTAAGCAACCTTTTGAATTTAAATTTATTTTAGTCTCTTTGTTTTTTAATTTTTATTTTAAACTATAAATATATATTATATAGTTTTTTTGTAATCATATATAAAATTATTTTAATTTATATTATGGTCTACCATTTTTTTCAATTTTTATCAAATATTCTTAAAATTTATCTCTTTAATATTTTTGACATTAAAGAAAAAATAATAATAAAAAAGGGCCATCATTTTAAGAGATTGCGGTTGGGTGGTAGTCCAGGATTGATTCTATTTCATGGAGGCAACAAAAGAAGGCACTGGATTACTTGACCAGATCGTGCCTCCTCGCCTGGAAGACGCGGGCCTCGAGGACTGTGCCCTTCCGCCTGACTTAATCAAAGAAGCCTTCCTCAAAGCAGCCTCTGCTGTCAAGTCACGTGCGACCTCCATCTTTTCAGACGAAGATGAATCCGCTGAATGCGTCCAAGAACCTTGGCCGGAGGAGGCTAAGTTCGCTTCTGACAAGCTGGTCGGTGTGCCGCCGGTCCCGGGAGCGTCAGATGCGTTGGTGGGAATAGAGATGGGAAAGGAGACGCCGGTATCATGTGTGGCTGAGAAAGGCGGTGGAGTGGTTGAGGAGGACGGGGATAAGGTAGTCGTGGTTGGTGGTGACATGGAGGAGAAAGAGAATGAGAGAGGTGGTTGTTTGGGTGATGGGCTGAAGAAGAAAGAAGAGAATGGTAGTGAGGAGGAGGGGGGGGGAGAAGGCGAGAGGCCAACTTTGACTGAAGGTTTTATTTAAAAGGAAAAAAGAAGAAGATTGTTTTTGTTTGTTTGGTTTGGATTTTGCTTGATGTTCAGTTTTGTAAGAAACTAGATGTTGTATTGGGTGATTTGTATTTTGTAAAATCTAACGTTAATCATCAAGTTTCTGGAGTTTTTGAACTTGCTCTTTATTTCTGTTCATCAACTTCGTCAACACTATATTCCAAATAAATGTATGGCTTGAGTGGACAGCATTCTCGTGTTTCTTTAGTGTAAATTTCTGAATGTTTAAATTGCCTACTGTATGATCTTGGGCTCTTTTTATCATGTTCTTGTGTCGTTTGCGATTTGACTCCATTCAATTTTGCCGAGCTTCATCACCTCACGAATGATTTATGGTAGAGTTTTTTTATATTTGCATGATCTGGTTCCTCATAATTTGCTGGTGACAAAATTCACTTTTATGGAAAGTTGTGCTACAAGGATATAACCTGCAAAATGCAGTGTACTATGCCTGATATAATGAGACAACTTTAGAGTATCATATGGATTATGTTTATGTCTCTTTCAAGACCCAGTTGTAATGCCTAGAGTTGCGAAGTGCTCGACAGCATCTGCTAGAGGATCTTTCAAAGATGTAGCTCCAATTGGACACAAAGGAAAGAAGGGGCTTCGCTTAGATCATTGGCAGAGGAGTGATCAAGAATTAGAAATGAAGGTGGGTGTGGTTTTTATAAGGTTCATCTTTTGAAAATTTGCATTTTGTGATGATGACGCTGATAGTATATTTGCCATTTTTCTATCATATCACTACTTAAGTGTGGTTCACTAAATGCTAAATTGAACTGTTCTTAGATATAATGACAGGTTATTCCCTGGAGAAGACTTGCATTTGTTGTTAGCAATATAATATGGATGCAAAGGGAAGTCTTAATGGCAGCAGAGCAGGAAGAATTTCCAACCCAAGAGGACTCTGCCTCTATGGAAAGCGAAGTCTTCATCTGAGCAGAGTGACAAAATGCGGCTGAAAAACAAGTCTTAAAATATTATAAATGAGAAGATATCCGGTTCACTGTCAGGTTTGCTTGTTTTTTGAAGATTTGGAATGGGTGATGTCTATTATTGATTGTTTTTAGAGTATAATTGTGTGGAATAGGCGAGGTCAATTCTTGATTACCAGAATTTACTCGTGTGTTGTTAGTGTGATTTGGGTTGGCTTTGAATTTTGATGCTAACACTGGTTTTTTGGGTAACCACATTGGTGATTCAATGTGCTTTTGGATGTGCAAATATTTTAAGCTATTTATTGAAGTAAGTCCAAAATCTAGAGATGTAAGGTGTGAACTGCAGCTAGCCAGGAGATAGATAAAGCTATATTACCTCAGGTGCAAAGATATTTCAAATAACAGTGTTCTGCACCTACTAGGAACGTGAAGGAGAGAAATAAAGGCAAACTTATCTGGTTCTTTTATCATTAGAATGCATAATTCATACCTTTGGTTGAGCACGCCTTCCTTTATTTTATTTTTTATTGGTTACATGCAATGTTTTGGAAGATAGAATGTCCATCACACGAGCCTCCTTTGGAGGCAGGAAGTGAAATTCTATACTTTCAATTTGTCAAACATGTCAATTTTATGTTGACATTTTATGTTTGATGCTATTAGTTTGTATTTCACTGGTCTTCAACTTCTTTTGTGTTTTGCCCTGGTTTAGAAAACATTCCATTGAATTTTGTGCTGCTTTGGTTTGTGGGGTAATTGGTTTTCTACTGGGAATCAGCTCTAAGAGCCAAAGGCTTTGAAATCATAGCATAACTAAAGCATATTGTGAAAAGTTGAAAAGGCACAGATTTTAGTGGCTCGTTTCTACTTTTGCTAGATATAGCAACCCTGCCTGAGAAGCTTTCTATAAAGGGATATCCAGCATATTTATTTGGCATTTTGCTTTGTTATGGAGCCTTCAATATGTCCTCTAGAATATGGCTGGGCCATCTGGAATCTAGGATTAATTAAATTGCCTATCTATTTGAAAATTTTCAACTTCAAAAACCAGAAACGTCAAGCTGTAAATTCCCTATAACCTTTTTCATTACTGAAAAAAGTTACGTTAAGCACTTGTAGAGATGGGAGCAGAACAAGATCTATCAAAGCCATTAATGCGCTCATCTTCTTCGGTTCAGTATGATTGGTGGTGATGGATTTCTTGTCTAATCCCTGGACCACATTATTCATGTAGGTAACCAAGAATCCTTGAAACGGGGATAGTGCTAAAATGACATCCTTGTGTGAATAATTAGAATATACTGTATGCTTCAATCATGATCTGATGTTATTTTCATTGTAAAACATTACTCACTTTTAGCTCTCATCTTGCCTTTATATATATATTTGGTGCTCATTAGGTCCATTTGAATGTCTTCCCGGACTATTGAAGCAATTTTCACCATCAGCAAGATGGCAACCGATGAATAGCATTGCTCTAACAGTTCCTAACATTAGTGAGATTCATAATATTGTGTTGAAGAAGTCTAGCTGAACACAAAAATTCAACATTTGCAATTTTAGATCTGAATTGAAAATTTTATGCATCTGAAGGCATCTCTTAGGAATCAGAAAGTTACAAGATCAGAAACAAAGTGGGAAAAAGACTTTGGGTATTTGAGCCCAGGTGAAATTACTAGGCTTGTTCAGGTTCTCTTCTAACAACCAAACAACGTAAATTTGTTGTTACTTTCCTTTATCTTTTTGGAAATGAAAACAAATGACCAAGCCTCTTTTCTTCACGATGACATTAGCATAGTATATGCTGCATGCCCTTTTTTTTATAGTCAGTACCGATTGTGACCTGTGAGATGTACAAAGACAATTGATAGAGCATGTTAATAGCTGGAGGCATCTCCATTTCCAAAATGTGTCGTGACTTACTGTGATAGTAGAATTCACTATTCTGATTTTGGTGTGTGAATGCGTCTCTGGTACATGTGCGGCTGCATCCTATTTGCAATTGTTGCCCATATGTGATTGCATGACTTACAGGATTCCTCAACACTAGAAACTGTTCATGGAAAGATATTGTTCTTGGATTTTTCATGATGATCTTTCAATAAAAATAGTTTCTTCAAGTTTGCAGATTAACTTTCAGTCAACCAGGACAGAGGAGCGATTTCTGATAGATTCATTTATTTACTTATTATGTATTTGCAGAAATCTTGTGAAGTTAGAAAATCGTTTTTGGACAATTCAGATAGACCAGATGCGCACAATTGGTTTGTTATGCAGCAATTGACTTACCAAATCATCGCAAGAATGCAGCTCTCCTGACTTGTGTTCTGCCCTGGGATTGAGGTATGATCCCATGCTTCTTGTTCTTATGACAGTTATCTATGAGTGGATGAAAAGGCTATTTATGTGAGAGAAGTAATGATGTGAGTTAATGAAGCAAGGAAATATTTACTTCAGTATTTTATTGAATTGAAAGTATTCCATGGGCTCCTTATCAATGGAACACTGCAAGTTTGGAGGAGGGATGTTATCGCCGCCCTCAACTCTTCAGTATCGAATTACCTAGTAATTGCATGCACAATAGCAATTTCCAAATCAATGGTGGTTAAAGTGGCTTGTCTCTTGTTTTTTGGTTCTCGAGTTTGAGCTCTGTGAATGAAATAATACTATTATTAGAAAGTTTTATCTCTTAGAAAGCCGAGCCGAGCCGACTCTATCGAATTAATTGGAACTCTTAAATACCGGGATTTAAAGGCTGATGCAATTAATAGGAGGTTGGTGGCAAGATTGTAACTTGGGCAACTGGGAGAAAGTGACTGCTCTGGCATGATAATGTAAATGCCATATCTTGCTATTAACCGGGTGCTGGTCCCTAGGCACCAACCTCACAGCACATTTAGGGTCCACGCATCTCACACATATAAATGCAAGGAGGGATGATTCCATGGAGGATTTAATTGCATCACGAGAATATCACTCATTTCTTTCTATTTACATGTAAATTCTTTGTTCTAGATTGAAATCCAAACAATCTCAAAATATTAAATAAGACAAGGCTTTTTTCTGATCTAGGAAGCATGGAAATAATCTGTGGCAAAAGCTCAAGATATTTTGATATAACGCAAGCAACGAGGACCATTGGCTTCAAGGGTCCAAAATTCAAAATAAAAATAAAAATTAATGGCTAACTGCTATTAAGTGGTGGTTGAGTAACATGGATTATAAGAATAAGTAGCCTTTTCCACCAACCACGCTACCTTTAGCTTTGCACGTAATCAAATAGAACTGCACTTTAGACTACAAAGAGTCAAAATATATAAAGCGTTCATGATCACAGGGAGGGAAGGAAGGAAGGATTCCCTACTCTTCTTCTCTCTTGCTCTTTATTTATTAATCTTCTTTTGCTGCTCAAGCGTCATGTCTTTTCTGTTCATGGTAGATGCATAAATTTGATCTCTATTCACACCAATATCTACCACTTAGGAATAAGCCCTGTGCTTCAAAAATGGCCTTCTGATCTATCATCTTAAAATCCTGTGGTTGCTGTGGCTTCTAATAACTTGTTTCTTGAAGAGAGAGACGAAAAGAAAGGGCACTGTGTGTAACTTTGCCTTCAGCTCTACTGTCTTTATCTCTTGGCAACCTTGAGGAACCTTCAGCTGTCTTTATCTTCCTTGTCTGTACTTGTAAAACACTTTTAGGGAAGAAAAGAAACCAAACAGAATAGAGCTTTGTCTGTTCTTGCAGTCGGGGTCACTAAGAGATAAACAAGACTTTCTCTGCAATACAATACTAAAGCAGCAGCCAATGCAGCTAAGAGAATCCATTCATAACACCAAGAAGTTCCTTCACATTACCATCCAAAACCTCAAGTCTATCCTCTTTGGTGGGTACCACAAGCTAACCAAGCACGGTTGCTTCAACCCCTTCTCGTGCGGCGGCGAAGGCAATGTGAAGAATTACCAGACAGATCAGTACTATGCAGATTTTTGCAACGAATGGGAGGGTGATCTGGAAAAGGCAGTGAAGAGAAAGGGCAATAGTTTAATGGCGTCAAAAGAGCCTATGAGAGATGAAGATGTGAGTAATGAAACCGACAGGAACCTTGCCAATGGTCCGCAGAGGAAGAAAAAAGGAAAGGAAGAGAAGAATAAGAAGATTTTTCGTCCGAAGAAAGCAGAAGAAAAAAGCTCAAAGAACATGAATGAAAGCGGTTACGTCTTAGCACAGAAGATGAAGGAATTGGAAATGATGGATGTCAGCAATGTAGAACATGTTTTGGATGTAGAGGAGGCACTCCACTACTATTCTCGTCTCAAAAGTCCTGTGTACCAAGACATCGTCGACAAATTTTTCACCAACATGTATACAGAATTTTCTGTACCACAGGCGTCTGCCAGCATCAACAGTTCAAAGCGAAGAATCGAATCAATTAGGCTATAGATTCCATTGTTCGTGAGTTATTTCTTGTGCATATGGATTATATTTTCCTGTTTGTATTCTTCTGAGTGTGCCTTGTTTACAAAATGATTTTGATATTCATCTTTGTAGAATATTGTTTTCCTGGATTGCTATGCTTGAGCCTGTTTTTTACTCAAGGACCCCAAATATATTTCAGAACTTGGGTATGAGAATTAACCTGCCTTAAAGGGCAGTATATTGTTAATTTAAATATCTAGCCATGAATGTTCTCAACATATATACACTGGAGGAGCCATGAGTGAATATGGCCTATGAGGGACCAGGAGTAGATTTTGGCACATTGTACTACCACGGTCTTTTGCAAGGTAAAGGAATCCTTTATGCTGATCAGCAGCTAATGGCTGGGGTAGAAACTAGGATTTGGGTTATGCTTCAGACATCTCCTTGTTCCGCCGAGACTATGTGCTAGCAATGATGAAGCTCTCGAATCTCAGAGTTTTGACAGGATCAACAGGCCAAGCCCGGCTCCATTGTTCTAAGGTGGTATGGGAGAATAGTAAGAAGTGAAGGAGAGTGTATTTAGTTGTCTAGCCTACTTTATGCTGGTTTTTGGCTTTTGTGCTCTTCAAATTGAATTCTACATCATAGAATCCCGCCTTTGAACTAGTTTCAAATGCTCTGAAACTTGGATTGATTTGTGTTGTTGCCATTTAAATTTTGTATCCGAACTATGAGAAACCCGCTGTTGGTTAATTGTTGAACAGATGCTGTCAATGGAAGTGAATCTTTTCTAGGTAATTGATGGTTTAATTCATCAGCACACTAATAACAGGCAAGGTAAAAATGAAGGGTGCGAAACTTGAGCCTGAAGAATAAAATTCTTATGATCTCCTCCAGTGTGGAAAGCAGTGAATCTTCGAAGGAAGCTGATGAGGGTGCTGATGATGAGGGCGGGGAAGATATTGAGCCTTTCAATCAAGGTGATGGTGCTGTCGATGATGATGGGGAGCCCCTCATTTCTGATGAGCTGGATGATGAAGATGGCGATCCACTACAAGAAAGTGACGGTGCTGTTGATGGTGACTTGGTCCCATCGAAGGAAGTCGACGGTGCAGATGTGGTGGGGCTTTGAAGGAAGGCGAAGGTGAAGGCGAAGCTTCCTTTGATGAGTTATTGTTGTTGCATCTTGATCTCAATAGGTTAAGAAATCCAGTATCCAGAGATGGATCGGGCTTATTAGTCCAACTGAAGTTGTAGAGACGGTTTTGGAAGAATTTGCAGTGGATTACTCCTATGCTGCGACCACCTGCGAGCAAGGCAAGGATGCAGCGAGAAGCTTTCAGATTCTGAGCTGGTACTTGTATTTTTTCAGCAAGAATGCCAGAGATAGCAATAACCAAACTATAGAGGAGAGATTGGTACCAGGAGACTGACAGTTTCTCTTTCATGGAAACCCCTAGAGGCGAAAGATGCAAGGGTATCAGATAGATCAGCATTGGGTGAAGGAATTTGATGTGTTGCAACATCTCGGAAAGAAAGAGTGCCTGAGATTTGCAAACTCCATGGATTATTATCAAATTAGGGAGCAGGAAATCAGTAGGGGACAGCATGATGTATATACAAGAACAACACCTTCTCTGGCTGCTAAAGCAACGATACCAGCACATGAAACAACTCCTGGGCACACCTTTTCAATCTCTGATTTGATTTTGTCAATTATATCAAATCCCTTCAAATTTTGATTGGGAGGAGAGTCTTTCTCCGAATCAATGCCTGTAGCAGCATCCAACAAAAGAGACGCATCACACCCCTGAAAAGAAAGATTCACAGAAGAAGTCAGGTCTACTTGCAATAAGATGAAGACCATAGATGAACTTTCTTGCATATTTAGAATCACATCAAGATCACCGATGTAACAAGGCACGTGTAAAACTAATCAGCAAGAAAGAAGAACAAATGGAAAATTGAAAAATTCTCGAATGATTCTCTCTGTCAATAATTTGTAACGGACAAATTACAAATAAGAAATATTCAATCAATAATTTTAAACAAATGGAAAATTGCCAACCAAAACTGAAAAATTGAAACCCTCAAACTAGATGAGCAATGCTTTAGATGGAAATCAAGAACTGAGCAATAACATCTCAGTACAACAAAAACCGACGTCAGGGAATCAACAAAAAGAAAGATCAAGATCATCAACCTCAATGAAACAATCATGAAACATAAGCCTTAGAAGAGCAGGAGCTACTCTGGTGTTGACTTTGTTAAGCTCCTGAACCACCCTGAGAATGATTCTCTCTGCCTGTGGGCACGAATCACGATAGAAATCATACTCAAGTGACCGATTTGAATGCCCTACTTCCTCTTCTTCTTCCATAAACGACAAAGGAGACAAGAATATGGAAGGAAAGGAATCCCACGATGAATATGGCCATGAGTTCTTCTTGATCTCTGCATTTTGGTTCTTGACAGAGATCAAAATGCAAATAATGAATACAAGAAAGCTCAGTTTTCTCATGTTTCCGATTCCAAAGATCGATGTCATCATCTTCTCTTCTTCTTTCTTCAATTTCTCTCTGGTTATTGTTTCCAAAGCTTAGTTTTTGGTTCTTACATTGGTTCTCTTTTAACCGAAAAAGGATGGGAAATGGCGGGAAAGAGAGTCTGATATGACTATTATAACCTTTTACCCGAGAGTTAGTTAAGATTGTTTGCGAGCGAATTTGTGATGGGCCGAGAATTAGTTAGGAATCTAGTTCAGGCCATTAATCATTAATTACTAATTAGTAGTATACTCTCTTCTTATAAAAGGATAAGGCCATTGCAACTAATGAATAATAATTTGTATTATGATGCAAGCAAGAGTGAGAAGCAATTTTATATAATCACACAAAAGGAATCATTGGAGATATTGATTGGATCAATGACAAGGTCAATGGTAAAGAAGGTTAAAAAAGTGATTTTAGGCTTAATTTTTTTTATAATATATAGTTTTATTCTAATAAGTATAATTTTTAATTTTATTACTAGATCGAGCTAAAATTTTACAAGAAAATTCCAGAAACCATGTTTTATATATGGTTAAAAGGCAATAACAATTGGAGTGATAAAAACTGAAATTATTATAAAAGAATTATATTATTTTTTTAATTGACTTAGAATTATTTTTATTTTGATATATAAATTTTTTTATAAAAATATTTTGAAATATAGTAATGATTTTTTTCAAAGTATTATTTTCTTAAAAATACATCAAAATAATATTTATTTATTTATTTAAAAATTATTTTTGATATTAGCATATCAAAATGATCTAAAAATACTAAAAAATATATTAATTTAAAATAATAAAATAAAATTTTAATTTTTTAAAAAAATATTTTTAAAACATAAAAATAAATATATAATTATTGGTTAGCTCTTAGAGAGTTAATTGTCACAGTTTTCGTGTTTCAGTCCAAGTCAGCAGCGAGGGGGGTAATTAATTATCAAGGATTCCCTAGTTTTCAAGGATATAAAATTAGCAGCAAACCTACCCATAAAGTCAGCCAAAACATTAATTAAACAAGGGTGGTTGTTTTCAGAAACTCTTTTTGGGACAACATGCCACATCCTAAATTATTTTTTATAGTTTTAGGTTTTTATTATTTATTTTATAAACTTTAGGTTAATTTAATTGGGTTTTAATATTATTCCATTACTCTATTAGGGGTTATTTTATTTTGTGAACTATAAATACCTTTTTAAAAGGAAAAAACATAAAGATTATATTATTCCATATTAATATTTTATGTGTGGTCGTAGTTCATACTTTTGGCTTTTCATTAGACTTTTCTTGAACTTATTAAAGATTAATTGTCTTTGTGACATTCTTTTTTTATACCTTAGTTTGTGATTCATTATAATTATAAGGTTGATGTCTTTTTCATTCAATAACTTTAGTGTCTTGATTCAAGTAATTATTATGTTGGGTTCTTTATTATGATCTTATTTTAGCTTTCTTAGGTGGTTCTTTCTTGCATATGGGTTCAAGATTTCTTATCTTTTAAATTTACATTAGTTGGTATCAACTCTAAATTCAAGTTTTATTTGTTCATTTATCTTTAAGTTTCCGCGTTAATTTTTCTTTGTTTTTCAATTTGATTGTGCCAATAGTATATAAAAAAAATTCATGTTAGATTTCAATACTATCGAATCAATAATATATATATATAGAGCTTGAAATTGTATTATGTGATTTTACCGTAAAAAATTAAAAGTTCCAAATCTTAAGAAATTAGCAAGTTATTGTTTCATTAGAATTAGTGTATTTACAAACCAACTTGAATTTTTTATTTGTCATTGACGAATCAACATTTAGTGAAATCAATTTGTATAGTCGGTCAATTCCATTTATTTGTTATTGTTGGTTTCAAGTTAGTATAATCTATTATGGTTTTAGGCTATTAAAGTCTTTATTGCATCCGTTTTTGTTTTTGCTTTTGTATTTGTTTTTACGTTTCTTAATTGAGTCATCAATAGGATTACAGTCAATTATTGTTTTCTCATTTCTCGATTAGAAGACATGTTAGATATGATGACAGAAGCCTAAATTTTCTCTAAAATTGACTTGAATAGTGGATATCATCATATTAGTCATACATTTTGGCCTTTCTAATGCACCAAGTACTTTTATAAGAGTAATAACATAAGTGTTTAGGCTATTTATGGAAACATTCTTGGTAATGTATTTTGATGAAATCCTTATTTATATCAAAACCAAGAACGAACATTTAGATCACCTTATTCAAGTTTGTACCACCATAAGAAAATAGAGTTTATTTGCCAATATCAAAACATGTTCTTTCTTCATGGGTCAAATGATTTTCTTAGGGTTTATATTGTCATGTAAGGGAATCTCTAATGATCCCTAAAAAGTCCAAGCGATTGTAGATTGGCCCCAAGCCTACGAATATTCATGAGGTTTATAGTTTTCTTAGGCTTATGACTTTCTATCATCGTTTTATCAAAGGATTTAGCATCATCATGTCGCTTATTACAGATTACTTAAAACAAAGTGAGTTTAAATAAAGTAAATGAGCTAATAAGAAATTTAAGGAGGTTAAGAAAAAAAAAGCTCTAGTTATGTGACTTCCTGACTTTGCTAAGGTGTTTAAAGTATAATATGATGCCTTGAGAGTTAGTATAGATGAAGTACTTAGTCAAGAACGTCACCCTTTAACTTATTTTAGTAAGAAACTTAATAAGATAAAAAAAAAAAAGTACTTATGATTAAAAAAAAATTGTATAATAGTTTAAGCCTTGTGCTATTGGCGTCATTATTTGCTATCATAAAAGTTCGTTCTTTACTCCGACCATGAGGCTCTTTGCTATCTCAACTCCCAAAAAAAGCTCAATCATAGGCATGATCATTGAGGTTGATTATTTGTAAGCCTATTTATTTGTATTGAAACATAAATATGGAATTGAGAATAAAGTGGCAAATGCCTCGAATTACTAGGTGATGTTATTATCCATAATGAATATTGAAAATTATCCATAATGAATATTGAAATTATTGGATTTGAGATACTTAATGAGGAATATGAATCTTGTCAAGAATTTGAAGAAATATGCATGGCATTTAGAGATGAGAATAACAGTGTTTTAGATTGTTATTACCTCTATTAAGGGTATTTGTTTCGAGATAATAAGCTTTGTATCTCAAAGACATCAGTGCATGATTTTTTTTATATGGGAGATTTATGCCAGAGGTCTTTCAGGACACTTTAGGAAAAATAAAATCATTAAAAAGGTGGAATGTCGGTCTTTTGGTCTAGTTTAAAAAGAGATATAACTAAGTTAGTAAGTCAATGTCAAACATGTCAACTAGCAAAGCATAAAAAACCAAACACTAGTTTTTACACCTTGTTGCATGTTCCTGCTTGCCCTTAGTAAGATGTAAGTATGGATTTTGTGTTTGGGCATCTATGTACTGCAAAGAAACATGATTGTATCGTTATAGTTACCAATCGCTTCTCTAAAATAACTCATTTTATCCCTTATACTAAGACCATAGATGCTTTTAGAGTTGTAAAATTTTATTTTGATGAGATTGACAAGTAATATGGTCTTCCCCAAACTATATTCTCGAATAAGGATGTTATATTTATAAGTTAATTCAGGAATTCTCGAATAAGGATGTTATATTTATAAGTTAATTCAGGAATTCTCGAATAAGAATGTTATATTTATGAGTTATTTATGGAAAACAATTTAGCATATAGTGGGAACTAAGTTGAAGTCTTCGAATGCCTACCACCCCAAACTAATAGTCAAACCGAGGTAATTAAAAAGAGACATAATGAATTTAATGTTAGAGAAAATGTTATGATATGGATTAGACTCGACCGGTATCACTGGAGAACTAATAAAAAATTCTATGCACGTAGTGCGAGACCATTCAAAGTGCTACAATAAGTTAATTCAAATGCTTTTGTTATTGATTTACCACTTGATTTTGGAATTAGCTCTACATTAACATTGAGGATCTAATTGCATAGTGAAAACCAAATCCTATTCCAAATCATCCCTTTAAGATGTCATATAATCCCCTTCATGATGATTCTATTAAAACCTCTACCCATTTTACCTTGACATCCGCACAAAAGGATAATATTGATTTTATTTTGGATGAACATGTTTTTTTTTTATCAGAGATGTTAGGATTCAGGGGTTTCTAGTTCGTTAGGTGGGCCGACCTGATTCAAATTGTACTTGGATCATTAAAGATACATTATTGCAGATTGATCCAAATATTTAAAAGTACTATCATAGCTGTTTAGAGTTACACTCGATGAAGTCGAGCTTTTTCAATCCCGAGAGAGTTGGTAGAGACATCAAACCCATATCGCAAAATACACAAGTATACAGACGAAGATGATGAATGATGGCCCAGCTTATCACTCTTTGGTTAAGAGATTGAGCCCATCTAGGCTTATTTTTTTGTTTTGTTTTATTTATTTGGGTTATTTATGTTAGACAATTTTAATTGATGGGTCAAGCTCAATAATTGGATGTTTTAGGGCTATGCTATTTATATATTTCTTTTTCATCTTACAAAGAAGTTTTTTTTATAATTGAATAAAATGATAAACCTTTTCTCTTTCTTGAATCCTTTATTTTTCTTAGCTTTTTTTTTATGATTGAATAAAATGATAGGCTTTTGCCTTCCATGAATTATTCAACAGGTGATTTTTTTTTTTACAAGGGATACTAACTTTTAAAGGATTTTTATTATTGTTGTTATTAACGTAGGTATCTGGGTTAGTTTATGTACATCTTGACTAATTTCACGAGTTTTAAAATTAATAATCATGTAAGTTTTTAATAACTCTGAATTTTATAAAATTTAAACTAATAATTTTTAAAAGGCAAACCTAGAAGATAACTAGTTAAACTATAGTTATAAATTTAAAAACCTAGTACATAACTATAGTTATAAAGTAACTTTTTAAAGATTCTTGGTTGGCAGCTTCGAGACTTTTAATTGTCACAGTCTCCATGTTTCCTGGGAGCCAAAGTCGGCGACAGGGGGGACAATTAATTTTCAAGGATTCCTTAATTTTTAAGAACACAAGATTGGCAGGAAACCTACGCAGAAAGTCGGCCACAACATTAATTAACAAAGGTACTTGTTTTCAGGGGAAAAAAAAAAGAAAACATACGGCAGCCTAGATTATTTATTATAGTTTTGGATTTATATTATTTATTTTATAAATTTTGGGTTATTTTAATATCAGTTTATTACTCTATTAGGATTTATTTTATTCTATGAACTATAAATACCTTTTAAGAAAAGAGAATACAAAAATTGAATTATTGCATAGTAATTTACTGTGTTGCAATGTATCTCATATTTTTTTATTCTTTATTAAACTTCTCTTAAACTTGTAAAAATTACCTATTTTTATAGCATTTTTTTCACTCAATAACTTCAAGTAAAATCTTGTTTTAGCTTTCTTAAGTTTTTCTTTCTAATCTATGAATTCAAGGGTTCTTATCTTCCGATTTGCATTATTAAATGTGGGGATGAGTAATGAGAACTTGCACTTGATTGGAAAGTTGAATAACAGTCACTTTACAAGCAGACTTGTATCACCATGCCAAACAAGCTTACAAGCATTAAATAGTAGGCAGGAAGTATATAATTAATGAATCAAATTACACTGCTGCATAGCTTTACAAAAGCATGCCTGATGGGCACGTAAATCCAATGGCTTGCTTATAACTTGTTGAAGAGAAAAAATGAGAATAAAAAATTGTAGACAGAAGCCAGTAGTAGTATCATGTGAAGGAGCAACGGGATCCTTCTAGATCTCTCAATCTCCAACCCCTCAAACCACATAAAGAATACCATACAGCAACCTACTGCATGGATGCCAAATTTCTAGCAATGCTTCCATAAAAATAACAGCTGCATAACCAAATCCATAACCATGCCACTATGCCAGTAATCTTGCAATCAGTAAAAAAAAGAAGCATTCGTTTGTAATAACTTCATGCACTTCCACGTGAGACTAGTAGCCAGAAGAAACTAAGACATTATGCTCCTTCAAACGCTTCTGGAAGTGTGCCAGACGATTCTGTAACTGGAGGATACCCGCAGCCTTTTGAGAAAGAATGGCATTCAATCTAGTAACATAACCGTCGAGCTGATTTCCTGGTTGATCTGCTTCAACCAGCAGGTTCATCTCCTGCAAATTTGGAAATGACATTTATATGTAAGCTCTAGGACATGCTTTTTCTTCAAAACCCAACTCTCACAAAAGCATGCAAGCAGTACAATAATAAAAAATGAACTAAGAATGCTTTGGCCGAACCACAAACCTCTCTCACAATGTTCATAGTGTCTTCCACTTGTTTTCTGTGAGCATTTACAAGATCCTCCTCTTCCTGGGAGCATGCAACCAAAAATTAATGTTGAGACATTTAGGTTTCAGCACATTCAAAAGAATTTATTCGTTAAGTAATTATTCTTTTCTAAATCACCTGTAGCAATGCATTCAAGTCATTATCTGAATGCGAGTTTTTAAGATTAGATTTTGGCATATCCCTCCACTTTGTCTGACCATTGGGTTTCTGTATTTTATCCTCTGAAATAGAAAGATTGTATGGCTCTAGCTTCCCATTCTCCTTCCATATTGGTTTCTCTTGTTCATATGACTCTTCTTCTGATGCATCAAAATCATCTCTCTCATCTTGTTCTGCCCATGCATCATTTGCATCGTCCTCATACGCGGATGCAACTGGTAAAACAGAGGACAAGGGCACAGTAGTTGATTCCTTTAGGTTTAAAGTTGAGGACAATACATCCTTCTTGGAAGTGTTCCCTTTTGAGAGGCTCTTCACTCTGCACAGAGAACTTAGCAAATTCAGTATAAAAGGATCACGACAGAGTAAATTATACCATAAACATCTTGCAATTGAAATCATTTTCATGTACCTGTCAGCATATCTCAAGGTATTAAGAGTGTGTTCACATGATCCTGAGCTTGGTGAAATGCATGATATCATAACAGTGCGTGAATTGCCAACGAAAGAATCCCTTAGAACCTCAGTTAACTTGCTTCCTCTGAAAGGAATATGACTCTTGTCATTGTCAAGAGCCCTGATGCACTCCTTTAATGCAAGTAAACTTTTGTTGATTTCTGCACCTTCCATCCTGCATCGTATATATGAAACAACCAAATTAAACAAACCCACCCACCCTCCCAAATTAAAGAAAGGACATGGAAAGAACATTTCTGATTTATGCCAGTGAAATTCATCAGCTATTAAGAAAACCATGAACTGGATGCTAGAGATGAAAGCACCATGAAATAGATATCAACTTTTAGCTACAGTGTCATTAGGTGGTGAAAGGGACAGAGGACATAGGTAAAACACAATAGAAAACAATGAACTATCTACATTTCTTATCGCCTTGTAACAATATCAGTATACACTGGAATAATTTTATTTCCCAGGAAATTGTTAAACAACCCTTTTTTTTCCTTTGCCAGATGTTGAGTCCAGTGTGATGTGTGAAAATATCAATTTCCACTGCCCTAAGATGATGGCCAAGCTGCAGATGGAAAAATATCCCATGCCTAATCCTAATTCTGTCTGGTACACTGAGAACCATATGCATTATACTGAGTGTGTCCCTCACTATCAGGATAAGAAACAGAAACCTTAAATTGCCCAACTGGTATGGCCAATAGTGGCAAAAATTACCACAAAGATAACGGAGTAGACATACCTCGTTTGTTTATCGTTATCTGTGGTATCTGCACCACGTTCACTTCCTGCAAGATCTATGAAGGAGAGCTTTCCAACAAGGCGTGGAGGCTTTGATTCATTGCCATCAACTGATTTCTTGATAGCAAGCTGGAGAATGGCATGTGAACGGGAGGATTCTTCATTTGCACCAGTTGTGCCAGTACTTCTTGAGGCATTTCCCTTCTCAATGAGGTCCTTAATTGTCTCCACATCTGATACTTTGTACTCCTGCAAACCCACAATGCACACCTGCTGCTTACCATCCTCTCTCATGCAGAGTTTTCTGCACAAAGAGACATCTCAAATTCAGCCACTTCAGAGAGCAAGTGATAACTACATAAAAGACAAGGATCAGGGCAACTAACTTCCGATCACTCAGGAGATCAAATAGTTTTCCACCATAAATTTCGAAGAAGCTCACAAATAGCTGAAACCCTTGGCTCCTGTAAGTATGATGCATCAACCTCAAAATATCTCGTGATGCTTTGAGGGGTAAAGGCTTCATAGTATAGGTTTTTCCACTCCCTGAAAGAAGGACAAAAAATTAAAGTAAGTTGGTTTTACAACAACAATCTAGTTCTATTAAATCATCACAGGTTTCTTGCCAACATGGGGTGAAAGACATCATAAACTAGCAGGCTTAAAAAAATAAAACAGAATGTCATGAATTTTGATATTAATAATTTTAAAGCAAATCACTGTGATGTGAGAAAGCTACACAGAAATAAAAATGTATAAAGCAACAAAAGAACATGCATAATGATAACGTCAAAATGGTTTATCCACCAAGTCGTGAACCATTGAGAGACTACAGATGTTGGATGGATAAAGAGGGCATAAAATACATTGAAGTTGGGCATTTCAAAAGCAGGTCCAAAAAACATTTATTCTCGGCATGAAATCACATGATTATGGAATAAACTCCCCAAGTGTGTGTGTGTGTAAACACGTGTGTGTAATCTAATGCCTTCTGTAAGTTACAAAAATGCAGAAAAAAATCAGAATGAAAGACAGAATAGAATTATAGAAATTATATATATAAAAATAAAATTCCAAAAGCAAGCATGTAAAAAGCATCTATCTTATATTGCACAGACAACAAATCACCTGTTTGCCCATATGCAAAGCAAGTTGCTTTGACCCGTTGAAAAATTATTGGAACTATGGGCTCCACTGTCTCACGATAAACCTAAAGCGAAGAGGTAAATCTGCATAAGCTATAAAAACACTAGCATTATCTAGAAACACTTGGTTCACTATGATGAAAAATATACTCACTTCATCATTAGAGACCTCCTCATTGAGCACTGCATCAAACACAAATTCATGCTTCTCAACGTATTCTGTTAAGTCAACCTGTAGAATATCAATACCCACAATTACTACCAAATCACCTATCAAAGGAAAAAGCTATAAAAGTCTCTAGAAAGCTTATTAATTGAAAAATCAGTAAACAACAGAGTAGAGCAAAGCATCTAATTGAATGAAAAATGGACAAATCAAGGTTCTTGCAGATAAAGTCTATAATAATCACTAAGGAGAAGCATGGCCATTAGGATTACATTTTGAACCTCCCTTCTTGTTGTTTTATGTATCTAATATCTACTTCTAAATGTCTTCATGGATGAATTTGGCCCAACTATTATGCATCTTATTGTTTTCGTTCTTATTTCATTTTATATTAGGTCAAGGACCAATTAGGAAACAGAGGTCCTTGATCAGCACCCAGTGATTCAACCTGATTATTTCTATTTGACTTCTTTAACAAGTGATATAACAGTTACCTTGAGTTTAGTCTCATGAACCGTCATAGAATTGGAGTGTGTGTCTATAATATCTTCTTCATTTTTTGCCAGTTCCTTTTTATTCAATGGCCTCTTGCGCACCTGCATTAAAAGAATTCACTTGTAATACTATATTAATGTTTAAATACATTCATACAAGCAAGGCAGAGGCTGCACTAAGAAGAAACATTATTAATGTTGCTAGTAAATGAAGTCATTCTATAAATGAAATTCGGAGCAAATTACCAAAGTTCAAAAAGCTGGGTAAGCATTGTATTTAGGACAAAGAAAGGAGCAGTTAACAAATAGAAGTAAACCAAATGAAACAAAAAAGAAAAACATACCACAACTTTGATCTTTGCAACAGAACTTGTCTTCTCTTTGTCTACAGCAAAGCTTTTCAGGAGGTTGTTATCAGGCAAGCCAGGAGCTCTGCCAGTTTGTTGCTTGCTTGAAATGTAGGGGTCATTGTCATCAAAGCTTCTTCCTCGAACAGGATGAAACAGAGAAGAACCATCGTAGAGTCCTGGAACTTGCAACTATCATCAAAATACAGAAAACTTAGCATAAATATGGATGCAAAGTCACAACACTCAACTGCAATATGAAATCCCAAATCACATATTCAACACCAAGGAGCAATGCCTGCTTTATGAAAATGTGATGAACTTCTAAAGAGCTGACACCATAGTATCATTATTTCTTGAAGCAACGGCATGACATGTATCCTACCTTCCATTTCTTCTCAAAATCTTGTGTGCATGTCAACAAATAAATAAGACACGCCTTTTTATTCTTTTAAAAAGAAAGTTAGAATGGTATTTTCTATTTTTGGAAAACCACATAAAACCATGCCATGCAATTTGTTTGTTATAAATGGAACCAGTTTCAAAGACCTAAAGCTCATTCAAAAACATGTTCCATATCCAAACATGTTCCATATCCAAACATGCAAAAAAAGAGTTCTTAATGACATGCGACATATCAGCAAAGCAAGCAACCCTTAAGAGCTTGGGACTCAAACGTCTTTTTGGTGCAAGACAAGATGTTCTTCACTAGCTACAAAGCACAAATTCAGAATATCTTTTAGAAGCAGTTATAAATTTGAAAGTAGCTAGAGCGTAGATTATCAAAGCAGAAGATTTCGATAGCATGGAACAAAATCAAGCTCGAATGCATTTCATTCTATAAAAAAAAATCAAACAATATGGCAAAGATAGAACTTCAACTTATCGGAATGTGGATGGACCCAACTGTTGGATGCCACATTAAAGTACTATCACTAGATCATCCAAAACCACGTTTCTACTAATTCACGAGAAAATGACAGAAAACCCACCTCGGGTAGCAACTCGGTATCAAAAGAATGCAGATCTAAGAGGCCAGGACTGAACTCATTTGAAGAGTCCTCGCCATTCTTCCTCTGGCTCGATGGCCTTGAACTAACAGGAGGTGTTGTTGGCTCTGAATAAAATTCATTTCCCCTATTAAAACTGCTTTGCGCATTGCGATACATTCTCATTGCCTGCCCTCCTACTCCTCCTCCTCCTCCACCACCACCATAGAAATTATAGTCCTGCAATAAATTCCACCATAAATATCGCAATCAATTGCTTGAGATACAGGAGCATCCAATAAATAAAAATAAATCTCTTGTGATGTAAGGAAAAATTTAAAAAGAAAAAAAAACATTTTTTTTTGTTTTGCCACACTTTCTTTACTTTACTGGCATTTTCCAAAGAAATCAAAAGTATCAGATCTGTATTTTCCATTCCATCATAAACCAATTATAGTCAACTCCCGATCAAAAGCGAAAAAAGGGGGGAAATCCAGTTTCCTGACTTAGTGAAGTCGAGAAACCAATAACATTTCACAGAACAATCCAAGATTCAAAAATTTCGCCCCCCCCCCTTTTTTTCCTGAGGGACCAAACAGATTGAGCAGAAGACTCCAGCGCAAGATGGGAAAACTATAAAAAGAAAAGAAATTAAAAGATCTGGGCAAAAAAAAAAAAACCTGAAGTGGAGGAATAGAAGAGGAAGAAGTGTTGTTGTTCTGAAGGTGCTGAAGACCAGCAGATTGAAGCCATCTTCCATTTTCCGAAAACATTCCGTTGCTGTTATCAGAAGATGAGTATTGTCTTTGATGATGAGATCTCTGCCTTCCCATTCCGTTGTTCATATCACACACCAGCCTCTCTCTCTCTCTGTATTTATATATGTAAATAAAGCAGGAGAGATTGTTGATTTATTTACCTTTTTCTCTCTCTCTCTAGGAGAAATAAGAAAATAAATTCAAGTTGAAAGTTGAAACTTGATTTAGAAGAGAGAAAAAGGTAGCAATTAAGATTATCAGCAGCACATGATCGCTTTTTGCAAATGTTAAAAATGGATAGAGAGAGAATCTAGTGGAGGAAGAGACCGGTACAAGAGACAGAAGGGGTCGAGTAAAAATGAAGGACTGCTGTGCTGTAGTAGATTTTGAATTTTTGAAGACAGAAAGGGAACAAGCGTTTCTACCGGGTGCAGCAGTGTTTCTGTAGATTGGACTTGTTGTCTATTTCAAAAACAAACGATTTGGACAAACTACAATTACGCCCTCCATCTGTTGGATACATCTCAATTAGGTCATCCTCCTAACGACACCGTCTCATACCACCGCACCATCATAGATGTGCTAGTCTCTTCTTCCCCTCTTGGATGTTAATTTTGCTTCGTTAAATTACATAAAACTCATGGATATCCATTACACTCCATTTTATCTCCTTTTTCTTCAATTGTTTGTTGACATAAAATGCAATCAATTTGGATATATCATGATGTTAATAACTAAATTAATGTTATTATGATATTGATCTAAATATCTCATTGCTAGCTTTTCAAAATATATCTTAAATTTTTAAACTTGTACTCTAATAAATAATTAAGTCGATATATATTATTGAAAATATTTTATGCTACAAATTGGATAGACACAATATAAATTACTTCTTGTATATAATGAATAAGAAGGGTATTTATTTATTATTACTAATATACAAAATAAAAAATAATAATAAGAGAATGATAATATTAGATTAAATAAATGGAGGATTAATATGTATGAGTTGCATGTCCTATTTAAATGGGCAGGTTGATGTAAATTGAAGGTGAGGGAGGGCACTCACATTTCCTTAATGGTGAAGAATACCATTGATGCATTGAGGAGGAGAGAGACGTAATTGAAATTTACCTAATAGATAGAGGGCACTTTTATAGTTTGCCCAAAATGATTTTAATTCACGAGAGATGAACTATTTTCATAACTGCAATTTTACAATTATGATATAAAACATGTAGAAAAATTAAAGTCAATGCCATTTATTTATTTTATTTTATTGAGAATGAACATTAAGCGTATTTAACTTGAAGTAAATAAATAAAATTATCTTTTTATTAATCTGAAATTGATCAACGAGATCCGGTAAAAATCTATCTTAAATAAAAAGTTGACATCTTTTTAACTTTTTACAAAAAGATAAAATAAAATAAAATGACGTGTGATTTTTATTGATCTGGATTAATGTCATCCATGAACAGTGATGACCCAGGTTCGATAACTTTTTCCTATCATGATCAGGGAGGGGCGTGTTTGGCCCAAGTGGTATGTAGTGTACGGTGCGTTTTTGATCCAGAACAGCAAGAAACATCACCTACCATCCCACATGGTGGGGACCCACTCATTATTTTAATTTTATGTGATTTCGCAGATAGTTTTAATTTGAATTTCGTAGATGGGAGGGATGTGCTAAGAGGCTGACACGTGTGATGAGGGTTTGGTGAACTGTGGTGTACCCCACCCACGTAGAGGATCATGCGGTTGCATTCAAATTCAGCGTCGATATTTTCGGGCTCATTAAAGCCTGCTTGTTCGGTCCGGCTTGTGGTCCCCACCTGGAGCCTAATCCCCCGGCGGACTTATTGTCCCGTTTCATATAATTTATGAATAGAATTGGAGAGACCTTGGAGCGGCGGGGAAAAGTTATAATTGTTTGTTTTATACACCTCAATCATTTATAATCAAAATTTACCCAAAGTAAAGTGTTTTCATAGAGCCTAATAATAATAATAATAATGTGTAAGTGCAAGAGAGATACAATTTGAGTACGATAAATCTCAACAAGAAAAACTAAAGAGATTTTCCTTTATTTTTCAAGAAAGATTGTCTTTTGAAAATAAATTATAAGCTTGAGGATATCCTTAATAATCCTTCCATAGCTCCTTTAAAGTTGTAAATGTTAATTCTTCAAGTTTTTCCCGACTTCAAAAATGTTTCCAAACAAACTTGAAATGGTCTAAAAGTTAATCCGTTGATTCTAAAATTTCTTTAAATCTAAAACAAAGCATAATTATTTGGGAAATTCACTTCAACCCTCTTATTTTTTAATTGTTTTTCTTTCTTTTCCAATGTTCTTTTGAAATTATATTTTACATTCTATATTAATATAATTTTTAAATTTGGATGAAAAGATAAATTTATTCCCATATGTAATATAACAAAGATTTGTAAACGAAATATCATTTCTCTTTCTTGAAAATTTTTTATCCTAACATAATTTATCTCTCTTCTGACCAAACACAATTTATAAACCCAAATCAAAACTTAATCTAGTGTTATACCTTCTCTTCTCTCTATCTAAACAATAACAATCATCAATCAATGTTGAAAAATAAAATAATTAAAAAATTTATCCGCACTAAAAACAATTCTTGTTGTTACAAAAAATATGTTGATAATAGCTACTCCTTTATTTTTTTCTCAAAAAATATTATTTGACCCACGGTGGAGGGTGGGTTAACTAACTAGTTACCTTACTACTCTAAAAAACTCGGGGTCGCTAACCACCTCCTTTTTTGTTTATTTGAATCGTGAAGGTGGTGATATTTTTTTACATTTTTTATTCTTTAATTTTCATCATTCTTTTTTTAATTTTATCCTCCAATATTTGCTTCATTTTGAATTTGTTTTCATAAATTATCTTGGTTTGCTTTCTATGAAGTTATTATAATCTCAAATAAACATTTTGATATTTGGTATGTGCTCTACTTTATGAACATGTATTTTTTTTATCAAATAATTATCGCACCCGACATCGCGACAACCTTTAAAAATTAGAAAAAGAACAAATATTTGGCATCTTGTTCTTATAGGTGAAATGATTTGTTTAAGAAGTCGTTACCTAGTATTAGGAACCCTGGAACCCTAACTGGTCTTCAAAGATTATATAACAAGGAACTAGTTACGCTAGAGGAAAGATAGTATCACCCCTAAAACGTCTTACCTTAGATAGGTTGTATTATTGGTTTTGTCTTAAAGTGTTATTGGTTTGTTATGCTATGCTATAATATTTCTGACTCTAGTGTAAATAAATATTGAAATTGATATTTTTAACTCTAACATCAATAAATACCAAGATTAATATTTCTAACTTTGATGTCAGTAAATACCAAGGTTGATATTGATCGTAAATTCATTTACCTCGAACAATCCTGGATTGAGCTTGTAATGGTCGTTAGACTTGCGAGAATAGCAAAAGTGAGCTTTAGACCTATTTTAAAGAGATATGTTTTTTACAATTTTTTATGTAGGCCTAATGGGCTATTTATTTGGGGCAAGCTTTTAATGGGCTTAATAAATTTGTTATCGGGCCTAAAAATTTATGAAAAAACAACACATTTTCTTAATTCCAAAATACAAATGTCAAAAACACATTTTTTTACAATGCTAAAACATGTAGAGTTTTTTTTTTTAAGATTGTTTTTAGCTTGGTTATAATGTTTTTCTAAGAAAAAAATGGTTAATTGTTTTTTGGTATTTTCCTTTTTTTGGTTGTTTATTTTAACAAATACTAAAAAATAAAATCGTGTAACACACACAACAATTACATTTACAATTATTACATGTAATAAAAACACATTAAATCATCCAAAACTTGTTGCTAGATGATCAAAATGAGCTGTTAGAGTCACTAGAGTTTTAAAAATAATGATGGCGCATGGAATCACGCATTGTCGCCAGTAAAACAAACAAATTAGGTAGATCAGGATTTGCTCATTCTCTTCTTTCTTCCTATGCTAGCAATGAGAACACTGCCACCTGCAAAACAAAGAAATAAAAACACAAGATAATAGTTTTTTTATTTTTATCTTTTAGATATGCCTCTCTTTCTCTTTATTGTAACTTCTTCTTCTCTCTATCGATTACTATTGTTATATTGTTGTGGATTTGCCATAAAGAGTGCCTTGTGTTATGGTTGAGAAGGCATCGATTAATGATGGTTTTGGGGCTACTAGATTTGGTTTTTAGATGGGAAGGTTGTCACTAGTGATCAGCGCGTGTATGCTAGTGTCTGGTGTAAAGGGGAAAAAATGAGGTTGTTGTTGCTAAAAGATCAACCAATGATGGTTGCTGTTGGGTCTTGACCAAGATGAAGTTGATGATAGCAACACTACTGCTTACTAGAATTGTCATGGGTATGAGGAGATGTTGTTGAATTGGTTCAAAAGATTACTGGTTGTTATTGTGGTCAAGAAGAAATGGAGATGATGGTGGTTGGAATGGTGAGAGATTTGTAGTTGGTTTTACTGATTTGATGGGCTATTTTTGTTTGAAAATAAAAGGTAAAAGGAGTTGGTTCTTATATTGTGTGTGTGTGGCTAGTATAGATAAGGATGATGTGTTTTATTCTCTTGGTTTTGTTTATCTATGCAATGATAGTGAGAGACAAGAGAGATGTAACTTCTTTTTCTTTTTTTGCTTTCTTTCTTGTGTGTTAGATCTGCTCATTATATATAGTTTTTTTTTTTTAATCTCCTCTTTCTTTTTCTATGACTTGAGATGTGTATTTATAATACAGAAGTCCCAAACAACACAAATTCATCTTTGTTCAAATTTAAACTTGATTCAAATTTAAAAATCAAAATTGATGATGATTAACTGAAAATCTGGTGTTTTTTTTCAATTGAATATCAGGATAAACAAACATTATAGTCCTTAATTCTTCTATACATTATCAAATTGCCCCCCACCCTCGATCAAAAATCAGTTGTCAGTCTTTTAATTCAAATTAAAAGCCAATGGCTCAAAATTAGGTTATAACAATAATTAAGTAAAAAATAGTTTTAAAAACAAAGTTCTAAAACCTACTAGAGTCCATCACCTGGATAATATATTTGGCGAGTTAAGTTATGAAATCCGAGTCAATTCAATATGTTGGTATCTCAATATTAAAAACAAATGTCATCTTGATTTTTTTAAAGTCAAACCACACTTTTTACTAGTAGTTCAAGATGCATTTGGACCCCCCAAGTCAGATGGGTCATGTCTAAGCAACTCCCATATGGTTTAGTTTTAAACTCGGGCTACGTAAGAAGCTAAGTTAAAAGATTTCAAGATTGACCATTTGAGTCAAAATTTAATAACAATGCCAACTAATTTCTTGTGGCTTAGATATTTATTTTTTGACATTTAAAAGATTTTTTATTTGAGCCGTAGCGTAGCGCACCTTTTTAAACTATTACCAAGAGCTAATTAAAGAAGGGAGATCAATATTCCTTTCCTTACAATGTATTGTTCATTGGAATAATATTTTTAATTTTGTTTTTTCAATTTCATCTTTTAAAAATATATTAATTAGGAATTGAGCTTCATAATTTATTTTGGTTTACTTTTTCCTAGTTTACCCCAATCTTATGACTCGAGTCATAAGTTTTGCAGGTTAATCTGATTGACTCAAGTTTTTTTAATCATTTTTTGTAATTGAGTTGATTAGAAATTAAGTTTTGGTTTGATTTCTATGAAGTTATCCTTGTTTCATTACCTAAGTAAAATGTTTGGCATGTTAAACCTGGTTGACCCTAGTAATTGTTTTTTGTTTTTAATTTCATCATTTAACATTGAGTTGATTGCAAATTGAGCTTTAATGTTTTTTTTTATTTGTTTTCTATGAGATTATCATGGTTTCATAACTCAAGTTGTACATTTTATATGGTAACCTGAGTTGACTCGAGTCGATCTAATATGTTATCGTCTTTTTTTTTTAAATGCGTCTAAAAATGTTTTCAGTCAAACATTTTTTTGTTCTGGTTGTCTAACTTGCCTTTTAACTTGCCAAGTTGATAGAGTCACATCGAATCCATCTCTACACAGTTAAAATTTTTTTTCCTTATTGAAAACACGTTAAAAATGCATGAATTTTTTTTTAACTAAAAGAAAATAATTTGATCCCCAACTGACATTGATAAACAATCTAGTTACAAAGACTCTAAACATTGTGCACACGTGCCTTATTCACCTTCTCACATTTTACTATGAACTTTCTATTCAAAATTTTTGTTTTGTTTTTTTTTCCCTTAAACTTTTATTTTGCACGAATGCATCCTTTTTGGACACAATTAAAAAAAAATTGAATGAAATTTGTTGATTAAGGATAAAATTGAAAAATAGAGGATCAAGGTGAAAAAAGCATCCCAAATGGACAATGCTCTCAAAGTTATCACAAAGAAGTTTACCTTAGTCCTTAAACTTTTATAAATTATACATATTTAACCCCTCAATAGTCTTTCAATTCAATTTCGGTGCAAAAATTTATTTTTATTGTTTTTTATCCCTAGTTTGAGAGAAGACGTTAAATTCCAGAGATAGAGAGAAAAAATCAGTGTTGAAATTAATTTGGACCATTAAAATGGCTGATATTAGTATCAAAATATTCCATTTAATGAAGGGAGTTCAACCTAAATGTTTTTTTTCACTTTAAATTTTTTTAAAAACAATATCTAAGATTGAGAAGAATTTTTGTGTTGTTTTTTTTATTTGTTTTTTAAGGTTATTTATGAGTTTTTCAAGGTGTTTAGATATTTTTTTTAAGTATTTTTAAATTGGATTAAAAATAAATTTATAGGTATTATTGTACATATTCCATCCCCTCCTCATGTTTTATCAATGATTTATGAGATATAAAAAGAACCTTTTCTCATCAATTCAATGCTGGGTAAGAGATCAATCATTGTAATTAATATAACAATATTTTAGAGTTAATACACGGTGTGAAAATAAATTTTAAATTCATATAAATATTACCATGCTTTGGTATATAGGTAAATATAAATAATAGAAAGATATATCAACAAGAAATTGATTTCAAACATCATTTTTATAGAGTGAAAAAATTGATTAGGAAAATAGAGTAAAGAAAAGATATATAAGAAAGAGTGAAACAGTTGATTAGGAAAGAAGATATTTTTACAACAAAAAACCACTAAATTAAAGAATATACTATTCAATTATTAGTTAAACTGCATGGACTCCTTAGATAATTACTTAATTTTAATAAAATATAAGGAGTAATTTATAGTTAGCTCTAATAATGAAAGCAATGACAGCTAATGGATGCAAACATAGTATTCTGCTAAATTGGGTTAATTACCTTGACATTTTATTATTATTATTATTAATTGGATTTATCTTCTATATGTTTTGTTAATATTTAAAATTATAAATTTTATATTGTTGATGATAATGTATCATAAAATTAATCATGTGACCCGTGTCTATCTTGAATGGAAAATAAAAACGGGAAATAAAATTTATATTTAAAACATGAAAAATTTGTTGTGCTCAAATTATAACTAAAATATTTACAAAGAAAAATAAACATTAAAAAAATAAAATTATACTAAAAAGTTAAAAACACCCTTCTAAGACACCACAAGAAATTAACCACAATCAGCTCTTACCTACTTCATTTGGGCTAGTGAAAAGACTTGTTAAAAGGTTTGATGCAAACCATCAGAAAAAAAAGGCAACCGATGCACATAAATAAATATGTAAAGGCTGGAAATCTGCAGATAAATATCCTATATGAAGCTTAATTAATACAGAATATTATAATCATATCATAATCCATAATCCCAGGAAAAAACAAAAACAAAAAATAAAATGATAAAAAAGATACGACAATAAAATAAATAATAGACATGAAAAATATTCAAAAATAAAATAAAATAATTATAATAAATTATAAATTCTCATATTCTTGTATCCTAATTCTTAGAGTATGTTTGAGAGTGTGACTATGATTGTTTTTCTAAGTATTTTTTACTTGGAAATGTATTAAAATAATATATTTTATTTTTTAAAAATTATTTTTAGCATCAATACATTAAATTAATTTAAAAATATATAAAAATATTAATTTAAAATAAAAATAATAAAAAATTTTATTCACCAAGTATTATATAAGAGTTATAATAGAATTTTATATGATCTCCAAACTACTAAATCAAGGATGGAAAAGACAACTTTTAATGTGAAATCCACTTTATATACAGCTTTATCACCATTTGACTTTGTAATGTGTAGGCTTCGAAAAATAAAAAAAATCAAATCTTTCTTTTATAAGGTTTTCTATGTTAAATAAAATATTTAGAGAAAAAAAAGTACCGTATATTTTGCAAAGCCATCAAGATCGTGAATGGCCAACAAACTAAAAGATTTGCACTTGGAGAAATTATAAGGGTCAAAATATTTAACAACTTCAATTCCTAATTTCACTCACTAATTATTCATATTCATAATGACAATTACCATAATATTTTATAAAACTCATGACTAAATTTGTAATATTTAATTAATTGTTTACTATGACAGGTTAAAACCCTAATTTTTTCATAACCAAAACTTTTTGTAAATCTTTGTAATATGTAATTAATTGTTTTCAAGTTAGAACTTGCCATGTATACTTTTATTCATCATGGCTACCACACATTCGTTAAAAGAGATGCTGATGAACTATATGTGTTTTATAGACATCTTTTTTCTGTGCAAATAATTGTTTGTTGTGGACTTGAAGGGATTAATGATTTGAAATTATAAAGACATTGAATCTTTTTTTGATGATGTATCCATGATGAAGATGATGTCTACTTATGAAGATAAAAGGGCCATTAATGTATATGTAAATGAAGACCTCAAAGGTTGCCTATACAATTCTGATTGCCAAAATGCTCTACTCAAGTAGCCTTAAAATTGGTTAGTCCCTCGACCCTAAGTATATTTTATTATTATTATTATATTTAATAGTATTATCGATGACATATTCTATCGATATTTACTTTACTATTTTATTGGAGCATATTTTATTAACCGATTCATAGATGGAAAACATCCATAGAAAAATTACTTGTCGGTAATTTTTGGTTTGTTGGAATGTCTATCGATTAAAAAAACACTGATAATTTTACAGATGAAAAATATATGTAAAAAAAAATTTAACTGCTAGAATAAACTGACAGAGTTTTTTTGTTGGTGATTGACAATCACATTTGAAGTAATTTTGTTCAAACCTTTTGTAAAATATTGACGGAATAATTATGTTGGTAATGTAACTGTTGAAGTGTCATGTGTAATGATATTTTTCAAACTTTCTGGAATATACTAACGGATGGAATTCATCGGTAACTTTGTTCGTAATAATTAAAAAATATATTAAAAAAAATATTGAACAGAAACAAAAAAGTAATTAAAAAAAATTAAAATTGTATAAATTTTAAGTATGTAAAAATAAAATTTTTTAATATAACAACCAAATATTTATTATAAATTTATATGTTCAAATACAATGAAATTAGAACAAAGACGACACTAGATGAGGAGGGAAAGATTGGATAAAAAGATACATATATCTTCCATATGTGATCTAATTTTTTTAATTGCTAGCTAGAAAACATCGACAATAATTATATTTTTTTTATTTTATTTTTTTATCAGACTCACAGCGAAACACAGTAACTAGTGTATACTATTGACTTTTGTTGGTTATTATTATGAAGAAATGGTGGTTGGAAGGGTGTATATGCACCCGATGATAGATATTAAGATGAAAAAACAGATGCATAAATAGTAGTGGAAGGAAGAAAAAGAAGATGAAGAAAAATCCAAAGAGCTGTCTTTCAGCAATGGTTAATGAAACTACTGAGACTATTATTTTTTTAAAAATTAACATTGCAATTATTAATCAAATAATAAAGGACAAAATTTTAATGAAAAACTGTTAGTATAATATACAACATGGCATTAATTGTAGAGATATCTAAATGTGATAAATGAAAGGAAAAATTACATCAAGCCTTCCACTTCTTAGACTGTTTGTTTTTTTTTTTGTCTCCATGTTTTGAGAAAATATAATTTACTTTCTTGATCAACTCAAAATTTAAAATAAGACAAAAAGACAAATTTACTTAATAAAACATAGATACATTTGGTGGAAAGAAGCTGCGAGTTGGATGATACTGTGACAGAGGATGATCAATGATGGAGTCTGATTGCCGGTTGTTTCAGTTGCTTCTACACAGAGAGAAAGCAAGAAGATGAAAACACATTTGTCCTGATGCATCATATACATTTTTTTAAATTGCTATTGAATTATTACATTCAGATTCATGCCAATGACTGTTGACTGGAAGAAGATCAATTTTTCCTAGATGGTGTTCTCTGTCTGAATGTTTCCATTGTTGAATAGAAACCGCAACGCAGTCTCGTAAGAAGCAAATACAGCTCCATTAACTACAAAAGCTCTCGCAACAGCAGTCCCCAGACCTCGCCAGAGAACACAGTAACCATCTTCTTTAACACTCCGGCTGAAGCAATCCAGAATGCCTCTATACTTGAGTTGGGAGGATGGTGATTGAGCTTGTAATCTGGTTTTGACAACATCTAATGGATAGCAGCAGAGCCAGCTAGCAACTCCTGCGAGGCCTCCTGCCGTCAGCATTGTTCGTACGCTTTCTTGACCATTCTTTCTGCAGCCAGGGTGGAACTGCTCTCTCATGTATTCATATGTCCAAAAGTAGACACCATAAGCAGGTGCGTCTCTCAGGACTGTGATCACAAAACCCCGGTACATTCCTTTTAGACCTTCTGTTTTCAGTATGCTCTTGGCAACACCTAGTGGACCTTTGGGAACAGCAGCCTCCTGGAGATTCGCATGGCTTCTGTTCTGCAACTGGAGGCGAATTTTTATCAGTTCTACAGGAGAGAGAATAATGCTCTGTATCGCCCCAGTACCAACTCCTCCTAGAGCAACACCTTCGTAAGAAGGAGGATCCTTAGCTGAAGCGGATGAGTCTAATGCTCTCGAGAGGATAGCATAGGTCTGGAAAACCATGGCATTCTGCAATCCACACACACTGTCAGTGTCCCTGAACCAGCGTAAACAATGCAAAACCAGTGATCATCTATTTGTATGGTTGGTCAGGACTGAGTCCGTATAGTAATTTTTCTTCTGTATCAGAAATGGAAAGTCATAAAGCTTCCTTTCTTTCGATGGAAATAAAAATCAGGAAATAAGATCCATGATTTATATGAGACTGGAGATGGAGGAGACACAATAAGCTATCACTAACAATATCACATAAGCAGCGGATTCTTGAGAATGACATTTCTTCAAGTATTAAAACTAGTCGCTTTCCACCACTTGGAAGTTACGGAATGATTGACAAAAAGCAATCCAAGAATTTCATCATTGCCATATTCTAGTCCTTGCATACTCCATCTCACTAAGGTTTTTCACCAGACATCAACTTCATTATCCTATTTGTGATCACTTAAAATTCACCGCAAGAACTTGAACATTCCAAGATATCACAGCAATAAAAAAAACTCTTAAGATTATGAAAAATTGTATTCAAACTAAAATTAAGAAACAAAAAACAAAAGTGGAAAGATAGACTTGTATTCTATAGAAGAAACCAACGTTTTGCCATTACCTGGAAGGTGACAGATGCCAGGGGTGCACCCATGCCTCTATAGAGCGCAGCAGGCCCTTCACCGCTCATAACTCGGCGAAGAATACTGAAGGCAGAGCCAGAGTTGGATTGTTGTAGCCGGATACGTAGAGTATCAAGAGGATAACCAGAGATTATACCAGCAATTCCACCAAATCCACCAGCCACAAATTCCCTACCCTAGCTGCTAGCAATAAACTCTGGCCAAAAGTCCATTATGATACTCTACGTATCTTTAGTTATTAACACAAACCCAGTTCTTGTTTTCTTTCTCGTACAAAAAAAACACACACAAGTGTTGTAAGAATGGATGAATACTTTATGTATTTGTATTCTCTTTTCGTGAATTTTAAGTGGATATAAAAACCTTTTAAATGAAAATGAACGTGAAGTGGGTTATAGAATTCCTAATAAGGACGCAGAGGTTATTCTCTTTCTGAAAGAACCTCTCACAGATTCACTTTCTGTTTCTTTCTCTTTACCTAGATCTTGAAAGGCAAAATACCGAACAAGAAACTTATTTTTCAAGAGGAAAATCCTCTCAAAGCAGTAGCTAGAATTTGCAGATTTTTCTTTATGATATCATTACCCTGCATTCATCAGGTCAACTCTTTTGTCTAATATTTGCGAAGAAAGGAGGAGACTTATAGAGGGGAAATAACTAATGAAGGGGCAAGAGAGCGGCCCAAGAATGGAGGAGATTCCAAAAATTTGGTTACTCTGTATGTTCCTTTCATGCTATTATTACAAGAAAATGAAAAGGGAGCGGAACAGATGCCACCGTTTGCTACTTTGCTGGGTTGGGTTAGGAGAGTGGGTATAAGGATGAAAAGGCCAACGTAAAAGCCACTTTCCATACCACCAGTTGTGTCATGACACCTGGAACAAACACATGACGTCACAATATCAGTTCAGTGCTTTCAGCCTAGTGTAAATGAACCATCTTTTTGCTTGATTGACTTTGATTTGCCCCCATTGAAGGACCTAGGATAAGCGTTTTAAGTATTTTAAATAAAAATTTATTTTTATATTATTTTAATATATTGATATTAAAAATAAAATTTAAAAAATAAAAAAAATATTTTAAATTTTTTTCAATATTACAATATAAAACTAATGAGTGTTAGTAATGGAGTGACTAAGCCAAATGAAACTCTTTATTATTGTTTATTAAACAATGACATAATCATTATCATGCCATGTAATACTGCTTTTTATAAGTGTCTATGGAAAAATACAAATGCATCTTTTTTTCTTTTTTTTTAAATTCAATGGACATTGTGAGAGATAAAATTATTTAAAATCTCGTATATTATTTTATAATGGTAATATTTATTTTGAAAAATCACACTGAAATCTTCTTTGAGTTCACCATGTTATACTAATTTAAAATTCACAAATTAATTTAATGAAAAAAATTTAAATATTATAATTTTGTCATTATAACTAATTCAATTTTCAAAATACTTTTATAAATTAAATATTACAAGTTTACCATCAACTTTTTCTTTTATGGAAGCAAAATACAAGCTTTTTTTTTTTCCATGGGGTTTTGTTTCACTTTCTTTCTCTTTTTTTTTTCTTTGTAAAAATGGTATGCATGGTTTCATGCCAAAATGATGGACAAGACTAGAATGATCATTCAAAAAGCATGAGCAACAAAGGTGATACCAGGATGATAAGAATATTGAAAAGAAATAATTTATTCACACAAATGAAAATAGCTCATATAAATTTATTCACCACTTTAAAGATACAAAATTAAAGGATAAAAGCCTTACCACTCACAAGCAAATACAAAACTAAATAGCTTGCTAAAAATTCAAGTAAGAAACTTTTCATTTAATATTTTGCAAAAGATATTAATACATGGTTTAAATGACCAATATATACTTAAAATAACCCTCTAAGTCTAGGAAAAGATTAAAATGACAAAATTGAGACCAAAATAAATAATTTTGACAGAAAATTAGACAAATAATAATTAACACATGTTTTTGACTCATTAGAAATACAAACAAACACAAATTAAGCTTGAAAACTAAAACAACCATAGTTTCTTATACCATATTCTAAACTTTTAAACCACGTATGATAAACATATTTTTCCATGTAAAGAAGAGATGTAAAATTAAGCTAAAAAATAACCCATGAGATAGCGATAAATATAATCAAGAATTTTATTTATTTGCATTGTCAACCCAAATTCGCTAAGCCCAACATCAATAAGATCATTAAAGGACACTCTCATGTCATGTTTCTAAGGTTAAAAAAGACTCATCCTCGAGTTTAAATTATTTTTTTCTTAATCTTGTGGATGCTCAATCAAAGTCTTTCACTATGTTTGTGCAATCCATACATAAGAATCATGTAACATCAATTACATTAACTTCCACGTCATAGATGTCCCTTGAATATCATGAAAAATAACTCAACTCTCTCGTTTTTATCAACTCCATTATGTTATGAACTAATAAAAATTATTTCTGGAACATTGACAAAAATATTTACAGGTTCACTATTTTCCAGTCAAAGAACATTAACTTTGACCCTATCAATTTCAGAATTCTCCTTAGTCATATATGGAACACATCATCTAAAATTCTCTTTATCAAAAATTATTTTTAAAATCACGTCTGCAATATGCTCCTCAACTAAAGTAACATGAACTTTTTGGTCATTCTCAGGTTCATTATAGACTGATATTTCTACATTAAAACCTTTCATTTTAGTATCATCTTCCTTATCCTTATTGAATTTTAATAGTTGATCGCAATCCATAAATTATTTAGAATCATCAAAGATTTTTGCTTTAACTTGATACTGGGATGTTAGGAATATTAGAAATAATTTACTCACATAAAGGATAGTTTATGCTCACAATTGTAAGGTACAAAATTTAAAAACTACATATACAAATAATTTATCACTCTAAAGATACATATTCATTCACCATTTTAAAGATACAGAATTAAGGGTAAAAGTTCATCATTCATAATGAGATGCAAAACCGAATAGGATGACAAAAGGCCAAGTTAAAGACTTTTCATTCACATTTTAGTAAAAGATACACATACATTGTTTGAATGATCATTTTATATTTGAAACAACCCTCAAAGTCTAATGATAAACCCAAATGACACAATTGAGACCAAATAAATAAATTTGATAGAAAACTAGATAAATAATAACTAACACATATTTTTGACTTGTTAAAAACACAAACATAAGTATAAAAAGCTTAAAAAATAAAGTAACTATAACTTCTTGTACAAAACTCCAATGTATGTATGGTTGAATAATTTTAAAATATCATGTTTTAAACTTTAAAATCATATATGATCCATTTATTTTTCACGCAATAAAGAGATGCAATTTTGAGCTTAAACTAGCCCCCAAGTTGATAGTAAACAGTTTAAAAAAAACTTTACTAATTTGCATTGCTAACTTAAACTCAAGCAACCCAACATCAATTGAACCATTGTAGGAAACTTTTATTTTTCTCATTTAAAAAAGATTGGTCCTTGAGTTTAGATCATTATTTCCTCAATCTCATAGATGTTTAATTTGTTGACTTTTGAGTCACAGATTGATATTTTATGTATTTTGATTATAACAATTAAATAGAAATGGACTAATAATATGCTTGGATTAGATTAAGTTTAAAAAAGTTTATATGAATATCACATCAACAAGCATGAGGTATTGAATAAAGAAATCAATCAACAATTGGATTGAAGGGTAAAATTAAAAATCAATGAAAGCTTTACAAAAAAGCAAAGGAAAAAAGTTAGAAATCAAATACAAAAATTAGAAAATATAATATTTGGTAAATAGGGATTGAAGGATGAAATAGAAAATAAATAAAACTTCTATAAAATGGCTAAGAAGAAAAAATAGAAATGAAAAGAATATGGATTGAATATCAACAACAAAGAGGGACAGACTATACTTTTTTATGGAGAAGAGAGAGAAAAAAAGAAAGAAAGAAAGGCGAACCAATGAAAATCCGGACCACCAAAGTCAATATGTGTTGCCCCACACGGAAGAGTACACAATGGTGCTTCCAAAGATGGTGGAAAGATATTTTTGGATGCTATGAGGTGTCATACATGTCATTCAAAGTGCGCAGACGCTTCCCATGCGCCTCTAGGTGCTTCATACACGCCTGTTTTGTTTTATAGTCAAATACCAAATTGCCCCTAAACTGCCTTTATATTTATAAAAAATCATCATGAAAAGACCAAAAAGCCCTTTGACTCAAGGTTTAAAATTTTTGCTTTAAAGGATATTTTTATCCTTTCACTGTGCATTTTGATTGTATTATCTTTTTTATATTAGGTTAAATACCAAATTGCCCTTCAACTAACATTTTAATAATGAAAAAACTATTATAAAAATACAAAAATACCCCTTGACACCAATAATGTTTTGGTAATTTCACTATGCAATTAAGATGAAAAAAAATAAAATTTCCCTGATCAATTTTGTAATGAAAAATGAGTTATATGAAAAGACATCAATGCTCTTTTAAGCTAGTGTTACGGTTTTTTTTTTTGTGAAGGGGTGAAAATAACATTACATTGTTCCAATAAATAGTGTATTGAGTGTGGAGCTATAATGTTTTTTCAGTAGGTTTTAATATCTTTTAATTAATAATTTTAGCTATGTTCTTTTATCTTACTTATAGAAATACAAAATGGATTGCAGTACTCAAATGCACAAACAAGACAGCTAAAAAGATGATGACCACTCAAGAAATATTTATAAATTAATTAATAATAATACCTGGAGGACATATAATAACTACTTTACTTCCCGTGCTATATTGTAGGTTGGATTTATTTTTTTAACATAAAAAAATATGTAAGTTGCGAGGAATTTTTTGATATTGTCATTAAACTTGGTCCAATGAGTTAGACTAATCATTTTAGTTTTTAAAGGTTGACTGTTCATATTTGCAATAAATATCATTTTTACTTTTTTACCAATAATTGAGCTTTTCTTTTTTTAAAGAGATAAAAAGGAAGAATCCCTTTGGTGCTGGTGGAGTCAGCATGTAGATTTTCCACAAGAAATTTGATTTTACACGTTTGTTTTGATAGAAACCTCAATCATCACAAGCTTTTTGATAAATAAACCTTAATTTAATTCCTTACGTATCATCCCAAACCTTAATAATAATAAAAAAGATATCATCATAATATATTCGTAAGACAGCACAGAGAACCATACGTTGATTTTGGTTTGAAGCCCTCATTTCTTCCCACTTCTCTTCAGCCCAGAACCTCCAAGGCTCCCTTTCTGCTGTGCTTTGGCTCTGAGTTGCTCAAGTGCCTGCTCATCAAATGATATCAAATTAGTCATCTTTCATCAATGCAGAATATAAGAAAGATAATATACAAGATAAAACATCTCTCCTTTTTGGATAAGTAATATCCAGTATCTCATACCTTTTCTTCCTCCTTCTGAAGGTTGGATAAAAATCATAATCTAACAATATCGATATCCTTCACCGTCAGAAAATAAATACCTTGCTTAGAAGACATGATTTGATTGGAGCCTTATCTATGGTTATGGATATATATAAATACCTTGCTTAGAAGACAGCCCTGCGCATCTTTCTGAACACAGAGAACTCTCTAATTGAAATCAATGCATAATTAACCCTAAATTCCCAACAACCATTTCTAGTCCAGGGAGTGCTGCGTGTGATCTTTTGATTATTTCTCATGATGGTATAAAATTTTCCGGGATAATCTATGAAAATACAGCCATATATGAATAAACTGTTTGTCATAAACCAAACCAACTGGTGGCAATTAAAGTCTGCAAGAGCCCGAATCTAGATACATTCACTGTTTACATATGAAATTAAGGAACACACACACAAGAGGTTTTGGTTCGGAGAAATAAAAGACGTGTACATAATTAGCAGCTAGTGATTTGTGGCCGTGGCAAAGTATGATTATCAATATTATATATGGTTTAATGAACAATTTTCTTGATTTTTTTGTTTGTGCTCTTCAATCACTGCCCCCTGCATGCTCCTATTGGAAAATGCTGGTCGTTTTGGAGGACGTAGTTGATTAGCTTCATTGTATATCATAGATATAACATCTAGCATGGTGGGTCTATCTGTATTCCTCTGTTATAATAATATAAATGCTGTACATTTTCCTTGGCCATTTTTTTATAAAATTAAAGCATTTACGTCTAGCAGTTCTCTGATGCATCTGTCTGAAAAGATAATTTCTAGAGACAAGGCATCTTACCTTTGGATTCAAGTTCAAGGATGTATAAAGTTTGCCAACTTTGGTATGGGATCTTCCAAATTTCAATCTGCTCCAAATCTGGCAAGCAATGGCATCATAGTTCATACTCATTGGTGGACGAATAGGCAAATACATGAGCAGTTTCTTAAGCACTTTTCACGACAGCCATTGATATTCATCGTTCTCATTCTCATCAAACTTGAACGCATCTCCAGTCACAGAACAAGTAATTTACTCTTCGAAACCTTTTTTAATGGGCATGGTTTTTTTGTTTTTTTCCCAGAATAAACACATGGAGGAAATCTCAAGGTTTAGCATTGAGCAAAAACGCTGTTCATCATATTGTTAGCTGGCTAGGCAAGTGCAAAAAGACATTTGTGCTTGTGCAATCTTGCAGTTATGTTGGCTACACTACATAAACTCTTGTTAAAAAAAAAAACTTGTTTCAATTTTTTTTTTTTTGATTGATGAGAAAGTCTCTTTCAATCGACATAAAAAAGCATGCATTATGTGGAAAACAAATTTATTTTTCTTCTCAAGAGAGATAAAATACTTTCAAAATAGAAAAAAAAATCTTAAGAGAACTCAAAGTAACAAAAGATAAAATGCTTCTTTTTTGTTAAGAAGAAGAGGAAGAAGAAAAAAAACATATTTTTTCTCCATTGGTTTGTGGTATAATTTTAATTAGTGAACCAAGACATAATATTCTTTCCAATTTCAACTAATTTGCCCCAGAAAATATATTTTCAAATCTATATTTGCTAAAAAACTTTAGTTAATAATGATGGGCTGCGTGAGGCTCGCTTGGCCCAATGTTCAGCAACAACTAACTCACAATAAGCCCAATAATATCTTTGACCCCTTGAAGCCTTGAGAGAAGGGTAGGTCTGAACAGCAGCTGAAGATTGGCAGCTGAAGAGAAGGAGACATTTCAATCTGCTATACTGCCAACTGATTTTCCTCGCAATCTCAGTGATTCAGCTTCAGTTCTATCACCAACATGATTTCTCTTCGTTCAAGCGAATTTCCTCTCTCTTAGCTAATCAATATGGTATGTTTTCTCTCTTTTGTTCTTGCATGTACTTTTTTTTAAAAAAGGAAAAGTTAATTCGGTATAAAACTCGTAATATGATCATTACATGAAACTCTATGCACTTCAAGGGTTCTTATTGATGCTGCTACTGTATTTTCCGGCAGGCATTCCAGCCATGGATGTTCTGGTCGCTAGTGAGGCTAATCAGTGCACTAATGTCTCAGCCGACTGCCTCAGTCACAACTTTATTGTATTACAGCAATCTTCTTCCTAGAAACTTGAATTTAGAGCGGTTGGTTCGACCTGAATTGCTTGATGGAGAGAACCGTTTGTTCCTTTTTCTCATCGATTTCTTAAGATGTATCTGGTAGTTAGCTAGCACCTTATGCTCAACCCCATATTGATTTTGTTTTATTAAAGAAAGTACCGACTGATGATTTCTTTCTTATTCCAACTCTGTTTCAGAGCTATCGGATCTCTTACTGCAATATGATCCTTGCTGGATCCGGTGAGTTGAATTTTCGCTATTTAAATACATGTCAGAAATCAGAAAAACTTTAATGCTTGGCTAAAGATTCTGTAACTCTAAATGATGGGGGCGAAAATATTGTTCATGTAATTAGGGTTTCTGTATTTTCACTGGGTACTGCGTGCTCTTGTTGTGTTATCCAGGGAGCATTACTATGATGCTCTGCATGATTACGTGCTGCTTTCTGGGGACTGAGATACAGTGACTGTATTTTTACACATATGCCGTGCTTTAACCTTAGTTTATTCACTCCCATTGTTGAAATCAATGAATAATACCTGTTAAGATTTTATTATACAGCATAAAACATACATATTTTTGAAAATTACCAACCAACTACGTGAAAGAACTTCTCTTTTCTCATTTGGATTCAACAGAGGTCCACGCAGTAGAGGTAACTTGTTTTTTCCTATTTTTACAAGATTACGTAGTAGAAATACCCTTTCCTGTTTTTAAATTCTAACCCATTTACCTTAGGATTAAGCTTAGATCAGACCTTATAACGGAAACTATTCCCTCGATTGTTTGTGTATATGTGATGCAGTAGCAGATTGTGTCCATGTCAAAGTCATTTCTTCTTCTCAGCTCAAACGGAGTTGAGAATTATCATTTGTCAGCTTGCAAAATTAAATGCATTAATTTGGAGTTTTTCTTGATTGTCCTTCTCTTTTTTTAAAGTCCTTGACGATGATGAATTATACATCTATTCACAGAAAGAAAGGGGTTGGGCTATGATGGTGAAGATTGGTATGGACGGTGGCACCGTCGAGGGAGCTCTGGTGGTGGTGGTGCCAGAGCAGAAGTCAGTGCTAGCTCATCGGAAAGAAGACCCCGAGTAAGGCAGCCTTGTTTGTTTCATGAAAATGAAAAGTCATTTTCTAAATATTACTTTTCAAATTTGTTTCTGCATCTTTAATTTTCCGGTGAAAGGACGAAATACATTTTGCTAATGACCTTAAACCGAGAGTGGCCACCCCCACTAACTAAGGCTATAGCTATTTAAGAGTGGAGTAATAGTTATATATTTTTTAAAGTATTTTTTATTTAAAAATATATTAAAATAATATTTTTTTATTTTTAAAATATTATTTTTTATATTAAAAAATTAAAATAATTTAAAAATACCAAAAAAATATTAATCAACTATTCAAATTTCCTTGTTTTAAGATCCGAATTCTGTAGCAGAGCTTTATTTGGCTACTAAAGCACACTGTAAGGAAAAATTGAAGGACTTTTTTCTGCCTTGTTGGACTGCCACGATCGCATGGCCAAGGCGCATTGGTCAGAACTCAGAACTCAGCAGGGCGGAGCTACCTAGGCCCGTGGGCCAGAGAGGAGCTTGGCTCTCCAAGATTTAATTTAGTCCCTGTAGTTTTATAGGACTTTCATACATATCCTTACAATATATAATTTTTCCTCGTAAATAATTATAGTTAAGTACTAGTTTTAAAACCCGCATTATGTCATGGATAGAGTTCCAAGCTAATTCTTCACATATACTGTTACAATGTATCAATATTAGAATGTGTTTTATTATATCATTTTTTTTAATTTAAAAATGAGAAGATGTTATTTATGTTTATTAAAATAATTTTTTAAAAAGTTGAATCTTGTGAAAAAGTTGTTAATAATATTTATATGAGTATGCAAATAATTAACACCCACTTTTCTTTTAGATTTATGTGTTCTTTTTTATCTTAGAAGTTATATCAAATAAATGAAAATATAAATTTACAATAATTTTTTGAAATATAAAAATTATATATAGCCTTAATACCCAACTAACTACTCAAGTTTAGGCATACTTGGGCTTATAAATCTATGCCCACACATCTAGGCTTATATTTTTTTTTTCTATGACAAGAGAGGGATTGCATGCCATCCCCTAACTTTTATATTTAAAAAAAAATTAATGCAAACAACATGTATTATGCTAGCCCGGATTTTGGCTACTAGGGGTGGCTGGAAATCCTAATAAATAATCTTTTAACTCAAAACACTCATAAATTAGTTTAAAAACCACAAAAATCAAACCAAAATTTTTTTTTCTATTAAGATCGATCTTCTTTCTCAAGTAAGATGAAGGCGAAAAAACACCACCATTGAACTCTTCTTTTTCAATGAAACCTTTTGACACCAAGCTTGATCATTTTATTTATCGGAATTGTAACCATCAACTTTCTCTTTTTTCTATAGTTTTGCCACAAGTTTCTCTATTCTCTCTCAAATATAGAGAATGAAAAATAAATAAAATATATTTTGAGATTAAAATAAATAAAAATTTATAGAAAATTTGAGATTTGTCATATTTTTCTCCATGTTTTACATGACAACCTTTTGTTTTTTAATTAGACTATACAAAATTCAATTGAATGGAGAAAAAAGTTAGAAAATGAAAAAAATATATATAACTAGGTGCTTCATTGTTTATATAAACAATGAAGTACTTTAACAAACGTCATATTTTTTTAATTTTTAATTAATAATATATTAATTTTTTATCAACTTAATAATATCTCATTAACTTAAAAATTAAAATGCATGGGGTGAACACTATGCAGCCAACATTATTCATCATCTCACAAAACAATGTGGAAACATTGTTTATTTTTTGACAATTCACTTTAGTCCTCAAAGTTTTATTTTAGATGATTTGATCATAATTTAAGGCCAATTGCTTCTTATTTCTTAGTCAATGGTGAAATTGAAAGAATAGGGATCGAAATGAAAAAAAACATCAAATATGAGTGGTGTGCCATAAGTTTCAATAATATATACTTTGGTCCTCTAACTTTAAAAATAACGCAAATTATATGATTTCAGTGCCTCAATATTTTTCAAATTTAATTTTGAAACAATTCCATTTTTTTATTTTTTTAGTCCTTGATCGAGAAATGAGATAGAGGTCATTGGATTCTGACGATAGAGAAAAAAATTTCATTAACACCGATTTAAGCCACCAAAAAGATCAATGTTTATGTAAAATGGTTTCATTTAATGAGGGAAGTTTATATTAAGTTTTTTTCTTCACCTTTAAAGTTCGTGAAAAAAAACATATATGAACTTGCTTTAATTTTTTTTTCAAGTTGATTTTGATTTTTCAAACGATTTTTTTAGGTCATTGATAGGTCTATCACGATTCTTAAGGGGCTTTGAATAAAAAATGGATTGAAAATAAGTTTTTTAGGTCAAAAAACTTTAAACCCTGATTTTTTAACGGCTATAATCTGAGCAAATCAAACGATGCGTCATCTTTTTTAACAGGTGACGCGTCGTTTAATTTTTTTTCCAAAAAAAGTTGGGGCGGACAACATGTCATCCACCCTAGTTGCAACAAAAAATAATATAAGATCCCCCACATGTGGGCCTGCCAGGGCAAGTTTGCACATGCGCCATAATGAAATGGGTGAAGCCAAGCAACGCTTGGCCTTTGCCTCTTCTTTTTTTCTAAATCATTTTTTTTTAAAATTTTTTTTAATTCATGTTTTTTTATATGGTTTTTTCTCTAAATTATTTTTTATATTTAGATTAATATCCTTCTCTCTTTCAATTTGTTTAGATAATCTCTTTTAAATGACATTAATGTTTTTTTTGTTATGCATTTAGATTTTGAAGAGTTTTCTAATTCATCTATAATTAATTTTTTCTCTTTTTTATAGATGGACTTAAGTTTTTTAAATAAAAAATATAATATATGCAGCTTTGCATAGTGTTTTTTTTCCTTTTATTTTATTAAATCAATTTAATTTGAGTTTTTATTTTAATTATCATTTGCTTAAATAAAAAATTATATTAATAAAAAACTTTAGCAAACGATGTCTTATTGAAAAAAAATTTAAAATAAAAAAATATATTAAAAAAGCTTAAATATAATTTTTTTATTTTTTTTAAAAAATCTAACCCATAGTGAAGATTGTTCTCTCAATATTAATCTCAAGACATTAAAAAAACATGAAAGAAAAAAAAACACCCATTAATAAGCATGTAGTAGCAAAAGGGACCATGGAAAACTTAGGGTGTTTAAAATGGTAATTATAAATTGTTTTTTTTTAAATTGTTTAAAAATAGATTAAAATTATTTTTTTATTATTTTAAAAAAATTATTTTTGATATAGCACATCAAAATAATTTAAAAATATTAAAAATAAAATATTTTAAATAAAATAGTTTTTAAAATTTTGATCAATTGTAATCCAAAGGGTGCAAATCTATAATTCTAAATTAAATAGATTTTCTTTTGAAATGAAAAAAAAAAAAAAAAAAAGCAAATTCAATTGTACGTGTGCCGTCAATCATCTGCCACCTGTGAAGGTTGGAAGCCGTACTTATGTACGGCATGGTCCCATGCTGCATGGGCATTAGAGACGGTGCCGCCATTATATTCCAATAATTAATTCACTAAAGTGGTCACATCGGAGAACTGAGTACAGCTTTGATCCAGCTGTTTGGACCCTTGATTGACTTGAACATCATTATCAAAACCGATTACATTTTCAAACTTGAACACGTCTTTATGTAGAACACAAAAATATTTATTTTCTTTCTGTCGAAAATTCGTACCAAAGAAGAACAAACAAAGTGTAGCAACGAATAATAGTCCACACTAATTATACAAAAATATTATAATTATTATGTGTTATGTTGCTTGTTATTTTATATAATTATCTAAATTAAATTTAGAGTATTTATACACATTAGTCACATTTTTCACGCAATTAACCAGAAAAGAGCAAATATACTGAACAGGGTAGGCTTCGTACTTTCCTTCTAGAGAAAGGTACGTGTGTGGTAGTTATTGGAGACAAATGTAAGTGTTTCACTGACAATTTGTGCACTCAAAAGCATAAGAGGTTGTAATATCATACAAATAAGTACTATTTGTGAAAAAAAAGAATGAAATTACACAAAAACCTTCTTAGCCCTTCATTTTTTTTTCTTTTAAGAGTATTTATGTAATTCAACTGTGAACAAAAATTGTAAGTGATCTTTGGGTCCCCTAAAAATACCATTCTACCCTCGTTGGCCGTGTCAAAAATTTATATTAAGAAAAGCAAAGTAGTAATTAGACGGTCAAAAATTATTATTATAATTAAAAGTCACATAAGAAAAGGAATCCAGTATATCACAAGCATTGACATGACTCTTTTGAGCTTACACGCTGAGGAGTAATTCGCTGAATTCGAACATCAAAATAAATAAAAAATGACATTCTTCGGAGATTAATGATGTCTGATGGGGAACATCAAATCCAGACAACAGGGTTGACCAGTCAAATTCACCAGCAACAAACCGCGTCAGGAATAGCAGCAGCGCATTACACTATCTTTTGCTACATGTTCATTTAATTAATTTATGTTGATATTATTAATTAAATGGAATTACGTCATTGCTGATTGTACAGCAGCAGTATTATCGATCAGGTCAAGTTCAAGTCATCTGATTTTAGTGAAGATTAAGCTTGATTTTTGTTTATGAAAGCTCAAATTGTTTAGGTTCTTGATAGATTGAAGTCTAGTTCAGACTTTTTCAAGTTTGATTACTTGAGTTGTTTAATAATTTCAATTCAAGAAATTAAAGTGCTGTCAATTTGAGGAATAAAATAATTTAATGTAATAAAAAGATAAGAAAAAACATATTAATACATGTCTGGTTCTCACCACCATAGAATGGCTTATTTGCTCAGCTTATGAGTATAATATTTCAATTACCTTGTTGGATGATGAAGACTCCGTTTTGAATTATATTGCGGCTTAATCCCCTTTTTTTTTCCTATGAAAATTTATAAAATAAATTGCTTTAAATTAATTTTCTTAATGTTTTTGCATCATTTTATTAAGCTGGTGTGAAAAATAAATTTTTAATTATATTTTTTTAAAAAATATTTTAATTAAAATATAATTTCTACGTACTATGCTTACAAACATTCCCTTTCCTCATTTATAAATTAAACGAGCTTTAAAAATGGATCGTTAACTTTAAAAGATAACTTAGAGGCAAGTACTTAGTAATTGAGTCATGTTTCAAGCATTTAAGAATACTTAGGTTTGTTACTCTTCGTGTCCTCAAAACCAATTAGACTTTCGCATAGGAATGTGTTAGGTAGTAATTCGTTGTTGTCTAGGAATAAAAGAGATAATAACAGTAGCTTTTTTTAAAAAAACATATTTTTATATAATTCACTATAAAATTATTATAAAAATAAAATTATTTTATATCTATATTTTTTAATAAATAAGTTTAATTATGTCTCTTTTGTCTCAATTTCTTTTATTTTTCAACACTAACCACACACAACAGATAAAAGTAATGTAAAGAGTAAAAAAATTAAACTTCCCTTTTAGATAGATTCACAAATGCGGTATTTGTGTTTCTACAATTTAATATTTTTTAATTTTAATTAAGAGAAAACAAGAAATAGGAACAATAATGCCAATATATATCTTTAATTTGTTATTGTTATTAATTAGACAATAAATATACCATGTAGTTTAATTATTATTTTTATGATGACTACGTAAGTAGTTAATTTTGAGTATATTATAAAATGCGGCAAGGTATAAAGATATGTAATACATTGAATTAAAATCCTAGGAATTAAAAAAGATCACATGCAAATTTGCAAATCATTGCCAGCATCTTCCGCACTCAAATGTAATTACTAGGAAGCTCCCTTTCCTCCTAACAAAGTCCCCACACTTGAATCGCTCCCATGATACATCACATCTATATAAGCACGTATTATGCCATCACACTATCCAGTACCAAAATCATCTTCGTACCAGTACATCAATCAGTCGTCAAAACACCAATTCGGGGGGCACAATGGAAGGAAGAAGCGGGGACGCCCACGTTGAGATTAGCACTCCGAGATATCGAGGTATCCGGCAAAGAAAATGGGGGACGTGGGTGTCCGAAATCCGGGAGCCTGGTCAGAAAACAAGAATTTGGCTTGGAAGTTATGAGAAGCCTGAAATGGCTGCCGTCGCATATGATGTGGCGGCATTGCACCTTAGGGGACGTGGGGCACAGCTGAATTTTCCTGAACTGGAAGATAGCCTCCCCCGGCCGGCCAGTTCCAGAGCGGAGGACGTGCAAGCGGCAGCACGGGAGGCAGCTTTGCTGTTTAGCGGACCGGTAAAATGCTCGGATATTGTAAGCTGTGGCTCTATTACTAGTGATGGCGGTTTTGGTCCTATTAGAGTTGGGTTGTCACCGAGCCAAATTCAAGCTATTAACGAAGCACCACTGGACTCACCAAAAATGTGGACGGAGTTCTTGGCTGAGTCTCTTCTGACGGGAGAGCCGATGGCTATGGAGAACGATATTGGTGTCGGATATAGTGAATGGGAGGAAATCCAACAAGAATCCATTTGGGGTTACTACTAAATACTTGATTAAACAACAAGAATCCTGTATTATAAGGGTTTCTTCACCTAAATACCAGGCTAATTCTTAATTAATTTCACTACCTACGCTATTGCAGCATCATCCATTTCTTTTTGGGCAGAGAGACGTCGAAGTCATTTTTGGAGGATTGGATGGCGATGCTTATTACTACGCATGGAAAGAGTTGTAGTTTTTTATCGGCTCATTTTGATGCGTAAAAGATGTTAAAGAGAGCTCCGGTGTGCTTTATTTCTGTTTTAATTTTCACAACAGTGCAGTGTTTTTGTTTCAGTGTAGAAGATATAAAAACTTCTGCGTCAAATGAAGCTTCTTAACTCCATTCGAGTGCTTAATGGATAATTATTCGAGCTAATTAATTCAACTTGATTTCTTTTTTTTGTTTTTGTTTTTTGGTGCTAGAAAATCCAACTTGAATATTGTAATCAATATATACATCTTTCTGTATGAAAATTTGATCACTGTACCGGTGCAGATGGATTGTTCACTGTACCGGTGCAGATGTGTAGAGTTAAAAGAACAAAAGACAGGATGTATGTAATGTCGTGTTCGGAGGCTCAACGTTTTGCTACAGAAAGCAGGAAGTGTGACGCATTTAAGATATCCTGTGTAAAAGACGAGAGACAGGATGTATGTAATAGGATGCTTGGATTATGTAGACAAAAGTCCGCGTTGAGCAGAAAAAAGGGGAAAATCTATACCTTGATTTATAACCCACTTGGGTGGTGGTCCGAACGGTAAGGTTAGGTGACCGCTTGGCGGCAATCGTTTTTCCATGTTGTCTCCCTACCAAGAAATTGGGTGACCTATTTTAAAGCATTCTCTCATTGTCAATTGAGTTTTACAGCTCTTGATGATAACATTTTAAATTGTACTATTTGAACTTTAAACGGGAAAAGTCTACCATTTTTTTTTAATTTCTACCACAAAGTATGATGCAAATTATATCTAATTTTTATATTGGTATCATATCAATAACATTTAAATAAAAATAGTATTATCTTACGACCTATAATGTCGCAATTCAATCATCTTTTTTAACTTACTATAATAATCAACTTCAAACTCATTGAAAATTGAATTTTTTACATAAACCTTATTATTATGAGTCTGTATATCCTTACCATGTTGTTTTGTATGAAACCCGGTTTTTATCCTAAAAAACAAACCAAAACCAGTCGGTTTGAACCGATTTTGTTTTTTTTAATTAATTTAGTTATTTTTTTATAAAACCAAACCAATTAAAAAATGATCACCACGCACCCAATCCAACCTTTGAAATTTTGCTATTTGGTAGAAATTTTGGTTTAAAATGTTACATTTAACAACAATTAAGGTAAAATAAATAACATAACTAATTCAAAAACTTGAAGTTGTCAATTATTAAACACCAACATGTGTTTTAAACTATGATAAATTGACGGTCTTGTAATTGGAATAATTGAGCTTTACTAACATTTAGATTATGGGATAACAATAATTGATAATGTTGCCAAAAAGAGTTATTGAATTTAGTATAATTATCAATCTTATAATTTAGTATAATTAATGGAAATTCTATGTAATTAAAAAGATGGATTTACTGAACAAAATGTCTCAATTCATCATAGTTAAATGACATATAATTATGTGTTTGTCTAAATTCAACATTTGTCAAATATCTTTTTATCACTGGTTTTTTCAATAATGGTCATCCAAGATGGTAAAATATTGACAAATTTTTACTCAAATGCAATTCACCACCATTATAATTTTTGGGAATGTGATTGATTTTTATTCTCAAGTGAGACTTAAAATAATATGAGGTAAATATTGAAATCTCTTTAATAATATAAGCCTTGCATGTCAAAGCATCAACATGAGTTTTGTTTTTAACATTTCTCTTAAGGTTGAATAAGTATTTGCATGAAAATAATTGATGATGAATAATTGAATGTTGAAAAAAATAATGGATAATTACTTAGGATGTCATCCCTTACATTTTGAATGGATACATCCATCTATACTACATAAAACTTTCTAATTTTTTCTCATATGTTAAATGTATGGGTAGATATTTTATTGAGTCAAAGAAAAAAAAAAGATTATTTTAAATTTGCAAATGGTCTCATTGATATTCGTTACAAGCTACTCTAAATGTTTCGTATTCAATTTGTTCAAATAAATATCCTGAAAAAATGACTAATGTTTGTTAGTGCATCCCATATTTTTTTAAAAAAAAAAATCACAAAAAATAATAGAAATGAGTGTTTACATATACATATGATAGTCATGACTTTTCATCTTATATAATTTGTTTTTCTTTTAAATTCATTAATCTAGTTATGTTTGATGCATAACCATAAGGAAATTGTAAATTCTTTAGCTATTCATAGACAAAAAGCTGCATGACTTTGGGTTTTGCAATATGGAACCCATGGTTAATCAACTCCATCGTGTCACGATTACAATACAAAGGTAAATCCATCCAATCTAGTTTTTATATTGTCTTTTATTTTTCCTTTCAAGTCCAGCATCATATTCACTATCAAAAAATTGATAAATACAAACAAAAATACTGAGAGAATATTTTTTTTGGTAAATTGCCGATAGATTTTACCGACATAAATATTCTCTTGGTAAATACCTAGGGAATTATAATGGGAAAAAAATAATTAAAACAAAGCAAACAAACAATAACGTGCTATTTTTACTAACGGAATTACTGACGGAAAATCCAATTGGTAAATTCGTTAGTAAACCGTGAACATTGTTCATCATGTCAATTACAAAGAGAATCACTAACAAAAATTTCGTCGGTATTTTCAAGAGAGCTCTAGAACTGTTCACTTTTCAATTGCACTATTAATTATTGTTCTTTATAGATAAAATCACCGATACATTGAAAAATCATCGGTGTTATTTGACGGTTTTCTGAAAAATTTTGATTAAATTAAAATTTTAAATTAGATATTACAGATGAAATCACCGACAAATTGAAAAGTCGCTGATAATATTTGGCAGGTTCTGAAATTTTTTTATTAAATTAAAAATTTATGCTAAATATTATAGATGAAATCACTGACGAAATAATTAAAAATATTAATATTTAATTGTATATATACGTGCGTTGTTTGCGTGCCCTGCTCTCTTGGGCCTTATAACAGGAAAAAACCAGGAGCCGTCATTGTTTTCCCGAGGCGGTGAAGTGGGCTAGACATTATAGAAGGAAAGTGTTCAGCAACTAAAATGATATGAGATCATAGGCTACATAGGGAGTTGCTTTGTGCTTATGTAGAACGAAGGATCTCTTTTCTTTTTCGGAGGTTTTTTGTCAGGTTTATCGGTCTTTATATTGATTGTTGAGAGTGCTCTGTTGTTCTTACAATGAGAGATTTAGTTTTTTAGAAACGATGAAGCCTTCATTCAAGTCTACATCTTATGGAGTAACAACCTGAGGCTTAGGATCATTATGTTAGGTAAATATATATCATTAATCCTGAAACTAATGAATTGGTTTTCTTTATAAACAGAAATTATTATCAATTTGTTTAAGCAAAATCAAATCATCCATTAATTTATTGAAATGAAATCCTAATCATTGAAATTTAAATGACTAGCAATAAATTTACTGAGAGGGGGAATCTATGTTTGTTTTTGTGTTTAAAATAGATTTTTGAGAATTTTTTATTTTGTTATTTTAAATTAAATTATTTTGATTTATATTATTTGATAGAAAAATTAAAATTTTTTTTAAAAAAAAAACTCGTTATAACAATCATGAACATTACCATAAAGTTGGCCGCTGACTGTGTATTCCAACTGTTGGACTTTTCGGCTTGAATTCAAAACATATACTCCCATAATTAGGCCCAGCTAGATTTTGTTTTGGATATGAAGAGAAAATCACTCCACAATATCAGTACTTAAGGAAAGGAAAAGTCTCAATTATAAGAAAATTAAGGTACTATTTGGTAACAAGAAATAAAATTATATTATAGAAATAAGAATGAAAGTTTTATTATCAAAAATTATTATTATTAATATTATTATTGCATAATCACTTTTTCATAGTTAGCATTATTTTTTTTAGGGTTCATTCGGAAGTATGGTCAAAGTTGTTTTTCAAAGTACTTTTCACTCGAAAATGCATCAAAATAATATTTTTTAAAATTTTTTTAAAATTATTTTTGACATTAGCACATTAAAATAATTTAAAAACACAAAAAAAATATTAATTTAAAGCGTAGAAAAAAAAATTCATATTTTTTCTAAAACACTTATGAATTACAAAAATAAAGAGAACCTATATCAGTACCCTACCCTAACAAAAATTTGAATCTCATTTCCAAACAAAACCTAAGTTACTAATAATAAGAACTTAAAATCCATGTCCATTCAACCTCATGCTTTCTTTGCAATTATCTTAATTATTCTGCACCAAAATTAGCTAGGTAGCTGGCTTAAGTTTCTTAAGTGATATTTAATTACTGTTTCGAAAACATATTATATGTATATTTTCTCTTATACCTTTTGTTTTCAGAGTAACAATTCATTTTAAAACTGTCTCATTAGACAATTATATTTTATGTTTTTTATTTTTTTTCATCTGAATATATTTTTATTTTTACTGTTTTTATCTTTTCTAACCTAAAACACTAATCTTTTTTTTTTTAATCTTCACAAAGGAACACCAAAATGCAAATAGGAAAAAAAATTCTATTTCTTTAACTGAATTTTTTTTTATTTTCAATATAATATATAATGAGGGGTTCGTTTTATCTTCTCATTAACAACACAGTTGATGATTCTAGCAAAATTAATTTTTTTTCATGCAAATTAATCAAAGAAGGAAACGGTAGTGTGTGAGTCATTATAGGAAATATGTAATAAAAAATCATATTTTAAAATTAAATTCAAATAAAAATTGGATTGTTTTGTTTATTTGAAGTGGAAAATTTTTAATAAAATTTGATTCAGAACAAAAATGTTTACAAACTAAATTTAAATTAAAAAATATAAAAAATTTTCAATAAAATTAAAAGGATTTGTGGTGTTTTTTGCATAGTAAAATAAATAAATAAAAGAAATAAAAGAGGAAGAAAGAAGTATTATTTCTCGAGTCATAATTTAAATATTATTCATGAATTAATCAATAATTTAAAATTTACTTGTATTTTATAAATTTTATGATAAAGACTAACGAAAAAAAGAAATAAGAGAGGAAGGAAGAAGTAATGTTTCTCAAGTTATAATTTAAATATTATTCATGAATTAATCGATAATTTAAAATTCACTTTTATTTTATAAATTTTATGATAAAAGACTGTATTTTCAAGCAACCAGTAGAGTGTAACAGAAGCATCACATTTTCATATCCTTTCAACTACTTGTAAGGTTCTCTTCCTTCAATCATAACCACCCAACTCATTGCCAGCTGCTCTTAAAATTCCGTCACGTCAATTAAGCTCCTAGTATTATTAAATAAATACCAGATAATAATTAAATTAAGGAGAACTGCCACGTGTAAGCCCTTGACACGTATATCAAGAAACTTTAAGTCAATCCCAAGAAGTACTACCATATATATATAACTGAATTTAGATTCATGGTTATATATTAATTAATTCATCAATAATATTCTCTTTATCAATAGATAATTACTTTATGATTCGTCTCATTGACTTCATGGTCAGTTGACTATTAAATAAACGACCCATATACATACCAGGCATTGAAATCCCATGTTCCAATATGCCTCGGATTAATTCCTTCATCTTTTTCATACTTTTCTTTCTTTATATATATATATATATGTGTGTGTGTGTGTGTGGATTTCTTCTTCTGCTTTTTCTGCCTATCACTGCTTGATTCCTCTTACTTTCATTTTATTTTCCTTTTTCCTCATCGTCTTCTAGAAGAAACAGGGAATAAAAGCATGACACCAAGTGTCATAAATGATCTAATTTGGATATAAATTATATATATACAGAGATTATGGATCACTATCAACTGGTTTTCTTTATATATATATATATATATATATATATATATATATATATATATATATATAGAGTATGTACAGTCGTATACAACTACAATCACTTTTTGGCTTTTGAAGAAAGAAAATGAAAAGAAAGGAAGACATGCTTAGCAAACAAGCTGTGCATGAACCTCACAAGTCACTTGGATTTGCACTCTTATAATAATCCACATGCTATATTTACAACTCTATCCATGTACTCGTGCTGTGCCATAGGGCTTTTTCTGCGTTAAAAATTATGTTTAGATAGTGCAAATGTTTTGTAAAGAAGGAAAAAAAAACATGGACTATATAATTGAAAAGGTGAAACCCAATGCCACCACGCGCGTTGCCACAATAGGAAGAGAATGGATTAATGCTTTCAATAATGACATGAAAAAAGTTTATTTTTTTTGGTCAGGAGACACCACATGCAATGCTCGAAAAACACGAGTCCTTCCAACAAGTTTAATATGTGTTGCACGCACAAGTTATTTTTTTTTTAATATATTTTATATTTATTCAAAAGATCAAATTACCCTTTACATTATTACAAAAAAAAAAAACATGTTTGAAAAGCCTAAAATACCCCTAGACTCCATCTTTACAAATTTTGCATCCAGTGGTATTTTACTTTTTTTACTATGCTTCTAAAATGAAAAAACCAACTTACCCCTTAACAAACTGATAATGACCAAATGGGCCATGTACAGTGACCATCAAGTACCCAATAACCAATTCAAGGATTTTTTTTTTTGTGGGAAGGGTAAGTCCATAATTATACTATTCTAATAAACAAGCAACAATGCTTATGAGTCCGCATGAGCAGTGTTTTTCCATGCCCTATGAGTTTTTGTTTATATATATATATATATAAACTTCTGTTTTAGTTCTATATTTCGACCTACTCTCTCATGTTTTAAACTCAATTTTTCTTCATCGTTTTTCTTTAAATCTAGAATTTGAGTTTAGTTTTTATAGACATATATTTGAGCTTTATTTTCTTAGTTCATCGCCCTAAGAGGCTTATTGCATGTATCTTTTTAGCATCAAGTGAAAAATAATAAATTTTTAAAAGTAAATAATTAATTCTTGATAATAATAAAATTTCAGTTTGATTATATTCTAAAAATTTCAATAAATACTCTAAATTAGTTTTGAATGCAAATTAGGATTGTTTTCTCATAACTTATGCAAATTCTTATATTTGTATGCTAATTCTGTATGATTATAAATTTACTTTGGGTTATAATATTATAGGCTTATAAACTAAATTTATTATGATAAACTAATCATAATAAGTAATCATATAGTCTAACAACTGTACATTTTGGACATAAAAAAAATCTACTCATTCAAATTGATTCACATTATATTATAGTTTTTAGACCTTGTTCAGTCCAAGGTCCGGGTTCCTAGTTTTAACCGGGTCCCTCGGGTTATTTTTTAAAAAAATCAAAACAATATCATTTTAATAAATAAAAAAAATCAACGGGTTATAATTAGATTTTTGATTAAATCTTGTCGGGTCACATTAAATTTTTTTCTTTCTTGTTTTTTCTTTAATTTAACTCGATTTCAACCCTAAATCAATTAGATCCAGGATCGACCAGTAATGCTAGGCTGGATTTTAAAACTACTTATTATACCCATCGAAGTTTAGATGCATTCTACTTGGCATTTAAATCAGCCGGGGGAGGCATATATAAATAAAACACGAAAACACAACTACCTGGCAAAGGACGACGCCATCTGTTGTTTCCAGCTGTCAGTCGTCTCATTTTTGTTTTCGCCGCCGAATCACGATATATATATAGCTTTATCACTAAGCAAGCAACGCCGTCGTTAATTATAGTCCCTGCTTGCCACATGGTTCTCCTTTGTGATATCCTTATTTTCGCCCTAAAATAATGCCAGCTGTAACACTTTACAAGACATGTACATGTGTCGTTCTTTAGCTACTTCTATGTTTAATGTATGTGGAAACAGGCGTTCGCCAGCAAGCTAAAAGGTCAAAAAAATCAGCTTTGACTAAATTATCTAATCCTTGGAGCCCAAGCACCAAATTAGCCCTGGAATTTTATAATATTTAGTAGTATTTATTAGTTATTCTAAATATTCATGAGAAAAAATAAATATAATTAGGAGAAAAAATATTCTAAATAAATATATTTTTATTATTTTTGATGAATCACGAGTTTTATCTTTTTGTTTTGTGTTTGTCTCTTTTTTTAAGATAAATTTAAAAAATAACTAATAAGATGTTATTAATTTTTTTTGGATTATGAGCATGGACTCTTTCATGCTGTTTTGTGTTTAATTTCGATTCTTTTACATCAACAATCAATTTTGTTGGTTTTGAATTTTTAGATAACATAAATAAATCTACTAAAGCTTAATAAAACTATTATAAGAATATAAAATTTAGGAAACGTCGAGGCCCTTTTTTTTTCTCTTTTTTTTTCTATATATATGTGTGTTCTTGCTGCCAAAGTATGTGCCAAAATCCCCCAGCAAATTTAACTCAGTTAAGGTTATGGCAAGAAGCAACTTTCCTTGCAAATTACAATGACTCGGGAAATGGGAATGATCTTGAGAGCCACCATTTCTTACCAAGTCAGCCGTTGGTTTCCCGCGGTTTAGTTGACGGATAAATTGTACGTAAATAGATGAGTTTCAGGGGGTCTTATAGGTAATTTTACCCAGTTAAAGAACATGGTTCAGAACGAAACGGCGCGCAAAATCTTATACAGAATCCTGCGTGGCTAAATCTTCTCTCTCTAAAAAAAGGCCACTCTCCTTTTCCGCATCCTCCCTAAAAATGGCCTTCGAGCGTCCTCTTTGCCAAGTCAGGGATTCTTGTTTGCCTGAACCACTCCTTTTTCTCTCCCTATATATATATATATATGTGTGTGTGTGTGTGTGTGTGTCCATTCATGGATTTCTCTCTCTAAAACCAAGCTAAAAATTCCTGCCTTTGAGAGCTTATATCTTGTTGATTTAGAGCTGCTCATTTCTTCGTTGCTTCCCTTTCTTAGAATTAAAAGATAAATACCAATCTCCTCGGTTTTGCTTCTCTAAATTCTTGCTTTTTCCCCTTGAAAGTTTTACATTTCTTTGCTTCCTGGGTTCATTAATGCAGATTCTTGATGTTACTTGATGCCCATTTCTGTATCTCTGTTAATCTTATCACCTCATCATTGCTTCAAAGAGCAACCCAGAAAGTAGAAACCATTAACGAAAAGAAAATATAAAGACAGAACCTCTTTCTCTCTGCGAGTTCCTTTTTTTTTTTTTTGTGATTAGTTGAAGGCTTGTAGAGATCAAAATGTTTGACCGGCTTACAAGGTCCAAGTTCTATACAAAATGGTATATTAAAGACCTGATTATTGTTTTTTTTTTATCTTTTATTCTTTTCTGTTTTACTGATAGAGCTCTGTTTTATTGACTGATATTGGATGTTTCTTTTGTTTTTCTTGATTACTGCAGCAAGACATCTGTAAAGATAACAAAGACACGCCTTGAGGCAGTAAAGAAGAAGAAGAACAGTGTGATAAAGCACTTAAAGAATGATATGGCTGATCTCATTAGAACTGGTCATGCTTACAAAGCTTTTTGCAGGGTTAGTTTTTCTTCGTGGGTTTTCTATGATGCGGTAGCCTGAGTTCTTAAGTGTCATTAATTCGCACATATCAGTCATCTGGCAGATACGTAGCTGTTTATTTTCTGTTGTTTGCTTCTGTCGAGAAAACATGGTATACGGCACATTTGTCATGACGTTTTCTAGTTTATTAAGCTAATCTGTCATTGCTGCCTTGATTCACATGAAATGAAGCTCTTGTCTTGTTCATACCTTCCATTCCACAAGCACCTTCTTAGTCGTTGGTTGAGAATTGAAATGGTAAACAGTTTGTTTTCATTGTGCAGGCAGAAGGGCTTCTGGCTGAGCAGAACATGATAATCTATTACAATTTCATCGAGCAGCTCTGTGATTGCATCTCGAGCAATCTTTCCCTTATGAACAAACAGAAGTATGCTTTGCTATTCAACATGCTTTTGACTACCTATTTTTTATTGTTTATAAATTCTCTCCTTTCTTGCATCATCTCTCTCACATTCTATATTGCATGAAGCCAATTAATTAGAGAAAATGTAAATTACTAATGCAGTCATCTAACCGGAAAAAAATAATAATTGAAGAACAACACAGAATGTTTTCAAGGAATGTTAAGGAAAAGCACAGGCCGGAAGGGTCAATAATCCATGTGTAGTAGCTGTAATCAACTAATACTAGTGCTTCCAGTACTTCTCGAATTTCTGCTACGACATGATATGTGCTATGTACCATGTAAATTATGCTTTAAATACATGTTACGTGATCTTGATTGAATATGGAAGACAAACATAAGCACTTTCAATTAACCTGTTTCCTTTTTCCTATAAAAGCAAAGCTCGGTGAAACTGAAACCTGTTTGCGGCAGAGCTAATGCTTCCTACCTGATATATATCAAAACCTCGAAGACTTCTAATTTTTTGCCAGTTTCTATGAAATATTTTACCAGTTTCTGAGAATTTTGTTACCAGTAGACACAGGTTACTGGGGGTGGCAGGGGCTAAAATTTTTGGGAACTGACCTCTGGAAAAGGCAATATCAGTGAAAATACTAGTTGTAGCAACAGAAAATTAAAACAAAAAGGAACTTTAGTTTTGTGCCCTCAAGATAACCATTGGTTTAATTAGGAGAATTAGTTTGTCGTATGCTATTATGATAGTATTGTGAGCCCTCAAGCTGACTCGTTTCTAAATCTTTGGCTTTCAGTACCTTTCATGCTCTCAGTTCGCATTTTCAATTCGACTGTTTTTAGTATGTCATTCACACGTACTTTCTACTTTCCTTTTCTGATTCAGGGAATGCCCCGAGGAATGCAAAGAAGCGGTGCAATCTCTAATATATGCAGCAGCAAGATTTTCTGAATTTCCAGAGCTACGAGATCTTCGTTCTGAATTCATTAATAGATATGGACCTCCTCGTGAAGCATTCGTTAATAAAGAGGTCATAACAGATAGTTCATCTTCATTATTTACTAATAAATCATATAGGCCCGGGCCTATTTATTGGATAATCTTGGTTTTTGTACTGATGTGGCCGATTACTGATGTGCAGTTTGTTGACATGCTGACGCCGAAGTCTATCACAGAAGAGATGAAGCTTCAATTAATGCACGACATAGCACAAGAGTTCTCCATAGAATGGAATTCAAAGTCTTTGGAACAGAAACTCTTTGAACCACCTCCGCCTCAACAAGTAAGCTTCCAGGATTATCCCAGTTATTATATGCCAATACTGAAAAGGGAAATGGACTACATTTTGGAAATGTAGTGTCAAAATATATAATTAAGGAAGCCTAGTCACTTGTGTCTCCGACCAAGTTTCCTTCCAAGCATGCTTTTTGGACATTACATGCTGTACTCATTGAAATCATTTGAAGACTGCTCTCCGATTCATAATTAGAACAAGCATGGCCTTTTTTTTTTTTGCAGGACCAGCATAGGCATGAACATAATGATGAATATGAGCCGAAGAAGAGCAAGGATGATGCTTTTACAAAAAGTGACAGCTTGAATGATGACGACGACGACGGATACAAATGGGTAAAGAACAAGGATGATGCTTGCACAAAAAGAGACAGCCATGACTTGGCCAACAAAGTACATGACAAGAGGGAGCATACCTTCCAGGAAAGAGATGATGAAAGGATTTTCACCTATCGAGGAAGAAAGAATGTCAGTGATGAAAAATACAAACTGCAAAGCAGAAGTGAAGATGAAGTGTTTTCAGTCAGCAGGAGAGACAGCACTGACCAAGATAGCCTACTAGCTAGTTCAAGTTCAGTAGGAAGTGTTTCAGAAGATGAAGTAGACAGCAAGAAGCCCCTTCCCTATAGATTCATTCCTCCCCCTTACCGCAGAACAACAATTGAGAAAGAAAGCAAGATCGAAGAAACCTCACAACCAAATGATAAAATTGCTGCAGAGGAAGCTAATCATCCAGATGAATCGATCAAGGAAACCAAGCCCAGACCGAGATCAGTCAGAAGGAGACCATTGAAGCCACAACCAGGACACGAAAGTTTTGGCAGTATTGAAAGACCGTCGCTGAAGCCACCGCCAGGTCGTGAAAGGGTTGGCAGTATTGAAAGCGATGAGTCTGCCAGGACTAAATCAGGTACAATGAAGCAAGAAGAGCCCAGACGAGGTTCTAGAATCCTAAAAACAGATGATGATGATGAAAGGGATGAAGATGCTGCTGCTAAAACCTCAAGGCTCAGAAGTGTAATATCCGAATCAACTCTTCCACCTGGCAGAACATCAAGCCGGCGAGAACCAGGAGCTCCAACAGGCGCAACAACTAGGCTTGGTCGAACTGTTTCAGCAGAGCCGGATAGAATGACTGGTCGTCTGAGTCCCAACCTCCCAGACTATGATGAATTGGCAGCTCGGATTGCAGCTCTTAAGGGAAGATAATTAAAAAGATGGCATTAGGGTGTTAGATAGCTCACTTAGCATTCTTTCTATTCTTTAAAATGCACAAAGGTAAAAAAAATCATTTAATTCCTTAATATTACTCAAAAAAACATGTCCGAAAGCTACATTGATGACTATGTAGATTGCTTTTCTTTATATTGAAGGAAGGCTGAGTCTGTGTTTATTTATTTATTATATGATATGCGGTTAAAATTAATAAAAACTTTATTTATTTATTTTTTACTAAAAAATAGTTTGAGGGACCCGAATTTTGAAGATCTAAGTTATGCTTTATCCAAAGTTAAGACTAATTTTAGATAATTTAATTGATGACACCTACTTTCATTTCATTTGGATGAAGATTAATTTCCTCTATTTTCTGAGTTTCAAGGATAAATGATATTTGTTTTCTTTTATTTTTATTTTCTTTCCCAAGCCAAATAGTATCACAAAAAAAAAATTAATTGCAGTTAAATAAGAGATTTACCGATTAAAATTAAACATGCAAAACACTGCTAAGCCTTTAATTAAAAAATAAAAATTTTAAATAAAAATAAATAAATAAACTAATTTTTTTAGAAGATAAAAACATCTTCAACCATGCATGTGTAAAATGGGCCCTTATCAAAAATATTTAAAAATATCAATTTGATATTTTTTAAAATAAACATGTTTTTATAAAAATTTTAAAAGTAGAAGTTACCACATTTTCAAACCGCTTTTTAATTTAATTGTCTTTCACATGAAAGTTTAGTTAAATTTATGAGAGGATAAAAAAAAGTGAAAATTAAGGATGAATCAGAAGCTAATAAATATCAACTTAATTTGACCTGAATGGATGGATATTTTTTAAACTTGATTAATAGGTAAGGTATGCAAATTATTAAACTTGATTTGAATAGCATCCAAACCTAAGCTGAAATATATATTTATATTAAATAAATATATTTATAAAATATTTAGATTTTTTAATACAATATAAAATATACATACCTTAATATTAATATAAAACACACATATATAAATAATATTTATTATTTAATATACATATACATACTTTAATATATATATATTAACTATTTTATTTTTTATTAATTAATAAATAATATTAGATAATAAATACTCATTGAATATACAAAACTTAATAAATTATTTATACATATTTAAAAATTTTATTCAATAAATAAAAATTACAACCTTCAAGTAACCATTGTAATCCTAGTGCAAACCTTCTGTATCAGTTTAGCAGAAAATGAAACCTTGGGAAATCTAAATGTCAATGGAGGGGTAAGATTTAACTTGTTTGGAAATGTGGTTATGATTGTTTTAAAATATTTTTTATTTAAAAAAGTATATTAACATCAAAATGATTTAAAAATATCAAAAATATATTAGATTTTAAAAAAAACTTTCTAAAATGCAGTGGCAAGCGTCCTCTGGTGATGAGTAAAGCCTACCTGGGTATGTTGATTATTAAGAATGTGTTTAACAGTGTGGTAACGATTGCTTTTCAAATAACTTTTCGTTCTGAAATACATGCTAATGATGTTTTTTTTTTTTTTTAAAAATTATTTTTAATATCAGCACGTCAAAACGATTCAAAAATACAAACTTTATTAAATTTTAACAAAATATTTTTTTTTAATTTTTTAAAAATATTATTTTAACCGCGTTTCCAAATACTATCTAAATTACTTATTGAGTTGATGGGCACAGAAAAGTGAATTAATGATGCTCCTGCATCAATCTAAATTCAACCATGTGTGCTTGTTTCTTATTTCTAAACCCAGATAAAAGACAGATGTACCCGGACTTTCCCTATATGAAAATCAGGACGCGTGGCACTTTTATCACCGTCTTTCTCAGATACTCCCGAGCTATCAAAGACCTTAATAGTCAACGCGGTGCATGTGCCGTAAACTTTGACATATATCTGTTTGTTTCTTTATTTTAAAATTATTTTTTAAAAAATTTAAATTATTTTATCATTTTTAAATAAATTTAAATTAATATATTTTTAAATTATTTTAATATACTAATATTAAAAATAATTTTTAAAAAATAAAAAAAATATTATTAAAATATATTATAATATAAAAACTTATTTAAAAAACAACTCAATCACACTGCGAAATAAGCTTGTAGAGAATACATGAGGATCCCTTAGCAATTTTAATTTAAAAATAAAAAGTTCCCTCAGCATATGTGAGGATCCAATATTTCAATAAACATCCCCGTTAATTCAACACTCAATATGATATTTGCATCGTTAGCATCCAAGATGAACAAAGCAACATCAATTAGGAAAAGAAATATTTTATTAATTTGCATACAGAAGGATTCATTATATGAACTCTCCTTGCCAGTACAGTACTCTGTATTCCCCACTTGTGCTTGTGATTTCCACTTCCATCATCAACATGATATCCTGAAATTTATATGTAAACGAGAGAGAAAAAACATGGTCAGTCTAAATCCAGAGAGATCACAAGATTGTCAGAAATTAAGAGAAAGAAATAATTATAAAACAAAACTCAAATATAGTCTATATTGATAGGAGGTACAAGAAGGAAGGGAGAGTATCTCTATGGAAGAAACATATCTTTTTCTGTATATTCTACAGTTTCTCTATAAAGAAAAATATTAATGTGGTAAAAACATAGCCATTTAACATGATATAACCACAAATCGCAAGATTTGAAAGAAGAGAATTATCAAAAAGTAAAAACAAAAAAAAAAAAATTGTATTCTTTTCCTTAAAAAACGCACAGTGGACAATATTATGCATGAAACATGCATCACTTGGGAGGTTTGCAGTGGCCCGATCCAGGCAGGAAACTGCAAGGATTAGGTCCTGATGGCTGAACGGGACGGTTACTTTGTGAAGAATACATGCTGCTTGCTCGGGATTTTGGTTGCTTGGTTGCAATCACAAGAGTAACACCGGCGGCAAGGATCAGAAACAAAAGTATGGTGGATTTTGACACAAGAAAGAGAGGTCTCTTGAAGATACTCATCATGGTGATCTGATTAGCTTTCAGTTCACAAGGATATGAAATATATATAGAGAGCCCTACGTCACAGGAAGAGACTTTGGGTTGGTAGATAGTTGTCTTCAAGGATATGAAAACCTGTGGATTTTTTATGTTCTGAATCTATGTAAATAGTATTTACTAAATACGGAACTGGAGGGCCGGCGCTGTCATTCATGAACATGGGGGGTACCACTACTAAAAAAAACATAAGAGGATGACATCGGATGATGTTATATATATATTTATATATATAATTTTTTAATATTAACAATGAATTTTACAACACAAAATCAAATATTAAAAAATAAATTAATATATAAAGAATCAGTTGCTTATAAAGAATAATTAAATTTTGACTTTTATTAAAAATAATAATAATAATAATAGTTACTGTTAATTATTTATTAGTCCATCTATACCTTAGAAACAAAAGAGAATCTCACATAGATAAAATTCCTTTATTTTCTGGAAAAACCCATATGTCCCTTTCTATACCTTCCCCAGATCAAACCTAATTAACCCATATTTCCCTTTCTATTCCATCTTCATAAACCTATCTCTGTCACGTGTTATTTTTCAAAAACATAATTTATCATTTTCTTAACTTTTTCTCTAGTTAATTTACGCTTTCGAGAATTCTATCTTGCAAGGAACAAATATTGTGTGAAAAATTAAGATAGCAGGTATAATGAAAAACCCATATTTAAGATATTATGTTTGTAATTTAGAGAGAATATATATTATTTTATTAACTAATTTTATAGAATAATTTTGTAGATTTATTGCAAATTATTTGTTAAATATGGCTGTCATCACATGCTAATGTTTCTAATTTTTTATGTAATGTTCTTGATCGTCATGGTTCAGTAATGATTCCATTGTTGCTTGGTTAAGTAGTGAGACTTTTTCAAGGGTTTTGGTTTTTTTTTTTAGCTGGGTGTATGTGTGTTGTTTTTCGTAGGAGAAATATGAGTAATGTGTCATAGGAAGGATAGCAGAGTTTGTGCATAATCCATGATAAAAACTATGACAGCCGACTTCCTAGTAAAGCTTCCCAACTTCTTCCATACAAAGTTTGGAAAGTTTACTTTTGCATACCAAATTTCTTCTATACAAGTAGTTGATAGATAGAAGAGAGAGAGAGAGAGAGAGAGAGAGGATGTTTTGGCTTTGATTTGGGATTATAATAGAAATCGACAAAAGATAAGGACAAAGTTTTCCTGAGATAGATTGTGGGAATGTAGGTTTGATTTTGGGTTAATAAAAATATTAATATTTTAACTTTTATTATATATTAGATTTAATTTTGGCTGAATCAATTTTAAATTTTTGAAATTGAAATTAAACTGGATAAGAATTGTTTTTGGATTTTATAATGAGTTAATTTGATTTTTTTTTCAGTTTAATTAATTTTTGAAGGTTTTTTTTAACCGGTACATGGTTATGTTGATTTTTCATTATTTGAAACAAATGGAGATAAAAACGATGTATTTTAATATTTTGTTTCTTCATGGTGCATTATCTAAGTAATTTTACCAATTATGAAGGCAATTTGAGAAGTGAAAGAAAACATGACCTGCAGGTTTTACTCTATCCAAATCTTGCAACTTGCATTAGTTATTCTTTTTTTACTTATCGTGACAGTTTAGCATGACTGTTGTTGAATCGGGATCGGTATATCATTTTCTATATTTATCTGTAAATTTAGTAACTAAAATAGAGTGTAATTGTTGATCCCAGTATTTTTTTTTTTGTTAAAAAAAGGTCTTTGTCGATTTTTATGTCAATTTTATTAGCCTGTTAAATGATTATTTTCTGATTTTATTTTTGGGTGGGCAAGGACATGACAGTGTTGGGATTCCCTGGTTAAGAATGGCTTCCTTGTAATTTTTGGATTACACATTTTAGAAACTAGAAGCTTTGCTAAACAAATCAATTTTGACAATTTTAGGTTGATGGATACTGTGAAATATGGATAACTTTTTGATGCGTTGTTAAATTGGAGATTTCTCTATCATAGGCATATAGGGAATGCTTGATAACTTTTATATTCCAGAATTAGCAATACATGTGTGAAATCCTGGTACATTAATATAAATACGATGATGGATGACCTTGGAACATGATTATAAAGTCCCGATAAATCATAAATAAAATAATTAGAAATATTATTTAATGCTATTTTTGTTCATTACAAGCTAATTTACTTTTTTAATTTCTTAACATTATTATTTTTACTTATTTTTTATTTTTATTTTTCTAATTTCATATTATTGAACCCATCATCATCACATTACTTATTTGCATTTGGAGTTGCCAAGTTTTTGGGTTATGCATATTCTCCCTTCAAGTTTGTCAAAATAACTTCAAATTTTTTATTAATTTTGAAAGATAACTTGATTTGTAGAAAAATTGCATGGTAAATTAAATATTAAAAAATGAAATAATAATTGACCTATCATTTAATTTTGTAATTCTTTTAAGTATTTTACGCAATTAATTTACTCAATTAAATCTATATCAAGTATTCATTTTTTGACCAAGAGGACACGCATTATGGACAAAAAAAAAAAAAAAGAGGAAAGATAAAAGATAGTCGAATTCTTTTTTAGTCTATGTTTGCTAATAATGGTTTAATTTGTCTCCAAAGTGTTTTTAGTTTGTCAATATTTCTTTGTTTAATGTGACGATCTTAAGTAATAAATTATTGATAAAATAAATATTTAATAGTTGGTTAAAATAATAATAATTATGGCATATGTTTGCATGCAAACTTCATTTCTACAATATTTCTTGACAATGCAAACGATTATAATTTTTTTAAAGAGTTGATTTAACTTATAGGGATGAACTCTTTAAAGAGTTTAAGGTATGAGATTAAATATTTTTAAATTGATGAACTTGTAGTGATGAAATTGATTATCTTTCAAATTGTTTTAGTAATATTTTCATGTTGACTTATTAATTGATATGATGAGACTTGAATATATTGATAAGTATAATTAAGTGCTGAGAGATTGTTTGATAAATGAGATATGATTCAGGATGATTGGATCAAGATGGAAGTTGTAATTACATATAATAGAAGTGTTGTCGATAACTTGGTACCAACAAAAATAGAGGAAACTCAGCCAAAATTTTCAAAAAAAAAATCTATAATCTTAGATATATTATTCAATACTTGACATTAGTAATGAAATGTTTGAGATTTCATGATATTATATTTGAGGATGTTATATTTTTTTTTCTATGCACAATATCTTAGATACAAGGAGTATTAATGTAGTAAAAATAGTTTTTTATGGAAGTGAAGACCAAAATAAAGTACAAACTTCTTAGATACAAGTAATGTAAAGAATAGTTTTTGAGGGAAGTGAGGATTGAAAAGAAAAATTAAAGGAATTTCCAGCGAAGGCATTAAGTTTGTTTGGCAATTTCATTGATTGAAAATATAAATAATATATAATTGTTTTTGCATCTCTAACGACATCAATTAGGTTAGAACATGTAAATTAATTCTATTTTAGGAATATATTAAGAAATGGTAAGGTATATACCAAAAAAATATTATAATAATTAGAATATAAGACATTAAATTCCATTTTATGATGTAGTTAAGAAGTTTTTATTTTAACAATATTTTTTGTTCATCTTTTTTACTACCGATTGTGTGATTGTAATTATATAGGCTAGTTAACAACTATGTTGAGCTTTGTTTTTGTTTTTGTTTTTCTATATATATAGAAAAAATATATATTTTCTAAGGATGATGAACCAATTATTTATAAGATTTGAGAAGATAAGACAAGAATTGCTTTGAATTAGCAATTGATATAAGCTCGTAAGAGAGCTATGTCAGACAAAAATACCACTAATATTATGGATTGCATTAATAAAGGTCCAGTTTGGATAAATAATGATGAATGGAATCAATTGATTAAAGAAATTTGGTCCACTCCTGAATTTCAAAGGAGATCAAAATCTGCAAGAAACAATCGGCTAACTGAAACAGATGGTAAATTAAGCACTCATTCTGAAGGTACGGTGTCATTTGCATCATATCGAGCTAGCATGATAAGGATTGTTTATATTTGTTATAATGGACTTCAAATTTTTATATTTATATTGTCTAATATTTTTGTTTCTTGATAGCAAGAAAAACAGGTGGAAAAGAACCTCTATAGGATGATGTATTTTTGATGTTATATCAGAGTGCCAAAACGCATGAAATCTTCATAGATAACAAGTCTAAAAAACTTGCTGTAAGTTTTTTTTTTATGTAATTTAATTATTATTTAAAATTAAAATGAATTTATTATTATATTTAATTTTATTGTAGGAGAATTACAAAAAAGAAATGATTTCAAGATATGGAACTGATAAGGAAAATCATCATTCATTTAATGGAGCAGCTTGATGTGTGGTTATAAAAGAAGTTACAAAGGGTAAAATATATTGTGCACCTGGTATGCCGAAATCCGTGGTTTGTATGAGTGCTTCATCACAATCCTATACGATGAAGTCAACACCTCCTAGTTCATCAATCCAAGCATTGAAAAAGCAAATAAAGAAAAGAGATGGTCATATTTTATCACTACAGCAAGAGATGACTTCAATCAAAATATTTCTTAGTAATACAGGATACCAAGCTTGGGCATTAAATATGGACCAATGTATGTTGACATCTATGGCTTCATCTATGCCGTCAAATGTGACTCCAAAGATGACGACACATATGTATCCCCTGTCTAATCTAGTATATTGACATGGACCTCGACCACAATATACTGGTCTCACCTTATGATAGTTAGTATTGTTTTGGTTCGTTTTCACCACCACTTTTATGATAGAACATATTTATTAAATTATAACTTATCTATTTTGATGTAAGTTTGACGAGATTTAGAAATTTATTTTTATTTAACTTATTATTTTTTATATAATAATTTCTAGTATTAATTTATGTTCTTTATATATTTATCTATAATTTTTGAAATAATCACAAATAATTAAAAACAATTCAATAGATGTGAAAAATAATTTAAAAAATTCATGTTTTAAAAAATAGTCAGTGGATAAATCAACAATGGATTAGTAACAAAGTTTTCATTGCTAATCAGCAACCCATTGTTGATCAACAATGATCATTAACAATGAAATATCCGTTGTTGATTTACACATTCAACAATAGATAATTTGTTACTAAACAAATTAATAATTGATAATTTATTGCTAAAAAATTAGCATTTATTATTTACATCTTAAATTATATGTTTCTAATTTTGTTATTGAGTTTTATCAGTAATATATTTTAATATTATCTATAACGGACTAGTTAGTTTTTAATAGAATATTTATTTTTAGTAGTGTCCTTGAAAAAAACACAGAACTTGTATGTGGCTTTGATTTTTATGTGAAAAAGATGTTTCTCCAGGCTAGTCTACCGTTTTTTTCTTTTTCGTTTTTTGCTTCCTGAATACAAGATGAACATATTACTACGTGACTAGTTTCTTATAATTTTGTTTGGAAAAAAATTGTAATTTTTTTCTTGCTTCACGAAAATCATATGTTTAAAATAAAATATTAAATTACACAATTGAATTTAATTATATCATTTGAAATACCTATAAAATTAAATTAAATTAATAATCTTGATTATTTTGTTCATAATTCAGAATTACATTGTACATCTTCTCGGTGAGTCATTTGTTTATAAACAAAATATTACGCCGAGCTCCGCTCCCTCATGGTGGCCTTCAACATGGAGTTTTTTTCCAAGTCACACCCTTAGCTTATCTTCAACATGACTGAAAGATTATTTGTTTATATTTTATATTTTTGTTATTATATAATTAAATAAAAAATAATTTTAAAAAATCACAGTATTTAAAATTTAGTGGAGTCAATGGTCGGAGTTGCAAATTTGATAATTTAAGCTTTAAAACCCAAATTGATCCAATAAATTACTATTTTAATATTAAAAAAACCATTTTAATTTTTTTTTTAAATAAAAAAAAATCATCAGAGCTTTTATAGATGGGGAAGTACGCATCTGGGCAATTCCTGGTTGTCAAGTTATTGTCACGGCTGTGTGTTATTGTCCTGATGGAAAGGTTTGTGGATGACCTCCTTTTTCTTCTCTTAAATGTGATTCAACGTTAAATTTTTCTCACGTATTTTTTTTTTTATTTTTTTATTTAATTTGCATGCGACATATATCAAATATCATATTAATTTAATTGTTTCAAGAAGAGGCAAAGGCCCAAGCATATATAACAAAGACAATTGAGACTCTTTTATGTCTTTGAAATGAAAGATTAACTTAAAAACCCAACTCTAACTCTCTAAAGAAAGAAAAATCAGAGAATATTAAAAATGCAAAAATATTAAAAACAATTTTACATAAATAATTTTTTTAAATATATTTATAAATAAAAAATATTTTAAAAAATAATTATTACTACGTTTACATCACAAGCACTAAAATAAAATTTCATGGAGAAAAAAAAAAACAGGTGGAATTAATTGCCTCCCCCCTCTTTTGCCGAGAAAAAAAATCTCAACTCTGACAACTCAGAATATTCAAAACCCTTCTAGTGTGAAGAACTAATAAACAAGGTTGTCAATTCCGTTTCATTCGGAATAGACGAAACATTTCATACCAATTCAAAAAACAAAACAAAACGAAATAATTTTCATCTCATTTTAAAACTCGGTCTGTTCTGGATTTTTCGGTTAAATTTCGACCGGAATGTTCTGGTTTCATTTCACATATTTCGTTCCAGTCTTGAAAAGTCATTGAATCAAATTGAACATGGTGTACTTTAATTAATTAAATCACCCAAGTATAAAAAGCTATTTTTCATTACTATTTTTATTAACAATGATATTAATTTTTTAACATTAGATTTATCACTAATATATATGGTTTATATTCATGTTATTTTTTTTTTCATGTTTATACTTTGTAGGAATTTGAGCAAAACAAGGAATGTTTTAGATTCCATTAGCCTTGGTAACATTGACCTAGTTTCATGTTTAGAATATTTGTGTTAAAACATTTTACTTTCATAATATTTTGATATTTTGTTTAAGTTGAATTACTTTAGGTTAAAGATCTATTTAATCGTAACCATATAAAAATATTTTAAAATTTGAAATTATATTTATTTGACATTTGTTTTGTACTGTATAATTTATAATTAATTTATCTTGAATTTTAAATTATATTTTTGTGTGTGTGTGTGTGTGTGTCTATATATATATATATATATATATATATATATATATATATATATATATATATAATACAACCCCGAAACAGCATACCGACACACTTCAAAACTGAAATATTCCAATCCAATTAAAACAAAATACCTACCAAAACAGAATTGTCAACCTTGCTAATAAATATGGAAATCCAAGAGTTGACTGGTCATTCCCAGACACCAATCATTCATTTATTAATTTCCTTCCCTCTATTTGATAAATCCATGAATTTTTTTTTATCAATAGTAAAGCCATTAAAATGAGAATTCTTAAGAGTTCAAATTATTTAAATTTAGAAGAAAAAGATGTATTTGCTTTTAAGCTAAAACTTTATTTTTTTTCATTCATTTATCAACTTTTATTGTAATGAAAAATATTGTTTTATTAAAAATCTAGTTTTCTATATAAAAACTTATAATGAGTGGTGAATCAATTATTAACAAAAAAATACTAAAATAAAATCTTGATTTTTTTTTTGTGATTGCAATAAAAATAAAAGAATGATTAATTCATGAAAATAATAAAAAAAATAACAATAAAATATAAAATATATATTTTATTCTCATTGAATATTCATGTATATTAGTTCCATATATAAATATAAATTAAATTTGCATTTATAACCATAAAAATCTTAAATCTTATTTAGAAAATATTAGATCATTGGTTTGCGCTATATTATAGACTGAATCAATTTTTTGTTTTGAATATGAAAAAATATTCAAACATTGCTAACTTGTTTTCTAGTATAAAAAAATTTAAACTGTGTAGAGATTGACTCGATATGACTTCCTATTAATTTGGCAAGTTCAAAAACAACAAGAATGACAACTAAAAATATAATTTGACTTAATAAAATTTTATACATGTTTTTTAAAAAATAATATCAAGACAACAACATATTAGATTGACCTAGACCAACCTAGGTTAACATGTTAAATTCACGATCCAGGTTATGAGACTATGATGATCCCATAGAAAATAAATCAAAATAAATTATGAAGTTTAATTTGAATTCAACAAAATATTTAATAATAAAATTGAAAAAAAAGATATTCAAAAAAAATAGGACCCAAAAAAGACTCCATTTAGCTCGGGTTAACTCATTAACCCGCGACACGAATCATGAGACTAAGATAACATTATAAAAAGAAAACTAAAATGAACTATGAAGCTTAATTCACAATTAATCTAATGCTGAAAGATGAATTATAAAAAATAAAAAATAAAAAACAATTAACCTGAGTCAACCAACCAAACTTGCAAAGCCAAGCTTTCATGTTTGACCTTTTTTTTTTCTTTTAATAGGGAGATGACATGTTGCCAACCTTTGTTTTTAGAAAACAAAGTAGACAACGCATCGTCTACAGGTGTAGATACTTGTCATTGTAAGTGCTTAGAAAGTTGGGGTTTGACGTTTTGGACCTCAAAACTTATTTTTTAACTATTTATTTTCACCTGAAAAACACACTAAGAAACTTAATAAACCCATTTCAAACCTTAAAACATCCTTAAATCGATCAAAAAAATAAAAGATAAAATCGAATAAGAAATAATTTTCAATACCCTATCTATTTTTTCAGTGAGATGAAGTTCAAAAACACCTCAACAACATTCATCTCATTAAAAAGAACTCAATAACACCAATATTGATTTTTATTTTTATTATTGTTATTGTTAGAATGTGGTCAACCAACCACTTTCTCTCTCCTTTCTCATTTCCTAGCAATTTTCTCTCTCATTTTTCAATACTAAAGGACTAAAACATAAAAATAAAATTAAAACCTTAAAATAAAATTCTAAAAACTAAAGGGATAAAAAATGATTGGATGGAGAATTTATAAATGGAAATTAATATTTTTTTCTTTAATTTCCAAGTCATTTTCACGTATCATAGTAACCTCAATTACTCCATTTACATCCCAAAACACTATTCAATTCATCTAAAAAAATCTTTATAAGTTATTATCTACTTTTATAGTATAGTTAGAGATCTAAACCACCTTTATTGAATATTTATATTTAAGATAAATTCATTGATACCAAGATTGGTTTTTATTTTTTATCATTGAAATACAATCAATCAAAAACTCTTTCCTTCCCCTTTTCGATAACTTTCTCTTCTCTCTCAACATTGATGGACAAAAATGTGAAAAATAAAGTTTAAGATCGAAATATAAATATATGAAACTACAAGGACCAAGTATAAAAATAAAAAAATTAAGGGATTAAATTGTATTTTTACACATCTTAGGAACAATAACTTGTATGTTGTGGATGTATTGTAGCAATTCACAATACATTGGTATCTGTAGCTAATATAATGAACAATAAAACCACAATGCCTTTTAGCCTCTTTTTAATAATATGCATTGCAGCATAGTCACCTTAAAGTATAATTATTAAACTCCATCCAGCATGACAGACATTGTTGTTGAACTTAATCTTAACTAGGTTTAAATTGAATTAGTTTTGATATTGACCTAGCTAAACTGAAGTAGCCTGAATGGTTGACTCGTGACTCAGTTGATTTGGTCAAACCCGATCCAGTAAAAAGATGATCCAAACCATATAAGGTCAAAACCAATAAATTAAAAATTCTAAACATTGTTTTAGACACAAATAGGGTTGATTTGATGACTTTCAAGTTCACCTAACAACCTAGTAACATGAGTTTTTTTCTAGGTTAGATCCAGGGCTAGGTTTGGCAACTATGCTCTAAAGTGATAGTTTGATAAGTAGATTTTTTTCTAAAATGATATAAAGTTACCAAGACTTCTCTAAAATTTTCCTTGGTTTAATTTTTATGGAATTAAATGAATTAAATTATTATTTTTGGTAAAAAGAAAAAAAAAACCACATATAACTTAGGCTATGTTTAGTTAGTGTATTAAGACAAAAGAGATATATATAAAAGATACATTGACATTTTTGGTTATAAGATGAAGACAAAAAATTAAAAATAAAATATACAAAAACATTTTTGGCTATAACAAGCTCTTGTCTTGTTCATACCTTCCATTCCACGAGCACCTTCTTAGTCATTGGTCGAGACTTGAAATGGTAAACAGTTTGTTTTCATTGTGCAGGCAGAAGGGCTTCTGGTTGAGCAGAACATGATAAGCTATTACAATTTCATTGAGCAGCTCTGCGATTGCATCTCGAGCAATCTTTCCCTTATGAACAAACAGAAGTATCCTTTGCTATTCAACATGCTTAATATTACTTAACATGAAAAAAAAATCATTTAATTCCTTAATATTACTCAAAAAACATGTCCAAAAGCTACATTGATGACCATGTAGATTGCTTTTTTTTATGTTGAAGGAAGGCTGAGTCTGTGTTTATTTTTATTTTTACGATGGTTTTAGCCTTCTATGCTCGAGATTAGAGTTTAATTATGATAAAAGTCCTTAGGGTTTTGAAGTTATTACTACATTAGGAGTTTTTACATTTTAAAAATATTTTTGAAATAATTTTAAAAAATTTTATTTTTTTATTTACTTCAAATTAATATATTTTTAGTATTTTTAAATTATTTTGATGTATTAATATTAAAAATAATTTTTAAAAAATAAATATATTATTAATATATTTTTTAATATAAAATATTATTTTAAAAACAAACATGTTTATAGGTTTTCCTCGAGGGTGAGGGTTTCCTCACATCACGGAATTAATTGCGGTTCTCTCCCCCCTCTGTCCTCCAATTTCCATAAGCTGTTTTCTGGCAAAAATGTATTATGAGCTCTGACAAGCCATTAGAAGCCAGAATGTTCAGAACCGAAGCTTCTAGAGCGAGGAACTAATAATAAATATGGAAATCGAAGAGCTGATTGGTCGGTCCCAGACACCCACTTTAAAGTTTAAACAAAAAAACTGCAAAAAGAAGAAGACAACGCAGAACAAAGGATCGGCTGTCAGCACTCAGAACTGTTCTCCTCCAATAATATTCTCCATCAACATCGGCCCAGGCTATGAGGTCAAGCATGGACGTCTACATCCTCTGCGGCTCACGTATTTTATATCACAAATGGAACCTGACTAGTTTTCTTTTTTCAACATTAAATTCCAGAATAAGAATATATTTTTTGAGTTGAAATTATCTTTTATTTATTTTTTTATTTGATGAATTCATGATTTTTTTTATCAATAGTAGAGCGATTCAAATGAGAATTCAAATTATTTAAATGTAGAAGAAAAGGATGTATTTGCTTTTAAGATAAAACTTTATCCTAATAGATAGGGTATTTTCTATTGAATATTTATATTTAAGAGAAACTCATCGATACCAAAATTGGTTTTTTATCATCGAAATACGACCAATCAAAAACTTTATCCTCCCCCTTTTCAATAATATTATTCTTTTTAATAATATACATTGCAATATGTTCTCTCAAAACATAATTATTAAATCCGATCCAGCACAACAGGTTAACCTAGTAAACTCGTAACTTTGAACCTAATTCTATCCAAATTTAAATTGAAGTAGTTTTGATATTGACCTAGCCAAACTTGAAGTGACCTGAATGGTAGACTCGTGACCCGGTTGATTTGGTCAAACCAAATTGAGTAAAATATGATCAAAACCATATAAGGTCAAAACTAATGAATTAAAAAATTACACAACATTGTTTTGGACACAAATAGGGTTGATTTAATGACTCAGAAGTTGACCTAACAACTTAGTACCTCGAGCTTTTTTCTAGGTTAGATCCAGGGTTAGGTTTGGCAACTACACTCCAAAATGATAGTTTGATAGGTAGATTTTTTTATAAAATGATATGAAGTTATCAAGACTTCACTAAAATTTAACTTGGTTTTTTTTTTTATGGAATTAAATTAATAAAATTATTTTTTTTTGTAAAAAGGAAAAAAAACCACATATAACTTAGGCTATGTTTAGTTAGTGTATTAAGATAAAAGATACATATATAAAAGAAACAAAAACATGTTCAGTTATAGGATGAGGACAAAAAATTAAAAATAAATTTGTCTTTAGAACAAATTTAAAATGATTTTCTATCCTTTTTAAAATAGAAATGATAAGGGTCCTTTTTATATCAACTATTTCCATATATTTTATAGAAGATTAACTATATATTATAAGAGCTCCTACTTTTCAATATGTATTAATTATTGTTTATCATCTCATAAATTACTGTGATTTTTTTAAAATTTTAATTTTACATAATTTTGATCCTTAAAAAATTAGCACTCAATTGTGTTTTTTTTAGAGGGAGGGTTAAATTGAAAGAAAGAGTATTGAAATGACAAACTCAGGTAAAATAGATGGTAGCTTTGAAATTTGTTTTAAAAGTTCATTTTAGTCATCCATCTTTTTAAGATCTAACATTAATTGGTCCCTTTATTTTTCAAAAACTCAATTTTGGTACCTAATATAAATCATATTTTAGGACCTCAAGTAATAGCTTAAGTTTGTGTTGGTTGAATTGATTCTTTAACATGGTATTAGAGACTTGATGACAAACAGTCACGAGTTCAAATCTCACCATCTCAATTTATTTTATAAAAATTAAGCACAAGATAATGTAGGCCTGTGTTTTTTTAGGAGGGAGGGTTAAATTGAAAAAAAGAGTATTGAAATGACAAACTTAGGTAAAATAGATGGTAGCTTTGAAATTTGTTTTAAAAGTTCATTTTAGTCATCCATCTTTTTAAGATCTTACATTAATTGGTCCCTTTATTTTTCAAAAACTCAATTTTGGTACCTAATATAAATCATATTTTGGGACCTCAAGTAATAGCTTAAGTTTGTTGGTTGAATTGATTCTTTGACATGGTATTGAGACTTGATGACCAAACAATCACGAGTTCGAATCTCATCATCTCAATTTTTTTTATAAAAATTAAGCACAAGGTAATGTAGGCTTGTGCAAGTTGAAAGCCTTGAGGGGTGTGTTGGAAAATAATATAAATCATATATTAATACCTCACCTAACAGCTTAAGTTTTTTTATTGAATTGGTTCTTTGACAGTGCTAAACTTCATTTACCTCATTTTCAGTTCTTTTATGTTAGGAGGAAATAGAGGGACTCGCTAAATTCCAGTATAGAGAGAGAAAATTATTGTTAGGGACGATTCCGACCACCAAAGCAATTAATGTTTTATGTCAAATGGTTTCATATGATGAGATGAGTTCGAATTAGATGTTTTTGTTTACCTTGAAAATGCCTAAAAAAAAATTGAGCTTGGGAAGATTTGATGATGTGTCCTTTGACTTGCTTTTGGTGATTCAATTTTAATTTCGTCTAAAAAAATTACATAAACTACCATTTATTTTTAGTTTAGCACATCAACATTTTTTTTTTCCACTTAGAACTTTAATTAATTCTTCGCTATCTAATATGATTTATTTTTTTAGTAAAATTACCCTCCAAATTAATCAAGTTTTGTAATTTTTTAAAAGTTAATTTTTATGAACTTTGAATTAATCTCTAAAAATAGAAAGGAAATAAGTAAGAAAATGACAAAGTCTTACCCTTTAATTACAAAAAAAATAAAAAAAATATCATTTTACATATATTTGATTACAAATAAAATTCTTACAAAAAAAATAATCAAATAATATGGTGAATCATCCACCAATAAATACTGATGATATTATACTTTTAAAGATATGATACTTATGTAAATTAAGATTAACCAAAAAATGGATCAATTTATTGGTGGATGATTACTACTTTCTATAGATATGTGGAAGCTACATATATGTATATAATTACTACTTTCTCTGTGTGTGTGTCCTATAGGTGACTCGATGTCGGGCCTTTATTTATGTTTAAAGATTTTTTTCAAATAAAATGTTACAAATTCATTTAATATTGGAGATATAGTTATTAAATACGGTTCATAAGTGACTCGTTAAAAAGTCAAATCTTAAATTATATGGATTGACTCAGTTTAACTTGAAAAAGAAATATGTTTGATGTTTTATTATCCCACACGAAAAAGCTTTGAAAACAATAAATGTAGATGTAAGCTATAAACAAAATGCAAAATGTAATATAGTTACCTCATATTAAAAAGTTAAAAAACAATCCATAATGATATAGGTTATAATGATATATTTATCTCACATCAAACAATTAAGAAATAATTCATGCAGATATAATCATATATAATTATCTCACATCAAAAAAAAAATAAAAAATATATTTGGATGTAAGCTATAAAAAAATGTGAACTGCAATATAGTTATTCCACATTGAAAAGTTAAAAAATAATTCATATGGATGTAAACTATATAAAGTTATCTCATATTAAAAAGTTAAGAAACAATCGATGTAGACGTAGATTATTCATAAATTAATCATATGATGAGAAGATTTTGAATTCTAGCATTATGCTTTCCTTTTTTTAATTAATGCGTTTTTTATATTTTAATTAATACCCTGCTTTTTTAGCTCATTTAGCTTTTTTTAAATGATAATAATTATTTTTTAATTATATTGAGTGTGTTTTGTTTTTGAAAAAGTTAGTATGATTCATCTGTAACTTTTTTATATATTTTATATAGATTAAATTTATTTTTAAAAATTAAAAATGTTTATTTTTTTATAATATTTTAAATGTGTGTAGCCTTGCATAATATTTTTTCTTTTATTTTATTCAATAAACAAATTACTTTTAATAAACAAATTTATTCAACACAATCAGGTAAATGATCTATATTGTGATATTAAATATCTTGATCTATATTTGTCTCTTAATTTTTCCAGTATTATTTGTATTTATTGTTAATTTTTCTACTTTTTCTATCAAATTATCTCAACATCATGATCTACATGTAATCTGAACATATCGTATGTTCAAGTTACAAGTTTTACGTGTTAGCTCAGCTTTGTCAAGGGTAATATTTTATTTATTTATTTGTTGTTGTTATTTTATTTTTTATCGTATTGTTAGATTAATTAAATTTTAACCCAATTATCTAATTTTTTTTATTTTTTAAAAACATAATTGTTTTCTAATTCCTTTTTAGATGAAAAAAAAAAATTTGTCTCGCTCGTGCTAGTAGTGACTAAATCATATCTTAGAAAGCGTTTGGAAACGCGGGTCAACCCCTGCTTTCAGAAAATTAAAAAAAAAAAGTGCTAAAAATTAATCATATATATTTAATCGTTTTGAAGCGTTGATCTCAAAAATAATTTTAAAAAAATAAAAAAATATATTATTTTAATGCAATTCAATATAAAAAATACTTTAAAAAATAACTATAATCACACTTTCAAATATTTTTTTTATTCTACCTTTTCCCTCAGTGTATCTTAGACGTAACGGTACCACACTGGATTGGTGTTCGCTTGGACTGAAAAAGGAAAAAGAAAAAGGAAAAGGAAAAGTTAAAGAAGCCATAATCAACGGTCCAAATTTGAATATTAGACTTGCCTTGTCCATTAATTATTTGGAAAAAGTCTTCCCTCCAAAAAGATTACAACTAAGTTTGATTCTGAAAGCACAAGCACAGCTGCATAGAGTCATTCTTTATGCTTCTCTTTACAGCGTTTCCTAATTCCTATGTGGAATTTTCTTTGTTATGTTTCCCAGGATGTTTGTTTGGACTAATTCAAAAAAAAAAAAAGATCTCAAAGGAAAGTAAGCGTTGACCGTTGAATTAACTCAAACGGCTTGCATTGATGATTACAAAGGTTTTTTCATTTTGGTTTTAAATCTTAGAGTTAATATTTTTTAAAAAAAATATCAAATTATTCTAAATATCAAATTTTAATGTAAAAAAATTGAAACCCTTTTATAAAATAATATATATATATATATAGAGAGAGAGAGAGAAATTCTTCAATTAGAAATCTTGAAACTAAATAATAAGAGCGTGCTATTATAAGGAAAGTTATTTACCTATTCTTTCCAAATTTTGATGGTTTTGAGTACATTTGGACCGGGTCCTTTTATATTTTTAAAAGAATATTTTATATCATTAAACTCAAATTCAAGTAGTTATGATTTATTGTATGATAAAAATAGAAACAATTTAACTCCTCGTTACTCCCCCTATCTTGTAAATAAATAGAGTCCTTCAGATATCCCATTATATGTATACATAAATAAAAGTCAATGAATTGAGTATCAAACTTTTATTAAAATTGAATTCACATATTTTATGTTCAACTGCATTTAATTTTTTTTAAATATGTAGCGTATATAAGTGTATGAATTAACTCAATATTTCATGTTTGCCTAAATTCATGATACACTTTTATTTATAGTTTAAAATTTCTCAATTTTACCCTTTTAATTTCCAAAAGTTCAGATATTACCATTAAACACTAAATATCCCAATTTTTAGAGTTCTGGTTTTAGCATTTTATTTTTTTAAGGTTTTTAAGTCTTTCCAAGAGAAACTATACTATACTTGGTAGATATATAAATGCAATAGTGAAATGTTTAAATACCCTAAAACCATAGAGATAAAACTAGATATTTACCAGTGATGTCGAAAGGTAGTTTTAAAAATCTATTTTTACCCAGTTCTTTTATAATTAAAATAGATATTTTAACGAACTAATATGATTTGAATTATTAACAAATAAATATTTTACTAAATGAATTATTATTTTCTAAGACATCATTTTTTTTACCATGTTTTTAGTACCATGTTTTTTAAATTAAAAATAACAACAACTAAAATAATTTTTATATAAATTTCAATAATTTAAAATAAGTAAAAAACATATGCATCTTTTAAATCTAAAATATTTTTTTATTAATGCATTTTTTTTATGAACACATATTAAAATAAAAAATTATTATAATATCAAAAAGTAAATTTCAATGATAAAAAAACACTGAAAATGGTATTTCAATATTTTGTATGAAGTAATGGGGAGGATATAATTAAAATGAAAAAAATGTGCAAAACATTTATAATAAAAAAATAACAAAATATAAATTACATTTTCATTGAATATTCATTATAAAAAAATCTAAATTTTTTTTCCACATTAGGTTCTGTTATAAGAATTAACAAAATTATTGCTAATATTACCAAAAAAAAAACACAAATGTTACAATCTAATTTGAAAATAAAGACAAAATTCAATGATGTTCAATGGAATAATATTTTAAATTTTATTTATAATTAATTTTAATTAACATTTTAGAAAACAATACAATAAATAAATAAATTAAAGGGCTATCTAAAACAATGTGAGTTGTCTAGGTAAACTAGCGTGTTTGACCCAGTACATAGAAGCCCAAGAATGGGTAAGCCTATTAGGCCAGGCCATGCTTGACTTGCTTTCCCTTTTTTTTTCTTTGTTTAATATGATGATAACACATTGTTTACCCTATTTATTTTAGAAAATTTAATCATATGATTGAGAATCTACTAATATAGATTCTAGCCATCAAAGGTGCTTGAAAAGTTGATATTTGATATTTTGGGCCCAAAAAACTCATTTTCCAACCATTTTTCTCATATAAAAATATATGAGAAGCACATTAAAAAACTTAATATATCCATTTCAAACCTCCAAAGCTCCTTAAATTGGTCCAAAGACCTAAATCTAAATAGAATAAAAAACAATTTTCCAATACTCGATTTATCTTTTTTCCTTGAGATGAAAGTTTAAAAATACGTTAAGGACGCTTCTTTCATAAAATATTAATAACATTAAATATTATTTTTTTAATTGTCAGAATGGAACCAACCAACCACTTTTTTTCTCATTTCTTATTTTTCAACAATTTTTTCTCTCATTTCTCAAAATAAAGGAACTAAATCTTTTTTAAAAATAAAATTTAGGTCCTCAACATAAAATTCTAAAAGCTAAAGGGATAAAAAAAAATGATTGAATGAAGAATTTCTTGAGAAAAATTAACTTTTTGCATGATTTGGAAAGAGCAATTTTGTTTATATATACATACTTGGTCCTTCTTCTTTTAATTATTTTTAATATTACAAAATTAAATCTTATTTAATCGAATTGGACTCTAATTCAATCCAGAAATTTTATAAAATCTTGAATTCTCAAGAAAATGAAAAGAAAAAAAAGTATCACCAAATAAAATATCACAAGCATCATATGGAATGATAGATTTGAAAAAGAATAAAGTTTAGTGATCAAAATAAAAAAAATACTTGATGAACTAAAGAAAGAAATGACCATCTTTTCCCCTGAAATAGTGGATTCAGATTGTAGTGGATTCAAAATCCTTTAAGATAGTTTATTGCCCATAAATGTTTTGTTGGATGAAATGCTTGAAAGAGATTTCATGCCTTGATTAAGTATTATGTCAAAATTATAGATGATATTGTTATAATTATGCATTAAAAATACTAATTTTGTTATTTTGAGGCATCAAAGTTTTTTATTCATTAAAATGAATATAATGACAACCATGTAAATACTCAAATATTTTTATTGACTTTTTTCTTAGGATAATAAATATTAGTGTGCATGTAAATTCATGATGTAAAATGTAATTTTCAAGCTACAACTAGAAAATGAAAATCACGAGCAAACCTTATGAGTTTTTTTTGGTAATTATCCCTATTTTAAATAAAATCTTTTATAATTTTTTAAACTTTGATAATGATAATTTTTTCTTAATTAAATTCTTCAAATAATAACTTGATATCAACAAATTAAACTTACAAGTGAAATTTAGTTTTTATTTCAATTATTATCTTTATTTTTTTAATTATTAATTGTTTTTATTTTTTTTGTATAAATTATATTTTTTAAATTTTATCCTTCAATATTTAATTGGTTGGGAATTGGACTTCGTAGTTTTTCAAGATAGAGTGTTTCCGGTCTAATGACTTGAGTCATGCGTTTGAAAAGTTAATATGGATTGACATTAATTTTTTTTGGATTTTTTTTATTTCATCACTTGACATTGATTTTTTTTTTTAAACAGGACTTTTTGATTTTTTTTTGTTTTATCGAGTTATCCTGATCTCATGACCTAAACTGCGAGTTGGTGGGTTAACAGGATTGTCTCGGGCCTTTTTATGAGGTTACATTTTTTTTGTTTTTTAAATATTAATATTTTTTCAGTCATCTCTTTCAAAATCTTGTTCTCTTTGAAATTAATCTTCACCGTTTTTCCTATTTTGAATTTTTTTAGGTTATTCCATCAACATGATTCGGGTTATGGGGTTGGGTCGTTTTACCTGGTTTTGATTTATTTTTTTCAGTACTTTATATATGTTTTGTTTTTTTATTTTTAATTCCATCATTCTACATTTACCTTGTTAGAAAATAGACTTTGTGATTTGCTTTTATTTATTTTATATTAAGATATTTTGTCTTAATTACCTGGGTTATATGTTTGTCATTCTAGATTGAATTGACTCATATTACTATTTTTTTTAATCTTTTTTTAACCTAATTTAATGAGAATTGAGCTATATTGTTTTTTTTTTTGATTTTTTTTCCAAGCTATTGTAATTATATATTTTTAAGTTAATTTATTTGATATTGTTATCTATTTTTTTTTATTTAATTAAAATAAAATCAATTTATTTGATTCAATTGGATCTATAATCAAAGTAGTAATTTTTTTTAATTTAGATCACATTTCCATATCTAAAGATTATTTTTTATATACAAAAATAATGCTCGCACGAATACATATATCTAATGAAAATCTATGTAACCTCAAAATTTAAAATTCAAAACATACATGAAAGATGATTAAATCAAAACTATATTCAAGTTGTAAGAAACCTCGTAAGAAAATCTAACACGAAAAACTCAAAACGCATTTCTTAAAGAAAAACTCAGAAATCATTTTCTCATAAAAGAAAAAAGACAACGTAGTTTCCTCCGTAAAAACAAAAAAAAGATGATTAAATCAAAACTATATTCAAGTTGTAAGAAACCTCGTAAGAAAATCTAACACGAAAAACTCAAAACGCATTTCTTAAAGAAAAACTCAAATAGTCAATTTAGAAATCCATTTTAACTTTTCTCATAAAAGAAAAAAAGACAAAAGAAAAAAAGACAACGTAGTTTCCTCCGTAAAAAAACAAAAAAACAAAAAAACAAAAACAAAAAACTCCTGGGATCCATTCGATGTCTAAGTCACAACCGCCGGTGAATGTGAAAAAACTGATTCACCCACCAAGCCATGTTCTTCCTTCCTTGTCTATTTCTCTTGTTCCGTTGACCCCTGCCCCTACGCAGCTTACTACCTACGCACTTACCACCAAATCACACTTTTCACTTCCTTCTCTAAGATTGATCGTATATCTTACTGAAACGACACCACCTCCCTCTCCTCCTCCGGTTACCAAAGCCCGACCACTCTGCTTTTAATTCGATTCCAACAAATAATGGGATGTAATCAGTCGAAGATCGAGAATGAAGAAGCAATATCGAGATGCAAAGAGAGAAAACTGTTCATGAAAGAAGCTGTCTCCGCCCGCAACGCCTTCGCCGCCGCCCACTCTTCCTACTCTATTTCCTTAAAGAACACTGGTGCCGCCCTCAACGATTTTGCCCAAGCCGAAATCCCCCCTCACCTCTCCTCCTCCTCCTCCGAACCCATCCTCATCCAACACTCCTCCCCCTCCTCCACCTCCGCCGCTCCTCTTCCGCCTATTTCCGACGTCCTCCCTCCGCCCCCCCCTGACCACATGGACTTCCAGTCTTTGCAGCGAGCTGTGAGCATGCCGGAGATGAAGATTCAGAAACCGGAGCTGAAGCCGCTTGAGGAACCCATAATTGAAGAGGATGAGACGGAATCTGAAGCTCATGATAATGAGAGATTAGTGAGAAAGAGAAGTACTGGTAGTAGTAACAGAGCAACTTCTGTACAAGAAAATGACCATCAACAGCAACATCACCACCAAGATGCCTCCTGGGATTATTTCTTCCCCTCCGTGGATAGCATTCCGGGACCGAGTTTGGCGGAACCAACCGAAATGGAGGAAGATGTGAGGGTGACTAAGGAACAGGTGCAGAGGAAAGTGTTTCAGGAGAGGGTGGAGCCACCACCGATGGTGGTGGAGGAGAAGGTGGAGAAGGCCATGGAAGTTCCGGTTCCGGCTCCGGAGAAGAAGGCGGGTAGGAAGGTGGAAGGAGGGAGGAGGAGTGTGAAAGGGATGAACTTGATGAAGATATTCGAGGATCTTGATGATCATTTTTTGAAGGCATCTGAGAGTGCCCAAGAGGTTTCTAAGATGTTGGAGGCAACGCGATTGCATTATCACTCTAATTTTGCTGACAATAGAGGTAATTGGACTCTGTTTCTTTCTTTTCTCTTACTGTTCATTCACTGTTTCAGAGTTTTGATTGTTTTTCATTTGTTGAATTGTTTTTTATGATGAAATTACATATCACAACATCTGCAGTGATGATTTTACAAAAAATGTTTTTGTAGTAGGATAGTTTGTTTACCAATGGGATGATTCCATTATGTCATGATATTTTAAAGAATAATGTTATGTATCTTATAGGACATATTGATCACTCTGCAAGAGTGATGCGTGTAATTACATGGAATCGCTCATTTAGAGGTGTTCCTAATCTTGATGATGGGAAGGATGATTTCGACAGAGAAGAGCATGAAACTCATGCAACCGTGCTGGATAAAATGCTGGCTTGGGAAAAGAAGCTTTATGATGAAGTGAAGGTATGATGCAATGTTTATATTCATTTCATTTTACATGAAGCAGCTTTTTGTGTGTTTTGGATTTTTGCAGAGGTTCTTGCCATCTTTTGTTTAACCTATTGAATTGGCCAATGATATATGCTACTTCCTTCTGGTATATTTCTTTAGTAGCTTACAAGATGAATATAAACATCTAGGTGGTAGATACAAAATCAAGGGTTAGAAGGATATGTATTTCATTCATGTCATAATTTTCTAGATGTGAGATTAAAGGTTTGTTTGGCCCTACTGTGCTTATACATTTATGATATAAATCAAACCGAATCTAAACAAACTTTGTGGGTTCAGATATACTTTTCCAGGCATGATTAGAGGGCCAAACCACCCCTATTGAACCCCTCTCTTGAAGACACACCCATTGGTACCAAGGTTGAACCTTTTGTGGCCGGAATGTGGCCGACCCAAGCGTTTCTCTTGCCTCTGCCTTTTCCACCAACTTTCTCTCCTCCCTCAGCTTTAATTTCAAAATGACAGAAAAATGAAGTTTAGTCTTGAATTATAAAAAATGAAAAATTCAAGTATGGAATTGAATTTTTTGGGCAAAAACACTATAGCAACCCAAAGTGTTTTTTAAGTGGTGTTATAGTGAAATGAACAATAACTTTGAACAGTAAAAACCCCATGTCTTTTAGTTTATAGTGTAATGTTTAGCACATAAAAAAAATAAAATTAAAATGACTTGTTATTGTGCATGCATAGCCTTACTGAAGCAGAACTACCCTCATACAGAGCTTAGCTAATCTCAATAAAACAGTGAAATTGTTGGTTGTTTGGTTGACTATGTTATTTTTGCTGAGTTATCATAAAGCTTCTGCTTTACAATATGCAGCACTTTTTAATTGTCATCAATGATGAAGTTGATGGTAGCGCAGGTTTTTTTTTTTTTTTTTTACCTTATCCATAAAATTAAATGATTTGCTATCTACAATTTCTCAGAATTTCTATCAACAAGCAGTTTTTGCTTCAGTTCTAAAACTATAAGGAGTTGGTTATTTTTCTGGTTTTGTGGTGGAAGACTGCAGAATGATAGTTCATGTTCTGCTTCTCTTGAGACTTGAAACTATATGTTGATCTACATCTGATTTTGTTTTTTCTCTTCCTTTTGTAGAGTACCAATCTGCAGCTACTTCATACTATGTTGTAGATCTAGGGGCCCAACAAAGTTATTTGTGAACAACAACAATTAATTAGTGATATCATCATTTTCCTATATCGTATGTTTTGCATTTTAATCTGCCTACTTGTTTTGACCCCATTCATGCCAACTGGAATAAGTGTGCTGGTGGGTTCAATTTTATCTCCACATGAAACCGCATTTACTTGCTGTGAGTTGAAAACTTGTTGTCAGCATTAATTAAAACTTAAATGCATTAGTTTGCTAGAGATAAGATTTTCCCTGTGGGCTTTGACTAAGCTTGTTGGTTTCCGTTGTTTCTTTCATGGTTTATGAGATGAATCTGACATGAAGTTTGGTTGCTGCTGGATAGGCAGGTGAATTGATGAAGTACGAGTATCAAAGGAAGGTTAATTCATTGAATAAGCAGAAGAAAAGAGGTACAAACACTGAATCAATAGAGAAATTAAAAGCAGCTGTAAGCCATCTGCATACAAGATACATTGTAGACATGCAATCAATGGATTCAACAGTTTCAGAGATAAACCGTTTACGTGATGAACAATTATATCCAAAACTTGTTCAGCTTGTTGATGGGTAAGTTGCTTTTTGGAAAAAGAAAAATTAAGCTATATGGTTAAAGCTGCACAGTATCTTGTTTGTTGAAGTTGAAATTGTTATGAGACATTATTCTGATGCATACTTCGGATTTTATGTCCTCAATTATTGTTCTAATTGGCGTTTGAATAATCAGTGCTAATTAGAGACATACGAATGATAATAATTTAAACCTTATGAATAATGTTACTAGGCAAATCTAAATGTCAGGGGTTCCATGGAATTGTATGATTAAGAATGTTTTGGTTCCTACACTTCCAAGTTGGCTAAGGATGAGGTATGCTGAAAACTCGCTTATAAAATTTTAGGTGATTGTTACCATCATAGAGCTTAGCAACATCTTCTAAGACTAGATTTGTGTACCATGATGGAAAAATATTATGCACTCTCCCTCTCCTCTCTCTCTGTGTAAGATGCAGTGAAGGTTGTAGGGTGTGCAAATATTAACAAAAGAAGTAGCAGAAAAGAGCACAAAAGATGTGAAGTTGCAGTAAAGTTACAAGTATGAGCGTGAAGGTTGTAGGAAATTGCTGTAATTAGTAACAGAGTTGCTGGAAAGTATAGGATGGATAGAGCAGGTTACCATAAATATGATCTCCTAAATGTTATGTCAACATAGATGTGCTTGGCTTGGATGGCTTTTCCTGCAATCAAAACATATTTTGAAAAAGAGGAGAATTTTGTAGCAAAGGGTGACTATTAATAGAAAGAAGTTACAAATAGTGGTTGTTGAAAAGTTTGTATCAAATACCACAGAAGAGTGTGAGATATTACTAGGTGCAACAGTCTTGCAGATAACAGAGACAGTATTTAAAATGTCATTATCCACCCAAGTATGAGCTGCAAGTATGAGTAAATGTTATCATTCACATAAATGTCCTTGCTTTTAATATCTTTTGGATCAATCCACCATTAAAACCTATCGAGAGAGATGGTGGTATTATTGAAAGAAAGTGATTTTTGAAAAAAAAGTGAAAGAAAAGACCAGTGTTGCGAAGTAGTTGAATTAAAATTTCAGAGGATAGAAGAGAAGTCAGAAAGAGGGAGTATTTGGCAAAATTGTAGCATGATCTGTACCTTTAAAATACTGTCTGACCAAAAATCACAAAAGGTGAATCAATATCTTTTCCATCATGTGAATTTGCTAGTTTAGATGGTTTTAGGCTCACTAATGCTGTTGAAGGCTTTTAGAGAAATGTGGTGAAGGTTGCAGAATGCTGGAAATCACCTAAATTGCTGTAGGAAATTGCAGTTTAGTTCTTAAAGAAGTTTCAGAGAAGAGGAGGGAGGTTGTAGGAAAGTTGCACAAAAATTGTAGGCAAGAGCATAGATGTTAATGGAAAGTTGTTGATTGGCAAAAACTTGAAATGTGGTGATGCAGAACCTGGGATAAAAAAAAATAACACAAACCCAAGTGTATCAGTCCACTAGAAAATCAGTTGATTCGATAGTCAAAGCAAATCATAAAATAGCTTGGATGTGTAGCTATGTGGCCATTCATAAGCACCAAAAGCTAATAGATTAAGACCAAATCCTTCCACTAATAGGCAGGCAAATTTGGAAAACCTACTAAGTAGGAAATATAACTCCTTTTTTTTTTTTTTTTTATAAATTCTGCTTTACCTATAAACAGTAAAATGATACCTAAGAAATTTCAAAAAATCTAGTATAATTATACAAAAAAATTCATATTAATAAAAAAAAAAACTCATAAATTACACTTACCCTCCCTGTTTTCACAAATTACTGTTTACATCCTTGGTGAGTATAAAATGGACTAAATTATAGGATGGTTTAGGATGTAAACTGTTATACGCACTGCAGAGTTTAAGATGTAAACTGTAATTGTTGAAAACATGGAGGATAAGTGTAAAAACAACCAAACTATAGGATGTCAGGGTAATTTTCCCTAAAATAAATAGCAAAGGGAAGAGGTAAGAAACTATTGTGACAGGCTGAAGGTTGGATGAAAGGTTGAACTATAGAATATTTTTCATCTTAGATTACCCCCAACAATCGTTGCATGTAGTTCTCTGAATGGATGTGATTGATTTAGATGGTTCAAGATTACAAAGGTTGCTAAATATGTCAACTCAAACTCACTGCTCCTCTCTTTTGTTAACCTGTCCCTTTTTTGGAGCTGTGCCTTTTATAAAATGAAATTCAAGTTGATCTTCACTTACCTTTTATGATATTGAAATTGATTTCATATGTGCATTCTTTCCTCATTCTGGCCATTTTTATGTTGGCATTATCTAATCCATGTGTGCTTCCTTGCTCTGGGTACACTCACTCACTACTTGAAGTTTGGAATGTCTCATATGGTGTTTTGTCCCTTCCACCTGTAAATGCTTTTGGATGGTTACCTGGCATGGTACGACAACCTGCATTTCTTTGATTGCATATCCTTCCTGTTGTCACCTCATGTGCCAGGCTTGCCTGTTGTTGTCTTTGTCAAATGCATTGCTTGAAGCTCTAAGAACCATGAAGGAATATTTGTGCTGTAGAATTGTTCCTTCAATTTGATAGGCGTGCCTGATGTTTGAACATTTGATGCACTGAACTTTAGCTTGGTTGTCATATTATTCTATTCAACTGTACAGCAAACTGAGATCCCCCATCTCTCTTGGTGCTCTCTGTGATATTACTGGCAATAGTTTAACTTCTACTGAGTTTTGCGTTTCTGCTGATTTCTGTTTCCCTTGTTTCCATGTTTGCATCATTTAATAGTGTTTGTAGGCATGAAACATTGAGTTACTTTTTTTTCTTAAAAAAAAAAAAACTATAGAAAAAGAAAAGTATCAGCTTGAATCCTGGATAATATTTTCTGCAATTTCCATGCTAAATCCATACTTTGTTCAACCACAAATTAACTCTCGTATGGGTTTCAGGATGGCCACAATGTGGAAAACCATGCTAGTTCACCACGAGGACCAGTCTAAGATTGTAAATGCCCTGAGATTTTTGGACATTTCACAATCCTCCAAGGAAACTAGTGAGCACCACCATGATCGCACCTTTCAGCTATTGGTTGTTGTGCAAGAGTGGCAGTCACAGTTTTGTAAACTTATAGATAATCAGAAAGCGTACATAAAGGCCCTGAACAGTTGGCTAAAGCTGAACCTTATTCCCATAGAGAGCAACTTGAAGGAAAAAGTGTCTTCTCCACCAAGAGTTCGGAACCCTCCCATCCAGCCCCTTCTTATTGCTTGGCATGATTTTTTGGACAAACTTCCTGATGAGGTTGCAAGAACTGCTATAAATAATTTTGCTGCTGTAATTCATACAATCCTGCAGCATCAAGAAGAAGAGATGAAGTTGAAAGAGAAATGTGAGGAAACAAGAAAAGAACTTTCCCAGAAGACAAGGAAATATGAAGACTGGTGGCGTAAGTATATGCAGCAGAGAACACCTGAGGAATTGGATCCTGAAAGGACAGAAGACAATTCTCATAATGATGCTATTGCAGAGCGACAGGCTGTTGTGGATGCAGTGAAGAACCGCTTGAAAGAGGAGGAAGAAGCCTATCGGAAGCATTGCCTTCAGGTGAGGGAGAAATCTATGGCAAACCTTAAAACTCGCTTGCCTGAGCTCTTCAGGGCCATGTCTGAGGTTGCTCATGCATGTTCAGAAATGTACAAGAACTTGAGGTCCATATCACAGGCATATCGCGGTAATGCAAACTAGTGTGTTTATAATATAGGATTTAATGTTTTTGTACACTTTCTTGTATACCATGCAAATGAATACCCAAAGAAAGTACAGTATCTATATATTGCTTGTATTATTTGTTGTAAAATCAATAGTTGTACTGGAATTTTGCATTGAACAAGCCCCGAAAATCATGAATGCATTCATAAATTTGTTGAGTTTCAACTTGAGTTGTTATTACTTAATAATTCCTTACTGTTACGAACATGGATGGCATGCGTTTATGATGTTGAATATTTATCTTACAGAAGGCCCAAGAAATTCTGCTAGCCAGCATGGCATGATAATGGAAGAAGTCTAGTTGACTCGTAAGCAAAACATCGTAACCTAGAGTCAGATTATCTGTGTACTAGCTATTGCAAAAGTTATATCTGAGGAATAATGCAAGTTGTTCCTTGGATTGGGAATGTTCATTTGAGTACAAACTGTCCGTGGGTGTGTTTGATTTTCGGAATATAATTTTTGAGATATTATTTTTTAAAATTTTTGTTATTTAGAAAAGTTGATTAATAAAAAATATTTTTCAGTTAACGGAAAACACTTACCTGTTAAAAAAAAAATTAGTTTAATTTTTAAGAAAGTGTTTATTTTATTTTGGGCTAAAACACTTTTTAGAAGTTGTGAAAAATTTTAAAATATCATATTATTTACTAATTATATCAAATTTGATCCTCAAACTTTTGATTGCTATATATTTTGTTTGAATCTTTTTTTTTTTCAAATTTATCCCTTAAAATTTTATTTAATTTGATTTTTATATTAACTTTGATCTTTATTTTTATGATTGTTATTTACTTTTCTCAAATCATTTTTTAAATTGAAATTTGTTATTTATCAAATTTGATCATCATTTTTTTTTTGTAACTTATTTTATTTAAAATATTTATAAAATTATAATTATAATTATTTTAATTTCATCATCTTTTAATTTTTTTATCTGTAAATTTGTTATTTATTATTTTGATTATTATTTATTTTATTTGAGATAATTTATAAAATTAGATATTTTTCAATTTTATTTTCATTTAACTTTTTAATTTGTAAGATTTGTTTCTTATTATTTTAATAAACTTGAAAAAAAAACATTAATAAACTATTTTTGAGTTAATTTTTCATAACATAATTAAACATTAGAAAATGTTTTCTACTTTATTTTTCATGATATTGCCAAACATCAAAAAATAAATTACTTCAAAATTTATTTTTAAAAATTATTTTCTAAAAAATTCTACTTTCATGCAAACAAATGGGGATAAAGTATCTATGAGTTTTCCCTTTTCTGCTGCCATTCCTTGCCCACATTTCAAAACTAGAGAGATGAAGTTTCCTGCCTATAATGCCTTGAAACAGCTCAAGTTGAATTTTATAAACAAATAATATATCCTTCCTTACAACGAGCTTATGTACAAATACTGAAACAGAAAGTTGTGAACTATCAAGAATTTTTTTCAAATCCCTTCCGGGCTTGCAGTAATTGCTTATGTAGGACTCTTTGATGAGGGATGTTAACCAGAGCAACAGAATAGATTTCTTCTCCTCCTTTCGGTTTCATCATTCAGATTCACCCCAGTAGACTTTGAAGGGTAAGCTCTTGCCAATCTCTTAGCTGCAAATGGTAGAAAATAGAATGAACCTTCTGAGAATCTTAAATCAACTTTTTGAAAACAAGCACAAAGGAAGGTAGATGCAAAATGCAGATGTCCCGTAATAAATAGTTTAGATCCCTGCTGTGTTGAATATGTATCCGAGGTGTGATTATTGATGGAGGAAAATCAACCAAGTCATGTCAGATATGAAGATAATTTACTGCCTTCATTTTGCCAGTTTAATGAGATCATAGCTTTCTCTTGCGATAAACAAATATAATTACCTATTTCATAGAAAAGCTCGTTAATATTCTGTGCAGTTTTTGCAGATGTTTCCATGAAGAACATCCCATTCTCTTGAGAGAATTGCTCACCGTCCTGTAATTATAATAGAAAAGAAAAATAGAAGAAATGATGAATGTATGAATTTTCTCATGTACAAATCAACTTGAAGTCCTTAGATCAGAAATGGATGTTGATGATGCCTTATCGTATCAACATAAAATAGAGTTCTATACTATGAAACCTGTAACTATTATTTAGGTGATGCCGTAAACAGAAGTTTCTGCAGATACCTCACTCCGCACCTCTCTCTTCGAGTCCAAATCCAATTTATTAGCTACTAATGCCATAACCACATTAGGATTTCCTGGAAATAGTAATATGAGAGAAAAAGTTGTAAATCATGGATAAAATATAGCAAAATGATCACCCTACAAGCAACTGTGCTTATGAACCTTGATATGCTTCTACATAGAGATCACAATGTATCGGTACAGGATACAAGCAGAAACAAAAATGAGGTTCAGGTTTTATTTGAAACAGAGCCTCCACGAGCCAATGAAAAGGAAGAAACAAAGTTTTCTGTGTGCACTTAAACATACTTTGCTGAAGGCTTTAAACTGATAGCCTTACCTTGTCTTTGCAGCTCTTGAACCCACCTTTTGGCCCTAACAAATGTATCCTGTAGCAAAACATCAACGCATATCAAGAGTGTTACTGAAAGTGAGTATCAAACAAATCAAAGTAGTATTAAAGCAGGAGTCTATGGAGTTTGAATATTCCTAGTGATTGTGTTTAGAATTGGTGGAAGATGTTAAAAGTTGATGTTGAACGTTCTATTGGGCAAGGTAAGCTCATATTTTTGTGGTGGGACATACAGCACCCGCAGGGAGCTTCAATTAAAGAATATGGACATGAAATTTTAAATGGAACGGGTCTCCCTTCAAATGCCAAGGTATCTGATTTGGCCTCGTTAAGGTCAGATGCTGCTGTGATTAGTATTCAAGGTTCTATTTATGGAAATATCTACCTCGAGGGATGGAATTGAAGACTGTATTACTTGGAAAGGCTCTTCTGATGGGGTAATTTCATGTAAAGGTGCAATGGAAGAAATAGAGGCCGCATTGTTGCTTGACAAGAACTCATTTGTGGAACAATGGGGAAGAAGCATCGATGCCATGTATACTCTATACAAGCAAGCTTCAGTAGACAGAAATCACTTATTTCTCCTACAGCATTACAAACGGAACTTGGCAGTGTTTTTTGCAGAAAAGTGGTGTTCAAAAGCTAGGGGGAGATTGGCAAACAGAATTGGCTTGGGCTATCTCTTCTCTGCAGAAAAAAATGTGTCAATTTAGTTTTGCTCAGATATCTTAGTGCTCCTCCATTTACTATGTTTGGAAGGAGAGAAATAGAAGAGTTCACGGGGGGAGAAGGAAGCGGAGACCTCTGCTATTGTGAATGATATTCTTAGATTAGTCCAGTTGAGACTTTATAAGACTAAGCTTCTGCAATAAGTTCTTAATCCCAAATACTCTCTTTGTATGTAAACTGTACAAACTTGTAGCAGATTCTGCTTAGTTGATTTTGATTAATGTAACTTTCATTAATCAGAAAACAATTTTTTTTATTTATTTATCAAATTCAATGCGGCAGTGGAGCTATTGAGGCTCAACAGCACCACCCTCAACAAGGCAAAATGACAACAATTATTACCACAAGAAGCAAATTACCAAGTACAAACCCCAAAAGCTTAAGAGATCCTTACCATGCTGGAAATATCGTAGACAATAACAGCTGCTGCTGCACCGCGATAGTACATAGGAGCCAAGCTATGGTATCTTTCTTGCCCTGCTGTATCCCAAATATCAAACTTCACAGTTGCTTCAGTTAATGATAATATCTGTGTAAAAAAAGCAGCTCCTATCGTTGGTTCCTGAACATAGATAGAGAGGCACAATATCCCATCAACTAAGAGCAAACACAAAATCAATTGGCAATCTGAAAAAAGATCATGTTGAAGAAAACATCAGACGAGCGTTTCAAGAATTAATTACCTGGTGATCGAAGAACTTGCCCTTCACAAACCTTAATACCACACTGGTTTTCCCAGTTCCCATATCCCCCAGAAGCACCTAAAAAAAATCAAGCTAGTAAAATATTGTACTATCACCAAGATCAGTAGAGAGAAAGGGTCAATCAGGAGAATCATTAAGAAGTGAATCGGTTATCAAATCGAGAAGATAAAAGGGTCATAAGACATTTTTTAGGTTATACCGACCAGCTTAGCTTGTATGATCTTGTTGCCAGGTCTTGCCATTGGACATGCGTACGCTTAATTTGATCAATCTCTAGAACCCAAGACCAGATTTCACCTTCTATCTTACTAATTCTAGCTGCCCTAAAGATGGTAATATGCTGTCCGAAAGAAAAAAGAAGAAGAAGCAACAACTGTCTGATTTATCAATGAACATTTAAGACATAGAACAGCAAGAATGGTAGGTTTGTTCGAAAACAGTCTACATGTTTAGCTTTGACTGGTAGTTGTTCCATTTACTACTATTTCCCCCTCTCTCTCCTTCGCCGGGCACAACATTATTAGGACCAGCCCATAGCAGAAGCATGATGTCTTGCAGAGTCGTAGCCATGAGCCATGAGACTAGTTTAATACTTTAATTTGCTGTACTTGTTATTTGGAAATGAATTCCATTAATTTACGCCATATATTTTAAGGAAAGATACCTACCATATATTATATTTATACATAAAATTAAAGGAGGTCGGTGTAGCATTTTGCATAATAAAATTACTATTTTATTCCTAAACAATTTTAATGCCAGGTAATTTCATAACTCATTATAGTAATCTCATATATTTTAATGATACAGTTAAATTACATAATTGTTTTTAAAGTTCTTTTTATTTAATTATTTTAAGGGGATATTTTTTATTTTTTATGTTTTTTAAATGCAGAATTACTAAATTAACTCCAAAATCAAAATTTCTAAGATTAATTTTCAATTCAAAGTTTTATAATATTTAAAATTACACCTTCAATGTTTTTATTTTAAATTTTAACTTTTAATCTTTTTATCAAAATTAATTTTTTTTTTAATTTCATCATTACATCTATAATCTTGATTTTTTTTCTTCAAGTTTGGTCATTATTCTCTTGATTTTTATTTTTAATTTTGATTCTTTTATTAGTTTGGTGTTTCTTTTTTTTTTATTTGATTTAAAATTTTAGATTATTCTTTTATTTTCTAGGAATCAATCGGGGCAAATATCAGTCAAGTGTCAAATGGATTGAATCGAATTAATTCAAGTTAAATAATTTTTTTTTTATTTTATAAAAATATAAAAATAATATTATTTTTAACTTGGTTTTGACTGGATTTACCTATAAACCAGAAGCATGATGTCTTGCAGAGTCGTAGCCATCAGACTAGTTTAATTTGCTGGACTTGTTATTTGGAAATGAATTCCATTAATTTACGCCATATATTTTATGGAAAGATACCTATCATATATTACATTTATATATAAAATTGAAGGAGATCGGTGCCGCACTTTGCATATATTATATTTATATATAAAACTAGAGGAGGTCGGTGCAGCCAGCATTTTACATAGTAAACTAGAGGAGGTCGGTGCAGCCAGCATTTTACATCTTAATTAAGAGATTACAATAATTTCACAAGTCATTATAGTAATCTCATATTTTAATAATACAGTTGAATTATTTAATTTTCGAAAGTTCTTTTATTTAATTATTTTAAGGGGTATTCTTGGTTTTTTATATTTTTAAATGCTGGAATTACTAAATTAACCCTAAAATCAAAATTTCTAAAATTTGCATTAAGGAGTGTTTTTGTCATTTCCTTAGGTTTGTATGTTATTATTAAGTTAAGTTAGGAATGATACAATCTTTTTTTTTATTAAAAAATATTAAATAAACAAGCTGCTAGTACATGTACAGCATGTTGGGCAGCTCTATGATTTTTAAGAGGTGCGTGAGTCGTTGTTCGGTTAAAAAACACCAGCTTATACCATGGTGTTTGAAGCTACACCACACTCTCTTCAACATGGGGCGCCGCATGTGGTGTTTTGAAGGACGATTTGACTTTGATTGTCCTTTCATTTTCTTTTTCTATTCTTTCACTCCTTCACGTTGAATTCCATGCTGACCATTAAAAAAAATCAACCTTGTTCTTTTATTTTATAACATTTTGTATATGACCTTCAATGTTTTGATTTCTAAATTTGATTCTTAATTTTTTTTTATCAAATCTTAATTTGTTTTCAATTTTATCTTTGGATCCATAATCTTAATTTTTTTTTATTTCTTCAAGTTTGGTCCTCAATTTCTTGATTTTTATTTTTAATTTGGATTTTTTGTGAGTTTTTTTTTTAAAAAAATTTACCCTTCAATTAAGATTTTGATGATATTTAAAGTTATGCCCTCAATGTTTTGAGTTCAAATTTTGATTCTTAACCCATTTATCAATTTGATTTTTACAATTTAATTCTTGAATCCATAATCTGGGTTTTTTACTTTTTCAAACTTGATCTTCATTCTCTTGATTTTTATTTTTTATTTTAGATTCTTTTGTTAATTTTCTTTTTCTTTTTAATTTTACCCTTCAATTTAAAGTTTTATGATATTTAAGGTTAGACCTTTAATATTTTGATTTTAAATTTTGATCTCTTAACCCTTTTATCATTTTTTTTTTCAATTTCATCATTGAATCCATAATTTTGACTTTTTTTTATGATTTAAATTTTGATCTCTTAACCCTTTATCATTTTTTTTTCAATTTCATCATTGAATCATAATTTTGACTCCTGTTTCATTTCCAATTTGATTTAAAATTTTAGGTTGTCCTCTCATTTTTCAAGAATCAATCTAGGGCAAGTACCTGTCACGTGTCATATGGATTGACCTAAGTTAACCCAAGTCAAATGAATTTTTTTACTTTATAAAAAAGTGAGGATGACATTATTTTGAAAAAAAAAATGAAGGAAAATAATTAATGATTTTTTACTCGGTCTTGACTGGGTTTGCCTCGGGTAAACCAGGTCATGGGTCAACTCGTGTTTTGATAGTAATTCCCCCTAAATTTCTTTGAAACCGGACTCGCCCTAAGTCCTAGGTCAAGGGTCAACCCATTATTTTTGCCTTTTATTGATTTATTCCATTCACATGATCTTTCTCGTGAGTTTTGGTGACCTTACATGGATTCACTTGTGTTTTGTTTTTTTAGACTTTTTTTAATTAATTTTTTTAATTTTTTATTTTATCCTTATATGTTTGGATTCTTGGGGATTGGACATTGTAATTTTTTCAATTGTTTTTATAGTGTCAAGTCATGATTTTTTTCTCTTCTTTAAAATACATTAATAGAGCTTGAATATCACTTTTTTATATTATAAAAAATTCATCCCGGTCATTAGCAAAGTGCAGGTTACCTATCTAGTACAAAATTTTCTACGCATCACTTATAACATGATGACTCAATATTTTTTTTTCTTTTTAGACTAAGGGATATATTTTTATTTTATGCTTAGAGAGTAGGTATATTGTCATATCACTTTTCATGTATTTGAATACAATTTACCTCGATATAAAAAGCAATTTATCTATATCAAAATTAGAAAGTCTAAGAAACATAATAACAAAATAAACTATTGAGATAAAACAAAAATTAAAACAAAGGAAAATGTTCTTAATAGTTGAGCATTTTAGTAGATTATGTTATACACACATATAACACACAACACATGCACACTTTTAGGCACTGTTTAGAAGTGTGGTTAGACCACAATTTATCAAATTCTTGATTTTATTTTTTGTAAAAGCTTTATATTAATATTTGTTTAGTGTTTTTTTTAATCATTTTGATGTGCTAATATTGAAAATTAAAACAAATAATATAATTTTGATGTATTTTCAAGTGAAAAGTACTTTAAAAAGTAACATTTAGCACATTTCAAACCAAGTTAGTGTATTTTAAAAAAGCCCTTCTATAAAGAATAAAAGTTTCTTTATTTTTTTTCCCCCCAAAACTTCTCTAATCATGAACAAGAAATCCCACCATCTCTAAGAATAATCTCTTTAGGGTTGGGTTATATCTCCCCTTTCTAGGGTTTTTCATTTCATTTTGTTTTAATATTACTTCTCTTATTGCTATTTATCCCTTTTTTAGGGTTTTTCATTTCACAGGTCAACTCTTTTTATGAGAGGAAATATTGTGGATTAAAAATATATTCCCTTTTTTTTTTCCATCATTTAATTATTATTTTTTCTTTGTTTGTTCCTTGTGTATTAAACTAATTTCGGATTGAACTTGATTATTTATTTTGTTTTCTTGACTATTCGAGGTGTTAAGAAAAAAAAATGACTCTCGAATGGAGCTTGATTTGTAATAAATAAATAAATAAAATTAAACTATAACAATAAAAACAGTGGGACCTAATCTTAAACAATGAACAAGTATCGAGCCCCTTTTCTTACAAACATCAAGGACTAAACTGAATTGCATGGTTAGGGGAGAGATTTAACCTTTTTTTAGCCCCTTGTTTTTTTTTTTCAATTCGACATTTTTACGTTCAGTTTTTTCAATATTGGACTTCACAATTCATTTTGGATGCCTAATTATGTAGAACACACAATATCAAGAAAAACAATCCCAACATATGTTTGATGCTCGGTTTTGCAAAATAAAATATAATTTTATTGATATAAAATAACTAAGGCTTGACGGATCATATTTTAAAAGAAAAAATAGCCATTCCAAGTACTGAAAAAAATGGAGAAGACAACTTGGCTCCATAACACCGTTTGTTTGTGTTAGAATCATCATGACATGATCTTTCTAGTGGTGGGGTGTATGTCCACGATGAAGCGATGATGAGGCTCTGATGTCATTTTCTTTCTTTTCCTTCTTTTTTCTCCTTCCTCACCTTAAAAATTATGCTAGGATGCGAAAGTTGAAAGGTGTCATGTTATTTTATTTTTATATCAAATTTGATCATTTTTTTATTGATATTTGTTTTGTTTCGAATCCTTTTTTAAATTGATTTTTTTTTTAATTTTATGCCTTAATATTTTATTTTATTTAATTTTTGTATGAAATTTTATTCCCATTCCTTTAATTACTAGTTGTTTTGTTTTGGATCAATTTCTTATTTTTTCCCATTTTAACTCTCAACATTTGGTTTTATTTTATTTTTATGTCAAATTTGATCCTCATTCTTTTAATTACTAGTTGTTTTAATTACTAAATTAACTCTAAAATCAAAATTTCTAAGATTAATTTTCAATTCAAAGTTTTATAATATTTAAAATTACATCTTCAATGTTTTGATTTTAAATTTTAACTCTTAATCCTTTTATCAAAATTTAAATTTTTTTCAATTACATCATTCGATCCATAATCTTTATTTTTTTTCTTCAAGTTTGGTCATCTTTTATTAGTTTGGTGTTTCTTTTTTATTTTTCCATTTGATTTAAAATTTTAGGTTATCTTTTTATTTTCTAGGAATCAATCCAGGACAAATACCGGTCAAGTGTCAAATAGATTGACCCGAATTAATCCAAATTAAATAAATTTTTTTATTTTATAAAAAAATAAGAATAATATTATTTTTAACTTGGTGCTGACTGGGTTTACCTATAAACCAGAAGCATGATGTCTTGCAGAGTCGTAGCCATGAGACTAGTTTTATTTGCTGGACTTGTTATTTGGAAATGAATTCCATTAATTTACGCCATATATTTTATGGAAAGATACCTATCATATATTACATTTATATATAAAATTGAAGGAGATCGGTGCAGCACTTTGCATATATTATATTTATATATAAAACTAGAGGAGGTCGGTGCAGCCAGCATTTTACATAGTAAACTAGAGGAGGTCGGTGCAGCCAGCATTTTACATCCTTAATTATGAGATTACTATAATTTCACAAGTCATTATAGTAGTCTCATATTTTAAGGGGTATTCTCCGTTTTTTATATTTTTAAATGCTGGAATTACTAAATTAACCCTAAAATCAAAATTTCTAAAATTTGCATTAAGGAGTGTTTTTGTCATTTCCTATAGGTTTTTATGTTATAAACCGTTTGGTAGTGCGTTTTAACCTGCGTTTTGACAAATTTCATTTTTTTTTTCTAAAATTGAATGCGGTTTGTACTTTTTGGATCGATTTGATGTGCTGATGTCAAAAATTATTTTAAAAAAATAAAAAAAATATCATTGGCATATATATCGGCACGAAAAACTATTTGAAAAGCAACCGTTAGCACACTGCCAAACACACTATGATATAATCTTTTTTTTTTAAAAAAAAATATTAAATAAACAAGTTGCTAGTACATATACAGCATCTGGGGCAGCTCTATGATTTTTAAGAGGTGCGTGAGCCGTTGTTCGGTAAAAAAACACCAACTTATACCATGGTGTTTGAAGCTGCACCGCACTCTCTTCTACATGGGACGCCGCATGTGGTGTTTTGAAGGATGGTTTGACTTTGATTGCCCTTTCATTTTCTTTTTCTATTCTTTCACTCCTCCACCTTGAATTCCATGCTGATCATTAAAAAAAACAACAACCTTATCCTTTTATTTTATAACATTTTATATATGACTTTCATTTTGATTTCTAAATTTGATTTTAATTTTTTTTTTATCAAATCTTAATTTTTTTTCAATTTTATTTTTGGATTCATAATCTTAATTTTTTTTTTATTTCTTCAAGTTTGGTCCTCAATTTCTTGATTTTTATTTTTAATTTGGACTCTTTTGTGTGTTTTTTTTTTAAAAAAAACTTTTACCCTTTAATTAAGATTTTGATGATATTTAAAGTTATGCCCTCAATGTTTTGAGTTCAAATTGTGATTCTTAACCCATTTATCAATTTGATTTTTACAATTTAATTCTTGAATCCATAATCTTGGTTTTTTGACTTTTCCAAACTTGATCCTTATTTTCTTTATTTTTATTTTTTATTTTAGATTATTTTGTTAATTTTATTTTTCTTTTGAATTTTTCTTTTTAATTTAAAGTTTTATGATATTTAAGGTTAAACCTTTATATTTTGATTTTAAATTTTGACTCTTAACTCTTTTATCATTTTTTTTTTCAATTTCATCATTGAATCCATAATTTTGACTTTTTTTTATTATTATTATTTCTTCAAGTTTAGTCATCATTCTCTTGATTTTTATCTTTAATTTTGATTCTTTTGTTAGTTTGGTGTTTCTTTTTTATTTTTCCATTTGATTTAAAATTTTAGGTTGTCCTCTCATTTTTCAAGAATCAATCTAGGGCAAGTATCTCTCATGTGTCATATGGATTGACCTAAGTTAACCCAAGTCAAATGAAATTTTTTACTTGATAAAAAAGTGAGGATGGCATTATTTTGAAAAAAAAAATGAAGGAAAATAATTAATTATTTTTGACTCGGTCTTGACTGGGTTTGCCTCGAGTAAACCAGGTCACAGGTCAACTCGTGTTTTGATAGTAATTCCCCCTAAATTTCTTTTGAAACCTGACCCGCCCTAAGTCCTAGGTCATGGGTCAACCCATTATTTTTGCCTTTTATTGATTTATTCCATTCACATGATCTTTCTCGTGAGTTTTGGTGACCTTACATGGATTCACTTGTGCTTTGTTTTTTTAGACTTCTTTTAACTGATTTTTTATTTCATCCTTATATGTTTGGATTTTTGGGGATTGGATATTGTAATTTTTTCAATTGTTTTTTTATAGTGTAAAGTCATGATTTTTCTTCTTCTTTAAAATACATTAATAGTGCTTGAGTATCACTTTTTTATATTATAAAAAATTTCATCCTGGTCACTAGCAAAGTACGGGTTGCCTATCTAGTACAAAATTTTCTATGCATCACTTATAACATGATGACTCAATATTTTTTTTTTCGTTTTAGACTAAGGGATATATATATATTATGCTTAGAGAGTAGGTATATTCTCATATCACTTTTCATGTATTTGAATACAATTTACCTCGATATAAAAAGCAATTTATCTATATCAGAATTAGAAAGTCTAAGAAACATAATAACAAAATGAACTACTGAGATAAAAAAAATTAAAATAAAGGAAAATGTTCTTAATAGTTGAGCATTTTAGTAGATTGTGTTATACACACACATACACACAACACATGCACACTTTTAGGCACTGTTTAGAAGTGTGGTTAGACCACAATTTATCAAATTATTGATTTTATTTTTTGTAAAAGCTTTATATTAATATTTGTTTAGTGTTTTTTTTTATTTTCATTTTGATGTGCTAATATTGAAAATTAAAACAAATAATATAATTTTGATGTATTTTCAAGTGAAAAGTACTTTAAAAAGTAACATTTAGCACATTTCTAACCAGGTTAGTGTATTTCAACAAAAGCATAATAGTAAAATTTCAAAAAAGCCCTTCTATAAACAATAAAAGTTTCATTATTTTTTTTCCCCAAAACTTCTCTCATCATGCACAAGAAATCCCAAATCTCTTTAGGGTTGGGTTATATCTCCCATTTCTAGGGTTTTTCATTTCATTTTGTTTTAATATTACTTCTCTTATTGCTATTTATCCCTTTTTTAGGGTTTTTCATTTCACAGGTCAACTCTTTTTATGAGAGGAAATATTGTGGATTAAAAAAATATTCCCTTTTTTTTCCCATCATTTAATTATTATTTTTTCTTTGTTTGTTCCTTGTGTATTAAACCAAGAAAGAAAAATGACTCTTGAATGGAGCTTGATTTGTAATAAATAAATAAATAAAATTAAACTATAACAATTAAAACAGTGGGACCTAAGCTTAAACAATGAACAAGTATCGAGCCCCTTTTCTTACAAACATCAAGGACTAAACTGAATTGCATGGTTAGGGGAGAGATTTAACCTTTTTTTAGCCCCTTGTTTTTTTTTTTTTCAATTCGACCTTTTTACATTCAGTTTTTTCAAAATTGGACTTCACAATTCATTTTGGAGTCCTAATTATGTAGATGACACAATATCAAGAAAAACAATCCCAACATATGTTTGATGCTCGGTTTTGCAAAATAAATTATAACTTTATTGATATAACATAACTAAGGCTTGACGAATCATATTTGAAAAGAAAAAATAGCCATTCCAAGGACTGAAAAAAAACGGAGAAGGCAACTTGGCTCCATGACACCATTTGTTTGTGTTAGAATCATCATGACATGATCTTTCTAGTGGGGGGTGTATGTCCACGATGAAGCGATGATGAGGCTCTGATGTCACTTTCTTTCTTTTCCTTCTTTTTTCTCCTTCCTCACCTTAAAAATTATGCTAGGATGCGAAAGTTGAAAGGTGTCATGTTATTTTATTTTTATGTTAAATTTGATCCTCATTCTTTTGATTGTTATATATATATATATATATATATATATATATATATATATTGATTCTGTTTTTTAATTTTATCACTCAACATTTAGTTGATTGATAATTTAACTTCGTGAGTTTTTTAGATTTTTCTTCTATGGAGTAATCTTGGCTTTATGACCCAAGTCTTGAGTTTGAAAGATTAGCTCAAGTTGACTTTGAGTTTTTAGTTCTCTTTTTATTTCTATTAATTTTTCATTAAATATTAGGTTGATTAAAGATTGAATTTCGTGGGTGTTTCAATTTCCTTTCTATAAGGCTATCCTGATATCATTGGAAACATATATTTTTTTTTAAATGAAAAATACATCGGGGGTTAGATCCAATTTTTTATTTTTTAAATGTAATAAACAAAAAATATTCAAGAACTACTAACATGTTTATCAATATAAAGTCTTTTTAATCATTATCAAAATCTTATGTATACTAGATATAATTTTTAAATATTGACTTGGTAACATATTGGATGATATTTGTTTTTTTAAATATTGACACATCAACATATTGGATCGATCTAGGTGAACCTATCAAACTGGTGACTCACGTCAATTGATTATATTGATGTCTCATTGTTAACAAAAAAATCGTGTTAGCCAACTAAACTTGCAACTAGACTTATGAGACAATGATAATCTTATAAAAAGTAAATTAAAATAAATCGTGAAGTTTAATTTTCAATCAATCTAATATTGAAAATATAATATAAGTTTTAGAAAAGGATAAAAAAAAGTTAGAAGAAACAAAGCCCATGCTTGACAAGCCAAGTTTACGTGTATGAGCCTGATTTTTTTTCTTTATTAAACTGGGTAGATGATACATTGTCTACAACCTAAATTCTAACCACCATAAAAGGGGCCAAAAAACCATGAAGGTGATTTTAGAGCCAATAAATCTATTTTAACTATTTTTGTTAAAAAAACACATATAAAAGCACCTAATAAAACTTTTAAAAAACCCATTTATGGTTTCAAAAGAACCCCACAATCAATAAAAAGCCTAAAATGAACTCGAACTAAAAAACCTTCCCAAATCTAGATCTATCTTTTCAGGTAAGATGAAGGTAAAAAAAAAAAAAAAACCTATGTGAAACTCCCCAATCGAATATAATATTTTGACACCAAGATCAATTTTTTTAGTGGCTAAAATCGGCCAACCAAAAACTTTCTGTCTTTTATCATTTTTTTCTGCCACCATTTCTCCCTAGCTTAAGGACTAAAATGAAATCGAAATGAAGTACTGGACTAAAACATAAAAATATGATAAAACATGGATTAAAAATGAAAAAATTGAAAAAGAAACTTCGGACATGAAAAATCTCTAATACAATATTTTAAAAAATAGGAATTTGTTGAATGTCAATTTTGGTCCCTAAACTTATAATTATGTTTAATCAAGGAAATGAAAGTTAATTTTGTAAAATTAAGCATTGACTTAACTCTAGAACCTGATTTCAACATCATTAGGAACCCTCAAGAAGTCAAGAAAAGGTAAACATCAATCCAATGAGACCAAATCTCCAAGGATCATATAACAAAAAGAATAAAAAAACCAAATAAAAATAAAATTAAAATTAAGGGAAAATACCACTCTAATCCATAGTGTTTTGAGTATGGGTAATCATTGTTTTCCCTACCTCTTAGTTTTTTTTTCCCTCCTTAATTAGCACTATACTTTCTCTTTCTTTCTTTAGAAGGTTAATCCTTTTATTAGTACTTTATTCAAAATCTTAATAACTAGTAATTTTGCAAGCATCTTCTATCTTTTTCATTATATTCATGAAATGATTTATCATTATCTCATGGGAACTTTATTCTTGATCATGTTGTCATTATTAAACCTAAGATTTAGTTGCAATTCAAATGGGTATTTGATAAAAAAAATATTTTGTCTCATTTTTTTTTACCTTTTATTTTACGCTATCTGAAGTCAAGGTTAGGCTTAATTGGGTAATCTCGGTTACTTAGGTTTTGATAGATCTCGACTAATATCTTATCTAGTCCAATAGCAAACCTATCTTGGTCTACATCCTATATCATCAAATTTTTAGATAATCTATCAAGTCAGGTCAAGTTTAACTATTATAACACAAAGTACATGTGATGTTGAGTCTAATAACAATATTTTTATAGTTTATAATAAATATCCTAATAACAATAAAGCTCTCAAGTCTTACATAGCTGGTGGGCGGTGGTGGAATGTGATATGACTGAGGGCAATGTGGTATTTTCATTTTGTTACCATAAAATTACTTAGTATTGAAATTGTGAAAAAATATGTTGGAATTGAATACGTGGCCTGGGTATTATTTACAGTAATATCTAGCCTCATTTATACTATTACAAAGTTTGAATCCTACTTACATACATGGCCTAGTCTTTATTTACAATAATTCTAATTCTATACAAATATTGATGTTAGATAAAAAGGTTTATTAGCTTCTAATCCAAGTTACACTCATCTTCTATTGAAGGAGTATTAAGGGCACTTGCTCTAAGTATGACTTTATCTCTTAATTATGTACATGTTTAAACTCTATTGGTAGATTGCTTTCTTTTTGGATGTAATGACTTTTTATCACTTGGTCGAATACTTCTTCAACTCTCCTAGTCGATCGATAACTTTTTTACCTAAAATGATTATTCTAATTCATGATCAATTTCAATGCCATTTCTTTGTTTTATGGTGAAAAATCACTATTCTTTATGATTGACACACACATATTTATTTTAGGTGTAAACAATGCCTCCTATATTTCATTTTTCGCAAATTAAGAAATATTAACCCCTTCATACTTGTATTGAAATTGATCGATCAAATCAACCAAGTAAGATATGAAAAATGATGTTTTTCACCTATAACATGTTATATGTCAAACGTTTCAATTTAATTTTTAAAAACTACACATGCTCTAACTTTTAGAGTCGATGTTTAGGTATCTTAAATTAGTCCTAATTTATCTTTTATAAAAAAAATTAAACTCCCTTAACAATTTTTTTATTTTTTATTTATAAATATCTAATTTATGAAACCTACTTACTCTTTGTTATTTCTAAGATTAAAGTGGCAACTTCAAATGCTACTCTAAAATCAGCTTTCATATTCCACTACTACTATTTTGTAGACCGACTTTCTCATGTTAAATGGTATACCATTAGTGTTACTCATAACATAAAAAGAGAACACCTTAGTCCATTAAACAAAAAAATACCTCAAGATAAAGAAGGTCGTCATTTCATTCTTGATATTGAAATAGAAAGAATTTATTTTCAAGACAATCGTGTCAATTTAAATGTCTGAACGAAAAACATCTCACTATAAATGATGTTTCCTTTCATAAACTACACCATATGGATAGACATAATAAAATAATATTTTAGCACACAATGGAGGCACCAAAATATTTTTGACATGATTCAACTGTTAAAAGTCATCAAAACCTAACATAAAGCTTATAATGACCATTTCCTTGTTTCGATCTAAATCCAACAATGCTTTCATATTTATATGTATATTACAATTTTTTTTTTTAATGATTTGACTATAATAGGTGGCCTCTACCCAAATAGTGAAGAATTTTGTGTAATTTTAGAAATTGATGTCAGTTTTTTCAAAGGCTCAGTAGAAGGTGCCCTAAAATTTACAAGATTAATAATAAAAAAAAAGAAAAGGAAAAGAAGACAAGTACTTAATTTGTATCTTTCATTTATACTGTGTAGGCAAGTACTTAATTTGTTCTAAAAAATCCCCACCAAATCCTAGTTAAAAATAACAATAAATTTAATGAAGGGTAGGATTATAGATTTAGGTCTATTTGTTTTAGGTCATATCTACAAGGACTTAGTGAATACCAAACTAATTATGTATACAAACCCTTTACAAAAACACTACTAGAAAATTGATAAAAAAAAAAAATACTGACATAATATTTATGTCAGTAAATTTCTGACGGATTTTACCGACAGAAATATTCCGGTATATACCAAGGGAATTACAATGGAAAAAAATAATTAAAACAAAGAAAAAAAATGATGATTTGTAATTTATACAAACATAATAAAGTCAATTGGTAAAATCTATTAGTAAAATCATTGGTGAACTATGAACATTGTTCACCATGTCAATTACAAAGGGAATCACTAATGAAAAATTTCTCAGTATTTTTCAGAGAGATTTGGAATTGTTCACTTCGCAATTGCACTGTTAATTACTGTTCTTTACAGACAAAATCATCAACGGGTTGAAAAGTCCTCGGTGTTATTTGGTTTTCTGAAATTTTTTTATTAAATTAAATAATAATACGACATTACTGACAGATTGAAAAATCATCGGTGATATATGATGGTTTCTAAATTTTTTGATTAAATTGAAAATTTAAATTAAATATTATAGATGGAATTACCAAGGTAATGATTAAAAATATTAATATTTAATTATTTGTTGGTAAAAGTTGATAAAACACCCCAATAATAAGCCTAGAATTCCTAATTTCACAACAAATAAGGCTCCTTTGTTCTTCTTCTTCTTCTTCTTTCCCATATGTAAAAAAACATTAATATCCATTTCTTTATCTTCTTTTCTCTTCTCTCCTAAACTCTTTTTCTTCTCCTCCATGCTCAGGTATGTCTTCTTCTTCTTTTTTCTTTTTTCTTCTTAGTTTTTTTTTAATTATTATACTTTATGAATTTTTTTTCTCTTGTCTCGTATTGGCTTTACTTGTAACTACATTAAAGTAAGATTTTTTCATTTTCTTCTTTTTTTCATGTTTTTTTCACTATATTTGTTTTTTCATTTTATTTTTAATTTTTTTTTGTTCTTAATAATTGTATGAATGTTGTTGTAGGATTTTTTTTCATATGAGATCAATTTTTAGTTGATTTCTTTATAGGATTTTAAAATATTTAGCAATCACAACTTTATTTTTTTCATATGAATTTTTTTAGCTAAATTTATTTTTTTCGTGTTATTTATTTGTTGCAAATTTGTTTGAGTTGATTTTTTTCCCCAAGCATTTTGAGTATTATATAGTGTTTATTTATATTAATTTAATTATTTTATATTTTTGTAAAATAGATTTTTTAAATAGTTTTAAATAGTTACCCAAAGAATTACATATGACATTTTTCTAAGAAACATAATGATGAAAAGAAGTGGGTTAATTTTTTTTGCATGCCTTTCTATTAGTAAATTTTTCGGTAATAATATATTTTTATTAACAACAGATTTACCGACGAACAAAAAATTACAAATGAAAAATTCACCAACACAACATTTTCGTTGGTGATTTCGTTGTTAAATTAATTACCAATAGAATGATATTATACATACTGATGGAAAATTCTGTTGGTAAATATAAAGATTATGGTAGTGTAAAAGAAAAAATCTACAGGTACTCTGGTGTTCATGCATTGGGAACTATCTTTTTTCCTAGGTAAGTAATGTAAGAACAAACCTCATCAACCCCAATTCTTTATATATATATATATTATTGGAAGAAGCTTGTTATCATCCTTATTTCTTGAAAACTTTTTAAAATAATATATAAATATTTTTCTAAATTTCACTAATAAGAACAATATAGTAATACCTTATTTGATATTAACTAGGGCAAAGCCTCATTGGATACTACCATTGCAAAAATAAAAGTCAAATGAAGTAAAGCTTGAAAACACTATAGTTTGGAAAAAAAAAAATCCTTATATGTAGAGATCTATATTTTAGAATAGTAATAAACCATATTCCTAATGAACAATTTCTCTTTTTATGAGCCTTATAACCCTCATATAGTGAATATATAATTAGGATTCCTCCAATGCATAACCTTCCTTATATTGTTTGGTGTGAGCAAAAATAGTCCAAACTTACTAATTTTTTATAGTTTGGACCAAGTAAAGGAAGTCATTGAGGAATCAGAATAGCACCTTAATAATTATCAAATAATAGATTTCTCACTCAATATGGTTATGAATTGGTGTTTTTTTTATGTGATTAGCAAAATCATAAAACTTTTATATAATGCTTTTTTAAAAGACATAATAAAAATATTTTTTGCTGACTAACCTTTAAAAAAGAGAGCAAGAGACATGCTTTTGAATGTTTGGGCAAGAAAACTTATTTCAAACTAATTTTGTTATATTTGTTATTTGTATATTTTTTCACAACACTTTATTCTAATGTTTCATAATCATGATTAATTACTAAACAACAACGCCAATCCTATTAAACTTTAAAATCCTCAATCATTTAACGAAAAAGAAGAAGAAATTGAAGCATTAATGCCAAGTTAAGAACCAATTCTAAAGCAGTCCTTCTAATCACTTTGTTTTGTATTTTCCATATCATTTCCAAACTCAAGCTTACCCGTATCTATTTTTGTTGATCACAAAAACTAGTGACTATCTTTTTCAAAAACTATGCCATTTACTATTGCTTCTAAAAACTAGGAAGTTTTATTCACTAAAGTTGTCGAAGTTCTTCCCTTGTATGCTTCTAAAGTCTCACTAGCTCTAACTACTTTTACCTAGTAAAATGATCTTGCTAAAGTTTCAAAGAAAACTCCTTATATTTTAAAGTACTATTATGAGCTTTCCTTAGTGATAGAGCTTTTTAAAGTACCTCGTCTTCAAGTTTAAGATATGCTTAGACCTTTAAAATCTTTTTTAGAGAAGTGCGAGTAGTATTAGACAACATGGATACTTCTATAAAAAACAAAAACTAAAAATCTTAAAGCACCAATATAGTCATCCTATATGTGATAAAAATTACACCTTCTAATAAATAAGTGGAGGATGTCCTGATTTTTCTTTCTTAGCATGAGGTGAATGAAGAGGGTGATAATATAAAGAATAATAAAGATCAAGATTCACACTAGTGATTGATCCTCTTCTTGTTGATCCAGTAACTGATACTTTTAAGGAGTTTCTATGAGCCAATGCTCTCTCTTCTTTATAGCACTGGAAATACCGTACTAATACTTATGTATGTATCCTAATAAAAAAAGGGTCATAGTTTTAGATCAACCATTTATAATGACTTTCTTCTTTATACTAGATAACATTTTATGTCTTACTCTTTTAAATCTCTACTTCCACCAATGGGCATGTCTTCTAAGACCTAGCTTGAGAAAAATGGCTAACTGAGAGAGTCCTTTATAGCCAAAATCAAGGAGGTTATAACTATTCTTACCTTTAAAGATAATATTTTTAGAAATAAAACCTATATTGGTCATTGAAGTATCTTTTTAAGAGCACCCTTTCTATAAAATTCTATAATTTCAACATGCAAAACCCCATATCTATCCCATAGGCTAACCAAAACCATCGCATATTTTTTTTTTATGTTGTGAGCTACATATATTCTATCCAAATTTCTATTGAAATTTTGACAGAGTTTTCTCTATATTAAGACTATCCCAAGTTATCGACATAGTTTTATACATCTTAAAACAATACCGTAATCATGGTCCAATCATCCTTGACCTTTTCTCAAACACATTCATAGTCATATAATTTAAAAACAACAGTTCCGTAATGGACAAATATAGAATACTTTTCATAAAAATTAACTGTGATACACACACAAACCTCCATAAAAAAAAAAAGTTGGTTCACTAAGATAATTTAATACATTACAAGTCAGAAGTTTCATAAACATTTATATTATACTTAGTAACATAACTGAAAAGAAAGTTAACATTTAAATACATAATTTAGTTTTGCCTACGAATTACATGTTAAACCTAATACTAAAGAGACATAATCAACTGAAATCTAATGATCCGCTTTAGGATTAGAAGTACCTGCCAACATGTTACGATTTATACAATATGTTATAATATATTGTAAGGATTTAATAATTAATCTCATACATATCTAAATTATCAATGAATTCATTATTTTAAACAATTGTAGCTCATTTTCATATTCCAATTCATACACATCATTTTAGGATTATATTTTACTCTTATAACAATTCTAAACTTACAAAATAATCAAATAAGTCATGGTTACCGACATCTTCTAAGAAGTAATTCAAAGAACATTATCCCAACAATCTAATTATAGATACCACTAGAAATCAAGCACTTCATATAAATGTTTTCTTCTAAATATGAAAACCTTCCTCAACATTCTAGTTCACTACCATAAATAAATTTACTCATTTTATATAACATAACAAAATTCATTCAAAAATTCATTTTCCACAACATTATGAATTATTCTTTCATAATTTTTTTAAGCAAACATAATTTCATGTATGCAAACTTGTTATCTCTTGGTTGACATTATATGCCAATAGAGACACTATGTTTTTATTTATTACTTATTCATGATTTAATACTCATTACAAGCTAATCTAATCCAATTGGTTCAATTCACCATTTATTTTATTTCCCGCAAATTTCTATTACAATCCCTAATACAAAATTCATGTTTAAACATCAATTCTTTCAATTGAATTAATACCCATCCATTTTCATGTTAACAAAATAAATCAGTCATAAAAAAAACTATAATTTTACTAGCCAAAATTCATAATTCAAGATTCCTACCACAATACCATGCCCAATATTTCACATATTACAAAATCAATCAAATTGATCATTTGAGATGAGTTTGTTACCCAAGTTAGATGTTAATTCAAGTGTCAAATGCAAGAATAACCCTAGTTTCCTTCACCTTTCTTCTTCTCATTGAAATATCTCAAAATCCCTTACTTTGATCTTTTTTATTTTTTAGTGTGAATATGTTTTTCTCTTTCAAAATCCTCTTTTTTCACTCCTAACCATCACTTCTCTAACCCCTCAAGGTGATAGGAAAAAAGAAAAAGAGAAAACACTATTTCCCTCTCTTGGCTGTACCATCGAGTTTTAACAGGGACATTAGCTAAAACTGTTTGATCGTTTTATTAAATTAGTCTAGTTGTTTCTCAAAATGGTTAGATCATTTTTTATTATAAAAAATATACTTATTCAGCTATAAACTTCTCCCCCCTTTTTACTCTTCTTTCCCCATTTATTCTACTTATTTTCTTATTTCATTTTATTACACCATAATTTCTATTATATCATTCTTAATTTATCCTGGGGTTTACACTTTTCCAAGACCTCATAGATTGATTGGACTATATTTGCAAGAAAAGCTTTGGTAAAGTTGTAGAAGGATATTGATCCCATTATTAGTACTAGAGAAACTATAAGAAAGATGTTATATGAATATAATGTTCAATAATCTTTCAAAGCCTATAGAGAATAACAGGAAACTAAATATTCAACTATCTAATAGGCTAACTACTCTCTTAAAGACTCCTCCCTACAAGTCTAGTCTTAAAAAGCTAAAATGACTCACATGAGGGAAGAATTGGTTAGGGTTGAGAAAAATCTTACTAAGGCTAAAACTAATCCAACCTTTGTAGAGATTTAGGTTATGAGTTATGCTAAAAAACTTATATCTCTCTAAAGGTTAACAAATACCACCTCATCTCTTCTCAAGCAATAAATACTATTTAGGAAGAAGGATTTTAATGATCTTGGTATGGTTTATTCATCTTAGGAATCTTTTATAGCTAGGGTTAATAGTTTTCCAATTGAATAGTGATTATGTATTTATTTTAAATACAACCTTAATTTATATTTTGCATCATTTAAACAATATTGTTGTTTTTTTATTAATCGATTGTTTAATACTTTGAACTCATTTGAACAAATTCATAAAATCAAGCCTAATTAATTATAATTGAGGTACAATTACCATAGTCTTGGATTGATCTTATGGTTGTGATTTCCAAGTCACTCTTTTAGTTCATTTAAGAACATCATTTTCTAGCATAGTCTTCTACTAGGGGTCATATTTCTTTAAATGACCATCATTGATTGATCGATAATGTAGTTCCCTATCCTGATTTGCTAAATGATAGGAAACTTCCATTTGAAACTTTAATAATAACATATTTAGAATTCTTAAAACTAATTAAGAGTATGACCTTCCATACTAGATCATTTGTTTTTAGAAATATTTTAATCAAATATATTTTTTATATGCCCATTTGACCTTATTATTATGTGCTAGAAACTAATATAATGCTAAATTTTAGGATTATGTCTAACCAATTTCTAAATATTGAGGATTAATTTTTTATTGGTTAATCTACTTGTCTATTATCTTGGGCATAATAAAGAATAAAGTGGGATATTTTGAATCCATACTTTTATGCAATTTGATTCATGTTTTCCCTAATGAATACTTACCTTTAATTAATAGTGATAGTGTTTCGAAGTCCAAGTCTATAGGTAAAAAATACTTACCTCATAAATATTGACTAGTAACATGTACCAATGTAATTTGAGAAAAGGAAAATACAAAGATATACATAAATTAATTATAGATATACATTGTTTTTCAATATCTATAAGTACATGACTAAGATAATACACAATATATTCATGCCTAAAGTCATTTTTTATGTTAACATCTTGTCAATTGATCTTTCTACTGTGAAAATATATAGCCATAAAGCCTTCACAAGCCTTGATAGGGCTAATACCAGGGGCTTAACTGGATACGCTTTTATGTATTCAAAGGAAAATTATTGCTTTTTTGTTCGTTAAAACTCCTCCTAACTCTACCCATTAAATACCTTAGTAAAATGTCTAATCTTTCCTATAGTATTTGACATGAAGCTTCTTAGAAAATTATTCTTATTAATTAGGTTTTGTTATTCCTTCTTATTCTAAGAAGGGTTTGCTTTTATTATGTTTTATTCTTATCAACCTCCATACCTTGTTGATGTACGAAAATCCCAGAAAATTACTTGCTTGTATGTCAAAGGTACATTTTAAAAGCCATTTTTAAGTTGTGCATCCTTATTAATTCGAAGAAAACACATAATTCATCTAGGTATATGAATTTTGACATTGAATTAATCATAATATCATTAATGTAAACCTTTATATTATGATTGATATTTTCATAGAAGATCAAGTTATTTTCTCTTTGGCATGTTGCACAAGTATTTTTCAACCCATTCATATATCTTAGTGAACTTGAATATCTAAATATAGTCCAGAAATATATTTCTTTATAATAAGGATTTTGTTATAACTAGAATGACCATTTATGAAACTAAATATTTCATTGTCAGATGCTGCATCGATCAATATATCAACCATTAACATATGATATTTATCTTTTGAAGTTACAAGACATATGACACATACCATTAATTTTTCATTCTTTTTAAACGCTTGCACTATATTGAATATCCACTCAACATATCTTATTGACTTAATAAGTTCAACTTCTATGAGCTGTTTAATTTCTCTATTCACATGATCAACCATGTCTAAGGTTATTCTTTATAGAGGTTATATATGTGACTTAAACCAAAGCTTAATTGGTAAAGGATGTTTGACAAAACTTATATTTAAGCAAGACATTGCATAATAATCCTATGCAAAATAGTCTCTATAAGTGTGTCGCAACGCTAACAATTTTTTTCTAAAATTATTCTATTATAAAGGTTGGTCCATGTTCATATTTAGTTCCAAAGTTAATTTATATTAATATGTTTGAACTTTAGCTTGTCTATCATCCATCTTTAATTGTGCTGGATGAAGACTTATCATATTAAGCATGATCAATTCACAATCTTAATTTGATTCTATTAAACAAATTCTATTTAGATGCCCAATATGCCTATAAACTTCATCAAAAGTTTTAAAACATGAGATTAAAGTTATAATGACTCATTTACTCCCATGTTTCAAACTCTTCACCATTTTCTTTCTATTGTAGGTTACTTGGCCTAGAAAGATATATTATGAGTTGCTATATGCATGCTATATTCTTGGTAACTAAAAAGTGAATGATTGGATTGATGTTATTATTATACAACCATACATTTCTATGAATTAACCATGAATGATTTATCATCTACTCATTGTATTTCAGCTAATCTATATGGTAACCAAAACATCAAAGATTTATGTAATGATAATGGTAAACACATGTTAATATGTATCTAATCTCGTTGAAGTAGGACATTATAGCTTGTCCTTGGTTCAACAATAAAAAAATTATACTATAATTTTTGGACCTTATAGTTTGGTCTACCTATAATACCCTTATAGTGTCTCTTATGCCTCATATAAAACTAACATAATCACTTCTAATGGGATTATAATAACCTTATTATGTATTAGGGTATAATGTTATGTGAGGCACTATTATCAACCAAGATCCTCTATATTGGTACATCACTAAAGTTAGTTGTAATGGATAAAGGCTTTAAATTATGATTCATAGCCAATGTTAATGTAGGGAATGTAAGTCGTAACCCTTGTTTAATAATTGGCTCTGATTGGTTAACCATAATATATATAAGATAGTTGGCTAAGATTAACTTTAAAAGAATAAGAGAGAGTGAATATTATGTTAATTGATGTGACTATTTCATGGTCACTCACTTCTACATCAGAAGGTTTTTCTAGTTCCTTATTTTTTAAAGCATTTTGTTCTTATACCTCTTGTATTAGGATTACAACATTTATTGTTCTTTCTTTTCCTATTATGTGTTGTCATTAGAAATAGTTTTTAAACATTTTCCCATTATATTTTCATCTAAAACATCATCAATATTGATAAATAACCTGTCATTTTTATCATCTAGTTGGTCTTTTATTTGGATGAGCATCAATATTGATAACCTTAGCATCTATTGAAGCCTTTTCATAACTTGAAGGCTTGTTTAGAGTTTGAAACTTTTGTCTATCATTGATCATTATTGAGTTGTCTCTTGTACATGTTATTGTTCCTCCTTTATTAAGGTGACTTTATTAACAATATTTTCATATTGCTTTTGCTTGAGAGTTAATGCCATGTTTTTTTTTCTTATTGTAAACAAACAATTACTTGAACCAATATTACAATGTTTGTCTTTTTTGTTCAAGTTCTTAGCACGTTGTCCTGGCATTTTGGATAACTTTATCATGTCGTTATGGTTATTGATTGATCCATATATTTATCTTGGCAGTATGCTTTACTTTTCAACATAAGGTTGGTTGTTTTCACAATTTTTTTCACTATTTTAATGATAGCTTTATCTATTTTTTTTTAAAAGATTTCTTCAACTATTTATCTCCTTAGCTGATCAAGGTCTATTGAAACCTCTTAAGATAGGGATAATGTAGAGACACAAACCTCTTTATCTTTTTTTTAATCAAGGTTTATGGTTATTAGGTGATTCTATCTTGAAAAAATATCATCCTATGATCATTATTGTTGTTTTGTATAGAAGTATGTAAGATCCTATTTAGTACTAATTACTTTGATATACCTTTTATAAGAAACCTAATTGGTGTTTGAGGCTATTTAATTTTACCCATTTTAAAATGCTCATCGAACTTAAGAGTAACCATTACTACAATAATTTGAAGGAATGAATCATTATCCATTTTTATTTTGTTATCCAAAAGATAAATAAATCTAAATTCTAGAGTCCTTTGAATTTTGTTATTGAAGACTACAAAATAGATTATTTAAAGATTTTATCCTTTATTTCCATAACTTTTTTTAAATCAAAAGTATTAATATTAAATATATTAAAATAAACATAAGTTGTTAAAATAAAATTTTAATTGGAATGTATACCATTAAAAAATCTATATCAAGAATTTAATTATCTTAAATGGGGTTTTACAATCGGAGATGTATTATATGTTATTTTTCCTTTTAAGTAAAATAAACATGAACTCCGTGCGTGTTGCCAAAATAATAGTGTTGGTCATCACTTACATAGAAAAGCAAAAAAGAATGATGATGACCTTCACATAAAAACAAATCTCATTATCATGTTCTCACAGACATGGTTGCGGTTGCTTTTTAAAGTGTTTTTTTACTTAAAAAATAATATTTTTTTAAAAAAATTATTTTTAATATCAGCGTATTAAAATATCTAAAACATAAAAAAAAAAATATTAATTAGCAAAGTAAAAAATTAAAAAATTAATTTTTTTTAAAATATTTTTGAAAGGTAAAAAACTAGAATCCTACTAACCCGGATAAACAGTCCCACCAACCAGGAAGTCCCCTCTACAATTTCCCGACATCATGACATGACTTTAAAGAGCAAACGACCAAACCCGACACGCAAAACTCACTTTCCTCGCCAAAATTCTTTTCCTAACGCACCGCACCCCTCTCCTCCCCATCTCCACAGCAGCCCTCATGGCTCTTCCCAAAAGTACTGAACCACCACTATCACCAACACATTGCTATGCTCAAATACCATGTCAGCATGAAGAAGGGTGTGTTGTGTTACCTTTTTACCGCCACCCCACCACTCCGTTCTGCCGCCGCCGATGGCCAATGATAACTGTCGCGCTCCTCCTCCTCCTTTCAGCACTTGTCTATGTCTTTTGGCCGTCCGATCCCATGGTCAAGGTCGTAAGGCTGCGCCTAAACAAGATACACATACACACCTTGCCCATAATCAATATTGATCTATCTTTGTATGTTACTTTAAGAGTACGCAACGTCGATGTGTATTCCATGGATTTTAGAAGTCTTGATGTTGCTGTAAAGTACAAGGGGAAGAGACTGGGTCACGCGAGATCCGATCATGGACACGTGAGGGCACTAGGATCATCCTACGTGGATGCTGAAATAGATTTAAGGGGGATCAGTGTTCTGTCTGACGTGATGTCCTTGCTTGACGACTTGGCTAAGGGCACGGTCCCGTTTGATACTGTCACTGAGGTTTCTGGCAAGCTTGGTTTGCTGTTCTTCGGGTTCCCTTTGAAGGTAATACTCTGTTTTTCTATTCTCTTCTAAAGTTTTGATGTTTTTTATTGGTTAGAGACTCAAAATTGATTAAGGTAAAGCATGGCAGTTGTGACTGTATGTTAATTTAAACCCATTCCACTTGAAGTAGGAGAAAAATTTGAATGTGTTTATATATTTAAGAACATTTTTTAACATATGATTTATAAATTATCACATTGAATGCTTGCATTAATTTACAAGCAACCCTTGCATAACCTTTTTAGGTCATCTTGAAGTATTCTTTTAAGCAAATCTTGAGATGCTAGTTGCTCCAAAGCCAGGTTTAGTACTGGGGCTGAGCACAGGTCATATATAGTCAAATGCATCACGCTTAATTTGAAGACCTGATCAAATTATTATGCAAATTTGCTGAATTGTTCTTGGCCTGATACTGTATTATATTGACAAATTTAGCTTATGGAAGTTGTCAAAACTGGTTCTTTCTTCCCCCTTTCCCTTCATACTTTCCAGTTCTTCTGTCATATCATGTGTTTGTAACTTCTCTGCCTATGATCCCAGGTGATGAAGATTGCATGTGTTGTGAAGAACTTAATGTAGTAATTAACTTACATGATCTACTTCTATTGATTCCTTGTGTTTAGTGATGTCAAAGGTGCTGTCTTAATTCTATCTTAATTAATACAGGCAAAATTGTACTGTGAAGTTCTGGTAAATACACACAATCAGACAATTGTTCGTCAAACTTGTTACCCTGAGGTCAGTTGGCATTACTCTCTTTGGTACTCTCACGGATTGTTTGGTAACTTAGTAACAATTGCTTTTTTAAAATGTTTTTTATTTAAAAATATATTAAAATAATATATATTTTTTATTTTTTAAAATTTATTTTTAATATATATATATATATAAAATTCAAAAACACTAAAAAAAAGAGCTCCAGATAAAATTCTATCTCAAATGGACATTTATTATCAACAATGCTGGGGGGGGGGTGTTAACATATATTCTTGAATTTAAAATATTAGCAAAAATCATGTGATATTTTTATAAGGTATTTAAACGATTACTTTTTTAAATTATTTTTTGCATAAAAATATATTAAAATAATTTTAATATTTACACGTTAAAAAATTTAAAAAATATAAAAAATAATTTTAAATAAAAATTTTCAAAATTAAGAAAAACATCCATCAATGTAGCCCTCAACTGCTCCTAAATTGCACAATTTAAGATCTTGGGATTGCTGCAATCCCTTGATTTCTGGGTCATTTTTTAAATGAGCACGGTAAAATACTTTTGGAAATTAGCACAAAGAAAATCCCAGATTGTGATATTCCCAATAAGAAATTTAAAATCTTTTAATTATTTTATTAATAAAAGGTTAGTTGCATTTAATTTAAATTTCAACAGGATTTTCTAATTTAATTGGTTAATTAATAATTTAATTATTTTTGAAAAAATGAAAGATTCCTTTCCTAAAGCTATACAGCTCCATCTGCTGAAAAGGTAGTCTTCCTTAACAATGCAGTATTCTGGATTTCAAGTAACAATTACAAAAAGGTAGGTTGTTGCTTTAACAGTTATGATTATTTTTAAATAATTTTTTGTATTAAAATATATGTTAATAATATTTTTTTATTTTTTAAAAATTATTTTTGATATTATCACTTGAAAATAATTTTAAAACATTAAACATATTAATTTAAAATAAAAAATTTAAAATTTTTTTAAAAAAATACTTTTTAAAATATAAAAAGAAGCAGGCCAACCTCTCTGTTACCTCCATAAAGTTTATTCCGTAATTAATTGTTTTTAACAGCTGAAAATGACATTTGTTATGTCATGTCAGTTGAGCAAAAAGATTCGTTGGGTGCACTTTTAAGACTTTAGCTAAAATAATTTGCTTTAGCTAAAATATGGATCTGTGTACTGATCAGAGATGAACATGAAGGGCTTGCGGGCGCCGCTGCTGCAGCATAAGCTAAAAGATTCGGTGGGACTCTCCATGCACAGGAAAGCTAGAGCAATTGGAATTTTATGCACACATCAGATGTGATAACTTTTTAGCATGCACTGTGTCTCTCTTGCCAGTATGTATTTTTACCTTGAGAATCATTCATTGGGCCACATAATATATGTATATACTAGATGGTGTCCCCGCCGCGGGCTTCTTCTTGTTTTTCTTCTTCTTCTTTCTTTTTTTTTTTTTTTTTTTTTTTATGAAATGGGAAAAAAATGTTTTTTAAAAGGAAAGTAAAGGAGTGTGCATGAATCGATTAGAGGTAAACTGCTATTGAGGGTAAAAGTCAGTAAATTTTGCGTTCAAGTTTTGAGAGGCTGTCTACATGGCTTATATACAAACATCAAAAACAGGATGGAAGAGCAAAAAAGCTATGCCTGGGTTTTGTGCAACAAAGCGCCTTGTCGTTGATATCAGCAAGTCCAAAGCCATGAAGAAAGCAAAATGTAGTAGTATGCCAAGTAGTAGTGGAAATTGGAGCATAGTAACTGTGCATGGTTTAGCAGTGTTTTTAAACCCGGGCCGGCTCGGTGGATTGACTCGGGATCCAAGAGCTGGATTGGTCTAGGTTTGTCCAAAGACCGGTCAGTGCAACAACCCGGTCAAAACCCAGTCGACCACGCGGCTCAGCCGTGACTCGTAGGAGTGTTCAAAAAAACTGAATAACCGAAAAAACCGAGAAAATCGATGAAAAATTAACCGAGAAAACCGAACCGAGATGAAAAATCGATTAAACCGATTACTAAAACAAAAAAATTTTTCGGTTCGGTTCGGTTCCGGTTTCACCACCAAAACCGGTGAACCGAACCGACTACCCATAAAAATAAAGCAGAAAGGCAGAACGACCTAGTATAAATACTAAATGGTACAGTAAAGTGTAAACCTAAACCTAAATGATATTATAATTCACTTCTGCAGCCGCCGCCCATACCAAACCAACCTTCTTTCTTTCCCCTTCAATTTTCATCTTCCCTGCCTCTTGCCCCTTGCATGTGTCTCTTGAGTGAATCTTGACTCTCTTCTCTAGCTGATCAACCAGTAAAGAGGTAAAGTTTATTGTTTATCCATGTGTTCATTCTCGTGTGCTTCACAGTTCACATAGCGTGCTAATCTTGATCTTTCATTTGATGTCTTTAGTGCCACTTACGTAGGGAAGACTCTGACTATGCGCTGGCACTAGCCCTGGGCATGTCATCTTCTTTGATTGAAGGAACGGGACAGAAGAGAACCAGAAGGTCCAGAACCATATCCTTCACACATTCAGTCTGATCTTAATTTGCAGTTCTTGCAATACTGATGCCAAAAAAATTAGTGCTTGCCAAAGTTTATGAGGAGACCGATTCTGTTGAGATTTTTTCATCTTTCCCTTGTTTATCAATAGTATGTGCTAGTGTGATTCGAAAAGAATTGTAGATAGAATACTATTTATCAGAAGTTTCATGGGTTCAGATTTAGTTGATGAACGGAGAATTTACAGTATGCAGTTTAAATTTTGAAGCTTAATTTAACTGAAACCGTAAGCCAATTTTAAAGCTTAGCCATGCTAAATCTTCCCAAATCGTAAGCTAATTTTAAATCAAAAACCAAAAAAACCCATGGGATTAGGTTTCCCGGTTTTTTCTTTAAAAAACCGAATTTAACCGAACCGGACCAGTTCAGTTTAAACAGGTTTTCGGTCCGGTTCGGTTCATTTTTTGCAACAATACTATAATTCAGTTCGGTTGGTTTTTTGAGTCTAAACCGAACCGAACCGAACCGAACCGTGAACACCCCTAGTGACTCGGGCAATACCTGTTTTTTTTTTTTTTTTTTTAAATATGAGATTTGAAATCTATTAATGTATATACTCTTTGTTTCTAAGAAAAAAATTATGTTTTTTCAACGTGGAATAATTTTTTTTTAGTTTAAATACTTCTACTTAAAATGATAATATAGTATCTTTTTAATATGGAATTTGAAACTCATTAGTATATATACTCAATATTCATAAAAAAAAAAAACTATGTTTTTTCAATGTGGGATTTGAAACTTATTAGTATAAATGCTCTATGTTCCAAAAGAAAAGTTATCTTTTTTTAATGTGAGATTTGAAACACATTAGTATATATACCCTATGTTCACAAGAAAAAAACTATGTTTTTTCAATGTGGGATTTGAAACCCATTAGTATATATACTCTATGTTCACAAGAAAAAAAACTATGTTTTTTCAATATGAGATAAAAAAACATTTTTTGTTTAAATACTTCAATTTAAAAGCTTAACATTATATCTTTTTAATATGGAATAAAGTTTTTTAAAAAAATATTAATTCAAACTTTATTATTTACAATATGTATAGCCTATATTTACATAGATTTTTTTTCTTAATTTTTTCATATAAAATATTAAAACATTAATTATTTTTTATTTTTTTCAAGTGATCCGGGTTGACCCATGAAACCCAAGACTTTGTCCCTTGACCAGGTCAACCTCGGACCAGGTTTAATAACTATGGATTTAGCAGCCGATACAAAATAAATTTAAGATTTGTGCTTGAAGGTCTCGAATGCAAGAGATGCTGGAAAGCAAATAAACCTGCAATACAGAACAATGAAAAGAGACATTAGAACAGCATGTATAGCTAGGCACTGACATTAGAAGAAGTTTTCTGGGAAGGTTGCTTGATCATTGCAAAGAAAGAAGGATGTAAATTGAGTTAGAGGTTCAGCAATAAGGTCCTTACGCTCAGAACAGCAAGTTTTCTGGGAGGCTCGCTGCCTTTTTGTGTGAGGAGAAGCATCTTGAGTATCTGGAGCCGAATCTTGGATCTCAAGCTCATCATCAACACCTGGGTTATTGGCGTGGGATGAGCCAACATGGCTGTGCGAAAGTAAACAGGAACATTGAAGAGAAAAAGACATACAGTGATGAACAAAAAACAGAGAACTTGCATGCTTGTCATGCATGTAATAAAACAAAAGCAGATAACATTAAAGAAATGAAAACAAAATGTGTCAATAAAGCTTGGATCTAGTGTGTAAACCTACGATGTGCTCCAAATTCAGTGAAGTCGAGCTATCTTTAAGCTCCAGTAGAAGAGAGATCAACAATATTTGGTTGTTCAGATGAAGGAGTTCCGAAGAACCAACAGTGCAAGTGTATCTGCTTGCGTGATGCTTCCTGGTGTAAGACGATTGGATTGATGTTCTGTTAAGGAGCTGGAAGAGCTAGGTTGCAGGGTAGTTTCATTGGGCTAACTGTTGGTTTCTCGAATATATATATATAAAACAGAAACTATACGTTCCTATTAGATAGATATAGAGTTGTTTAAAAATTTATTATCTGAAGATCTGATCTTTTCCGGCTTTGAATAATTTTTTAAAGCATAGGTTGTCTCAAACTATAAATTGTCTTATTTTCCGGTCTCCAACAGTAATCCATATGAACCATCCTTGAGAAATTTTTTAAATTCCTATTTAGAAGAAAGAGATTGCTATGCCTAGAGCATTAGCTCTAATTTTTTTGTTTACGTAATTTTTCTGTCTAGCAAACAATCACTCCTCTTTTTCACATACAAAATAATAGGCTTAACTTTATATTTATAGAAAATCCTACAAATAACAAAATATATATTTGCCCCTCAAATAATATCTATATATTGTTTAAGGATAATTTTATAAATTTAATTAATTAAGTCCTTACTTGATTTTTCTAGGTCTAGAAATATAATCTTTATATTAATTATATTCGAGTACTTAATTTCTAAAATATATTTTATTCAAATCATACTTAATTAAATCATCATAGTTTAATTTCTGATTAATGATTCTTAACGTGTGTGACTGATTAGGTTTCTAATATGTTGGCCCAAATATAAATTATAATTATAATTAAATAAATTAAACAATTTAATTTATTATTAATTTAATAATTGATTAATTTATATTCGAAGATCAGGTACGTCGTCTAACAATATGTCATGAACCCCAAAATATTAGAAAAGTCGTTAGTGATTTGACTTAATTACTTTTCAGTGATCAATTTTTTAGTGTAATTAATATCATTTCATCAATAATATTTCGATTTAACATTAAAGCATGAAGTATGCATATCATGTTAAATCATATTCGTTTTTCTATATAATAATTATTGATTGTTTGGATAAGATTTAAAACTCTTTTCAAATCTCATTCCACCTTAATCAAGGATTTCTCAGTTAATACTATTTGAGAACAGATGAAATATATTTTTTAATTCACCCAGGGTGATGAGTCATTTCTTGATCACTCAAGTACTTTCATATAGTTCATGTTACACCTAATGTTTTCCAATTCATTACCTCAAATAATGTTAGAAAATAATATAAATCATATCTTAGGATCTCATCTAACAACTTAAGCTTTTGGGTTGAGATGGTTCTTTGACATGGAATCAGAGCCTTGATGACCAAGTGGTCATGAGTTCAAATATCATCATTCCCTATTTATTTGATAAAAAATAAGCATAAGATAGTGTGGGCATGTGCAAGTTTCAAGTCGAAAGAGTCATTCTCTATATAAGATGACTTAGTGATCTCAAGTTTAAAGATTACCTACACAACATCACGTGAACCTTTCTATGAACATGAGTGATCTCTTTATATAGAATTCTTATGTGGGTCAGTTCAGTGTATATGAACTAGGAGGAGCGACAAAAATTTATTATGATAGAAGAATCGAATGAAACATAACTTAAAGGTTTCTTTATGAACTAGGAGGAGCGACGAAAATTGAATCTTTCATTAGAGGAGACTGCATCACAGGAAGAGCAAATAGGTGACTTCCCTCTTATTTAAATTGATGAAATCATGATCATTTTATTTCTTAAATGTGATGCAACTTTAAAATAGCCGGCAATAAGTGAACTACTATGAATATATTGGAGTGTTAAGATTAGCTTTGATTAATGACATCTGAATTAGGATGATCAAGAATATATCATAAGATATCGAGAATGTATATTAAGATTAGCAAAGACTAATGACTTCCGAACTAGGATGACCGGGAATATGATGACTGTGGATGTGTATTGAGATTAGCAATGGCTAATAGCGTTCGAATTAGGATGACTGAGGATGTGTATTTAAATTAGCAAAGACAAATGACATCCAAATTAAAATAGCCGAGAATATATACAGAGATTAGTGAAGACTAATGACACCTGAATTTTGAATGGCCAGGATGGAAGTACAAAAACAAATCCTAGAGTCTAGGTAAATAAATTTTACTTGAAAGACCAATTAAATTATTTCAGTGTGTTTTTGTTTTTAAATAAAAATCCAAAAAGGTTCGTAAAGCCAATTGATTGAGTTTTGCTTTTAATGGTAATAATATTATTTTACTATTAAAAAAATCTTATTTCTGAATTATGTGAAAAAATAGATTATCTCTGGAACCAAAACTAATGATTTGTTTAAAAAAAAAAAAAATTGTCAGTTATAATCCCATTGAGTCTTGGGCTACAATATTACTTTTCCCGCAACCTGTATGTTTTGTGTGTATATATATAGCTTGCATAATTTGACTCTTGGACAGCATATTGAGTACCTTTCGACTTCAATATGAACAGTTGATCCTGCACTTCAAAAGCAAGACTCTCTGCTATACAGAAGCAAATACTAGTTTGCAGCTTCTCTGGAGATCTGGCTACACGAATATTTCTTGGTTTTATGCGAACATGGCATGGTGCAACTCAGGCAGTCGAAACATGAATAGCTACGCAAAAAGGGGGTATGATCGGATTGGGTCATTTAAAGCACTGGTCAGTCATGAATCAAAGTCACCAAGGTGGAGATTATTTTGGAGGAAGATAGTGAAGGAGAAAAGAAAGATTTTTGACTGTTCATCGTCGGCTCAGGCTAATATTACTTATGATCCCTACACTTACTCTCAGAATTTTGATCATGGCTTGATCATTTCCAACCCTGATGACAGCTCCAGGTCTTTCTCGGCTAGGTTTGCCGTCCCTTCAAGGATCTTTGAGAAAGATGGGTTGGTATAGCTTGATGAATTCAGGAATTTTAGTAAGAACATTGTCTGCTGGTTACTTGCGTACGTACGTAGTTGAGGTTCTTAGTTATTCTTCAAGAAAATCAAATTTGCTATGTTGATCATATAGCACATATATCTTTACTTCCAGCAGTTCCGCTAAGAAAGTAAGAATTTATCACTTTTCTTATGATATTAATCGAGTTCTTTATTAGCTTCCTTCTTTTCTTGTAATTTAAATCTACGAATAGTAAAGGCAACATGCATGTTCTGATCATCTTTTTGCTCCTTCAAGAAATGCAAGCTTTAAGTATTACCAAGTCTAGTGGTCCAGACTGCATATAGACGAGTACTGGGCTCACTACCAGCTGATCACTGATCTAGATAAGCTAATGTGCTACAGGAAAGTTCACTGCGTACATACCATTTTCATTCGATTCCAGCTATTAAAATCCTTCTTCTTTTTAAAAAATCTTAATTATAAATGAATTTGAGGTACATTTTATGCTCAAAAAGAGGCTTGACATTTCGAATTCACTTCTTTCCGCTAGCAGTGTTCGTTGCTACACCATATATTTTTCTAGCAAAGAACACCTCATGGTTTGTTTCTTTCCGGAGTCTTTTTCTTTTTTGGGGTCAAATATATTACACTCATCTCTATAAGGTTCTTTTGACTGTGGGGTTCTTGTTAGATGAGACACTGTGCATCGTTTCTCCTGTTGAACAAGGTCCCAGATGTCTCATTTAAAACTTATGAAGATTTCAACTGTTCAAACTTCAAATTATTAGGCCATTTCTCAGGGGGCTCGCATTCCACATATCAACCCATTAAGAGTAGCTGCCAGGGGCACCATGCCATTTTTCAAACTTTCTCATCTTTTTGAGCTACTTGCATGGGATTCCTTGCAAGGGGCAAGTGTAGCTAGACTGAAAAGAGTAGATCATGATAGAAGTTGTAAAAAAAAATAGAAAAACCCAAAACTAGAGATCTCTTTCCTGCACAAAAGGGTGGTACTGTTTCCCAGAGTCCACCAATCCCTCTAATTCATACTTTTTTCCAAATCAATTTGAACCCAAGACTAAAAAAAGAGGGATATTAAAGCAATAAAGTCGGTCACAGTAAAGCTGATGCATCTTTCGAGCCTCCCCAGGCAACCCTTTAGCACGGTCCAGAAAGAAAGATGCTAGCCCCTTTATTTTCTGCATTGGATTAGGATACAATGAAAAACAAAGGGCATGCAATTTTCTTGCCACGATTCAGCATAATTAAATTATGACAATATCAGCTCCTTGGCGTTTACTTAAAAAGCAAAATAAAACATGAAAACCTGTGGTTGTCATTGGAAGCACAGACAGCCATGATCAAGCATAGGCAACCTCAATCCTTAATTTAATTGTTTGCATCGGCCTGTAAATTCATTGAATGAATGATTTGAACTTGAAGTGCCCTAGGCCAAGTGCTCATATTTATTGCTTGATCTGACCATGGCCCAAATATACCTGCTAAGCCAGCTCGCCAGCCAGCTTTCCCCTCATCTGCAACTGTACTGTAGAACTTTATCAGTTAAGGTTATATGCAAAGATTAATGCTATCAACTTGTACACATAATATATTTAAATGTTAGTTGTAACTTTAAGTACCATAATGTTCCAATGATCTCTGCTTCTCATGAGCAGGAAAATATAGAAGCATTTCCTATTGTCACGTTACCGAAGGAAAAAAGTAGTGTTTTACCTTCAGTTTCTGAGTCAATCCACCCTCGAGTAATTCCTGTTGAAGCATATACTTGAGGTGATTGAAAGGTGGATTATTTCAAAGTGCGATCTCCATCTATGAGATAGAGAAGATCGTGGAGATTTCGTTATCTGATTAATCACCAGATTTCCCATTACCAAGGTTGATGTATATACATATTCAGCGGGGATTGGGGGAGTTAACAATTAATGAAGCATGACAATTTGATTTTGGTGACTTATCTCTAATGTTGCAAAAGGGATGCTTTGATTCAAAATGGTTTACTACATATAGGGAGGAAGGGAAGGAAATAATTACAGTGTAAGTAATGGTATTTATGGAATTTGACATGAACAAATGAGTCAAGGGATTTTACAAGCATTATTGCTCTGCTGAATTGGATCCACACTCCATGCAGCCAAGAGCTTACAGATATTCATCTTGCTATCAAAACTACAAGAGAGAGAGGGCACAGATAACAACAACTAAATAAACACTGCAGTCAATGAAGATGCCACGGACGGCCTGATACACAGCCAAACCTCTCTCCAAGAGCTTAACTGCTCCCACCCAATTATCTCCATCTTCCTTAGATACCATTCGTTCTCTCTCAGATTCCTCAGTGCCATGATTTCCCCTTTCACGAAACAGTCGGACAAGCACAATTGTTACATCAGTTAGCAGGACTATGTAAAGAGGCCTAGACGCTATAATGCTCTCTGAACTCACTATGTTAATTCCAAGCAGTGGATAATCAATGTAAGATATAAGCACGAGAGAAGCTATTATGAGAGAACAAATCACACGAGATCTCTGGGAGGCTATAATGCAGGAGTTTATTCTCTTCGAAGAGAAAAAATTAGGCTTATCTGATGCCTTTCGAATTGATGGTGTCACTATTGGCGTTTGTACTTCGGTCATCTTGTTGTAAGCTTCTGTAGGTGTCACTCGTTCCTGTAAATGTTGTTCTAGGTTTCTAATGTCAAAGTTGATCCCTTCAGAAGCTTCATTGGTGGCCTTTCGTTTCAGAAATTTAGAACCAGACTCATAATCTGCTCCTCCAGAACCAGCTGCAAGAGCCACAAGAGCAAAGGGAAACATGAAACAAGTAGTTGTGACCTTCAGAACAAATTATGCATGACACCAGCACGCTGGATAAGAATTTGATAGAATAGTAAAACAATGTTTCGTGATGCAAACCAAACCACTCTGAGCTACCAAATTATGAAGTTGACAGAAGCAGCTCCTTGTTTAGCATACAGGGACTTATCTTAATTTCACAAGTTCAACTCTTTTAATAGAAACAATCCAGGCATAATTCTGAAGTAATAATATGGGCAGAGGAAGGGTGAAACTGCGATGGTAAACCTATTGCAGCAGCTGAGAAAAGAAATTCAGCATACTCATACAAAAAACAAAGAAAACAATTAGTGATTATTAATTTAAGGTCTGGAATCAGGGATAAGCATCCATGTTATTTGGCCGCATATTTCCTCCATTGCCTATAGACATAGCTGCTAATTCAATTAACTTGTAACAAATTATGAATTGGAATAAAGGGCATCTTCCTTCACCGGATTTCATCAATTCAAAAAACAAAATCCATAAACTAAAGTAATTAATATGCCTACGGAGAATCTGATATTGCTACAAGAACAACTGATTTCCAGAATGGTTAATGGAGTATTGAAATTTGGCTTCTCTATTTTCTACATGTATTCTAGGAATCCTATCTCAAAAGCATCGCAACATGGGAAAATCAGAAGGAGGGGTTGGGGTCATGATCCAGATTTAAAAAAGAAAAAAGAAAAAAAGTGCCCATTTTCAATGAAAAATTTTGAGAACCAAATTCTCATTTATCTCAATACTGCACAGCAGATGATAATTTATGTTGCCTAATTTTTGAAATGCTGTCATTCCTGTCCCAAATCAACACAAAAAACGACTTACAAAATTTCTGGTGACATATATATTAGGAAACAGGAGGAAAAGGTACCATCAATTTGAGCATGTTGAGAGACCGTGGTTGATGGGGACGATGGATTATCATGCGCAAGGTGACTATAATTTGATGTTGTTGAAGATGCTTGTGATGATGACGAATCGAGACTTTGAATTTGGCCGGTGATTAGAGCCATCCGGTCCGACCCTCTTTCCACGATTCTTCTTCTTCTCTCTTCTTTGCCATCGCTGGCCATCGCTCCCTCCCCCTCCAAGTTCCGTATCCTGCCAAAACAAGATTCGGAGACCACAAAACTGTATATTTTAGCCCTTCAAATACGTGTGAATTATACTTTAGTCCCTCTAGTGTATCAAAACTAATTGATTAGTCAGTATATAATAAAAGATAATTAATCGATCGTTTGACCAACGTTGACTATCCTCAATTTATTTTTTCCCTCAAAAATGCTTTCTTTCCTAATAAAAATCACCCTACTCCACTTTTTGTATTTTAAATGATTTGCGTATCAGCTCCAACAACACTATTATTCCGTGCCATTTAGGGAAAAAGATTAGGGTAAAATATACATTTCCTTGGGAAAAAAATGAGGTACTTTTATCTGATATTATTTATTTTACTAGTTAAAATTAGAAAAAATGGAAAATAATGGAAAGTTAAGAAAGGATTGAAGTATTACCAAAAGGAAAAAGAAAACGAAAGGATTGGGATTACATGAGAATTCTAAAATATAGGGATTAAATGTATAGTTTTTAAAAACCAAATTAATTAATGTTATTAAATTAAAAGTACTAATTTATAATTAACTCTTCAAGATATTTAAGAGGGGGTTCTTGTACGAACGGGCTGGTGTTGGGCGCTCTATTAACTATTTAACTCAAATCTATAATTAATATAATTAAAACGCCTTAAAGCATAGTTTTCAGATTTAGTTCAAGTTTTAAGTTCGACCAAATTATTAAGTGGTCAAGATCAATTTGTTTTTTTTTAAATTATAATGATGTTATTTTAAAAAAAATAAAAAATAATGAGTTAGAATCGAGTTTTTGATCAAGTCTTGTCGGGTCAATTTATCAGATCAACCGAGTTACATTGAGTTTTTTCTTCCTTTAATTTTTTTTTAACCCGACTTTATTTCAGTTCTAAATATACCAGATCCTGGATCGACCCGTTGGGCTGAATTTTAAAATTATACCCTGAAGTCCTTGACTTAAGACAGGTAGCCCTAGCCCTGCCCATCACAAAGAAAATTTGATCCCATTTTAATTGATTCACCTAGGTTCCTTGATCCACCACTGGACCTTTGTAGCTCCCATCGATTCTTTGTGACGCCGGGACCATCCAGTTCACTTGTAGAGGAGGCACGGTCCGGCTTAGCAGCCACCTCCAAGAACATGGGTTCAACCTCAACGTCAATGTCAACCTGCTGCGACAAACTTAATGATGACGCCTCTGCCACAGTTGCTTCAAATGATATAAAGCAGGTTAGGCTACCAGATGACTGCATCGTAGCAGCGCTAACCGACTCTCCGAGTCCATGCAAGAAATGGTGGAAGAGAAATTGCAGAATAATGGGAAGGTTGAATGGGATTTCATGGAATAACTTCTGTTTTGTTACTTGAATTTGAACGAGAAAACGTCACACAAGTTCATACTCAATGCTTTCGTATATCTCATTGTTGGTTTGCGCAAACATCCAGATATAGACCATGGAATTCTCCAATTGCTGGATCAGGAAGGAAGAAATTGGAAAATATAATGTAAGGTTTTGGTTATATGCATCTCTCGGTTTTAGAAAGAATTATACATTAAATTTTTCATGCAAGTTGAAAATTTTTATTTAACTTTATTGATGAAATTATCGATAAAAATATTAATATTTAATTATTTATAAATAAAAATAAAAAATAAAAAACCTGATTAATTAATAACAGATTGGGTTTTAATCTTCTTCTCGTTTCTTTTTTTCATGTACTCGTTTCTCTCTTTTTCTATTTCTCTTCTCTTCTCTCTTTTTCTCACCCAAGATCAAGCATTCTCCTCCCTTCTCGTATGTTGTTTTTCTTCATTTTTCTTCTGTTTTTTTTGGTTTATTAACAATTTTTTTTGTTTTTTTTGTTTTTGTTTTTTGTTTTTTTAATTAAGAGCCAAAATAAAGCACACCATTAAGTTAAGAATTTCTCATTCATTTTTCTTATTTCTTTTGGGGTTTTTTTTTTGCATTATATTTGTTCAATTTTGTGTTCTTAATAATTTTATGAATTAAAAATGACATGAATTTTAGTTGTTATTTGTTCCATTGTTTTGTTGAAGTTTAGTTATTTTCTTTTCAAATTTGTTGTTCAATTTCAATTAAATGTGTAGGAATAATTTTAATTATTATTTTGTATTTATTCCATGTAGAATATTTTTTTGTAAATTTATGATTAAAAATATTATCACTTAGAAATAATTGTGTTGAATTTTAGCTGTAATTGCAATAGTTTTTGCATTATTTTGTTGAATTTTAGTTGTTTTTTTTTCAATTTTGTTCAATTTCAATTAAACATGTAGGATTAATTTTAATTATTAATTTAAATTTTTTAAATTTATAATAATTTTTTATAAATTTATAATTAAAAATATTATCATGTAAAAAATGAAACTTTTCTATGAAATTGAATTATGCTAAATTGCTAGAAGAAATTGAATAAAATCAACTGGTTTGTGGCATATATATTGTTTATTTGAAGGTTTAAAAATGTTAGGTAGTCTCTTGTATAGGAGAGATGTTGTCAATTTGTTTTTTTTTTTAAATAGGAATTGTTTATTTATTTTGTATCCGTTAATTTATGTAGATACCTAGGAGAAAATCTATTGCACGTCACAAAGACAGGATCGCTGCTAGTTTTTCTAGCAACGATGTTGACGACCATGAGTCATTAGGTGCTAACCAAGAATAGACACCTTAGGCACAAGCATCAACTCACGATGCGGGCTCGTCGAGGGTGATGCCGCAACATCAAGGGGGCTCCCTTCATAGCGAGATCCATTTACCCACAAGTATGAGGCCTAATGGAAGAACGACCTTTCAATGTATGTTTGTTTCACTTTCACAATGACATGTTTAATAATTTTTAAAAAAATAATATCATTTAACAAATGCAATTTTAGGTTTATATACATTAAGGCTGCTAGAACAATAACATTGACCTTTAAATCATCGATGGAAATTCTATTGTTTCAATCGAGTTAGAGTTCCAAATATCATGAATAGAAATAGTAGTTTGATGCATGGTTTTCAAAGTTAGTATCAACTTTTAGACCTTTTATTGAAATTAGTGTAATTTTTCTTTTAAAAATTTGTACTTCAAGGAAAATTTTGAATGGGAGAAAGCTGATGATAATATTGCAATGAGAGTTTAGGAGAATCATGTTGGAATTAGGTAAGATCGAATTTAGTATACCGTTTTTATTCCAAATATTAAAATTTATTTTTCATTTACTAATAGATAATTAATGTGCATCATATAGGTTATGTGATTTTTGGTACGAGCCACAAAAGAAAGCCAAAAAATGTGAAAGAAAAAGGAGCTTCCAAGCTGGAATGACGTGGCAGTTTGGAAAGATTTCAAACCATCATATGTCTTAAAGGTTGCATGGGCGGAATACATTCAACATATAACATCTGCACGGTTCACTCGATGATCACAGTCCGGTATAGATAACTAGAATTGGCGTGCTCATGATTTCGTTACCACGCACACCATCAACTATGTTCTGTTCATTTTGCATGCGAAGCTAATGGTTGATTTTTTTATTACTTTCATTTTTTTATTATTTGTTTTTTATAAGTATATTTATCTAAGAATATTTTTTTTATTGCAGGCTATGGTTCTTGGAAGCGAGTTATGCCCGATGGAGCTTTTTATTGAAACATATATGTGGCGATGACTGCTAACAAAGGATGCAGCAATTTGTTGATAGCCGAGATCAGTATTTTGTGGTATGTTCGTTTTCAATTATTTTTTTAAAGTATTATTTTATTGAATTTAATCAATTTAATTGTTCCCTTACATGATACATATAACAGTTGATTAAATGAAAGATATGGAGACGATCCTTCAACCCATCCAGATATTGATCTGGATTTGTGATTAGAGACGACATCGTTCGATGGGCATGATAGAAATTGGGTGTATGTCTAATACTATGATCAAGAACTTAAGAACGATCCATAATGCTTCGACAGTTGGATGCTAACAATCAATTTTGAGCATTCAAACTCCAGAGTTTGCGGCGATATTAGATGAACAGGTACAAGATCAGACGACCTATCTTAATGATAAATATAAAGAACTCTGCTGATTGGTAATAAAAATAAGATGACAGATGGGTGGTTCATGTGCATCCTCTAATTGGCCCCACAGTCCTTGAGACGACCAGCACCCTCATCCTCCTCTAATGCCGCTTTTATTTTAAATTTATTGTATTTGAACATACAATTGTTTAAATTTGTAATAAATATTTGATTTTTATACTAATTTATTTTATTTTAATTATTTTTCTACTTCTGTTCAATATATTTTTAAAAAATTATATATTTTTAAAATGTTACTGTCGGGATTACCATCAACACAACTCCATTGGTATATTTCAGAGATTTGAAAAAGAATTATTGTAAATGACACTATTATTGATGAGGTTACCGACGGAACTAGACTGTTGATATTTTTTAAGGAGTTGGAAAAGAATTACTGCAAATATCACTGCTACTGTTAACACACTAATGGAATTAAAGATGATATTTTATCGGTGATATGTTATATTTACCGATGGATATACTAGCGGAATAAAGTGAGTAAAATTTTTTAGTGTTCTTTGTTCGTTTTTAAATCTATATTAGTATATTTATTACCAATGAGAGTTTTTCTGGTGGACTATTTCCGTTCGTGGGTTCGTCAGCAACATATGTACTGACAAAATCTTAGTGTAAATATAAATAGAAACTTTTATAAAAAAAACTGTTAAATCTTAGTGTAAATATCAACATAAATTTCCGTTGGAAAAACTGTTAATTCTTCTTTTCATGTTAAAAACCAAAAGATAATGCCCCCACCCAAGTTTGAATATTTGTTATCAAACACCATATGTTACTGTTAACAAAAACAAAAGTATCATTTTCCCATCCTCGTTTAGAAAATAACTTTATAATCAAAACAATAATATCATATATTATCACTTATTTCTATGATGACGACGATTCATGAAGCCTGAGTTCTTTGAATGGAAAACATTATAATCTAATAAGAGAGAGAAGAAAAGGTGTAAATGACAATGAGATGCTATTATACAATCTGCCAAGGTAATGCCAAGCAAATCTTGAATATTCAATTTACATGAACTGTGTACTGATGCATGCGCGCCTGGCCAAGAGCCATCATATGCTAACAAAACCTATATATAGTATAGAGATAGTTTAGTTAATGGGACAAGCTAATAGTAGCTAGCCAAAGATGATTTAAAGAAGCAAAAATGCTCTAATAAAGACTGAATTAGGCAAGTATATATAGTTGAATCAATGGTAGCCTTATCCAAATAGTGTAGTGTCTAGAGAAATATGTCTAGAATTGCGTTACCCTAGTTATGATTATTTCAAGTTTTTTTTTTATTATTAACATAGATGTTCGGGTCAGCTTGCGCGTACCTCGATTAATTCTACAAATCCGATTATGTAAGTTTCCAGTAGCCTTGAGGTTTGTGAGATTCGAACTGATAACCTCTAGAAAACAAACCTAATATCTGACCAGTTAAACTATATCCCTCGTAATTATTTTATTTTGTACAGAGGTTAAGTTGCTTGAATTGTCTTTAGTCAAGAACCAATGCATAGGATATTGACAGCGAAAGAACACCACGACGCACGAAGTCTAGCTACTTACGAGGTATTTATCAGTGTTTTAAAACCCGGTCTGGCCCGACGGGTCGACCTGGGACCCGTCCGACCCGGGCCTGGGACCGGTTCGGGTGGAGGCAAAAACCCGCTCGGGAATTGGCCGGAAAAACCCGGTCGACCCGGGACCTGGTCAAACCCGGGTGAGACCCGATCAATTTTTTTTTTTTTTACTGTCATTAAACGACATCGTTTTTGTCTTTCTGAAATGCTAAAATGCTGAAGACTGAAGAGCGAAGCAAAATCACTAACCTAATTAATGTTACTCTTTGAAAATGAAAATGCCTTCCTTTGTCTACCCGCCATACACCACCCAGAGACTTAAGAGCTGGTGATCTGAAAATGGTGCAGCGTCTGACTTACAGGAAGCGTCACAGCTACGCCGCAAAATCTAACCAACATCGTGTGGTCAAAACCCCTGGTGGGAAATTGGTTTACCAAACCACCAAGAAGAGGGCTAGCGGACCCAAGTGCCCAGTTACTGGCAAGAGGATTCAAGGGATCCCTCACTTGAGACCTGCTGAATACAAGAGGTCTAGACTGTCAAGGAATCGCAGAACTGTGAACCGTGCCTATGGTGGAGTCTTGTCTAGAAGTGCTGTTAGGGAGAGAATTATCTGGGCTTTCTTGGTGGAGGAGCAAAAGATTATGAAGAAGGTTTTGAAGATTCAGAAGGCAAAGGAAAAACAGGCCTCAAGGTTTTGAAGTTTTTTTTTTTTTTTGAGATGACCCGGTTTGATCCGGGTGAACTCATCTGACCCGTGACCTAATCACTTGACCGGATCGGGTTTCAAAACTATAGTATTTATATCACATTAGGTTATGATTAAAGCCAGGATAATATCTCCAAGCATATATTATCAGCATGTTTTTGAGTTCTTTTCTTTTCAAACAAGTTATAGATCCAAGAATTGACTCGTGACAAAGAACAACTAAAAATTCACTAGGTTATTGTATTACCTTGTGAGTTAGCAGGTTAATCAATTTTATTAAAATACTATTACTTTGTTTCTTTGTTTTTTTTTTAATAAATTCTTATATTGACCATATTTAAATTTAAATTAAATTTTATCAAATCAACTAAACTAGATTTTATTAGATAATTTTCTCGAGTAAATTTAAAATCTATTACAAGTCAAGTTTTTACTTGTGAATTTTTTTAACTAATGTTTTTGGCTGCACGCCTCTAAAAACTATGATTACAAAAAAAAAAAATGTCTAGACTAAAAAACAAAAAGTCAAGGTACACTATTGAAAAAAAGTAATCAATCCGACCTCTTCCTTAGTTCCTTCTGCATCTTATACTTTAAAAAATCCTAATTATTAGGAAAGTAGGAAGCATCCAAGAAATTTCTGTGCCTGTAGACCTACAATTTCCGTTGAATATTAAACACCTACTGCGGTAACAGCTATGTAGTTGACGCTTGACAGAGACTTCAACCATTATTTAAAGTAGTTTTCTTGACCTTCAACCATTAACAGCTTTGTCTCTTTACTTCACTTGTTTTCTCCTTGACACCCACGAACTTTTGGGCACGGTCTCTGCCACAGCTATTCTTCTCAACTTTGGATTTCTTTTTCTCTAATTTCGCCAGTTTTCTCTTTGACACAACCAACACAACCCAAACTATGGCTGAAGCATTTGTAGGAGGATCATTTCTCTCTGCTTTCCTGCAGGTTTTGTTTGATAGGATGGCTTCTCCTCAGGTTTGGGCCTTCTTCAAAGGCCAAAAGCTTGATGATGGGCTGCTGAAGGACTTGAAGGCAACAATGAGATCTGTTAACAAATTGCTCAATGATGCAGAGGAGAAGCAGATAACTGATTCAGAGGTGAAAGATTGGCTTGATGATCTCAAAGATGCTGTCTATGAAGCCGATGACTTCTTCGATGAGATTGCTTATGAAGCTATGCGATTGGAGGTGGAAGCTGGCTCTCGAACCAGCACTGATCAGGGGGTAATCTTCTTGTCTTCTCTTAGTCCATTCAATAAGGTGAAGGAGAAAATGGTGGCAAAGTTAGAAGAGATTTCTCGGACACTTGAACGACTATTAAAGAGAAATGGTGTCCTTGGTCTGAAAGAGGTCATTGGCCAGAAAGAATCAACCCAGAAATTACCGACTACTTCTCTGACAGAAGATTCATTTTTTTATGGCAGGGAAGATGATCAAGAAACCATAGTGAAATTGCTGCTGTCACCGGATGCAAATGGCAAAACTGTAGGTGCTATTCCCATAGTCGGTATGGGAGGGGTTGGTAAAACTACTCTGTCTCAGTTTGTCTTGAATGACAGTAGAGTACAAAAGGGGTTTGATCTCAAGGCCTGGGTTTGTGTTTCCGTAGATTTTGATGTGCACAAGCTAACAAAAGATATCCTTATGGAGGTCGGTTCACAAAATTGTGATGCCAAGACTTTGAATGGCCTTCATCAGGAGCTGGAGGAGAAATTGAAGGGGAAAAAGGTTTTGCTTGTTTTGGATGATGTTTGGAGCAGTGACCAAAGTCGATGGGACTTCTTATTAAAACCTTTCAAATCTGTGGTAGAAGGAAGTAAGCTCATTGTTACAACACGCAATGAGAACATAGTGCCAGCCATGCACCGTGCCATACCCCGCAACCAAAACAAAGAACCAAGCCCAAGCCCTATTTCAATTCATCGTTTGATGGGATTAACTGAAGACATTTGCTGGATTTTGTTTAAAGAGCATGCATTTAATGGTGAAGATCTCAGGGAACACCCTGATTTAGAAGGAATCAGTAGACAAATAGCAAGCAAGTGCAAAGGTCTACCTCTAGCTGCAAAAACGCTTGGACGTCTCCTATGTTTTGAAAGAAATGCTGAGAAGTGGGAGGAGATCTTGAAGAGCCACATATGGGAATCGCCAAACGATGAGATTATTCCAGCTCTTCAATTGAGCTATTACCATCTTCCACCCCATCTAAAAAGATGCTTTGCTTTTTGTTCAATATATCCTAAGGATTACAGGTTTCTAAAGGAGGATTTAGTTCGTTTATGGTTGGCAGAGGGCTTAGTTCAACCCAAAGGATGTAAAGAGATTGTAAAACTCGGGGAAGAGTACTTCGATGATCTTCTATCAAGATCACTTTTTCAACGATCAAGATGCAATGAATCAGTTTTTGTTATGCATGACCTCATAAATGACTTAGCAAAGGTTGTATCTGGAGAATTCTCCTTCACATTGGTGGGTAACTATTCGAGCAAGATTAGTGGAAGAGTCCGTCATTTGTCATACGCGACAACTGACTATGATGCCTTGGATAAATTTGAGGGCGTTGATAAAGCCCTAGTTTTGCGCACATTCTTACCATTGTCACATCGGCGATCTTCAAGAGTCGATAGCAAGGTACAACATGATCTATTACCGACCTTCATGTGCTTACGAGTTTTATCTTTGGCTCCATATCAGAATGTAGTTCAGTTGCATGATTCAATTGGCCGCTTAAAACATTTGCGATACTTGGACCTCACTGCAACACCATTGAAAAAGCTACCTGAATTTGTATGTAGTTTGTATAATTTACAAACATTGTTGTTGGACAGCTGCATGTGCCTTGTTGAATTGCCTAATTCAATTGGCAATTTGAAGAATTTACTTTTTCTGAGACTTCATTGGACAGCAATCCAAAGTTTGCCTGAATCCATAGTCAATTTGTCAAATCTGCATACTCTGGTCTTGAGTGAATGCAAAAACCTCACCGAGCTGCCAACCAACATGGGAAAACTCACAAAGCTTGAGAGGTTGACTGATTTCTTTGTGGGTAAACAGAGCGGTTCTGGCATTGAAGACTTGAGGAAACTTCAAAATCTTCAGGGAGAACTTCGTATTTGGAATCTCCAAAATGTTTTTCCTTCTCAAGATGGTGAAACCGCCAAGTTGTTGGATAAGCAGCGTGTCAAGGAATTGGAGTTGAGTTGGGCTGGTGATACCGAAGACTCACAACATGAAAGACGGGTACTTGAGAAATTGAAGCCTCACAAAGATGTGAAACGTCTTTCCATTATTGGTTTCGGGGGTACACGCTTCCCGGATTGGATGGGAAGTTCTTCCTTCCCAAAGATCGAATTCTTAAAGCTCAAAGGATGTAAATACTGCACCTCCTTACCTCCACTTGGGCAATTAGTGTCTTTGAAGGAGCTAAGGATTGAGGCATTTGATTTGATTGATGTAGTTTGTCCTGAGTTGTTCGGAAATGGCGAGTCCAAGATTAGAATTTTGAGTTTTGAAGATATGAAAGAATGGCGTGAATGGAATTCAGATGGTGTCACTTTCCCTCTCCTTCAATTACTTCAGATAAGACGTTGTCCCGAGCTAAGAGGTGCCTTGCCTGGCCACCTTCCTGCTCTAGAGGAACTTTGCATTGACAGATGTCCGCTGCTCATGACTTCACTTCCGAGGGCTCCAGCCATTCGTCAAATGGAATTGTTTGACACGTCTCGTTCTGTGCAGCTAACAAAATATGAATCAGGGATGCTGAGTCTCATGGTTCAGAAATTTCACTCTCAAAATTCACCATTACAAGGAATTGAGCACATAGGAGTTTCTACTACTTTGGAAAAAATTGAAGTCCATTGCTGTGATTCACTCAAGCTCTTTCACCCTAAGTCGTTCCCAAATTTGGAGATTCTTCGCATCTGGGATTCTCCACATTTGGAGTCTCTTGTGGATTTGAATACCAGTTCCTTGTCAGCTTCTTCTCTTCATATACAAAGCCTATCTTTCCCGAATCTGAGTGAGCTTTGTGTAGGCCACTGCTCAAAGTTGAAGTGGTTGCCTCAAGGTATGCACTACCTCCTCCCTTCCCTCAAGTCATCTGCGGCTGTCCTGTTCTGGAAAAGAGGTGTGAAAAGGAGAAGGGGGAAGATTGGCCCAAGATTTCTCACATCCCCTACGTAAATAACTGAGTCAAAAGCCTAGACTATAGCGTCTCTTGTTTCATTTCTACGATTCAGTTCTGGACTGTAGTATTTCCAATAAGAAACAGAGTTGCTTTGCAAAATTTACAGGGTTGTCATGCAACTACGTTGCTGCTAGCTGTTTACTTTTAATGTCCATTTCATATTTTCAACTCTCTAACGATTTCTTGCACAGTATCCATTTTAAGCTCGTAATATGAACAATTCTCAATCCAATTCAACTCTGGTTCTCAACTATAAGAGCTGGAGAACTGGAATGCTGCTTATAATTATTGTACTAGACGCAAACGTAATGGATTGATCTAGGACACCCGGAACCTAATTCAGGTCGGATTTCAAATCAAACCGAAAAAATACTGATTTTATGAAACTCGATTGATTTGGCCAACGTTCGTACACATACTTACACACAAAGGCTCTAATTTATTTTTCATGTTTTTTTTTAAAAAAAATATATATATATTTCTCTCTAATAAACAGAAACAGAATCAATAGGCAAAGCAAATTTAATGAGTGACAGAAAAACTTCAATGAGAAAAGCTTGGCTTGCTTAAGATGTTAGCTCTTTTAATGTTCAATTTCAGAGTTGTTACTTAATTTCTAGCAAGACATTCTAAACAATCTATCTTCATGCCATGAAATTGAAATGTAGTACCCCGTTTCCAAGAATGTTTTATATAATCCATAATTCCAGTAGAGATAATAAACACTACCCAAAAATGAACTTCACTACTAAAAATCTAGGGAGAGTATCAACTGCAATATTCTTCTTTCCTTTTCTATACTTAATTTTATAGTCAAACCCTAGCTAACCGCAAGTTTTGAAATGGAGTGGTTACCTTTTGATCCATAAGATATTTAAGGCTCGCATGATCTTTGCGAATCATAAAATGCTCCTTTTAGATAATGCTTCCATTTAGTAATTGCATGCAATATGACTATCTTTTCTCTTTTATAAGTTGATAATACTTGTTGTTTTGATCCTTAGGATATACCAATGTAGGTTATTCGATGTTCTTCTTGCATAAATACTGCTCTTATTCCCAGTCCTGATGCATCAGTTTCCATTATAAATAACTTACTTGAATTTAGTAAAACCAACAAAAGAGGTTTAATCATGATCCTTTTAAGGTCATTAAAAACTTTTGTAGCTACTTCAAACCGTTCTAAAGCATCCTTCTTCGATAGATTAGTCAAGGGTTTACATAATAAATCATAGCCCTTCACAAACCTTTTATAGTATCATAAGAGACCCAAGAACCCTCGTAAATGCTTGATGTTTCTAGATATAAGCCAATAAATAGTAGTCAAATTATCTTTAACGGTGAGTTTTTTAGAACCCTATAATCCATATATAGTCTTCATAAAGTGTCTTTAAAAAAAAACAAAAAACAAAAGAAAACTAGCACTATAGGAAAAGCAAATAGGTTATTACTATGTTGAATTATGATTGATTCTAACATATCAGAAACCATCCTCTCTACTATATCTTTATGCAGGCTAGAATACATATAGGGTCTTAAATTGACAAGTTGAGCCCCTTCTTAAAGGAATGATATGATCACGAACCTTAGGTGGTGATAAGCCTTTTAAGTTCTTTGAATAGCTCTTAGCTAGATGTTAAAAGTGTTTCTAGGATAGGATCTGCTTCTACAGTAGTTGATAATATTGTAGCCATGAAATGCAACACCTTGTCAGACTCATCAAGGATTTTCGAGCTGCATAAGCTAACCCCTGCCAATTGGTTAGGATTGTCCAATAAGCTACTAGATTTTTCAAACCTGATGGTCTGAAGCTTAATAGGATTCTCTCCCTTAAGCGATACGTCATAACCTTGCCATTTAATGACATCCATAAGTCCTTGTAATTTGATATAATATTGTTAAGAATAACTAACCACTGAATGCCCAATACCATATCACAGTTGCTAAGCTCTATAATAAACATATCTGCTACAAAGTTCACCCCTTATATTTTCCATTTAAAATTATTGCACATGGCTAAGCAAATCATTATCTTATCATTAGTTGCTTCCACCATCAAAGCTTTAATGAGAGTGATGTTACATTGTAGTTTGTGAGCCACCTGAGTGTTGATGAAATTATAGGTGCTACCATGATGAAAAGTGTGTGCTTGTCAACCTTCCTAACCACTATAAGGATATGAAACCCTATAATTCCTTCTAAAGAATTAATTGATATATGAGGAGTAATTTTCTATAAAAAGAATTCATTCTCCTTGGCTTCTTCTTCATCAGAGTCATCCTTCCCCTCCATAATACATTGTAAATAGAGTTTTTTATTTTTTACACCTATATCCAGGTATAAACTTTTCATCACACCAAAAAACATAACCCTTTGGCCCTTTTTTCTTTAAGTTCCTTATTCTTCATGGATTTGGTAGGTCTTAAAGCTGGTTTATTAAAATTAGTTTGGGTTATGTAAGGTGGTGGATTGGTTCGAGTTTGGTTTTGAAAGTTAACAGTTACAGGAGTATAACTTTTATGCTAGTTCTGTAATGGTGTGAATTTGGTTTGGGTTGTAGGTGTAGTGGTTTGAAATGAATGTTTTAAAAGGCTTTGGTGAGATCATCTATAAGAGAAAGTATTCTCTTACAATTTTAATAAGTTGTAGGCTTGTTTTAATGCTTTTGATTTAAACATCTTCACTAGGTTTTAATTTTCATTTCTAATCCTTCCATAAAAAACATCAAGGCTTGTTTATCATTAATTTCTACCATATTGCACGAGATATCAAAATTCTGAATATAAGCCTCCGAATTTCCTACTTGTTTGAGATCTTTAAATCTTACAATGGGTCCAACTACACAAAGCATCCATATAATCACTCTAACTCCCCTCTAACTCCCTAAACTTTTCATGAAATTTAAGTGTCAATAAAAGTTATACCATCCAAGTAATATGATGTTAACTTAAGCTTTTCATTGTCATCAACCTCTTCTATTTCAGAGTATGGATTATATTTGTAAAGTCACTTATGAGCATCACCTCCATCAAAATAAGGAAAATCATGTTTGGGTTTATATATCGTCTGAGGTTGGTGTCACCTTTCGCAGGTAAAACATGTTTTTAAAGTAAAATCTCCATTAAATGAGGTCTATTAATCTTTGCCAAAGCTGGATTCTCTTGAGGGAACTTGCAGCTTTTGTAGGATGAAACTTTATTGATAGGAGAGGCCACTGATAAGATTCTTCAACTCTCTAGACTTGGCCTAATAACCGGATTTTATGTTTTTCAACTATTAACCATACATCTCAAATTTTTTCATAATTGCTTATATTTCTGGGTTTGTTCTTTGTTTGCAGGATTAATAGATTCTTTATGCTTCTTAAGATCTTAGAATCGAGTATAAGGTGTCATATCTTGAGTTCGAAGGTTAGTGGCACTAATAGCACTTGGAGCAAGTCCAATATCAATAGTTCTAACCAAGATGGTATCTAAGAGTATTCTTATAACAGAGAGTTAGCATAATAGCCAGAAATATAAAGAAAAAAAAAAGTGGATGGAATAGCAAGTTGATGTACGGGATCATGCATCACTTGTTATATCAATCATCTCCGAAATTAATTGTATTAAATATTAATTGTTATTAAAATTTGTTATGTAACATTTTTGTTTATGTAGTCTTACTTATTTTATAATCGCCAGATACTTTATTCTATATAATATAATTAATTTTCGTTTTTGTTGGAGTGAGTTTAAGGAAGTTGGCTGTATAATTAAAAGGATTGGCTCCATCCTAAATCACAAAGGTAGTCTAAAATATGCTGGTCACTGTATGAAACCAAAGATAAAAAGGAAAAAAGAAAATCAATTCAAGAATTCTCTGAATATGATAGCGAAGATATATATATATATATATTTTCGGTAATATCAATAGCATATATTGAAACAATATTTTTATAGGTATATTTACAGACGAATTGTACTGTAGGTTTAATTTCATCTATAATTGTGTGTATAAACACTTATATCATCGCATTTTTTGTTTTTTTTATTTATTTTATTCTGATTGTGATTTTCTCGATATATATCGATAATATATTTTTATCAATGTTTACTAATAAAATTAACAATAAAAAATTCGATCAGTAAATATCATCACAATATATCAATAGAAAAAATCATTACAAAAACAGTTCAATCATTAAATATCACCGCGAATATATATACGGTAAAGAAGTAAGTAATGACAGAAATAGAATATAAACCATCAAACCAAATTAGTTTTCTCGTCAATATTTGAACTAACCGGAAAAAATTCAATCGTTAAATATTATCGCAATATATGCTTCAAATAACCTGACAAGTATAATATGTTGGTATATATGCCATGTAGTCAATTGATTGGTTGCACATATAAACTTTGTTCATATAAACATATTTAATTATTAAAAAAAGCTTATTTAGTTTTAATATTCATCAAATATTTAATTAATAAGACTAATATTTGATTAATAATTCTAGAGTAAATATTTAATTAATAATTCTAGGAACATAAATGTTTTGCAAAGAAAATTATAAAATTGTTATAATTATGGGATTCATATTGTAAGATCCCACATCGACGGGTGAGGGATGTGTTGCTGGCCTTATAAGTGGTGCTGGTTACCAACTTGTCATACGCGTTTTGGGGCGTCAGGCTCAGAAGTGGGCTCGCGTCACCATGAACAAAACCGTGAGGGCGGTAAGGCCCAAAGCGGACAATATATGGCAAGTTGGGTCGGGCTGTTACATTTGGTATCAGAGCCAACCTCACTGGCTGTCCGGTTGTGCCAACGGGGTCGTCAGGCTCCTTAAGGGGGTGGATTGTAAGATCCCACATCGACGAGTGAGGGATGTGTTGCTGGCCTTATAAGTGGTGCTGGTTGCCAACTTGTCATACGCGTTTTGGGGCGTCAGGCTCAGAAGTGGGCTCGCGTCACCAGGAATAAAACCGTAAGGGCGGTAAGGCCCAAAGCGGACAATATATGGCAAGTTGGGCCGGGCCGTTACACATATTGCATCAAAACATTATTCCTAAATATTCATGGTTAATACTCTATTAAAACTGGATATTAATTAAAGTTATTAAGACAAGTATAAATTATATTTTTCCATTTATAAAAGAAAACATTTGTTCTCATAAGATGAGATATGAGGGATACTTGGAACTAATATGTAAGTGCTTGTTAGATGATATATACATTGAACTGAACTACATGAAAATTTCATATGAAAAAAATCATTTGTGTCTATAGAAAGGCGCGTGTGATGGTTGTGTAAGAGATCTTTAAATTTAAGATAACTAAGTTATCTTATATAAGAAATGTTATGTTTTGATCCTGCTACATTTTGTCCTAATCAAGAGTAACAAATGGATAAATATTGGGTATAACATAAACTATATGAAGGTATTTAAATAATCAAGAGATGATTCATCATCCTAGGTGAATTAGAAAAAACGTTATATTTATTCTTAAATAATATTGATTGTAAATCCTTATACAAAGTAGAATGAGATTTGAAAAGAGTTTCAAATCTTATTCAAAGAATCAATAATTATAGTGTTGAAAACAAACATGATTTGACGGAGTAGACATACTTCATGCTATAATTTTTAAATTAGAACATTGTTGGTGAAAGGATAATAATTATATTGAGAAACTAATCATTGAAATGTTAAGTCAAACCACTTTTGATTTTTCTAATATTTAAGGAATCATGACAGATTGTTAGGCATTGTACTTGATCTTCAAATATAAATCAATCAGTTGTTGAATTGATAATAAACTAATTTACTTAATTCTTTTTTTTTAGGGTTGTGATTTATATTTGAGCTAAATTATTAAGAAACCTAATAAGTCACACACACATAAAAACCATTTATCATAAATGAAAATGAAATAATTAATCAAGTATGACATGATTGTAAATAAGTTTTAGAAATTAAATACTAGAATGTAATTTATACAGGGAGTTACAATTATAGACCTAGAAAAAAAAATCAAGTATGGAATTTATTTAGGGTTATTATGAAAAATTATGATCGATGAAATTATGAAAGTCAATCTCAATAAACACATTGTTGAATGATGAAATTAGAAAAAAAAATTATCTAAGAAAAAGACATAATAAAACAACCTAAATCTACTTAAGTTAACTCGCAAAACCCAGGACCTAGGTCATGAGACTAAGATAATTCTATTTAAAACAAATGACAAAGCCTAATTCATAATCAATCAAATGTTGAGGATGTTGAATGATAAAAACTAGAAAAAAAATCAATTAAAAAAAATAAAAAAAAAACTTGAAGCAATTGGATTAACTTGTTAAACTCACAACATGGATCATGAGACTAAGATAATCATAAAAAAACAAATAACAACAAATTTGTAAAGTTCAATCTCCAACAAAACAAGCATTGAAAGGTTAAATTAAAGGGAAAATCATAGATTAAAAAATACATTATTCATAAAATGAAATGAAACCAGAATATTTTGATTGAAATTTATCTGAAAAATTTAAAATTGAATAAGATAAAATTTGTTTCCGAGTTATTTTGTTTTTAAACTAGTACAAGATATATCGAGAAAAACAAAATTGATAATCTTAGACAAAAACAAAATTGAAGTCATGATTTAAGCAAACAAGGAAACCAAATCTTTTTTCTTTTTCTGGTTCTTTTTTTCGGGTGGGGGGGACTTTTCTCCGATTTTCACGCAGCCTCTCATAAAATAACCTGATTGATTGAGCTTGGTGAAAGTAGAAAACTCATTATTATCAGCATATGGAATTAAGAAATCCAAACTCTCACTTTCTGGTCAAAATAATTATAACTACAAGAATGTTGTTCATGTAATTATTATCTGCTGCAAGAAAAAGGATGGGAAGGAATCAAGTTTTGGCCCTATCTCTCAGTTCTTTCTCCGGGGCCTGACAACATGCCTTTTTTAACGCATGTCAGTGATTTATCAAATAGGATCATAATGTTTTTTGCACTTCCCCTTTTTTTATTGAAGTATGCATGAAATAACCTGCAAACTACATGAACTAATAACCCTGCAAGGGGAACTACAGACCCCTAATGAGCTTTCCAACAACATTGTTAATAAAGTTCTACGCTACATTAAATAGCCAAAAAAAAAACACTACTAGGCCCCTCCAATAAACCTAAAACACTAAGCAGAATCGCTCAGTATTAAAGGCAGGGCAGCAATACTCTTCAAAAAGACAAATTTCTTACGGGAATTCCCAAGAATTGATTTTTATACAAAACATTAAACATCATGCTAGTACTACTGTGTTACTTAACTTGGGCATTGCAAGTTTAAGCTGCTAAATCAGTAAGTGAATTGAAAGAGATTTCGCAAATAAGAACATGAATAACGCACAATGACAATTTGGCCCAAACATCAGCATAATTTTGCCCTGAATAACTTGTAAGACATCTGCAGCATTTGTGTCACCTTCCTGCACATGAACCCTAAGAGGAACATCAAAAAGTTTCGATAAAAAAAAAACAAACAGAAATCGAAAAGGGAAACAAGATTGTAAATAAAGCTCCTCCCCAAGTCCTACATGATTTTATGACCAAAATATAAAATTCAAGCTTACTAGATAGAAATTCGCATGAGAGATTGTTCTTTTCTCTAAAAATAATTTTAAGGATAGCACTAATGCTTTCCAGCCTGCAACCAGTGTTTTTTGCCTTGTTCTGCTTATCTTCTTCAAGGAGAAAGCAGCTTCCTAAATTATATCAATGGTCTTAGTGGCAGTGTCGTTGCAATATTAAGATCAGCTAAAAGTTCGTAAATTTAAGACCCTGGTTTAGTGAATCCCAATTCCTTGGATTCAATGGGCACTTCAGCGATCATCAAGCTTCAAAAGAAGTGCTGCAACAATTGAAATTTATCTTCGAAGAATATGGCCATATCAATTACAAGCACAGCAACAAAATTGTAAGAAGAATAGCTGCAAGTATCTCTGGACATGCAATTCTATACAGCATGTAGCGAGGATATTATAGGCATGGGGCAAGTTGAGTTGAGGAAAAAGCAAATAAGTACATCAAAGAATAGCAAATGCATACTGATAGAACTAAGCAATCAAAAATCAGAATACCTCTGAGAATAGCAAAATATCTGCATTCTACGATTTGTCATTTGATTCTTCCCTTCTTGTCACAGATAGGTCAATACAAGATTTTGCTTAAAAAATGCAAGCTGTGAGAAGCCCAGAAGGCAAATCAAAAGAGGCTGCATCTGCACATAAGTTTTCTGGCAGCGTATTTGTAATAATATAAGAGTTTAAACTCATATAACATCAAACAAATGACTGGCAGTAAAAAAAAACTTGTCTTCTTACCAGGTTATGACCTTCATCAAATATCAGTATATTGTCAGATGACTATCAGTATAAAAAAAAAAAAAAAAAAGATTGTCCTCTTACCAGGTTATGACCTTCATCAAATATTGTTGTCCCATTCAATGGTAAGAGATTTTTTATTTCCACGATCAATAAGATAGTTATAAGGTGCAAATAAAAGATCAACAACCTTGTGGAGCTCCCTTGATATGTAAGGGCATCTACAAAGTATTAACACACAGAATAATCACAAAAACATCAATGGCAACCTTCTTCCAATATCAACCAAATCCTCCATGTCGACAGGCTTGTCTACAAGGTGGGGATTGGGCTACACTTAATCTAGAATGTAAGCACATACACAACAGAAGTCAGATTTTGTTGAGATTATAACTAATGGGAAAATAAATTCTGAGCTCAGTTGTTCAACCACCTTAAGGTATGTGATCTGAAAATGCAGTCTAAGAGTGAAGATGCCATCTCAAGTTTTCAATAAAATATTTACTAAGCTAAATGCAAACAAAGTCATCATCACCAAAATTGCATCCATCATTTTTTTTATGGAATAAAAAAACTACTCGTTCATTATCATCTATGAATTCGCAAAAAAGTTGCAGCATTTAAAGGATGAGAATAGCCCCTGAATGAATGCAAGAAGTGTAGGGATAAGAGTATGGCAGCAAGAGTAGAAATGTTAAAGAACTTAATGTTGGATCGATGCCCAAGTCCCAGGAATAATCAGATTGACTATTACTTATTCGGTGAGAAAATTCAAGGAAAGGCCAGCTATCATTGTCATGAGAGGGAGAGGAAAAGAAAAGCTAAATCAAGGATAAAGGAGAGCATATGATAACAGACAAGTCTCTCCATTGCAAATCACGTGAAGAGGATGGTCATTTACATTTAGCTTTGTCAGTCAAAACCAGATTAATGTAAGTATGATGAACTGTTGTGTCACGGTGTAGAATGTGTGACACTTATTCACCGTGCACCACCAAAAACTTTTATCTCAGATTAAGTTTGGGATAGAACAGCATAAGTTATTGAGAGCCTAAAGTCTTGATTGTGCAACGTTGATCAAGATGAAAAGCCATGCCTTTTCAAGCATTTTGCAGATAGATTGCCAAAGTAAATAATCGAAGATGGATTCAAGCATAATCATAGAAATGCGCAATGTATAGTTTACCTTCAACACGAGAATAATGGGAGCATTGATACTTTTCCCGTTTTCTGCAAATAAGATGGCAAGTATTATTCTGTATTTTTCCACGCAGTAAGCTGACTTCCTCATGAACGCATAACTGCTCCCGAGATCCGAATATCACCATTTTAGGCCTTCATATTCTTTAAAGTTTAGCTAGTTGAAACCCGATAGCCAGACCAATTCATTGAGCTTGTCATAATATAAAGACTCCTACCCCGACATCTGTTGAAAAAGAAGCCAAATGCCCTTACTATTATTCGAAAAGAATATGCAAATACTCACTGTAAAGACATTGGCTTTCATCAAATTAGACTAGTACAGTTGACAGTGATAGACAAAAGCAACACGTCAAGAAACCAAATTCAATTCCATCCACTATTAATTATTTTGACTGCAAAAGAAATCGAAAAAATGAACTCCAACCTGTAGCTGCTCCTCTTGAATCACTTGCCGAAGCTGGCTATGCGTGCGTGAAGCATACACTATAATAGGAAGATTACTATCTTCGGATGCTGATGATCGCACAAAATCCGATTTACTACCCGCAATCCGACCAATCCTTTGATCTTACCGGTCGAAAATCTACCTAAACTCTTCCTCCAAGCCAAGGAGGGACAGAGAAGGCATGGAGTTTTCCCTGTTGCCGCTGGACTCTCCAGAAGCGCATTGCATCTCTGAAGTTTTTTTAACAAACAGCATACATTTGATAAATTAATTAAAATGCGTAAATCAAACGCATTTTTTTCAATAATCGGACACAGAGGAAATAAATTTTGATTTCTTTTTATGGCAGTGTTACCAGAAGCTAAAAATGGTGATGGTTGAAAGGTTCAAGGTAGCAATGAAACGGCAGCGTTCATGTATTTGAGTACTTACGTTTTGAAGAAACTGTATGATTTTTTTCCATGTAAACGAGCTGGCAATCGTCGGCCTCGAACGGGAAATCAACGTCGATTCTCCTTATCTTGTAGGTCGACATTTTCCTTTCCCAGCTCTGTTTGGTTTCGGAGAAAGCTGTTGATGGTCTTGGATGCTCTGCCTGGAAATGGTAAGCCAGGGATTTTCCCGCCATTCCGCTTGTCTTTAACAACTGTCGTTTCGTTATTTTTTTTACTGGATTATTAGGTCCTTCACTAGTTAAATTATTGATCATTGTTGTAAGATTATATTGTGCTTGTAAAGTAATTAATGATATTTTATTAATTGATTTTTTATTTATTAAAAAAAAGACAAGTACAAAGAAAAGAGAAAATATACCTATAATTTATCTATACTAATTATATTTTTTTGTTTCTTTAAAGTTTATTTATGAAATAACTAATAGAATATTAAAATATATCTATGATTTATCTATACTAATTATATTTTTTTATTTTTTTAAAGTTTACTTGTGAAATAACTAATAAAATATTATTAGTTACTATATAAATATTATAAAATTACTTATAATTATTGGATCCTTTTTTAATATTATTGGCCATTGTTAAAGTTGTTGTTGCTTGAGCTTTAATATTGTATTATGTGTGTATAGTACTTTAAAAAAAAAAACACTAGTACTTGTATGGTTATTCTTTTTTTGGAATCATATTATATATGAAATTATTAAATTTAATTTCATATATAATTTGAATTTGATTAATAACATATTACAATTCTCATGTTTTGAATAAAATATTAAACCATGGAATGAATTCAATTATACTATTTGAAAAATCTATAGAATTGAATTAAATTAATAATCATGATTATTTTACCTTTGATTCAGAAATCATTTAAAAAAAATATTTATTTTTGTTAATATGAAAATAGAATTCATAAATTATTTTATTATAAATTATGATGCATGGTATGATAAAGACAACAAGTAACATTAACGTGCATGGCGTAGAGAGCATTAGGAATAAATGATTATAATGATAAACATAGTAATGGATCAAGATTTTATCCATTTTTCTTTGACACAAAAACCATAAAATTCATAGGCCCATTTTCAAAACACATTTGAGGGGGTTGGATGCCCAGATGCTAGGCACGCCCAACACCTTCAAGTGGCCTCGGACGCATCACCCAAGCCTAGCCTCAAGAGGTAAATCTTGGCCTTCTTTTTAAACCCAAAGAAATGCCCTAGGTCTTTTTTTCTTCTTTCCTCTTTCATGCTTGTGTAAGAGATATGTTCCTTATTAATGAGCATTGATGTTTGTGTAATGGATATCTATCCCTCAGTAATGTTTATTAATACTTGTGTAAGAAATATCCTTCTCCATTAATGCTTATGTAAAGGATATTTATCCCTCATAAATATTATCATGATGAAATTACTCTCCAACCCCTCTATCCAAGAAAAAAACAAGGATCAAGGGCTACAAATACCCTTTGAGCTATTAGGTAAAGGGTTAAAATGACATAATTTCAACACAAGAACGACCTAAATTTCAAAACTTAAAGCTTTTGAAGTATATTTATCACTATTTTTCTTTATAAGTTTATTGATTTTACCATCGAATAGTTCTCAAACACCCCAAAAAAGAAATTTTTACAGGTACCCAAAGACATTCATCAAGAGAGTTTTCTTTAACACTAGTGAAGGGAGATATTTAAAGAGACACTTAATCGATCCATGTTCCAATTACCAAAAATCCATGTTCCATAAATATATTATATTTTTATATTTCATCAATTGACATTGTTTGTGGGGAATTGATCAAAAAACCGTTAGTTTTTCTTTCTATAACTTGTTATTAACATATCAGATCACTCAATGGCAGATAATCAAAACACATCCAAGCTTGGACATGTAACCCATCAACCTACTGATGCGAGTACTTCTGCCCAGTCAGACTTCTAGTAGCTTATTAATCAAGTACGACTCCTGACTCAAGCAATACTAGCTACGGGCATAATCAAGTCATGTCACTCCAACAAGTCTTAACTCTCTCAGTAACATTAACACCTTCAATAACACCTAGGCATCAAAAACCACCATAAAAAGATGCTCCTAATAACTACAGACAATCACATCACTCTGAAAACTCTAGGAAAAATGACATTTGAGAAAGTAACTCGCATTAACATCTATCAAGTCGCGTTCCATGACACTACCACTCCTCACACCAAGTTTAAAAACTTCCACTTCCACCTTTCACACCAAGTTTTTGAGAGAAATGTTGGAGAGAGATTTCAAGTGAGTAGAAATGAAATGAATGAAGTCTTTATATAGGGGGAGTTGTCCTCTACCCTCCGTCGAATTTGCGACATATGTCACATTTGTGACAAACCCACAAAAAAACAATTAATACCTTCATGAAGCATTTTGCTAGGTATTTATTCAACCAATGTAAGCAATATTTCAGCTATGAATGATGTCTAACATGTAAAAGCTCTAGTAAAACACCTCGAGATGCCCCACTTTTTTTATATGAAGAAATGTTGAAAGTGGAATAATATTTTTATCAAGTCTCCCCGATAAAAATACCGCACAAATTTGGAGGGTTATTGATGGATCAAGATTTTATCCCTTTTTCTTTAACACTAAACCCATAAAAGTCATGGGCTTTTTTTTCCCCATTTCCAAACCACCTTTGAGGGGCTCAAATGCCCAGATGCCAAGCACACTTAACGACTCTTTATGGGCTCAGGTGCACAACTCGAGCCTAGCCCCACGGGGTAGATCTTGGTCTTCTTTTTAAACCCGAAGACATGTTTTGGGTCCTTTTTTCTTGTTTTTTCTGTCTTGCTTGTGTAAGATATATCATCACCGTTAATAAGCATTAATGCTTGTGTAAAAGACATTTATTTCTCATTAATGCTTGTGTAAGAGATATCCCTCTCTATTAATGTTTGTGTAAGGGATATTTATCCCTCATAAATATTATCATGGTAAAATTACTCTTTAGCCCCTTTACATAAAAAAAAAAAAAAAAACAAGGATCAAGAGCTATGAATACCCCTTGAACTATCAGGTAAAGGGTTCAAGTTTTTTACATTAAAAAGATTATTGATTTTACCATCGGATGATCTTCAAACATTCTTAAAGAGGATTTTTTTGCAAGTATCCAGAGACATTCATCAAGAGAGTTTTCCTTAACACTGGAGAATGAAGCTATTTAAAGAGACACTTAACCAATTCATATTCCAACCACCAAAAAACCTTATTCCATAAATATATATGATTTTTATACTTCATCAAATAGATATTATGACAAATATTACCAAAAAAAATGACATGTCCATTATAGTGGCAAACTAAAATAATAATAATAAAAAAGATATTGGGCATTCAAATTTATAAACTTTGAGATGTGACATTAATGAAATTCTACTATGTTGAAATTCTACTATGTTTTCTTATTACTAGCATAAGTATGTGGAATAGCTATTGGGCAGTATCGATTTTATAGAGGATCATACACATGTATTGTTTATCGTGCTATAAAGATGGATATAGGTGTAAATGATTACATGCTAAGTATTACTAAGATTTTCTCGAAACTACTCTTTTGTACTACAAGTTGTTTGGGCTAATGCACATCTTCTAACTAAGTATACTTTCTTGCAAATATATCATAGCATTAGAGCAAACAAACTAAAAATAATAATAATGAATTCATTAAATCTCTATTAAGTAGTTGGATAAACAACCTTACATAACTCTATTCCAGACCTGCCAAAGCATGATTAATAATATCAGTTGTTACTAATATTAATGTTGGTTGTAGAAGAATTATAAGCAACAACTGGAGCTATATTTTCCTAAGAAATAAACATGGAATTTTCATGGAAAAGTGTAGTATATAATGAATGAAGAACTTGAACATTTGGGGTATTTTAGAGAAAAAGAAAGGCGTATTTTTTTAATAGTATTTGTGATTTAGAATTACTTTACAAGCTATTTGGAACCCTTATAATTAAATTCAATTTCAATGGATAATTCAATTCAAGTGTTTGGAGTTTTTTTGAGGGTATTGATTTGAATTTCATTTGGAATTCAAATAATAATAATTAAAAAAAAAAGGCAAAGACAAATTAGATGGGAGACCCTCCAATTTGCTACAATAATTCAAGATAAAAAAATATTATTCCAAGAAAACCCCTATTTTTCTCTCTCAAAACCCTACAATTGTTGCTTACCATTGTTTATTTTTTTATGTGTAAAGTCGTTATGTTCGGGGGAAAGATATTACTAAAGACAAAATCAAAACTTATTTGATTGATATTATATTGATTGCTACTAAGCACTCTACCAACAACTAGAACATGTTGAAAGTTACCAAAAATAACATCATCTAGGATCAAGGCTTGGTAAGCTAGGGAGCGATTCGAGGAAAGATATAAAGGGTAACCATGGGTTAAGCTTTTATATGAGGGAATGAAAGATGTAAATCAGAGAATGCCTATTTTTTATGATTTGAATTCCATTTGAAATTTAAATTAATATGCTTAAAACGATTCTAAACACAAGAATTGATGCATTTATTGAAATCAAATTCAATTCCAAGTATTTCAAATACCCTGTTAAAAAACATTTTGTTGCGTGTAGATTGAGTATCAATCAATTGGTTGTGTACCTCTGCAAGGTATAAGTAAATTAGTGTATGCTTTATTGAATATTGGTTTTAAAATCAATTGGTAATTTGGATTTTAGATTTCACAATTTTAATTTAAAATATTAGTTTTCATTTAATTGTTTATAATTTTCTTTTACATTTTCTATTTTATTTTAAAATAATTTCAGGCATACATGTTAAATATTTGTATTTACCTAGATAAATACAAATAACCAAAATAAAAGCTTTTGCATCAATCATGAGAGACTTCATTAAATTGCCTTTCATAAGGCTTGGTGTTTAAGCATTAAAGAATATTTGGAGAAATGACATGAGATGCAAAATTAGCAATGTTATTAACAAAAGCTAAGAGGGCGTTTGGCATTGCAGTTGAAAAGCGCTTTTCAAAAAATTTGATTTTTTTTTGCTTTAAATTAATATGTTTTTGATGTTTTCAAATTATTTTGATGTGCTGATCTCAAAAATAATTTTTTAAAAATAAAAAAAAATATTATTGGCATGCTTTTCTAAGTGAAAAACACTTTGAAAAGCAACAACGACCACATTCTCAAACACGCATTAAAGCCCATTTGAAAAATAATATTTATCCATATCTATTTACTTTTATTAGAACAGTGCAATGATGACTTTGTCCCTCCACCCAAATAATTTAACACTAACTTTCAAGAGCGTTGAAGTTTTTTTACATAATCCATTAGTCATTGTCAAATTAACCAGTGATAAATAAGTCTTTTTTTATTTTAATTGCATAGTAAAACGATCAAAAAACTCTTGGAATGAAAAAAAAATTGGTGTCAATGAGTATTTGTTTTTTTACAAAGATTTTTTTGTTATTATAATGTCAGCTGAGAGGTGATTTTATATTTGACGAAATATGAAAAATTAAAAAACATAGTAAACCGTCAAAATACCCCCCAAAGCAAGAATTTTAAAATTGGTGTTAAATAGTTTTTTTTATATTTTTACAATGGTTTTTTGTTATTAGAAAGTCATCTTAGAGGTAATTTGATATTTGACCAAATATAAAAATTTTTAAAAAATAAAAACTAAAAAGTGGGGCGTGTGCAACACTTCTCGGCATCCAAAAATATCCTTCCACCATGTCGTTGGAAGCGTCATCGCATTGTTTTACTGGCGGCGATGCGTTTTGACAGTGGTTATCTAATTTATCATCGGTGAACCTTTTTTTCTTTTCTCTATCCTCCCTAAAAATTATAACTTGCTCTTCTTTGTTGTTTTTATTTTTTTAATTTTAGATTTTTATTTTTGGTATTTTTATAGAAGTTTTATATGTTATCAATTATATCCTTCAATTCCAATTTGTCATATACTATATTTTTCAATTTGGTACTTTTTTTTTTAAGCTTTTTGTTAATTTATTTTTATTTTTATTTTTGATCCCTTTTTTATCTATTTTTGTAATTATTTTTATTTTTAATGTCATCACTCATCTAAAAATAAAATTATTTTGTATTTAGAAAAAGCCATGACATGTAGCACAACAAGTCAAACAAATTCTAGACTAACAGTATACCATTACGAAAACTCCACGTACTAGTAGATGTTTCTGGAACCACGAAAAAATAATAGCCATCCACACACACTCTAGACATCTCTCCACTTCTGTTCAGAGTTCAGACGGACCCATCTCAAGTCCTCGTCCCCACCAATCGAACTATATTATATTTTCTTATTATAAATTTACAATGTATAATAACTTCTAAATACCTTTTTATTTTTATTAATAACTTCAAAAAATACCTTGCAAACTTGATTTATATTATAAGAAAAACATATATTTAAAGAACGTTTGGTAACATAGTTGCACATACAGTATAACTTGTATTTATTTTTAAATAAAAAATACAAATTACATTATTGATGTAATCATGTTTCCAAACGGATATATTGTATAATATTTTAAATTTAATATATATATATATATTACATTTAATTTTAAATTTTAAAAAATATAATTTTGTTTTTTTTAGAAGAACTTAAAATAAATGACAAAAATAATAAAAAATTAGTAAATTAAGAAAAAAAAAAGGAAATTTTCACAGAATATAAACAAACCCAAGCCTAGCCTTTGAAAACAAAAAGGAGAAAAATAAGCAGCCCTCCTCTCCATTCCATTCCCTTGTGGGTTTTTCATTTAACCTCTCCTTCTCTTCTCTTGTATAACGAAAAGATATTTCTAGAACCACCCAAACACTTCTTCTCTCCCTCTCTCTCTCACCTTCCATCTGCTTTTTAAAGGTACGACGCCTTCTCCATAACCCTATATTTATTTCCTTCTAAACACGCCTTGAACAGCGTTTCGTTAATTAGCTATCAAATCTCTGATTTTGTGTTTTCTCTCTCTTCAACCTTCTTTATAGATCTGTGAGTTTCTCTTTCTAGGTTTAGCTCAAAAGATTTATGATTTTTTCATTGATCGTAGTGTTTTGTTTTTGATCGAGCCTCTCTCTGTTAGATTCGGTTGATTATTTTTTCAATTGTATTCTATTGTTTTAGGTAGGCTTGTTTGTGGTATAATTCATGAATTAGTAATTAAATTTATTTATTTTTAAGGATTTATTTATTCAAAATGGGTTTAAGGGTTTTGCAGGTAGTGCCTCATGCTAATGGTAGGAAGTTGTAGTTTTCTTTCTACTTGTTGAGGCTGTGTGCTTGCCTTTTATGTTTTCTATCTAATGTAAAATAAAGAAAAGTAGGAATCTTTTTTATAATGTGCGTGTTCTGGTTCTAGTCTTGGGTTCATTGGGACTTTATAATGTTGTGTTTTACTCTGATTCTATGATTGTTGGCATTACTGGTACTGATTCGTGCATTGCTCGATGATCTTCTGTGATGATTATGTTTTTTTTTCTTATTTTTTAGTGGCATTGTTTTTTGATTTATTGTTGTTTTCTGCAGGTTGCCACGTAACTTATAGGGATAACTGATTTATAAATCGGTAATTGTTTTTGGCAATCATGAGTGTGGTGGGTTTTGATTTTGGTAATGAGAACTGCCTTGTTGCTGTTGCGAGGCAAAGAGGGATTGATGTTGTGCTTAATGATGAATCCAAGCGTGAGACTCCTGCTATTGTATGTTTCGGTGACAAACAGCGGTTCATTGGGACTGCGGGGGCTGCCTCCACTATGATGAACCCCAAAAACTCAATTTCCCAGATTAAGCGGTTAATTGGGCGCCCATTTTCTGATCCTGAATTGCAAAGGGATCTGAAGTCATTTCCTTATACAGTCACTGAAGGTCCCGATGGATTTCCGTTAATTCACGCGCAGTACTTGGGTGAGATGAGGACATTCACACCTACCCAAGTCTTGGGAATGGTGTTTTCTGATTTGAAAATCATTGCTCAGAAAAATCTGAATGCAGCAGTGGTGGATTGCTGCATTGGTATTCCGGTATATTTCACTGACCTTCAAAGGAGGGCCGTCTTGGATGCAGCCACAATTGCTGAATTGCATCCTCTCCGTTTGATGCATGAGACCACAGCTACAGCACTGGCTTATGGTATTTATAAGACTGACTTGCCTGAGAACGACCAATTGAATGTTGCTTTTGTTGATGTTGGACATGCCAGCCTACAAGTATGCATTGCTGGATTCAAGAAAGGTCAACTTAAGATTTTGGCTCATTCTTATGATCGGTCCTTGGGTGGCAGAGATTTTGATGAGGCTCTGTTCCACCACTTCGCCACCAAGTTTAAGGCAGAGTATCACATCGATGTTCTCCAGAATGCGAGAGCATGCCTTAGGCTTAGGGCTGCTTGTGAGAAGCTGAAGAAGGTCCTTAGTGCCAACCCCGTGGCACCTCTTAATATTGAATGCTTAATGGATGAGAAGGATGTCAGAGGTGTCATTAAGAGGGAAGAGTTTGAACAAATTAGTACTCCGATATTGGAGCGTGTGAAGAGGCCTTTGGAGAAGGCACTTCAAGATGCTGGACTTGCAGTTGAGAATGTTCATATGGTTGAAGTGGTTGGCTCTGCTTCTCGCATACCTGCTGTAATGAAGATTTTGACCGAGTTCTTTGGAAAGGAACCTAGGCGTACAATGAATGCTAGTGAATGTGTTTCCAGGGGATGTGCACTGCAGTGTGCTATTCTCAGTCCCACTTTTAAAGTGCGAGATTTCCAGGTATAATTCTCTTAACCTGATTTCTATTAGTCTCATATTTATGATATGATATTTTGGTGTTAAACTTCCCTAACTTGATCATAGCATGTGATATTATTCACCTAGTCTGCAACTTTGGCATCTTATATGTCTTGTTTATTAAATGCTGGGATTGAAACGTTTTTAATCCTTGCATTATTAAGATTTCACAAAGGCAAAAAGAAACCGGCAAGGTTTTACATCATGGTTGCTATGCATTTTCTCCAATGAAAAAGATGAAAGGGCAAGATCTGTATTTTCTTTTCATTGTTCATATGCTTTCTTGTATGGTTCTGTTTGCCAAACTTGACCTCTATAATGCTTTACATGTTTAGAACATAAAACCCAGCATAAAATCGATAAAATCTAAAAGAAGAGAGAAAAATCTGAAGTAGTTAAGGTCATCAGCAGGGTTATATTGCAAACTTTAATAGCTGTGTCCTGTTATAAATCTCTTGTACGTTATTAATGTAGTTAGTCCCACTGTTGTGCACATGTGAATGTGTGTGCTTGTGCTGAGATGTGGGTCTTTTGGGAACTTTCATGTTTATATCCCTAGTTTTCTTTGGTCGTCTTATGCAGTTTTGTATCACTGTGTGTAGCTGTAGATGCGTTGTACAAGTTATTGTAGACACTTCTGAGTCATTATGGATGGCAAATGTTTATGGGCATGGCAACATTATCTGTCACTTCATGTTCTTCTGTTTGCCTATGTTCTGGTTCTCAGTAATCAGAATTCTCTGAGGTGCATTGCTTGCTTGAATTGTTGATTGTTCCCTTTTCAGGTCCATGAATGCTTCCCATTTTCAATTGCTGTATCATGGAAAGGTGCGGCACTAGATTCTCAGAATGGAGCAGCAGATCATCAACAGGGCACAATTGTCTTCCCCAAGGGAAATCCCATCCCTAGTATCAAGGCTTTGACATTCTATAGGTCAGGGACGTTTTCCATTGATGTACAATATGCTGATGTCAGTGAATTGCAGGCACCAGCTAAGATCAGTACATATACGGTACGAAATCAGCATGCAGTATTCAAGTCACAATTTTTTAATTATGTGATCTTAAGGGCATTAATATTTTTTAATTTATGTGATCTTAAGGGCATTAATTTTAGTGTTACACTTTGTCATATGAACTTGACTTGCAGATTGGTCCTTTCCAATGTACAAAAAGTGAACGTGCAAAAGTGAAGGTGAAAGTCCGTTTGAGTCTACATGGGATAGTGTCTGTTGAATCAGCAACAGTAAGTCTTGCGGAGTGGTTGTGATTCTAATTGAGCTTATTTATAGTGATATATGTACCAGACCTCAATTGTTTTATGCTTATGTCAGCTTTTGGAGGAAGAAGAGGTTGAAGTTCCTGTTGTGAAAGAGCCAGCAAAGGAACCTACCAAGATGGATACTGATGAATCTCTCAGTGATGCCACCACTACAGGCCCTAATGAAGCAGATGACAACATGCAAGATGAAAAAGCAGCTGCTGATGCATCTGGGGCTGAAAATGGGGTTCCTGAGTCCGACAAGCCAACACAAATGGAAACTGATACCAAGGTCAGTTAGCCCCTACAATTTAGGAATCTTCATACATTAGATTTCAGTTGTGCAGTCATAATCTCGGAAAACAAGTATTCATAGATAGAGGTTTCTATAATAACCTTTTCCTTGCTTCAGGTTGAGGCACCCAAAAAGAAAGTAAAGAAAACAAATATCCCTGTGTCAGAGGTGGTTTATGGTGGAATACCAGCAGCAGAAGTGCAAAAGTTACTAGAAAAAGAATACGAAATGGCATTACAAGACCGGGTTATGGAGGAAACAAAAGATAAGAAAAATGCTGTTGAAGCTTATGTCTACGATATGAGGAACAAGGTAGAGTTTAATCTTTTACTCTATTGCATGACTTTTTAGCACCCTTCCAAAAGTGAGATGTTAACTATGCTTTTGTAATTTCAGTTAAGCGACAAATACCATGATTTTGTTCGTGATCTGGAGAGGGAGGGATTCACAGCTAAACTGCAGGAGACAGAGGATTGGTTGTATGAAGATGGTGAAGATGAAACCAAAGGTGTTTACATTGCCAAGCTTGAGGAGCTCAAGAAAGTAAGGGCTCCTTTTCAAAGTGTGTTTGTCGACATATTCTCCTTACCCTGTGAGAAAGGGGTGTTTGATTATTTTTCATGTGCATGTTTAATGATGTTAATGGTTGCAGCAAGGTGATCCTATTGAAGAGCGGTACAAGGAGTACACAGATAGGGGACCTGTGATTGATCAACTTGTTTATTGTATTAATAGTTACAGAGAGGCAGCAGTGTCTGGTGATCTTAAATTCGATCACATTGACATGGCAGAAAAGCAGAAGGTAAAGGCTCATTAGATCTTTGTATATGTTTTTTTTTTTTGGTGAAAGTGTCAACTAAAGCTGCTATCTTGATTGATATGTGATAGGTGTTGAATGAGTGTGTTGAAGCTGAAGCCTGGTTAAGAGAGAAAAAGCAACACCAGGACTCACTTCCCAAGCATGCTACTCCAGTTCTTCTGTCAGCTGATGTGAGAAAGAAGGCCGAGGCACTTGATAGGTATTGTTGTTTTATCTTCACTTCAAGTGCTTTCTCATCGGGGAACTTATCTGATACTATTTGGCAAAGATCTAGCAGCTTTTCCTCGCCTTCATAGGGTGAGAATTTGGTCAGCATTAAGAATAGAATGTTTGTTTCTGCAGGTTTTGCCGGCCTATAATGACAAAACCAAAACCAAAACCAGCCAAACCAACCACTCCTGAGACACCAGCAACCCCACCATCTCAGGGCAGCGAACAACAACAGCAGGGAGGAGATGCAAATGCGGACCCCAATGCTAACGTTGGTGCCCATGAGACTGCAGGAGCTGCCTGTGGTGAGGTGCCACCTGATTCTGGAGAACCAATGGAGACAGACAAGTCAGAGACTGCCCCTGGTGCTGCATAATTCCATGCAGCTCCCTGTCGTTTTAAATTAAGAAATTTGGTTCCTCTGTATGAACTATAAGGAACCTGAGACGGACTATTTGATGGGCTGACATTATGCGAGAATATGGGGTCTTTGAGGTCTTTCTTGCTTTTTTATCTGTAAAGCCTTCAGTTTGGGTGGTCTCCCAATTTTATCGAGAGCTAGTCTCTAGAATCCGGTTTTAAAGAAGGGGTTTAAGAGAAAGATGTAGACTTTAAAGGTCTTTTTGCCCTGACATTTGTTGGGGAGAGACCGAGGTATACTCTCTTTTTTATTTATTTTTTCCATCGATCGGTGTTTTAATTGTCCACCTTATTTCTTTCCCCTTTTTGTATGTAGGATATCCTCAGCATTAAATATTGGCTTGTTTTCTCATTTTTCGTATTTTAAAATTCTAACCTTGCTTACAAAGCAGTTTGCCTGATTCTATTTTGTCTTGATTCCAAAGTTTTAGATTCGGAGTTAACGGTTTGGAAGTGTGCAGAAGGAGTCTCTTTCTGGAAGAATTTCTTTTTTCTGATAATGATATTTTAAAATGATTTTTGATAATGATATTTTAAAATGATTTTAAAATATATAAAAAATAATTGAATTTAATTTTTTTAAAGAAATGCTGTGTAGAATAAATTTCTATCGGCCTTTAAAATGTCTGAAATCCGAAACATTTGTTGCTTGCATCATATGACAAAAAGTTCTACAGGGACTTATCATTATACTTTTATAACTATTATAACAAAAGCTAAAAGATATAAGATTCACTGTGGCCTGTGAGGTATATTCTAATGTGGATTCAGGCAGTGGATCTCGCCAAGATTCTCCCGTCTCCTCCCGATTTCTCCTTTGGCAGTGGTGACTTGGTTGGGCGTGGCTGGGAGTCAGTGATTTCTGCTTCTTTTTTTTGGCGCATGATGAAGCTGATTTGCATGGTTAGGGTGGGCCTTTTCTGGAATGGTTAGTGGGTATATGATGAAATGTGCATTAAATGCACAACCCACTCGCCATGTCTTGTTCATCGAGAGAATGGGGGCTGTTTTCTGGGGATTTGATGTTAAGTTGGTTTCTGACCAGATACTCTGGTTTGTTGCTGCCCCAAGTTGGTCTGAGTTTACTATTCCTTTCCCATTTGGTTTTTTTTTTTGGCAATCTTAGTTCTTTTTGGTCTTTTCTTCCTCTGTTTTGTGTCAATCCTCTGATATTGACTGGGATGTTTGTGGTGAGGGTGCATTTCTTGGTTTTATGTGTTTTTAATTATTTTTTCATAGGGATTTGGGTGTATTGGGATTTGGATGCCACATATAAACTTTTCCTGTAGTTATTATTTTCTATTGGAGCAAATTAGTTCTCAGGTTTGTTTGTTGGTATTTCTCTCTTCCATACTGTTTATGCGTCTTTTTTCCTCAGGAGTCTTTATTAAGCCACATGCCTGGAAAATAAAAACAGACAGAAACAAATTTAATCTAAAACTGATGAGAAACTGCTTCATGTGCCATGTTCTTTGCTTTATAAATCGATCCCCTCGAGTTTGTGTCTGCTTTCGTTGGGGATGAATGTGCTGGTGGTGGTTTTGCTAGCTGATGAGAGATAGTTGTGGTGTTTTCAGACAAGCAAAGTAGGGTTGTGTTTGTGTTGCCTTTGTGCTCATGTAACGCACAAAAATAATCACACATGGCTATTTTTCTTTGTCGTGATGGTTCAACCTGCACTGCTTTTTGGCTAGCACATGTTCATGTCATTGATTAACACTTGTGTGTGTGTGTGAGATTTTATTGGGTGTCATTTTATCCCTCTCCCTTTGAATTTGTCATTGTTTTCATCTGGTTTTTGTTCCATGGGCGCTCTTCGTTTTTTATCTTCTTGATCATGGGTTCTATTTTGTTGCACTACATTTTTCCTCTCTGGCTTTGCTCAATTTGTATCTCTGTGGTTTATTCTTGCCTCTATTTTTTGCTGTAGTTTTTCACAGTTTTGCTTCAGAGAGGATTGTTGTGGTGATTTTAGTCTCTTTCAGGTATGTTTATTTCTTTCGTCCTCACCTTTGCTTTCCTGTTTTGTTTTCATGTATTTGTGCACTCTTGGTCTTGCTTGTATCTCTACTCTGTGTGTTGTGGCTTGCCTGTTCGTTTCTTCCTTTTTTTCTCTCTTATGGTGTCCTGTCTTGTTGTTTTTATGCTTGTTGTCTCTGAAAGATCAGTGCGGTGTTAGATGTTGGATGGGCAGATTTGTATAATAGCCAGAGTGCCCTTTGATATTATTTTATTAACAGTTATTTTTTAAAATATTTTTTATTTGAAAATATATTAAAATAATATATTTATTTTAAAATTCATTTTAATTTTATCATATTAAAATTATCTGAAAATATAAAAAAATTAATTTAAAGTAAAAAAAAATATATTTTTTTAAATACAATTTTAAAATATTCAATTACATAAGGTTTTTACTATATTGAGATGTGGCGTCCAAATGCATCTCTTCATCTTCTTTAAGTTTGCCCACGAAAAAAAGAGTTATGCTAAGCACTAACAAAATTGTTTTTGTTGCAAGTCTTTTACTTTTTATCCTTTTTTTAAAAAATTTCTCTTTTTCTTAATATTACTTTTATACATGATATTTTTACCATATTTTAATATTATTTTAATAATGTACATTTTAGCTCTTAAAATTTTTATTTGGGTCCTTATATTTTTATTTCTCTCACAAATAAGTCCTTAATTGTAGTTCTTTTGGTCTTCATATTACTTTCACTATTTTGTCCATGAATGAATTTTTTTAATTAATTCCCTTAATGTCAAATCTTAAACTAGTTTAAAATTATGACCATAGATTTTCGATATATTTTTTCAAAGGGTATATCTATTTATACTCACTTAACTCTTATTTTATAAATTGATTCATTTAAATTATAGAATTTTTTTATATAAAAACATGTATATTTATGATAATATGAGAAAAAAACCAAAACCAAATAAAAAACACTTCAATAATAATAATAATAATAATAATAATTTATTTCTTAGTAGAATTTTTTGTTTTCATAATTCAAAATTTAATTATTTTATAATAAACTGATATATCATTATTCATCGATACTACAACAATTGACAAATAAAGTTGATGATATAAAAAATATAAAATATTGGATGATATTAAAAAAAAAGTAAATGAATTTCTTAAACATATGAAAAAGTACAGGGACGTTTGATAATATTAAACCATTAATAAATGCTAAAGTGTACAAAACCTTCCTGAACTATTGGTTAAAAAAATATCATATGTCCCTATACTAAACATTTTACGGAACTAATTCATGTCAAACCAAATTAAAGTTCTATTCATTATTTCTCGTAGCATTTTATTTATATTTTAACCATATTGTCCATGTTAGATAAATAATATAATAAAAAACAAAAAATAGTTTAAAATGATAAAAAAAATTTACAAATAAAACCAAAATAAACAATTAAACTTGAAATTATGCTATTTTAAAAAAAAATTCTATGGGTAAATTAATCACAAGAATTGCCATGGTTAAAATTCTGTGCTGTTATCATCAAGTATTCCAAGGTTTTAATACCTTTTGTTTCTCACACATGCGAGCGCCCACTAACATAAACAATAAAATGCGTATGCTAAACACTTTAGAAATCATGTGCACAAAGACATATAAGAAACTATTCATTGTGATTGTTTTAATATGATTTTGTCCTTTGAAAAAAAATTTGGGTGTCTTGATCTTTTCAAATAGTCAATTGGTTATTGAAGGTTATTTTTGTTTTTCTAACTATTTTTGAACAATTAAATTACTTATTTACTGTCAGATTAAAACATTATTGAACTTTTAAGTAAGAGTATATCTGTCTTTTTTTTTTTACAAAATAGTAACTCTTTTGCCTTTAGACTCGGAAAAAATCAAGGCAAGTATTCAAGGGTGATTTCATCTTTTCACATGGATTTTTTGTCAATTCCAGAATCATGAAAAGGGTATTTTAGATTTTTTGCACTTAATAATTAACTTTTAAATAAAAAAGCTAAGGGAGTGTGGGCCTCACGCGTTAATGTAAGAGAAGCGTCCGTGTTTTTTAGGCAGCGCGTGCGGCGTCTTCCAGTGGCCAAACTTGTTGTTTCACCGTGTCTTTAGAAGCTCTACCTCGCTCTCTTCCTCTTAGTGTGGCACGTGACGGCAAATAATAGGCGGTTTGTCGTTAATTATCATTTTTTTTTCCTCTATCCTTTAGAAAAAGTGCATATTTGTTCTCTTTTCCTTTTGTTTTCAATTTCATCAATTCACACGTAAACTTGTTTTTTGATGATGACAAATAAAATAAGGATATTATAGGTTGTTTTTGAGAGGGAGTATACTTAAATTTTTACCTTAAGAGTTTCATATTTGTTTTTGGGCAAGTGAAATGCTATTTATAGGTTTAGAAAAGAAACTAGTCGTTAGACATAGTTTTCTACCCATTGACATAATCAGTTAAACTGTATTATAATTGGTCAAATCATTTTGAGAATTAGTTAGACCCTTTTAAAGTCAGTTAGACTATTTTGAAGAACCTCAAGAGTTTTTAGAAATTTTCCAGAAACAGACTAACTATTTTGAAAAATAACTAAACTGGTTTGAGAAATGATTTGACCGTTTCTTAAATAGTTGGATTGTTTTGGTTGTTGCCTTGCATTTCCAAAATGGTGAGACTATTTTGGTTACTGTTTAAATTTTATCTCATTTTTGTGTTGTGGTATTTTCTTGATTTTCTTTGGTTTTTTGGGTTTGTTTAGGTTGTGTGGCTATTATAAGGTGTCTTAAACAAGTCTAGTTCTATTTGGCAAAATTCTATTACAAATTCTTGATTAGCAAAGTCAATATCATAATTTTTTTGTTCTGGACCTTCGCGAATCATTTCCATGCTTTGTTTGATGATTTTTTTAAATGTTGTAGACTTGTTTATATCATTGTGAGGGAGTGTGCAATATATATATATATATATATGGCATATTAAAATATCTTTATTTACAATATTAATAATGTGATAGGTATATATCACAATTATATTTTATTATATCTAATGTTTATGTTATCATCAAAATATATAATTAAATCATTCTCATAGCCATAAAGCTAATAGGACAACTATGAAATTAAATTTTTCTACATTCACTTAGGTGCATATAGTAGAGATATTGTTGTGTCATCTCTTAAGAGAGTGATAAAGTTCAAAGATGTTATTGAGGCTAGAACAATTTTAGTGAGCACTTTCATTTTATGGATAATTTGTTAAAGATTTGGAGTTTATGCATCTATGGTAAAGAGGTCATTCATTTTGGCACTTATAAATTGTCAATCATAGAAAGAACTAGGAAAGGAAGGGAACTGAGTTGGCTTTTGTTCAAGTTTCCATAGACGTTCCACTAACAAAGTCGAAAAAACTTCAAATTAAACCTAGGCCTTTTCATGACTGGTGCAATATGCTTTAGAGAAAAAACAATTTAGTTAAGTTGGGCTTGTTGATCATGAACCCCAACAAAACAAGTCCCCTATCATATAAAGGACCTTATAAGTTGTCAATCATGGAAAGAACTAGGAAAGAAAAGGAACTGAATTGGTTTTTATTCAAGTTTTCATAGATAATTCCACTAACAAATTTGAAAAACTTCAAATTGAACATGAGCCTTTCCATGACTTATGCAATATGTTTTGGTGAAAAAAACTTTAGTTAGTTGGGGTTTGTAGATCACAAACTTCTGCAAAACAAATCTCTTATCAAGATAGGGGACCTTCTCATGTCTAAGTTAATATGAATATGCAGGAGAAAAATAATGTGTAACAAAGAGAATGAGAATGTAGAAGAATATATGTTGTGATTGTTTTGTGTATTTTTCGTGTATTATTTACCTAGTGACTTAATGTATTTATTCACATTAATTCATATAGAACTACCTCATTGTGAGTGGAGTCGCACACATACCATGCAAGAGTAATCATAGAAACTAAATATCTTTATCACCCAAGTAACCTGTAAAATGATTTATTCATATAGATGTCGTCGCACTATCAATATATGATATAAGACTTTTAGGTAGGCATCGTAATGATAATTTATACGCTCGCAATGATAGCTTGTAAAACGAAGAATCAAGTAGGAGCCATGAAAAATGGAGAATAGTAGCAGGTAGTTACAGTGGCATGAGCATGCTTAAACATTATTTGGTGTACCATTATTTCTTTCCCTTTTATTTTCCTTTTTTTCCTCTCTCTAATTTGGCTAAATTAGGAACTAAATTGAAGGGTTGTTGAAGAATTAGGAACTAAAATGAAAAAAAATATATATATATTATATAACGCTTGAACGAGGCTGTCATCTTGTGTAAAGCGCATGCGGAGTTGCGTGCCCTTCTATTAAAGCTTTTTTTTAGTATGGTTAGCTTTAGTGGTGAGTAAAAAAGCCAAAATACTGATTAAACCGAGAGTATTAGAAAAAAATAACTGAAAAAATCAAACCATGATAAAAAACCGATTAAACTAGTTAGAATTTTGAAAAAACCGACCGGTTTGGTTCAGTTTCGGTTTTATAAGCCTGAAACCGAAAAAACCGAACCGAACCCAAACAAAAAAAATCAAAAAAAAAACAAGTCGAACTGAAAAAACCGAGCCAAATCGAAAAATAGAACCAAAACCGAGTCAAACCGGTTTGAACTAGTTTTGTTCTAAAAAAACGAATCGAAACTGGTCAGTTTGAACCAATTTTGGTTTTTTAAAAATATTTTGATTTAGTTTTTTTTTTTAATAAAAATCAAATCAAATTAAAAATAATTATTTCTAGCTAGCTTTATCTTGTCAAAAAAAAAATTCTACTTTTCTTGCATATGTCAATTACAAAGCTAAGGTTGCACTTCGATGGTCTGTCCTGTTTTTCTTTTTTCTTTTTTATTCTCTCTTCACCTTTGTTTCCAAATCCATCTTCTTCCTTTTTCTCTTCTTTCCCTGCCCAGATAGCTTGTCCTTTATTTTTATTGTTTGTTGTTTGGGCCATGTGGGCCAAGTAGGGCCCTTTTCTCTTGTTGTTATTTAGCATGATCCTCCGGTGAATCCAACCTTCTATCTTCTTCTTTTTCTTTTTTTTTCTTTTTTGTGGTTGCTGGCTAATACGACAGCTTTCTGATCAAGCTTTTTTTCTTTTTTCTTTTTCCTTTTTCCCTTCTCTCCTAACCTTTTAGTTTGGCCTCATCAGAAAGGAAGCAAAAATATTTTAGATACAACTTCAGAACCTGCCAACGCCAAGTTTTCAAACGACGTCAAGCCGGCAAGGAAAAAATGGAGTTATCGAAGTATTTTACGGCTTGATTCAACAGTCAATCTACCGTGAATCTGGAACCAACTTTGGATGTTAATAACCTGAAAGATCCAGAGCAATTCTTCTTGCCAATTTTTGGTTTTTGCTCACTATTATAATTTCTTCTGCATTTCCAGCCAACAACGTCGCGCTGGTGCTCTAGTAGCATAATTCCTGAGACAGGGCAATAAGATCCATTTATAAATGACCTTCGATGCCATTCTTAAATCCTCTACAAAGAACACAAGTTTCACAGACGAGAGATTTAGCCAGCTGATCCTTATCAGGGTACATAACAAGGCAGATTTAGGATGCTGAGATTTAATATGTCTTCTGCACTTGCATGCAAACGAACTTGCTGAATTGATTTTCTGGCAATGCCAGTCAATCAAGGGTGCTTTCAGTACCAACAAACCACAAGAAGAAGAAAAGGAACAAGGAAGACACGATATCATCCACCACAAGCAGATATTGAACAAAGAAAACACGATAGCCACAACAGTCAGGAGTAATCATCTTCTTTACCCATTTATTTTATTAAAACTAATACAATAAGCTATTCAGTTGCGTTTACAACATGGGAAAGAACATGAAAAAGCCCCCAGTATTGCATAGCTAGGAGCAGAAAGCAAACTAATTAAATGTTACACAGAATCAGAGACAGAATTATACATGTTAAGCACTATTGGCTGACATGGTGTCCTCATCTTCACTGTCTTGATGAATTTTGGCTATCTCTGCCTTTGCTCTCTCAATAATTTGCCTCTTTTCCATTTCCAAATCCCTCTGAAAATCCATCTTCATCTTCTCTAGTTCCAACATCTGCTGCCTTTTACTACTCTCAATCTTCTCATAGATATCACTAAATTTCTGAATAGAATCTGCAAGCAAACCAAAAGAGGACTGCTCATTGCAGTTTCTTGACTCTCTTCCAAGCCTTCTCTTCTTGGGTGGGAGCCCATCCGAATCATCCTCATCATGTGCTGATTCTGAATTCCCTGGACTATCCCGCATCCCATCCAATCCGTTGGCATGGTTTGAATATGCTTTCGAGTTCATGAAAACATACTCTCCCGAGTCCAGCCCACAGGAGAGTCCACCTTGCTGAGCTGATGTCGACATTAGAATATCCAACTTCTTGAAATAAACCCATTTGCTAGCACCACCGCCTGCCTCTGCTGACTTAATCTTCTCGATCTTGTACTTCTTTTTCAATGTATCCAATCGATTCCTACATTGCGTGTCTGTCCTCTCAATCTTTGATTTCTCTGACACCTTCTCTGCAACTTCTTGCCATTCATCAGATCGAAGACTCTTCTTCCCACGTTGCAAGAACTTATCACCCCAAGCATCTAGCAAAACGAATGTTTCACGCTCAGTCCAGTCTGTAAGCGGATTGCGTCCACCAACTGATGGTTTTGGCCCTGCTGGAACTGCAACAGGAGGTGCTGGAACACGAGGAGCAAATTCATAACTTGAAACTAAACTCTTTAGCTTTAGCTTTTTCGGATGCCTTTCGATATCGCCATCATTATCATCATCATCGTCTATCCTCATATTATACTTTTCATTATCATCCTCATCCTCGTCTATCCTCCTATTGTACTTTTGATTATCATCCCCATCCTCTTCATCATCAACACCCTCCTCCTCCTCCTCGTCCACATCTTTTCCCGCATAACGGATGCCATTTTTCTGATTATTCTCCCCATCTTCCACTCCTAATTCATGTTCATCTTCTTCTTCTTCTTCTTCTTCTTCTTCTTCTTCTTCAGCGTCCTCATCTTCATCAATGGAATATTGATCATCAACTTCCCTAAGATACATAGCATTGCCCACAAGAAGTTTGTGACGATTAGAACCATAACTCTGCTGGTTGTTCTTCCCATAAGGATTTGGTGGGTACCTTGCATCATCCTCAGTATCATCCATTTTTAAAGCACACTCTAAACTCAACAATAAGAAAATCTAAATGGTAACCACAAGTAACTCTCGAGACTAACTCCAAATCAATGATTTCATCCAATCAAATAATCAAAACAACTCACACCATAATTTTTTCTACCCAGATCACTGTCTCAACCCCAAATTCAAATTCCATTATTTTTTAAGAAATCATTAATAGATTCAGCATCACAAACCCCATGACTGTCACCTATCAAATCACCTTCCAAGATTTCATAATTTAACCAAATCAAGTTCCAAACAGAACATATCTCACAAAATATTGCTGAAAAGTAATCTCATTTACCACTTCTAAATGACCATATACACCAAGAATGTATCGCAAAATTCCAGAAAAAAAAATTCAGTTTTTTTTCTTTCTCGTGATCATTAACTACTCCATCAAATCCAAATCTACCAAAACAACCAAGTATCAAACTTCCTATTTTAAAACACTTCAATTAGGAGCTCTAAATTTACCAGACCCGCTTTCACAAGCAATCAAAACTCTAAGACAAGCAAAACCCATGATTCAGTATTATCAATAATAAACTCAAGAATGAAAAATTCTAAAGTCAAATCAAAACTGAAGTTAAATGAAAACCAAGATCGGTTCTTACCTCACGAAAAAAAAATCAATTTAAAAATGGGAAAGAGATTCAAGTTGTTATATTTCCCTGATATTGAACTGTAAATGAAGCTTCCAAGAAGGCCAAGACTTGGATGTTTCAAAGAAACTTAAACAATACGCAAATCAAAGGTGTGAAGGTAAAGAGAGAGACTTGTGGGCGATAATAAAAGTATCCCTTAATGGGGAGATAAAAAGAGAGTGGCCGCTAACATACGCCTTGTGACCTTGTCCTTGCTTTCAGATGTGATTTTGATGGAGTTTTTTTGGTAATACTGAATTGATTGGTTGGTCACATCGTTTGTGAACCCGGCCGATCGTACTGTTCAACCTGTTGACTGGTCTTGACTTGGATAGGGTTTTATGTCGAGAGAATTAACTCTCTCAAACATTATTCACGCACTGAGTTAACTTGTGACTCAGCACCCATTTGACTTTTAAAATAAAATATAAAACTACGTCGTTTTAATGTTTGAAAAAAATCTTGGAAGACCCGCGTAATTCTTCGGGTTGGGTCATGGAAAGGGCTAGGGTTTATAAACTATGTGCTGATGAGTGAGTGGTAACCTGCAAAACAAAATTCCATGTGTGTTTTAAGAAAATCTATGATGCTCAAGTTAGTTTATAATTTAAGAGGAAAGATGAATATGTTGGAGCTGTAAGCAAAAATAGGTGTTTGTGTCTAGTAGGGAGTTGGTTGATATGTTAATTGTGGAGACAGAGTATTTTCACACCTTAACCACCGAAGAAATCACATATTTACCTCTTTTTTAAAAAAAAAATTGGTAACTAATCTAATAAATTATAGTTATAAGGAATTAGTGGGCATCCTTTGGGCTCAACCTAAACGATGTTGGTGCCATATTGTTTGGGCCTAGCTCAAATAAAATGAGGTTATGTTGTATGGACAAGTCTAAAAGATATGGATATATGCATGACTATACTTTGCTAAACTATTTATTATGTGGGATAAATAAAGAGCTAGAAGCTAAGCCTATAGTTTTTTAATAGCTATTTAACTCGTGAATCATTGTGAGTGAAATAAAATAAATTACAACATTAAACAAAATGAGTAGGTGATTTCAACGCATTTTTTTTACATAAAAATATCTAATCACAAATCAAAAAAAATATTATACTTGTATTTAATTAAATAAATTAAGAATTATCTATGCTAATAAATGTAAAAACAAAATAGTCATTAATGATCATCAAAGACTAAACCGGAAAAATCAAGGGATAAATATAGATCAATATATTTAATCTCATAACACGGTTCATGTATCCAATTGTGGTCAATAACTTTGTTTATTAGAATTAATTTTTTATTTAATAGAATAAAAAAATAGAAACGCACATGAAAGCTATTGAATAAAATCAAAGAAAAAACATTATGTAAGAATGCACGTATTAGGAAAAAAATGTTATCAATTTATGTGAAAACCAAGTAAAAATTAAACAATATTTACTAATAACTAAATTAAAAGGTTAAAAGATTGATGTGGATATAGATATATGATTTCGAAACATGAGTCATAAACTCGATTGTATTTAATAAAATGATAGTACAAAAAAGGAAATTCATAGAAAAGTGATCAAATAAAATTAAAGAAAAAAATAAGTTCAGCTACATAAAAAGAATGCCTTCTAATATTAGAAAAAATATTGAAATCTTATTCGACAAAGTAAAAATTAGATCATATTCTATTAAAAAAAACATCATAAAAATTTATTAAATTCTTTAAAACAAAGGCAATAATTGTTTTTTTAATAAAAACCCAACATTAAAGAATAAAGTTGAAAGGAGAAAAAAAAATTAGGTGTGTGGGCCTGGTTTTGGTGGCCAATCATGTTGGCCTTCAAGTTTAGGCTCACGCGCTTGGGTTGACTTTTATTCCTTTTTAAAGGGTAGTACACCCTTAATTATTTTGAAAAAAAAAATAAATAAAAATAGGTGACTCATCACCTGTTTCTCCTCATAATCCAACCACTAGTGGTTGCTAAAAATTAGAGGTGGTAGAGTTTTTTACCTATAAATTTATTTTTCAACATTGTTTCTCCTAAAAACACTTAATAAATACCCCTGAAACCACCAAAAACAATTTAACAACCTAAAAAAACCCAAAAACAATTCAAAAACACAAAACAAACCAGGAACAATTTCTTCTTTCAACCCCAATTTGATTCTCTAGGTAAGATTAAGGTTGCAAACAACCACAATTAAACATCCCTTGTCGAATGGACCCACGAACAATAAGAATTGAGAGTTTTGTTGATGAAAAGTAATAAAATCGATTACTTTCTCTTTCTTTGTCATTTTTTTATCACTTTTTATCTCCTCTCGCTAACTTAAAGAGTGAAATATTAAAAAAAATATAGGTTTTTGGAATAAAGTATAAATGTTTGGAAACTATAGGGACTATGAAAGAAGAAAATGAAAGGTGTGAGGACTAAAAAGAACTTTTCTTATGAATTTTAGATTGGTCATTATTTTTCTCTTTGTTTGTAGTTTGGCCCTTTTTGTTTCAATTTTTTATCTCAATAATCTTTGATAAATTGGTCATGAATTTGGGTATAAATGGTTGCCATTATAAGAACAAAGTTTGAGAATGAAATTGAAAAAAAAAATAAAAGTTTAGCACTATGGATTGATATAATGAAAACTCAATGCTTTTTAGTATTTACTAGATTGGCGGACCATGCAACTCAAAGTGTCAGACTAATTTTTTTAACCTGAAAAAATAATTAAAAGACAATCATATTCTTAAAGAAGTAAGAGAAATTTGATAATCAGGTTAAATTTTAATTAATTTAATAATATAATAAAAAAAATGAGGCAACAACAACAAAAAGAAATGAAAAAAAAATATTGCCCAAGAAAAAGCAAGGTTAACACATGAAATCCATGACTACAACATGAAATATGTCAAAATTACGTGTTTGTCATGCATTTTAGATCTCAAAGTTAGGATAATTCGATAGAAAAATAAATTGACAATAAATAAAAATAAAACTACAAAAATTTAGAGACAAATATAAATTAAGATATTTAATAGCGTAATATGAGTTATTTATCCAATTGTGTTTAATGAATTTTTTTTATTAAAAATCAATTTGTAATAGAAATTAAGAAATAAATAAAATTTATTGAATAAAAGAAACGAAAAACAATACTATGTAAGGTTTTACATATTAAAATATCATAAAAATAAATATTTTTATTTTTTAAGAATAAATTTAATTTATATTAAATATAAATAATATATAAATGAATCATATTAACCTTGTGAAAAATTAAAGACACTCAATATAACTAAAATATAATTTTTATTGAAAAAAGGTTAAATAAGCAACAACAAAAAATAACATAGGAGGGGTGTTAATTAAAAAAAACTTAAAAATATTTTTTTAAAAAAGACATAAAAAGATATTAATTGAAAAAAAAAGGATCAAGACAGGAAAAGTCTAAGCACGTGGCCCTCGACACTCAGGCTTGTGCGCTTGGGCCTTTTTTTTTGTAAGTAATGGATCAATTTTTTTGAAGAAATAAATAGGTAGACAATACGTCATCCACTGTCCCAAATTCTGGCCACCACTGTGGTGGCTAGAAAATCGAGCCTATAGGTTTTTACCCTAAAAATTTATTTTTGAATCCATTTCAACCACAAAATACATTACAAACAGTTTTGGAGCACCAAGAAACTAACCTATTAACCTAATAAACCCAAAAAAATAATCTAAAACACAGAATCAAACCTGAAAAATATTTCATCATTGACTTAAATATGGTTTTTTAAAAGGCTACATTGATGCTTAAAACAACCACTATAAGACTCATTTCACCTAGTAGAACTTGTTGACACTAATGTTAACCTATTTGGTGGTTAAAATTATTGCCAATGAAGAACTTTCTTTCTTTTCATTGGAATCCAACAACTCCTCTATCTCCTCACATGAACAAGGGACCAACAAATATGGAAAATGAAGTCTAGTACCAAAATATAATTTGCCAAAATTAAAGGGATTGGTCGTCTAACAGGAAAAAAAAAATTGAGAGGGCGAAAGTAATTAATTACTAATTAAATTTTAAAAAATGAAACAAAAATTAGAAAAAAAACGGCCAAACATTACCAGGCCTAGCAAGTTAGACCAATATGTCAAACCTATATGGAAAAATCTAGGCTAGTATGCTTGGCTTTTAATTTTTTTTAAGGTCGCTCTTTTTTTATATTTATTTTGATAGATAACATTTCATCTGATTTAGTAGAGGACATGTTGTCATTTTTTGTATTTTTTTGATCACCTTGGTAACCGGAAAATCAAGGTTCAAGTATGTGAACTTCAAAAACTCATTTTCAACTTGCTTTTGACCAAAAATATTTAGAAACCTTAAAAACCTAAAAAACTCTCTAAATCATTTTTCAAATAAAAAATTGTACCAAATAAAAGACAAATTAATGGGTCTCAATCTAATTTTCCCAACATGTTTAAAGGGCAAAACCACTTTTATTAAATTTATGTATGTAAGATGAACACATGACACAAATTTCAACTATTTTGATGAGTAAGATGTGGTGGCCAACTACTTTCTCTCTCCGTATCATTTTTTTATTACTTTGTTTTTATTCCTTGATTTAAGGGATTGAAACGTAATAAAAATAAAATATTGGATTGAAATATAAAGATCTAAAGTAATAATGACAAACATGTATAATTCAAAACTTTAAAAATAAAAATTGATTTTTCACACTTTTTGTAAAAATAGCTTTGTTTTTATTAATATCAATTTTGATCATTGTTCTTTCAATTATTTTTTTTACAAAAAAAGTTTAAATATATTATATGAAGTAAATCTTTATTTTAATATGAAAATATTCCAGTTAAATTGTATGAAATTGTACCTTGAATCAATGTATTTATTAATGAATCTTGTAGATTTAATTTGTCATTTGAAATTTTCTAGAAAGAATCTTTTATCAAGATGTTTGCATTATCATTTAAAATTACTTTGTTAAAATCCTTAATTATAGCTTCATAAGGAAAACAAATGTCATAACTAATTAATTTTTTAATTTGATTAAAAAAATAATTGCAGTATATGGCCTATTTAAAGAAATCTTCCCACAGTTTTCATTACCAGTTCCAATCAAGGAAAGACTGGAAAAAATAAATAATAAAATAATAAAAAAAACTCTCTCTTCAATACATCTATTAAGAAAAAAAGAAATTTAAAGGATCGTTTGGTGTCATTTTTGTTTTTTTTCAGATTTTTTGTGTTTATTTTCAATTTTCAAAAATAAAAACTTGTTTTGTTGGGTAGTTAAATTACTTTATAAAAGACATCAGTTATTCACTGTATGGATCCACCATGTGAAAGGTTGATTTTACCCTTTGATGGGCAAAGTAGCAGGTCTTGAGTCTAGGGGTATGATGATATTTTTCATGGGACACATTGATCATTACTTGAAAAGAAGGGTCTAGACAATAATTCTGTGTTTTCTTTGATAGTGTGGTTACTTAATTGCCCTTGAAAGACAAAAAACAATCACTTGGGATAAGGGCTTTTAAGTCTTTGACTTTATTTTTAAACAAGTAAGTTACTTTATTACCCTTGAAAATTAAAAACAATTGTCTTTGACTTAGGAGCTCTTTGGTCATTTACACGTGGTCATTTGGTAGTTATTAGGTGTCATTGAGGGTAAAAGAGTAATTTGATAAATAAAAAATTAAAAAAGAAAAAGAATAAGATGAATAGTGTCAGTCGCCTTCGGACGACACATGCATCTTAGCATTCCTTCCATGAATCAGCGATGTGTATAGCACTATAATGACTGGTGTGACGCTTGTTGTCTTTTGTTTTGTTTTTTTTGTTTTTTCTCTCTCCTACTAGATTTTCATGCTGTAATTAAAAAAATCAAATCAACCCCTAAAGTTTGTTATACTTAAGATTTCATCCCTATTCTCTTTATTATAATTTTTTAAATTTAGAATACTTTATGAAATTAAGGGGTTTTTTCAATTTTATCCATGTTTTCTTTGTTGCAATTTTTAATTTTTTTAGTTTTTTTGAAAATAACACTTGTTGTTTTGGGTTTTTTTTTTATCTTTGTTAAATTTAGTTTTTTTGAAGGAATTTCATTTTTAAATTGATTGATTTCATCCTCCAACATTTAATTTTTTAGGTGTTGAGCTTCTAGGTTAAACCCAGATGAAGAATTTAACGAATTGTGAATTTCAAAGTTTAACCCAGGTTTACTCGGGATTGCTTATTATTTTTTCTTTTTTAAGCTCTTTTTTTTTCTTCATATTTCATTCTCTAACATTCTCTTTTACTATCTTTCTATAGGATTTATCTTTCTTTTTAAAATAACTAGAGTTGCCTTGAATTTTTTATTTATTTTTGTTAAATTTCACTTTTTTAAAAGAAGTTTTATTTTTTAATTGAATTAAATTAATAGATTTCATCTTTTGATATTAGATTTGAAACCATACATGAAGGAATTTGTTTTTTAGTTTTTTTTTGGAAATTGATATTTTTTGTTTTTTTTTACCTTTTTTTTCATTAGAGTTATCTTGAAATCATTCCGGATCATGAATTCAATAGATTTACCAAGTTTGACTCGAGCTTTTATTTTATAGTTTTTTAATCTGTTTTTATCTTGAGTTAAAAACCAAAATACATAAATAAGAAAAGATAAATTCTTCTATCAGAATTTTTTTTTTTTTTTATGTTTTAGTATTTTTTTTCAAGAATTTCTTCAATGTTGGTTTTTTTATCCTTAATTAGAGACGGGATGAAATTTACATGTTAGCAATGGATATATGTTATAATGTTAGTATTATATGAAGGATATGATAGTCTGCATATCACTTACTATTAATTTGATTATTGAAAAATCAAGAAAATTATGTTTGTCAGGAAATTGAAACAAGGAACGTTGGATTTTTTTTGCTATACAGGTCACGATCGCAAGTTGTAACGACACTTGTTATATTATCAAATAAACTCTCTACTTGTATGCTTATTTATTTTTATATTTTTAAATTATTTTTTAAAAAATTATTTTTTTTATTTTTATATCTTTTTAATATATTAATGTTAAAAATAAATTTTAAAAATTAAAATAAATTTTATTTTAATATATTTTTAAATAAAAAAGATCTTTAAAAATCAATACTTATTCTCAAACACAACCACCGATATCCAATCGTCATCCAACATCTAAATGCGTTGTATCCGATTCTAGCCCTATCAGTAGGCACCTCAGCCCTACAGCGTGCCTCCTCAGCTAACTCTTTAATCATAGCTTAATACTGTAAAATCAGTTTTATAAACTTTTCTGAAAACTTGTTGTCGTAAGCTTTTATTTTATTAAAAACAGAAAACGAAAACGAAAACAAATAAGATTGTTCAACCGGATCCGATCTTTCTACTCAAAATCTAAATCTAGGGTTTCAAATTTCGTTTCTTTTTCTCTCAAATTCCTGAAACTCAATCCATAAAAAAAAATCCAGCAATTGTTCAATCGGATCCGGTCTTTTTAATTGCCAACGTGTGTGTGTGTGTGTGTGTAGTGCTGTTTGAATTTGGGCTTAAAAAGGGAACAGCAGCAGATAAGGAGTCATCATGTTCTATGGTGCATTGGTATGGGATCCATGGCTAATAGTAGCCCAAATTGTCTGCCTTCAGTGCCTTTACTATCTCACCCTTGGTTTCTTCTTATCCCTTCTTGTTGGCACTCGCGTCTCTCGCTTGACTCTCGTTTATTTCTTTGATTTCGCCACTATCACTACCTCTACTGTCACCGGCTGCTGTGTCATTGCCTCCCTTCTCCTCGCCTCCTTTGCTGGGTAATTCTATTTCTGGGTTTCTTTTTTTTTACTATGTTTTCTGCTTTGTTTTATTTGCTAAATTGGGTATTGTTTTTTTGACTCTTGATTGTTGTTAGTACTATTGTTTTCTAATCATTATTTAGCTATTTATGGAATGGATGACTGTGTTCTTTAGTTAAACTTGATTTGCTTATTTCTGTGTGTATTTGTTTTTTATGTAGAGCTGGGTATATGTTGTTTTTGATTGAGAGGGCAAATAAGTGCTTAGATTTTTCGGCAACCCTCTATATCATCCATTTGTTGAAATGCATGATATATGGAGGTTGGCCTTCCTCGATAACATGGTGGGTTGTTAATGGTACTGGATTTGCAGTGATGGCCTTGCTTGGTGAATATCTGTGTATCAAGCGTGAACTCCAGGAGATTCCCACACGATATCGATCCAGTAAGAAATTTCTACACGTGTTAAACTTATTCGTGAAATGTCATTGTGCTTCATTCGTTTTCTAGTTATATAATAGTGGCTGCCCTGTTCTGTGTGAGGATGAATTCCTATGGAGAGTGAATAATTTATTTACATCTTGAGTTAGTTGGACAGATGTGCTCAATGAATTCGGTTTAAGTCGATTTATTTAGCCAACGTGCTGATGTTATACAGTGCTGTTGTTGTGAAATGTGGATTTGATTTGGCCTGAGTGCAGTGATAACAGACTTTCAGTGAATTTATACTGATACATTCAAAATCTCATTCTACATCTACATGCATGTTGTGCCAACTTCTTTTTTAGTTCGTGTTTAGAACTTTTCCCATGCTCTCGGAGCGGTTTGGACTGGAAGGGATGTATTGGGAACTGATTCAGTTTGAAGATTGAATGCGCAAATAAATTGCATGTTGACAAAGTGTTGCTATTATTTTAGATATTAACTATTAGCTCTATACCTTTCCACAATTTATTGGTGTTGATTGTCTCTGTGATATATTTATTGTTTAAGGTGATAGCCTACCTCATTCTTACCATGCAGATGGCTACAAAGTCATGTGTCATGAAGTAATATCATCCTGAAACTTGCTTCTACCTGAAATTTTAACACGTTCTGATATCTCCTTGTTATTTTACTTGTTTTGATTCTGAATCAACCAATATTGACTGGTGGAGTTTTATTTCCTGTAATATTTCAAATGTTGTGTTAAGGGCAGTACTTGTGAGCAGTCTTTGCCAATATCGATACTGGATTGGCTATTGCATTATCATCTTTGTAACAGTTTCTTTTTTACTGTTATGAGGGAATTAATAACCTTGATTGAGCTATCGACACTTGCATGTCGTTCACCCTTCTTTTCCACATTCTGCATTGCTATCCAGTCTAAGAGCTGTTATGCACATCTTATGCAGCGTCTTTCTTTATTATCTTTTTTCATTCTCAAACTATTGTTATATCAGCAACAATAATATCACACTATTTCCCTGCAGATGTTTGACCAACAACAGAAGGGAACAGCAAGAGCAATTTTTGTTGCTTATTTGAAGCTTTCAAGGAGCTTCTGTAAGCTGTGTGAAGTTTGCAGGATATCAACCTAAACTTTGATGGTGATAGTAAGGGATATTTTTAATCTATAGATTCAGTTAGATTCTGTGCAGGTGGTGATGAAGGAGAATGACTAAAGAAATTTGAAGATGGCTCTCAAATGATGTGAAGATGGATGAGGAGAGTAGGTAAGTATTGTATCAGGAAACTCTCAATGTACAATTTTAGGTGGTTTTTGGAAGAGTTGATGATTGTTTTCTTCAAATATTTTGTATAATAGTGTCTTATTTTAATATGACAAATGGATGACTTTCCATGCATGTCCATGAACTAAAAAAATTGTTACAGTGTCTTGAGAATCTTTACTGGCCCACTAAACCAATATTATTTTTCTGGAATTACTCTTATCCTTACGACAGTTTTTCCCTCCAATTCTTTTCTATGATCACATGGTCATTGTTCATCAACCAGACTTAGGTTCCTGTTACCCAAGTCTTTAAGCGCCTGGAGGTATGATTCTATGCAACAGATCCTCTTTTCAAGTAAGCTATTTACAAAAAAAGTTTGTTTTGGCTACACAATGCAAATACTTGAGCTGGACTTGCTGGCTGTGATTCCTAGGTGACCATCTGGCAACATCAGCCTTGGTTTCGTAGGTTGCTTGGCTGACCTTCTAATTCGTTGTTTCATTTCCTGACCGTATCTGCACACTTGCTGTTGCTGTCATGGCATGCACTGTTTCCCTTACTTCAGGTTCATTGGGAAGTGCATTTGATGCACATGGCCACAACTTTTTCTCAACACTGATAATGATTTTGTCAAGCGAGCAAGCTTGAAACTCATTAATAGCAGATTGATTTAACATAGCAGAAAGAGGGTGCCGTTCCAAACAAGTAGCTTCTTACTCTTCCTGTCTCCGACCTTTTGTTTCTTTTGCTCGGACAACCAAAGTCATAAAACCATTCAAGAGCATTATAAGATTGTGGAATTTTTTTGGTTCATAAAGCCATAATAACCGTTGTTATTATCATGTAGTTGACAAGTCCACCAAAATCAGTCTTTTGTTGCATGAGAAGTACAATCTTGAAGCACATGATGATGTCATTTTATCCCTCAGTGCAACATTCAAATTCTCTTGGTTCTGCCAACTGCTAAAATGTGCTTTGTTTAGCTAAAAGCACAGCTCCCTCTCTCTCTCTCTCTGGAAACCAACGAAATCTAGCTCTCTTTTGTTCTTGAGTTGCAATATGTTATCGATTCCTGTGGTAGCAATTAACATTACAGCTGAAAGGTAATTTCTAGAATACTTCTTGTTGATACTGACCTCCGACTGACTGGTATGAGTACACGTTAAGAAACAAGGAAGTTGAAAGGTAAATTGAGTAGGCTTTCGCTGTTATACAGTTGTTTTTCAGCATTGCTTGGTGGAAAAGTTGCTATCTATATCTAAAGTAGTTCCTTGTTTTTTTCCCTTCAATTAAGCCCTAGCATCTGTGAATGTAATTTACTCTGCTCGTTGTTATATCCATTTTCAAGTGTTCTTATCTGCTAAAAAGAAACGTCTACAAATTAGAAAAATCAGATTTGATACTGAAGTTGGCAATTTCACACTTGGACCGTAAAAATTATGTTGACTTTGTTATCTCGGAAGCTTAAAATTGAAACTGGAACTTCCGATGGTTTTTTTTTTTTGTTTTGTTTTTTTTAATTGCTCCAACTTGGAAATCATGGTAGGAACTGCATGGAGATATTAAATATGTAAAAATAAAATTGTGTTAAAAAGGGATAAAAACCTAGCCTCAATTAATCCAAGTTAGCATGACAAACTTGTAATTACAGTAATAAGAGTTAAGACAACCCACGTTAAACTAGCGGTCTAAATCATGAGTTCAAGATAACCCGAAAAAAATAATCACAAAGTCTATTTTTTATAAAAAAAAAACAATGTCAACTAATCAAAGATGATAAAAAAAAAAAAAATGTCAATCCAAAATTAATTTTTTAAAACCATGACATGGTTCATTAGACTGGTAGTGCCTATATGGAAAAAACTATAAAATATAATTCCTAATCAATTAAATGTTAAATGATAAAATTATATAAAAAGATTAAAAAAATAATAATTAATTAAATGAGAATCAAAATTAAAATAAAAACTGAATTTTACTTTTGATTGAAGGGTAAAATTGAAAAGAAAAATCAATTTAACAAAAGGACCAATAAAATAATCAAAAGAGTAGGAATCAAAATTAAAATAAAAAATAAAAATAAAATCTTGATTGAAGAGTAAAATTGAAAAGAAAAAATCAATGTAATAAAATGACAAAAAAACAATAAAAAAGGATCAAATTGGAAAAATAACATATCTCAAATTGGAATAAATGGATGAAATTAAAAACAAGTTAGAATTTTACAGTATAACCAAAAACAACAATTATAAATCAAAAGAAGAAGAACCAAACAACTTTGAAATTTTAAATGACTTGTGATTTTTTAAGGGAGTACAGAGAAATATGGGATTAAAAGATCATTGATATCATTACCGCTACTCCAACATTACCACACATTATATTAAAAAAAAAGAGGATGCCACAATGATTTCAATGACATGACAAAAGCTGGTTTTTGGCAATCGAGAGGTGCTACTTGCGTCGTCTAAAAAGCATGTGCGTCGCTTTTTTTTTATATATATTTAAATTTATTTCATTTTTTTTACTGCTCATTCAAACTAATAATAATAATAATAATCACAACTCATTTAATTGGAATTTTTTTAAAAGTAAACATATGAGCTTCTATCCTTCTTCTTTTTAAGAATGAATTCCATCTTTATATTTAAGTTTTTGTTTTTATTTTTCTCAGATTTTATATCTATAATTAATTTAGAAAACACGTCATAATGAAAAGTAAAAAATTTACTCTAATTTAGTATTTGGTTTTGACTTAAAGTTAATATAGATGTACAGGGTGATAAAGATAAAAGGCATCCTATTTGATTAGGATGATCTGCATAAGGTGTGTGCCTTATCCTTTATTTGAATCCCATGTAAATTATATCTCTTGTAACAAACATAGAAAACTAGTCTTTGTATCAGATGTAAACATTGTGGTTATATAAGCTAGAATACAAAAGATATTTGGTAGCCTTTTCCAGAATTATTTCATGGTATCAGAGCCAATTATAGCTAATGTTTTTGTCAATCCTATGGTTGCTATCACAAACGCTTTTTTTCCTTCTGCTGCTTTTCATCTTCCTGCTCAAGTTATCTCCATTAAACTTGATGGAACTAACTTCCTTGCCTGGGGTGTTCAATTAATTCCTCTGTTTCGAAGCTATGGTCTATTGGGAATCATTGATGGTTCCAAGCTTAGCCCTCCTAAATTTTCAAGTGAAGAACACAAGGCCCAATGGACTCTTAATTCTGCTAATGTAATTTGGCAGTATAAAGATCAAACAGTACTTGGCTGGATTATTTTTTCTTTATCTCCTACAGTGGTTTCCACCATTTATAGTCTAGAGGCTTCTCAGTTTACTTGGCAAGCTCTTGGTGCAAGATTTGATGTGCCTTCAACTTCACGAATTTCTCTTATCAAGAGGAAGTTACAATCTTCACAACAAGGCTCCATGTCTTGCCAACAATTTTTGGATGAAGTCAAATCCTTTGCCGATGAATTATTTACTATGGGGAAACCTGTTGATGATTCAGATTTAATTTTATTTGTTCTCAATGGTCTTAATTCCTACTTTCACTCTTTTATGACAACTTATATGTTGCTTGCTAAGGAGAAGTCAATGCTATTTTCTGACTTCCATGCAGAGTTGCTAAATTATGACCTTATATAAAAATTCCATAGTCACTCTATTCAACCTGAGGCAAGACCATATGCTTTGTACACTCATAAAAATGGTTCCAAACCTGGATATCAACATAGTATCAACAAATCTCATTTCTCTGGATCTTTCGAACCCTTTAGTATTTCTTCTTCTTAGTTTCGACAACCGTTACCTCACATGCCATCCTCATCATCACCAGCTACACCTACTACTGCGACTTCTCGCTCGCGATCTCCTTATCAAATTTGCAAAAGGGAGGGACACCAAGCTCTAGACTGTTTTAACCATATGAACTATTCCTTTCAGGACCGTCATCCTCCAACTGAATTAGTTGTTATGGTGGCTACAACTAATACCACTTATCTTAGTCAAAATCAATGGTATGCTGACAGTAGAGCTAATGTTCATGTAACCTCTGATATTGCTAATCTGGCCAGCTCTCAACCCTATACAGGAGATGATTAAGTCGACATAGGTAATGGGACAGGTTTGATCATCTCTCGTACTGGCACTGCTTCTTTTCATACTCCTTCTACTCTCACCTTAAACAATGTTGCATATTGTCCTCAAGCATCTGCACATTTGCTCTCCATTAATAAATTTTGCAAAGACAATAATGTCTATTTTGAACTCACCAGCTCTTATATTTTTGTGAAGGACATCCTGACGGGAAACACGCTTCTGATAGGGCCAGTTGAAAATGGATTATACCCAATTAACCTACGTCAACTTCCATCTTCCAAATTTCATGCACTCACCATGACAATTGGCGTCAAGGCTTCTACCTCCACATGGTATTACCGCTTAGGTCACCCCTCATTTGCCATCCTTCATCATGTCATTTCAAAATTTTCTCTTCCAGTTAATGATTCAATCAATAAACAGACTCTTTGTGTGTCTTGTCAACTTGGCAAATCTAAACAATTACCATTTTTTAACTCTACAACCGAGTCCACAGCTCCCTTAGAAATAATTCATTCTAACGTTTGGTCCACATCCACACCTTCGTTAAGTAATTGTTGGTATTATGTAATTTTTTTGACGATTATACTCGCTTTTGTTGGCTATTTCCCCTTTCTACTAAATCTGATGTTTATTCAGTTTTTGTTAAATTCAAACTTTTAGTAGAAAAACAATTTAATTACACCATTAAACAATTTCAAAGTGACAATGTTGGGAATATTGCTCTAACATCTTTAAGCAATTTTTAAGTGCCAATGGAATTTTTCATCGTCTTTCATGTCCTCATACCTCACAACAAAATGGTCTTGTCGAGACGAAACATCGTCATATTATGGAAATGGGACTTACTCTTCTTGCCCAATCCGGTTTACCTAAACAATTTTGGGTTGATTCATTTCTCACCTCTATTTTCATTATTAATCATTTACCTATCAGGGTTCTTGATTATTTATCCCTATTTGGACGTCTTTTCCACATTCCTCCTGATTTCAGCAATTTCCGGTATCTTTATCCTTACTCAATTGACAAATTATCTTATCATAGCACACCCTGTATTTTCATCAATTATTGTTCTAATCACAAAGGTTTTTGGTGTTTTGATCCATCTTTTATGCGTGTCTATATATCCCGAAATGTGATTTTTGATGATGGTCATTTCCCAGCAATAGTACAATTTATCTTCATTGACTCTGCCAGCAATGTGAGCTCCTCGAGTAATTCTTCTAATCTATTTTCATCTCCTCCCTCCATTATATTTATTTCTTCACCTGTTTTTCTCGCTCCTACTGTCCCATCTTCACCTTCCATTCCTTAAAATTCCACCTCACTCGTCAATGATCACCGCTCATTTACACCAAGTTCCACCTCTAGTCATTCTGCAACCCCTCTGGCCTCTCCTGCTTCCTTTGCACCCATTCATCAATTTTCTTCTTCTCATGACAGCGAGCATCCTGCTCATCAAGATATATCACCTTCTATTCCCCTACCTCCCTCTCATATGGTCACCAGATCCCAGACTAGCCATCTTAAACGTCGTAGCTTTCCTGGTTTCCACACATATTACTCTACCCATCACCCTCTTCAAGCTCTACATGCAGGTATGGTCATCTCTGAGCCTTGCACTTATGCTCAGGCAGTTTCTCTTCCTGGCTAACATGCAACAATAGACACTGAATTTCAGGCATTACTCAAGAATGACACTTGGTCTTTATGCTCTTGTCCTCTTGGTAAAAATATGGTGCCTTAAAAATGGGTCTTCAAACTAAAAAGACGGCATGATGGAAGTATTGAATGTCACAAGGCTAGACTTGTTGTTGTTGGCTATTTATAGAAAAGTGGGATAGATTTTCATGACACGTTCAGTCCTGTCATCAAACCTTCGACTATTCTTATGGTCCTTACAATTGTTGTTTCTTTCAACTGGGACATTAGGTAGCTTGACGTCTCTAATGCTTTTCTCCATGGCATTTTAAAGGAAGAGGTATACATGACCCTCACTTTGTTTGTAAGCTTCACAAATCTCTCTATGGTTTAAAGCAAGCCCTTCGGGCTGGGTTTCATCGTCTATCTACAACATTATTATCTCTTGGCTTTCATAGCTCCCAAGTTGATCCCTCCTTGTTCACTTATCACCACGATTCAGTGCATGTTTTCTTATTAATATATGTGGATGATATCCTTGTCACATTTAATGACCAAGAATTCATTACATCTCTTATCCCTAACCTGCAACTTGAGTTTTCCATGAAGGACCTCGGCCAATTGGCTTACTTCCTGGGTATTGAAGCTACAAGTTCTCCTTCCAGGTTGCATCTTTGACAAACAAGATATATTATTGATCTTTTAGATCAAGTACACCTCCTTGGCATCCGACCTTATAGAGCCCCTTGTGTCTCAAGCTCCAAACTAATTAAATTAGTTGGGGAACCTCTTTTAGATCCAACTGATTATAGGCAAACAATTGGTGCCTTATAATATGTCACCCTCACGCGTCCTGACATTGCATACTTAGTAAATCAGCTTTGCCAACACATGTAAACTCCAACCTCTGCCTATTGGACAGCAGCCAAATGTGTCCTACATTATTTAAAGAATACACTCGATCATGGCCTTTTCTACAAACCTGGTTCCTTCTCTATTAATGCCTACTGTGATTCTGATTGGGCTGGTGATCCCGATGATAGACGATCAATGTGTGGTTATGGTGTTTATGTAGATTCCAATCTCATTTCATGGTCGGCTAAGAAACAACCTGTGGTTTCCAGGTCTAGCACTGAGGTAGAATACCGTTGTTTAGCTTTTGTTACAGCTGAAGTGTATTGGTTGCGTATGCTTTTGTGTGAGCTGAAAATTTCCCTCAAGTGACCCCTATTGTTTGGTGTGACAATATTAGTACTTTAGCCCTTGCCTTCAATCCAATTTTCCATGCACAATCTAAACACATTGAAGTTTATTACCATTTTATCCGTGAGAAAGTGGCCAATCGAGACACAATCTTTGCAGCCTGCTGATGTTTTTACCAAAGGACACACAGCTGATCGTTTTTGTTTGCTGCGGGACAAACTCTCTGTGTTGTATCTCCCTGCTGATTTGCGAGGGAATGATAAAGATAAAAGTCATCCTATGTGATTAGGATGATCTATACAGGGTGTATGTTTTATCCTGTATTTGAATCCCATGTAAATTATATCTTTTGTAACAAGCCTAGAAAACTAGTTTTTGTTGGTTATATAAGCTAGAATACAAAAGATATTTGGTAGCCTTTTCCAGAATTATTTCACAGGGTATTAATAGAAAATGACTTCAATAATTTTCTTGTAGTAGGTGTTACCAAACATATATTATTTATATCAAGTAAAAAACTGCATGCTTCGTTTACTTGTTTGTCTGTTTGATTGTTCCTTTCAGTGGACGGTGGCTGGATGCAATGCCTTTTAAGCTAAGATAACTACTAGCTGTTAAGTTGAATGATAAATATGCCATTCTAGCAATCATGTGAAAGCATCTTAATCAACATGGTTGGTGAGAGTAGGCCAAGTGATTCCAGATCTGAAGCCAGCGTCCTCTCTGGATAAAATCTACAAAATCTAATTAGTTTGTTTTTATCAGTGCGAGCCTGATTAGCCCATGATCTTAATTTGTTTTTATCACTGCATAGAATCTTTGAATTCAAGATTCTACAAATGCATTGAATTCACTGTTCAAGATTCTACAGATGCTACGACAGACAGAGAGTTGGGATCAAGAAATAGGGTAGCTTCTGCCTGCTTTTTAATGGTGGATCAAGCATAGGCCAACTCTTCAATTTTGCCTTAAGGATTTATGATAAGCTTTCTTCACTCTTGTTACAGTGACACTAATTTCGACTGATGGCGAGAGATATTGATGTCACTGACCGCTGACAGTTTTGTTTGATGTAGACAAAGATACACCAAACTAAAAAAATAGGTTCAACTTCAATTCCAAATGATCACGTCTATTTTAATTAAAATGAAGCAAAATTTTAATGGCCATACACCCCCTTCAAAAGTGAAAAGGAAAGGGGAAACAGAGAAGAGATTTATTCAAATTTTAATGAAAAACAAGTTCTCTTTCTAACGGTCACGTCTATTTTAATTGAAATGAAGCAAAATTTTCATGGCCGTACACTCCCTTCAAAGGGAAAAGGAAAGAGGTAACAGAGGAGAAGTCCTTTCCTTGGTAGGGCTTTTCCTTGAATATAGAAGCCGGAATGTTAGTCATATCTCCATTTCTTGTCTCATTGTTGTCCTCTAGAAAATCACGGCTGAGATTTCCACAACGCTGAAATATCAGCCACGGCTTCTCCTACTGTAAGGTATATACCATTCAATCCAAATGAGTCAAGTGTTTTAGACTGATGTAACTTTTCCATCACGCTTCCGACGGGATTTGCCAACACAAGCTACATGAGAAAAAGTTTAATCACGTTACAAACTGAGAAGTTTAATCACGTTACAGTGATATGAAACTGATTTAGAGACAATCTTACCTGAAAGGATCTTTTCTCCAGCATCTTTCTGAGTTCACAAACCAAGTCAATGCCGCTTGTGTCTATGGCCGTCACCGCTGAAAAAAGAACGAAAAGATTTGTAAGTGATGGCATTAGGGGTGTTACAACTACATATCTTGTGCTTGAGCCTTTCCCGCAAGTTAAGCTGTTTTGAACGTCAAAACTATTCTCAGGTACATGAATGACCTCACCAATTTCATACTAATAGTGTTCCAAAACTAAGATTGATTCAAGAGAATGACCAAAGAGTCTTGAGACAAAAGGGTAATATACCGGTCATGTCCAAGATCACGCATTTCAATGCGCTCTCATTATTTGCTTTTATCCAATCTTCTTCCTCACGAATCCACCTTAATATCCTGCAACAGGAAACTCCTTCGATCAGAAAAGCCTAACTCAACGATACTATTGATCTCTACTACCGAAGAGCACTTGGGATTTCAGGAACTTGTAAAATATTACAAGTACGTGTAAAATATAAAAGGGGGTGAATGTACAACCTTTCTTGGAGGTAAGTGGAATTTGCAAAGTAGATGGGTGACTCAATAGCAAGTACGAGAAATGAAGGAATCCTTGAAGCTTCCTTGTATCTGCCGAGGCATTGATATACATTTGTTCCTCTTATGTTCCCCATAATTAAGGTGTTTGGCCGGGTGACATGCAGGAGAATCTTGAAGACTGAAACTCCAACCTGAATTCCAGCAAGGAGTCAGAAATTGAAACGTATATAAACAATATTCATTAAAACTGAAAGATAGGAAAAGGAACCTGTAAGAACAATATGTATTGAAATTTAGTAGATTTGGTTATGCTTAAGATGAATTTGGAAAGAACCTAGACATATCTAAGTTTTCTTGAAAGTTTGTTCCTTCTGCTGCCATGTCTATGGCCAAATCATTACATATTGCCTTTCTTTTAGTATTTTATTGACATATATACCACAAGCCAAACAAAACAACTGTGAGGAAGAGATCGCAAGAAAGTTGGTAGCTTACTGCTATTCCAAGACCCGAAGGCACTGAAATGAAAAGAACGCCAAAGAAGGAGCACAAACAAGCCAAAAAGTCAAGCTTGTCTACTTTCCACAGACGATACGCAGCCTGGTAATCTATTAGACCAATCACAGCTGTTACGATGATGGCTCCCAAGATAACATTGGGAGTGTAATAAAACAGTGGCATGAGAAACAACAGAGTCACTAGCACAGCTGTAGCCATTATGATGTTTGAAACTGCTGTCTGTGCTCCAGCATTGTAGTTTACTGCGGATCGAGAAAATGAACCTGCAAAAGTAACAGAAAAGACTAGTTCAGAAAATTTCACTATCACGGTGCCCCCAAGAAAAGATAAACTATATGAGGATCATCACCTGTAGTTACATAACATGAAGAACAAGAGCCGGCCATGTTCATGAGACCAATAGCCATCATTTCTTTGTTACCATCCACCTGGTAATTTTTCAAAGCTGCAAATGTCCTTCCCACAGCTATTCCTTCCTAGAAGACAAAACAATAAAGGGAGAGTATAATATTTAGCAGTCGAAATCATTACCATGAATTTTCAGAAGTATGGTATTGCAATGGTCACAAATGGTAGGCAGGGAAATGTTACTGTTAAGTTTCTTTTCTTTTTTTTTTATGTTTCCTTCCCGGAAAAAAAATGTTATCTTTAAACATGGCAAGAACCCATAGTTTTAACCAACTTACAGTGAGAGATAGAATTCCAGTTACAATGCCGGTTTTGATAGCAAGTGTCAGATCAGGGCCACTAAAAGACAGCATGTTAGCTGAAGGTGGATTCAAACCCTTTGGCAAGTAGCCAATCTGTAGAGGAAAAAAAAAAATAAGAGAAGCTACCCTGAAGACCTTATATAGGACTGACTGTTTGTGGTTTACATTGAAAGTAGCAGCCTTAACATGTCAATTCTTACAATTGAGATTTTGTGAGTCTTCAATTTGAAGCAGAGCACCAAAATTGTTGAGAGAATCACTGACGTTAATGGTGCTGCTGCTGACACCCAAAATAGCTTCGGTCTCTTCATGCTCTGTGTCAATCCATTGGATATCTAACTTTTAAGAACTATACATCACAGTGTAAGAAATCAGTGAACTACCTTCATAGGCAAAATAGAAATACATACAATATGCCTTGATGTCAATAGAAACACCAGGAAGCTGACGCCCACAACAATTGTTTGCCAGGACCACTGCACATCGATTGCAACTATGTCACCTTATGAAATCCTTGGACTGATGAATACTTTTATAGTGTGTGACAAGTGGAATGATGCTCATTTAATAAGAAAGAAAAAAATCCTTTAAATAAAAAAGTTTGGACTAACAAAATAAACAAAAATATTATGGAATAAAGAAGAAGATTTGGCATCTTCTCCCAATCAATACTTCGACTGTTCAATTATTAAAAGTTTGTCTATCTAGATGTTGTTCGCTTATAACAATTTGAACGAGATTCTGCATAACCATTTTTTTTCCTTTTCAGAAAAAAATTTGGGTGAAAGTTAGTAGATCACTGAAGATTCTGCTTACAATTTCATTATTTTTCATGTATCAAAACAAAAAGGTTCATTGCACTTAGTAGAACCATTTACCTCATCTCTGTGGTTGAAAACAGAGGAAATTACAGGAATAAATTGCATCTTGGTGGTGAAGTGAACAATTCCAAGCAATCCCTTTAACTGTTGTAGTGATACTATCACAGCTGCACCAGCCATAAATCCGACAAGAGTTGCCTTTGAGAGAAAGTCAATAACAAAGCCTAACCTGTAACCATCAAAGCAAAACAGTTAATATTCAAGAAGAGGGAAAGAAAAATATTTTCTACTATCTAAACTCTATAGACAATTTACCACCAATTTTGTAAAAGCAGTGACTTGGTGTTCAAAGTAGCAATTTTTCCCATTGAAAGCAACTTTTTTTTTTTCTAGAATTATTGAATTTTGTTTCTTGAAAGTTTGTGGTCAGCATGAAGAGACTAAAATTGACTTGTGCCGTTGTCAGAAGATCACAAACAGAACCATTGCTATCAATTTCACAATCAAGGGAACTTCGCATTTCGAAGTCAACAAATTTATCTATACCTTAGAAATCCTAGAGAAGCCTGAAATAAACCAGCGAAGAAGGTTGCAGTAAAAGCCAATTTCAGATAAAGAATTGGCTCATCATGAGGAGAAACTGTTTCACTTAGCATGGATCCCATGACTAATGATGCTATAGAGACTGGACCAACACCAAGGTGTCTAGAACTCCCAAGGATAGAGTATATCAAAGGGGGCACAAAGCTTGAATCTGCACCAAACCAAAATATTATTATTAATTAAATTTCACCATGGAAAAAAGTTAAATCACTCTTGTATGTGTTCATAAATGAATTCCAATCTGAATACAGAAATCTCATGGTGTTGATACTAACATAGACCCACTATGGGTGGCAAATTTGCAAGTTTTGCATAGCTGATTCCCTGCAGTAGAAAAGATATATTGTCAGATTACAAGAAATGCTGAAACATTACCATATAAAATCAGCGCTAAAATATTATTGAATATCATTTGCATGAAATGTTGAAACAGAAAATCATGTTCTAAGTAGGACAAAACAAAGCCTTGACTCTATGAATAAAAACAATTTCTTTTCCATTAAAAAAGTAAATAATTGATAAACCCATTTTACAATGCCACTTTCCCATTAAACTGTTTGAGAAAAGAAATGACCCCTCTAATGATCCAAAAGGGAATGGAATATATGCGGTAAGCCCCAACTCAGAGTGCTTTGTCCATTAAGGCTAAACAATCAGACAATGACAGACACAATCAACACAACACATGCGTAGATACATATGTCCGTATATACACATATATGCATGTGTATATATTTCCATCTATGTATATTACAGAGTTCATTTCCATATATGAACAACTTTTTATTTTTATTTCTTAGGAAATGAGACCATGTAAGTATGTGCTTGCACAAAGATGGTGAATATTGTGATGCATGTGCAGTGTATGCTTGTCCTAACCTGTGGGATTGCAAGGCTAGCAATGGTTAGACCAGAGATGATATCAGACCTCAAGAGTCTTAAACTATACTCAGGTCCCCATTGAAATATGGGGAACAAAAATTGAAGACCCAGAAGCAGTTTCTTGCACCATGTTTGGTTCTTGAATCTGTAGAGAGGATCATCAGGGAAAAAGATCTCTCCAAGCCTTTGCTTGAGTTTTTGGAGTGTGGTCTTTTTGGGCGGTAAGCAAACATTGTGTATTTCCATGCCTGGCACTATTGACTCAGTGGTGATTCTGAGAGTGGTTTCCTGGCTAGAGAAATCTTCTACTCTGTTAGAGTTGACACCCATCTTTTGCCAAAGCCAAAAGACTACCAAATGTGTTGAAGAGCTCCGTTAGCATGGCATGTAATTTATAGAGAGAGAGAGAGCGAATGAGGGGCATGTGTCAAGAGGAAGGAGTTATTGAGCAGTTGTTGGTCTCTGCTAGATGGCAGGGGTATTTTAGTAACAAGCAAATGGTTCAGATGGTATCTCTTTGCTGGGGGATTTGTCATTTCATCTTGGTTTAATCCTAATTATTGGGTGCACGTCTGTTACTGTTGGTGTTGTGATTCATTAAAAAAAAAAATGAATTTTTAAAGAAAAATAACTTTCTAACTTTCTGTTTTAATAATTAAATTATTATTTTTATTTTGTTTTTATTTTTGTTTTTGTTTTTCTACAAAATATATTTTTATTTGTATTTTTTATTTTATGATAATAATTAAGCACATCACAAAACAACATTTTCTTTTTCTTTTCTTTTTTCTTGGGGGAAGGGGTAATCATAAATGCCCACGTCTGCTTATTGGAAAATGTGGGATGGAATGAGACGTGGGGAATGGGAAAATAGAGCAGTGTTTTACTTCGCGAGTAGGAGAATAAATAAGAGGGTGAAGTGACAGCGCATCATCATTCTGGGTCCCACATGACACTTGGAATTATGTATCACAATTATTTTTATTTTTATATAAACTTTAGTAGCCCCCACTTTTCATGAGCTATCCAAAAATTTTTATATCATAATTGTTTGCTATATAATTTAGTGAATTTACTTAAATGCGCTTCTTTGTGTGCTGTATATTTATTTTTTTAGAAAAAAATGAATATGCAAATTTTTTTAATATATTTTTTATAATAAATACAAAAAAAAAATGAAATGATAAATTTAAAAAAAAAATCAATTAATCAAGATTAACCTGTTAAAATTATAATTTGAACCATACACCCCATTTAATTATACTACAACAAGAGCATTAGACTTGTTTTATATCAAACATTAATTTAAAAATAAATAAATAAAGGTGTGTTCATGGTACTTAAATAAAAATAGCCATAATTTTTTAAACATCGATAGCAGAAAAAGGTTTTTCAGGTCAAATAAAAAAAACCCTTTAAAAGATAAATAAATGATGAAACAATATATTGTATTTTTAATTTTAAAGGATTAGAAATATATTAAATAAAATAATAATAAAAATCAGGTGTGTGGGTTTACCCAAAATGAGCCCGTAAAAAAGGCTTAGCCCGTAAGCTAGGCCTATGAGAGAGGCATGGCCATTGTATTTTGATCGGTGGCAAGGGGGACGAATTATCTTCTACTGGCCCAGTTTTCGACGACCCTGAGTCGCTAGAAAATTGAACTCTAGGTATTGTTTGCCCAAAAAATTAACTATCAATCCATTTTTTACCCAAAACAAATAAAAAAAACAACATAGACATCTTTATAACCACATAAATGGCGTTGAAAAACCGTATAAAAACCTAAAATCAACTCAAAATAAAAAATCATCTTGAGTTTGGATAAGGGTTTTTAGGTAATTTTAATGTGAAAAAGCATCCTAATAAAACTCTTCTCATCAAATGGAATCCGTTAACACTAAGATCGATCATTTTAATTACTAGAATTGGTGTCAACACCAATTTTCTCTTTCTACCACTGGAACCAGTAACATTGTCTCTCCTCTCTCAAACCAGAGAATTAAAAATAAAAGTTTTAAACTAAAATTGACTTTTAAAAAAAATTATGAAAATTAAGGGACCCAATACTTATAATGTGAAAAGAATAAGGTTCAGAAAAACCATCCATTTCCTTATCTATAACAAATTAACTTAAATTGTCCTTTAAATTAAACCTATGGGAAAAATTAAAAAAAAAAAGTATTGGGATGAAAAAAACATACATAGTGTTTTGTTAGGGAATTCACAATGTAATTTGCAATATATTTATCCACTCCTTTTAAATTTTGTTATAATGCATAACATAGAATTTTAAACCATATCGGGTAATAAAGGGAAAAATATTAGAATTATCATAAAAACATTCATAAACTTGTTTAACCTATTAAGTTTTTTAGTTGAGAGATTTTTTAATGAAGAATCAAAGTTTTAATGATGAAAATAATTATAAATTAAATTTTTATTATTGTCATTCTTATTCCTAAAAACCCACCCCATCACTTACACATCAAAAGTTAATTTTAGAATTAATGATAGAAAATATATCAGAAGATATAATGAGTTGTTTAGAACTTGTTTAATGCTGCGAAACTATCAATTTAGTTTGGTATCATTGTAGTTTCGTTTTTTTTTCCTATGAAAAAACTAGAAACATATTTGGTAGAACTATTTCTTTTATATTCTTATAAAAAAAAGTAAAAACTATAACAATTTTTTAAAAATAATAAAAGCTACTTTTCTTTTTCTATCTTTGATTTTCAATGTATAGGATTTTATGTTATCAACATTTTCATCACCATGCTATCACATCACCACCATACCAAGTATATCACCTCCATTATCTTAATCAAGATTATTAACACAACAATTCTAAAAAATAGCTTAACTGGTCAAGTATTTGATTTACTCCTTAATGATTATGAGTTTAAATCATCTTAGGATCATTAAAGGCTTATATAATTGTTAACTTCATGATCCATTGGATTAGTTGAGATGCGTTCAAACTGATCTAAACATCCACGTCAATAAAAAAAATATTATCACAACCTCCATTTAAAAAAAAATTATTATTATAGTCATTATAATAATCAAAATCTTTCATGTCATCATTTTATCATGGTAATTATATTATCATTATTTACTAATAAAATAACAATCATTATCAATTCATTATTATTATTCTATACTAATATTACCATCCCACCACCGTTAGTAGATATGTAATTTTATCGGTTTTGATTTTTTAATTAACTATATATTTTTACTTGTATCATATTAAATTAGGTCTATATAATAGTTCTTTCTTTTGTAGCTTTGGTGAAAAAAATAAGTATTTTTTAGAAAATTAAAGACAATAAATAAGAAACAGTTACACAAATGATAGTGCAAAACGGATCCTTATCGATTACCGACTATATATCACACAAACTATACTTTAAAAACCAAGATAAAACTGGTTTTGATCATATCGCCATTGAATTGATTGCACACAGATCTTGAGATGCAGGTAGAAGTAGGAATATAGGCTTTGATTTTAACTTTTAGCTGCCTACCCAATTAGGGAGAGTAAGGTTTTGGTCTATGCTGGCGCATCGCTTTGCCACTTTTCACAACTTTTGGATGCTGGTTTGGATTTTTTTAATTATTATACAAAATAAAATATAATAAAAATTCTTGGTACAGATGTTGTATATCTAGATCTTATCTCTTGGACTTAATGGAGCTTCTGATATTTAAGAACCAGGAACATACCAGTAATTTATTACATCCATGGTTTTGTATTTGAAAAATATTTAAATTTTTTTTTTTTATTTTATTTTAAATTAAAATTTTTTAAATATATTAATATCAAAAATAATTTTTTTAAAATTAATGATACTAAGTTTTTTTTTCAAAATAGAATAAATGTCCGAGCTAGTTTATACATATTGATTTTATAGATCTTAAAGTTAATAATATATAAATATATAATAATTTTAAAATTTATAAAATTTAAATTAATAACCTCTAAATAATAAATTTAAAACTTTACTATATCCTTTACACGGATTTAACTTTATAAATCAAGCAATTTTATGAACGGTTCCATTCAAACTACGACCAGAATATCTTCCGGTTCTGTGTCGCATCCTGAACTAAATGGGCATTAAACATGACCGTCCAAAACTCCAATGGATGATGCTGGTGATATATTCTAGTCTTGCAATTCTTTACCCTTTTACTATTTTTATTTTTCTTTCAACTTTGTCCCATATTTATTCTACATAAAGTTTTTCCCCTTCCAATTCAAGCTCTCAACTGAATGGTTCTTACTTCTGAGGCCTATAAGTTGCTTCCTCTTGTTTGTGTTCCAATTTCTTATTTCTTTTTCAATATGCTATTTTAGCTGGCAAAAGGATATGTTTAAAAATATAGTAATGAATATTTTTTAAATTATTTTTTACTTGAAATATATCAAAATAATATTTTTTTTATTTTTAAAATATTATTTTTTATATCAGCACATCAAAATATTATGAAAACATTAAAAAATATTAATTATAAATTTAATTTAATTTTTTAAAAATATTTTTAAAACACAAAAATAAATAGATCTAAAAACTTATCAAGAAAAAGAAAAAAAATTAGTAAGAAGGGATAATTGAAATAGATTTTTTTATTAAAGCAAGAGCAAATTAGCGGAGGGTTATTTGGTCCTGTCAAATAACCTTACAAAAGTGTCAAGGGCGCGCTGCATTTCGCGTTTGAAATGCAGGAAAAATCAAAGCAACGACTAAACACTACATTGTTTAATTTTTTTTTGAAGTGAACAGTATTTTTTTAAAAAAAACTAATGCATTAAATTAAATTCACATAATAATTTTTTATAAAAAAAATTAGTTCAAAGTGAATTAAATTTACTCGCAATGTTCATGTGAACTGTATTTTTTGTTCCCCAAAAAACTAGTGCAGAGTGAATTAAATTCACTCGCACTGTAATCTCAATTTTATTTCTAATGATATTTTATCTATTTTTATTGCACGCTCAAAAAATCATGAAAACTATAGTCCTTATTAGATGAATTTTATACGTAATGAAATTGTAGATAGTTTAATGGAACAATAAAAAATATTTTGTATAAAATATTATTTATTTTATGAAGTAATAGTAGTATTTAAATCTATAATATTTAAATTTAAAACCATTAATATATATATATATATAGTAGTTTTTATTGCACGCTCAAAAAATCATGAAAACTATAGTTCTTGTTAAATGAATTTTATACGTAATGAAATTGTAGATAGTTTAATGGAACAATAAAAAATATTTTATATAAAATATTATTTATTTCATGAAGTAATAGTAGTATTTAAATCTATAATATTTAAATTTAAAACCATTAATATATATATATATAGTTATTTTATAACCTCAATTTAAAAAACATTATTAACCAAATACTTTAAACTACTTTTTGTTCAACCTAGATTTTAACCACAGTTTTAACCAAACATATATAAATATAAAATAATTTTTTTCAAACCACAACCACCAAAAGCTACCATGATACCAATCACATTTTATATATATAAAAAATTGTCATTTCACTTATATATATTTCATTTTCTTATATTAAATAATAATAACTTTAATTTACAAAGGAAGAAAAAGGAAAAGCAATTTCTTTCTTTAAAAACTAACCTTAAGTATTCTAAAATCAACTAACTTCAGTCATTGGGGTGGAAAATTATTTTTTAAAACAAATATTTTTTTATTTAAATTATATATTTTTAATTTTTTTAATTTTTTAATATATTAATGTAAAAAATATAAAAATATATTATTTTAATATATTTTCAAGTAAAAAAATATTTTAAAAATTAACCGATGGGCTCTTAGTTGTTATTTGCTTTGTAATTTCCTAATTAATTTATCTATTTTCTGTAATTCTGCATTTGTTTCGTATATTTCTAAATTTAAACTTTTTTCTACATTCAATATTTTTAATTTCTTAGGGTTTTTGTACTTAACAAATTAGAAAAATCTTTCGATCTTTATGTTTTTCACATTAGAACCATCTATCTTTTAATTTCATTATTGTATCTAAAAACTCCGTGGGTAAGAAGAAATTAAACAAAGAAATCAAACTGAATACTGCATTCTTTGTTGTTCATCACATGCATCAATTTCTTTGAACACTATTTCAAGAAAATGATGAACCTAAAGTATCAAGTATCAATATTTAAGACTCGGTAACTCAAATAAACCAAACCACTTGCATTCCCGTCTCTCTTTTTTTATAAGTGATTTAACAAAAATAAAATAAAATCTGTGATACTCAAAATATAAAAATCAATACTTAGAAAATAGATAAACACACAAAAATATATCACATCAAGCGTATAAAAATATTCTTATTTCCCTTCCTCTCTCCATTAATAATTACAATATCATAGTCATTGAATTTTATTATAATTCAACATGCATATTTGAACTCAAAGGTGGGATTTTTATTTTTATTTGTAACTTAGCACAATTTATTTTTTTTGTAAAATAACACAAGTGAAAATATATTTAGAAACCTAACAAACTTGATGGAGTCATGGAGAACATTTGCGACACACGAGTCATAAATTTCAATTATGATACATGAGTCGTAGATGTTATTTGTAATTTAACTAAGAGACATATTCTGTGACAATTTCTTTTACCATTAACTCACTACCTAAAAAACCTAGAATTCAAACAATTCAAATAACTAATTTTTCAGCTTCAAAATACAATTCACATAAGTAGCACATAACATCTTCAATCATAATTAACAAAATTAGTTTGGTGATTAGTATAACATAAAATTTTATTAAAATTAAACTAACTATACATATATTCATAATTCTCATAACATATAAAAATATATAATTATATCTAATAATCGCCCCGACTCGTGGAAGGGCCTGAAGTATAACCTTAATTCATCCAACTTAAGGATAAGCCTATAACATCCGTATAGGGGCGTGAGACGCTTGTGGACATGTCTTGGATGTTCGTGAATGGACTATCATCCCTGACACGTCCACGATTAGCAATATTATTTTCCGTTAATACCACTTCAAGACGTTCAACTTTTCCAACCTCTTAAAGTCCAAGACAATATAAATTGAGTGCGGTGTTGGTTACAATACATCTTATCTTATCGACGCTTTCATGGATAGCCGTTGCTACTTTCTGAGCTTTCAGTACCAAATAATGAATCTATATATTACTAGTTTATAATTATACTTGAACATGTACCCACCTATGGAATACTTTGTGTGTTTTTGATAATATAGTGTAATATATTTTGACAATATGCTTTTTAATTAAAATATATTAAAATAATATTTCTTTTTAATAATTTTAAATTTTTAACATTAACATATTAAAATCATCAAAAATCTTCTAAGAAAATATAAATTTGATACTTTACACCTAAAAGAATTTGAAAAGCATTTTGGTCAATAAATACCTAACTTGATTAGTAAGTAAGTTACTTGTCCATGTTATCATTTAAAGTTCGAATTCGATAAAAGATAAGGAAAAACAATTTTTCTTAAGAATACATTAAAATTTGAATATGGATATTAACTACTTAAGATCCAATATATATATAAGAATATTTAGGAAAAAAACTTGCGTGTTCACGTCTGATTTTGAAGGATAAGGAAGAGATAATCTGGTTAGATTCTTCACTTTTCATTTGTTCAATAGCGTAAAGCAAGGAAACAGAGTGGCTTTGCGAGTTAAGTGCTCCTATGAAATTGGTTCAGAAAAGCATGTCTGCATTGGAAGTATTGGCGAGTGGCATAATATATAATGCCCAGCAGACAACACGTGTTATAATGTCGGTCAGAACTAATCCATTCAAGGAGACTCAAGTTGTTGCTTTAAAAATTATTTCCTCATCGAAACGTGGCTGTGGATGGGTAGCTAGCACCTGCGTTACTATCAAGCCTCAAGGCGGTTAAAATCGAGATTTCATGATTTTTTGAGTCATCGTATATTTAGCGTGTAAAATTATATAAAAATCAAAAAATAATAAAAATAAATTTAAATCAGATAAAATTATGATTTTAGTATTGATTTTATAAATTTACAGTAGTTTCAGATATTCAATTCTTATTTTTCTAGTTGAATACCCTTGTTCTTACTAACTTAAATAGAGGTGAGCAAAAAAACCGTAAAACTGATTAAACCTAAAAACAAAACAAAAAAGTAAACAGTAAAAAAAAACTGATTAAAATTTTAAAAAAACCGACTGGTTCGGTTTTATAAGCCAAACCGAACCCAAATCGAAAAAACCAAACCAAACCAGAAAAAACCAATTCAAATTGAAAAACCGAGCCAAACTGGTTTGAACCGATTTTTGTTCTAAAAACCGAACCAAACAAAAATCAATCGCTTTGAGCCGGTTTTGGTTCGGTTTTAGTTTTTTTTAAAAAAATCAATTTGGTTATTTTTTTTAATATAAAAACTAAATTAAAAATAATCACCCCTACTAACTAATACATAAGCCTCCCAAATACTTGTATCTAAGATTTTTTTTTTTTTCCATTTAATAGTACAATGATAAAGGAAACACAATTTTGTTTAAACCCTTCCTAACAAATAAAAAAATATCTATTATAGGATAAAACTTTTGAAAATTCTTATTTTATATGGATATTTTTATAGAAAAGAGTTATAAATCATATTCTGAGCCTGATTCATTTTGTGTTTATATCTAAATACAATAATTTTTAAAATAAATTTACAACATTATAATTTCTCAATATAAAATCTCATAACTTGTCTATAATATGATATAACAAGAAACCATATTTCAAGTTTTTTTTAAAAAAAAGTTTTACTTTGAATTGTTTGATTTATTCGTTTTAGTTTATACAAAGCCTACAATTCCTTACTTGTCCACTTGTTGAGATTCAATAGTATGTAATAAATAATATTTGAAACTTATGAAAGTATAGTAATATATATATATATATATAAGTGATGTACTATTCATATAGACAAAAAAAAATTCAAACAAGTTAAAACACTTCAAATCATCGTGTATTTAGAGGGAGTATTGGAATTATTGTTAGCCAATAAGAGAACATATTTGTGAAGATATGTTTTTTTCTTGAAAGGAAAGTCTTACCACTTTTAACTTTTTTTTCTTGGATCTCTTATGATAGCATTTTATCATGTAAGCACAAGGACACCACGTCTTTTTTTATGGAATTGCTTAGCTTAGCACAAATCATGTCTGCAAAAAAGTTTTTATAAACAATATATGAAAAAAAATTATTTATAATTTTACAATTTAAGTTTAAATTGTGTTTTTCATGTCGTGTTAAAAAAAATAAATTTAACAATTTTTATAATTATTTAAGTTGATGTACATACTAAATTAAAATATACATAAACTAACACAAACATACACAATTAAAAAAAATAAAAAAAGTCGTGGCATTATAATAACGACAGGAAAGGAAGAACAGGGAAGAGTCAAAGGTTCCTACTTATTGAACAATTTAGCCAGCACCACATGATTTTCCAGCTTGTAAATCAAATTCTTCACGAACCACTCACATAGATTTGCAGGGGAGAAAGGAGAATATGTATTCTTTTTACTCAACTAGAGGGTATCTAGATTCTCCTTTTCTTGCGACTCCAACGACCCAAAAACGGATGGGACAGAGACAATTGAATGGATGTGCCCTGTGCGCGGCGAGAGGTAGCAGATAGTAAAAGACGGGTATCAATTGCAAGAAAGATTTTTATTTTTTTCTTCTTCTTACATGGTTCCCACAATTGATGAACCAGGTTTAATCACTAGTGGAGTTTCTTTAGAGCCATTCTCTCATAGCAGAATATTCTTAGCAGGACACGTCTAGGGTCTTCGTCTCAACACCTCGACTGCTAAAAGGACTGACCAGAGCAAGCCCATGCATCTGAAACGCTCATGGTGGGTCTTAGGATTTGATTTTCCATATTATGCACTGCAAAAGCGACCACCATGAGGTGACATTGAAGTGCTCGACTAGGGTTCAAATCTATTTCAGGGAGGATCGGATTTCTTCATATCTCACAAGGAACTCGAGAGGGGCTGTGGGTGGAGAAGTTTATCCTCGGAATATACCGTTTCTTTACACAGGGTCACACCTGCGCGCATTATAGCTTCATGGCTATGATCATTGCTTGCGTTGACTAGTTTCTGGGTGCTGCTATAGGCAAGTACTATGATCAATGGTTGTCCATCTCAAAGTCAACTTAGGGGGCCTTCAAATGTCAAATAGCGCATTCTGCACCACTAGATCCGTGGTGGTCAGGCCACTAAGATCTTGAACTGGACTGCGAGCTCTATGAACCTTCGTAGTGTTGGGATTAGGAGACCAGCCCTGAGACTATAGGCTATGATTACTAGAATATAGGTCGATTTATCACGTCTGTTCTTATATTCAAGGTTGGTGGATTTGAAGTGGATTGATTTCCAGGGGAGAATTCTCACCTGTGATGTTGCCGATGAATTTGAAAAGTGTGCCGAAAGTATATAAAGCATGTTCGTGATAAATATTTCCAGGATAATTAATTGGAGAAGGCAACTGCTTGGCAACAGCAAGCATAATTGTATATCATTCGATTTTTGTTGGGGTAGGGCCAGGATCGACAGAGGAGCACGAGGATAGAATAATTTTAGAAAGGCGAGAGCAGGAAAGGGCACCATTGGTCTCATGTTCATGGTGGATAATTTTTTAATGAGGTGGTTATTGTAAATCACAAGTTGGTTAATTATTTGTTCTTGTATAATAATTTATATGAATTATTTATGAGAAATTTTTTAAATTTTTATTTAAAAGAGAGAAATTGTTATGCTTAAAGTGTTGGCTTTTTATTCTGTGACTTGGGTAGATTTTCTACCTAAGAGGTATAACTTACTATTTACAAGAAAATTCAAAAAAACCTATACAAATATCAATTTGCCCATGAATAATATATATATATATATAGATAATTTTAAAAATTAACTCAATTAATTTGCACCTTGAATAATAGATGCTCGCAAAAATTGTCATCCTAATGCTAGGATGTTTATTTGAGACTACGATAACTCTATAAAAAATAAACTGGAATAAATTATAAAGCTCAATTTCTAATCAATTAAATGTTGAAGGATGGAATTAAAAAGTAAATTCAATTAAAAAAATTAATCCAGGCTAATTCGTCAAACCCGAGATTCAAGTCAAGGACTCTATCAAATTTACTAACTTTCATCAACTTGTCAAACTGGCTTCTTTAGTCATGCTGGATAATTGAGTTTAATAACTTTGTGTTTTTTAAAGTTATTTTTTTATTTAATAATATAATTAAAAAAATAAATACTCACAAATTAAAGACCAATCCAATACTATGACATTTTGTAAATTACAAGCATTATTTTCTAAATAAAATTCCATTGTAGTTTTAAAAGAAAATTTAAAATGAAACATTAAAACAATGTCTCAATATTTTATATATGATTGCAGACAAGAAAAATGATAAAATATATAAAACAAAATATCAATTTAGTTAACTGGAATAGCTAAATAATTTCGTACCTCAATATCGTTGCGTTATATTGAAAAATGGCTCATGAATCTAATCAATATTATGGCGTATTCAACATGGACGATGCAAATTCATCAATGGTTCACATCGTCTGCAAAACTATATAATTAAAAATAATTAAAGTACTATTCTTAAAATAAAAAGTTACTAGATGGGGCTGATTTATCTAGATTGAATGTATGTTTAAAAATGTAATTATGATTATTTTTTAAAATATTTTTTTGTGTTAAAATGCATTAAAATAATATTTTTTATTTTAAAAAATTATTTTTAAAATTTGCGCGTCAAAACGATCCAAAACATATAAAAAAATTAAATTTTAATAAAAAATATTTTTTTATAAAACTTGATGCAAACCATATTCCCAAACAAAACCTAAATTAATAGCACTCATAAAATTTGAAATATTCAGCTAACTAGATTAACCATATGTTTGAACGTTCAAATCAATCAATGAATCCAAATTCTTGGGTTTGATTATAGGTTGTTTTGAAGGATTAATACTTGTGTTCAAGTTTTCTCTCACTTTTTCGTGTTATTTTATTGTTAATTACCGTGAATCTAGACACAATTCATTGCAGATGGCATTGTTCAATGAATTTTGTCCTTTTTCTTGTTTTTTATTTTAATCATCGAACTTTTTTTAATAAAAAATATAAAAACCAAAATAACTAGAGGAACTTTCTTCAAATTCACGTGAAAAGTGAGTTTCAGTCCAGAGTTTCTCTATTTTGTCATTTTTATCCCTTTAGTCTTAGAATTTTACATTTAAGTTTTAAACTTTATTTTTTTTCAGGTTTAAATCTTTTAGTTTTGAAAGAGAAAAGAGAAAGTAATAGGAAAATAAATGAGGAGAAAGAAAATGATGGGGTTAGTCATATTTTAGCCAAAAAAGAAGAAGTTAATTTTGGTGTTATTAAATTCCACAGGAATGTTATTGTTATTGAGAGTTTTTTTTAACTTTTATTTCACCATAAAAGGTAGAAGGGGCTTAGTAATTTTTTTTATTTAGTTTAATTTTGGGTATTTTTTAATCAATTTTACGGTGCTTTGAGGTCAAGAATGAGTTTATTAAGGTTATTAGAATTGTTTTTAGATGTTTTTAAATAAAATAATAATTAAAAATAAAATTTTAAATATTAGACCTCACGCCTCAATTTCCCAGCACATTCCATGGCTGGAACCTTTACCCAAAGACATTGTTTACTTTGTTTTTTGTTTTTTTTTTTTTGTTTTTTTTAAATATTAGATACACGAGCATGACTTTACAGATCCACCCACGCCTATGCTTATTTGTTTCAACCAAACATGTTAGACCCAGGCTTAAGTGTCGGGTCTCTTTTTATATAGGCCTTTAGTTTTTTTTTTCTTAAACTTGATTAAAAATATTTAAAATATTATTCCATTAAATAATATATATTTTTAATAAGATTATAACATTTTTTTGTTAATATTAGAAATCATTTTGTTAATTATTATATAGAAATCCAATACACAATTTTTTTAAGAATTTATGGCCATGAATATTCAGTAAAAATAAAGTTTATACTTTTTTATTATAAATATTTTGCATATTTTTCTCATATTAATTATTCTTTGTTTCTTCAATCACATACATAATAATATTGAGATATAATTTTTAATATTTTTTTATTGAAACTTGTGGTTTATAATGACAAGTATTTTTATTTTTAAAAAATAATTTTTCTAATAAATAACTCTTTGTTTTAAAAAGAAAGAAATGCACTAAGTTTAGATTGAAGAATTTTTACTTGCATTTACTTTTAATTCAAGAAATAGGCTACTAATAAAAGTGTTTTGTATGCTACTAATTAAAAAATATTTTGGTAAAAAAATGCATGTACTGGAAAAAATATTTTCCTTTGATATAACATGTTTATCTATTAATAGTTTACATTGTTTTATTTTAATTATACAATAACTAAATAAAAATAAAATTTTAAAATTATATTGATAAATAACTGATAATGATTTTGAGGGTATATAGAAGTGTGTTAGTGGTTGTTTTTCACTTGAAAATGCCTCAAAATAATATTTTTTTTATTTTTTAAAAATTATTTTTGACATCAACACATCAAAATAATCTGAAAACACTAAACACATATTAATTTAAAAAAAATTAAAAAAATTAATTTTTAAAAAATATTTTTAAAATATAAAAACAAATATATCCTTGTGTCCTTGTGTTGAATAGGGATTTCTATTTCAAAGTCAACATAGGGGTCTTGAGATGTCAAGGAGCACATTTTGTACCTTTAGATCTCTGTTCCACTAAAAACTTCGACTGGGCTGTAAGCTCTGTGAACCTTCTTCATGGTGTGGGGTCACTGAAGCAGGCATGAGATTTTACCAGATATATATATATATACACTCACACGTGCCAATTTATCTCATAACTTCAAGATTGGTGGGTTTGAGGTGAATGGATGCACAAATGATCGGAGAATTCTCGCCTGTGATGTTGCCTACGAATCTGAAAGATGCGCCGAAGGCATATCAAGTTTTACAGCAATCAAAATAATTAGGTGAAGAAGGGAACTGATTGGCAACAATGATAACCATAAATTATTCAATCTTGGTTGGAGTAAGGCCAAGATCGACAGAGGATAGGCTAATTTAAGAAAGGAGAGAGAGCAGGAAGTGCACCGTTCGTCTCATGTTCATGGATTCATTTTGTCTCCATCTTCCTAATTATATAACAGCAAATAGTTATTATGGATTTCCTTTTTATTATGAATTTACTACGCCCTCTTAACCATTAGATAAAATCCTTTTTATTTTTATATTTTAAAAATATTTTTTATTTCAAATTAATTTTTTTTAGTGTATTTAGATCATTTTGTTTCGTTAATGTCAAAAATAATTTTTTTTAAATAATAATAAAAACATTATTTTGATACATTTCCCAGTGAAAAGCAATCGCAACCATACTTCTAAACACATTGTTGTCATATTATTTGCAGGAGTAGCGTGTTGCAACAAGGTTGTCAATTCTGTTTTGATAGGTGTTTTATTTTTTTTAATTAGAATGAAATTTTTTGATTTCAAAGCGTTTCAGTATGCCCAAACAATCCGGTGACCCAATTAAAATTCAAAACTGAAACCTTAGACCAGGCTAGCCACTAGTTTGGATCTAAAAAACTATGATAGAAGTGGTTATGGAAAGGAAAGAGTTGATGAATCATGCATGTATTTTAACCCAGTATTTAAGGCATTTTATTAATTATTGATTGAAAATATTATAATTATTGCACCCTCAAATTGTATATAATTAAGTACTTTTTACCTTTGCACCTTAAATATTTATTATCTCACTCTATAATTTATTTAATTATTCTGTAATTGTACTGCGTTTGATTAATTAAATATGTTTGTGTGGCTAGAAAAGTAAATTACTCCCTTAAAAAAAAACTATTTGCTCCAAGTGTTTGACTTTTTGTCCACAATCAATTTTCCCGTTCGCAGACAAAAAAGAAAAAAAAAATATATATATATATATAATATTCATGTTTTTTGTCTGTACTTGTAGTATTGATTTTTTTTAAGACCGGTATATTGAAATTATTATAAAATATTAGAAAAGTGATTTTAGCTTCAAAAATATCTTTAAAATCTAAAAACAAAAATTGTGTCAAAACACCTCTACATGCCCTACGAACTATTAATTTTCTTTTTCTTTTTAATGCTTAAATAATTGAGTATTTAGTAATTAATCTGAAAAGGAAGATACCTTCTCCTCAATAGCAAACAATTAAAAAGTTAAAACGAGGGAGGCTCATCTAGCCCCGACCTTAAAAGTATAATAACAATATATATATATATATATATATATATATATATATATATATATATATATATATATATATATATATATTCCTTTATTATTATTCCTTTTCGAATGCCTTGTATTCCGTATGCCTTATATCATGTTATTTTATGTTTTTCCTTAAAAGTATTAATTTTTTTTTTTTTAACTGACCAAAACATCTAGTTTCAATGGGCTGGGCTGGAACACAAATGTCATTGATTTGCTTCAACGAAGCCCACGTCCTCATGGATTGGCGAGCGGGCTGCAAGATTAATTTGTTTGGTCGGTCTTCATAGAAGGCTTCAGAAGAAGAACCTGGCTGGTAGCTGGAACCAGAGGATTAGTTTAAACTTGTGTTTGAAAACGCAAATTTTATTTTTTTTATTTAAAATAAAATATTTAGATTTTTTTAATATATTAGTGTCAAAAATAATTTTTTTAAATAAAATAATTTTATTTTAATATACTTTTAAATAAAAATACATTTTAAATCCACGTTATCACAATTCTCAATCACATCATATCAACAATCTTGTAAAGCAAAAAATCAAGCGTTGGTTCTTGATTGTTTCCAGTTTTCTCTTCAAGAAGAAGCTCATGTTGCCCTCTTCCTTGTAGTAAAATCTGAATTATCGAGAGAAGAAATTAAGAAGCAAATATTGAAACCAATCACAACTTGACATCTCAACCAATGGCCAATACGTAGTTTGGACGCTAGGATACCTGCTGCACCCAATTAACCACTCGAGTCTCTCAAGTTCTCATCATACAAAAAAAAAAATACATTGATTTATTCTTAAGGCTAACCTAATAAAAGAATAAATATATTCAAGTATTGCATAAGTCACCTTAAATAATTAATTATTAATAAATTAATTTTTTTTCAATATATAATACAAACAAAATGAGAAAATAAATTGATTTGAATCAAATAAAAAATGTGAAGAAAACAAATATATCTATATATATGTTACACGAGCTTGCTTGGAGCCAGCCCAAGCTCCCCTAGGCCACTGTAATGGCCCGGGTAGATTGGAAATGAAGATTTAATGGCGCGTAGTTTATTGTTTTCTTCTTTTGTGATTCTCGCTGAATTCCAACTTACTATTGGTGAACACAATCAAGACTCCATTTTTTTGTTCGTTTTCCATTAAAACAAATATCTAAAACTACTACCTAAATTCAGATATTTTTAAACAACCAATTAACATGAAGTTTGAACTTTTTTATAGTTTGAATCAATAAATATTTCAATTTCGATAGTAAAATAAGTCTTATGAATTCTAAATTGGTGAACTGCAGAACTGGAATCAAATCCGGGTTAAGTTTCGTGTTGAAACGGGTGTAAATAGATTTAAGATTTGTTTGGGATTGTAATAATTGTTACGGTTTAAAGTGCTTTTTATTTAAAAATACATCAAAATATTTTTTTATTTTTAAAAAATTATTTTTAAGATCAGCACATTAAAACGATATAAAAACATAAAAAATAATTTAACAAAAATAATTTTAAATATTAAGGGACCACGTTCTCATACGAAACACTAGTGGCCCATTAGTCAACTTGATAAGGATATAATTTGATTTTAAAAAAATTAAAACAATAATAGTTTAAATTTTTTTTAAAAAATTAAAATAATATCATTTAAAATTTACTTATATTAACCTAAATGGCCTGACCTCTCATCCACGTGAGGTCATGGGGTAGGCTGTAATTTATAATTATCGGCAAAATAACTCAATTTTGATGAGTATGGATTATTGAAGATGAGAGCTTCCGTTTGAATGTGATATTTTTTGAAGTTGTGACCGGATTTTGTTGCTATAAATTTTATCTCTTTTTGCTCTTCTTCTTCTTCATGTTTAGAAAAATCTAAAGGTCAAAAATAATAAATGTACAATAAAGGGTTAAAATTAACAAGAAGGAACTGAGGAGACGAATCATTGCTCCCTCCTCGTATGACTGTCTATTCATTGGATCAGTAACATTTTTTTTTAATTTTTATATTTTAACATGGATTTAATTAGACTTTTTTTAAAAAAATATTCTATATAAATTATCATGATCTTAACAAAAAAATCATCGGCTTTAAACTGGTGCTTATTTTTATTTTTATGACTGTTTATTTTTTCTATCATATTATTAAATAAAAAATTATTATGAATTGAGTTTTATGATTTATTTTGATTTATTATTTTAATTTATTATTTTATCTTAGAAAAACATATCAACATTGGGTTGATGCTCTTATTTTAGCATTTTTTTTATAATATTATTAAATAAAAAATAATTCTAAAAAATATAACTATTGAGAATTAAATTTTAAGATTTATTCGAATATTATGGTTTTAAAAAAATATCATGGTATTGAGTTGATGCTCGGTTTTACAAGCATTTAATTTTTTATTAATTAAATTTGAGAAAATTATATAAAGACTTCATAACAAAAAAAATTAGATATTTTACTTTCATTGAATATTTATAAGAAATGTTTGAAAATATAATTCATATTATGTTCATATATAATCATTAATAAAATAGTTGATAATATTACCATAAAAAACCTCTAATCTTTTTTGAAAAACAATACATCAACATATAATTTTTAAAATATTATTCTAATTGTTTTATTGAAAATTATTTCATTTTAGAATATAAAAAAAAAACAAAAGAAAATTGGGAAAAGGCTAGTTGATTCCAAGTAAAACATGGTTGGGTTTACAAGATTAGAAATGTATTTGTTTTTATGGTTGTTTCTGTTTTAGAGACAAACCATAATTTAATGTAGTTTGATTAAACTTGAAGTATAATTTAGAGCTCATGGGTCCATAATTTATTGCGTGTTGACCACATGTTATGAAAAAGCATTATTAACATACTTTTTACTAAGTTTATTACTCTTATCTTCTTTATTAATAACCTTCAATTCTAAAAAGACTCTTTAAATTTTATATTTTCTAAAATACCCTCATCCTCTCCACCTTTACTATCTTTCGTTCATCCCCATCAAACTTTTTTTCCTTCTTTGTCATTCTTTCATCTTCTTTCTCAAATCTAACATAGCTTTCATCAAATAATTTTTACAGATCTATCATCCATTACTTTTTTCTATCAAACAATCTATATTAGAGAGTTTATTTGGTAAATAATTCTTCCTAGCCAAAATCTGTCAAGAGAAAAATAAATACTTGTTTGTTTTCATACTTTTTAAAATACCTCCCAATCGTCTTCACCTTCACATCCATCTAGGTATCCCGTCTTTTTTTTATTGTTATTATTCTCTCTTCGTATCATCTTCTTATATCTAAAATTGTTGTCTTAGCATCCCTCAAACTAATTTCCTAAATCTTTCTTCCACCACATGCTTTTTGTAAAACCATCTTCGAATTCTGATATGGACAAATAAGTCTCATTTTTTTTCAAAAGTTCTTATGACAATGTATTTTTAAATACAATGCAAATTGATATATAAACTGGTTGTCATCTTTAGTAATTTAACATGCAACAACAACTTTAACCACAGTTTTAAATAAATACTTATTACTTAATTTTTTTTAGAAGAATTTTCAACCATATTTTAATTAAATACCCATCTAAAACAAATATACCATAATAAAAAAATGCTTTTTGAATTTTATTTTTTTTTAAATCACAACCATAAAAATTATTATAAAAACAAATACTTTCTAGTATTGTGCGACTAGCCTTAAAAGAAGGGCATGGTTTTGGAAAGTAAGGCCCCTACGCTTGAACATCTATTTTTGTTGTTTTTTAATAAAGAGAACGACACTATGTCTCTGGACATATAATGTGTTATCAACTAAAACAAATATAGGCAATATTTGGTGATAAAAAAAAAATTAGGTCTAAGTTTTTGGATTTATAAAACCTAAATTTCTACCCCATGACACATTTTAATTATTCTAAGAACTCAAAATCAAATCAAGTCGAAACAAACTTTCTAGATTTTGATTTATTATTTTTTACATAGATTAAAGGATCAAATCACCTTCAACAAACTATCCTCTTTAGGATGAACACATTGACATCAAAATTAATGTTATTTTGTTGTCAGAATGTGAATGTCCAAAAGCTCTCTCTTATATTAATTTTCGATAACTTTCTTTCTCCTATCTTAATTTTTAAAAATTGGAACATAAAAAATTAAGTTTTATGATAGAAATAAATATAAAAATAAAAAAGAACCAAATAAATGTAAGTGTCAAACACCAAAATCTATGCCTTTTTAATAATGAAAATTGCATAATAAATTGCACTCTTTTATATATATAATATAGTGTCAACACAATGAATGTCCCCACCTTTTTTAAGTTTTTAAATTATAACATAATTTATAATATAATATATTATAAATTTAAACCAATACTTGAGTAAAAAATTGAAATATTATCACAAAGCTAAATGGTATGGGAAAATCACTATAGATCAAAAGACATTTTACTATGGATTATAATAGTAATTTTATTTTTAATTTATCATATTTTCATGAGATGTTTCTTTGGCTTTCCTTTTCTTCTCATTCATTGCTTCTTCTCCACCACTTTAGCGCCTTAGGTCTGGCTTGGTTGTTATAACCAAGCCAGACACACAAGCATCATGAGTTCAGCAATCATTCCAGGCCTAAACGCTTTAAGTCTGACAAATAAGCAAGGCTCAAACATTTTGGGTTTGCCAAACCTGTACACTTGGGTCTAGCAACCATGTCAGACTCAAATGTCTAGGTGAAATTTTTTTAAATTTTTTAAAAGCACAATTGAACTGCAAAAACAAACACTATCTCATTTGAATATGATTTTTTATTCATATGTAGTAGAACTTAATTGCAAACTCTTTTTGTTTGTGCAACTTATTTTATAAATTTGTTATATTCAAAGAGGAAAGAATTAAAAAAAAATATTGAGTTCTGAGTGATTTATTTCAAGCCTTCAAAAATAAACTTCCATTTTTTATGTGCATTGTGGATGAAAATATATATAATGAAACTAAACACATATAGTCCAATATTGTTAAAAAAATATAATGTAATGTTGTCGTTGGTGAAAAATCATAAAGGACCACCCATTAAATACATGTTTTTTTATTTATTTAAAAAAATAAAATAAAGGTTCATAAAAAAGTGGAAAAAAGAAGAAGATAGAATCGCTATTGAAGGAATAACAAATTCATAAACATAAAAAATAAACTATTTCAATGGGAAGATATGATTTGAATTTTTAGATCTAAAATGTTAAATTAGATTTTTATAATGATTTATTGTTTACAAATAATTTCTGAAATTAAATTTATGTTTTGATACTTCAAGGATAGTTTAAATGTTTTTTCTTATAAAAAATAAAAAAATTTATAAGTCTTAATATTTTAATCATCACCTACTCAGACTTGGGGTTGAAATTGTCGCCAGACCCAAGTTGCTTGGATGTAGGCAACCTAAGTCGTTTGGTTTTGTCATGGCTACCAAACTCAAGGTACTTAAAATATTTTTTTATATTTTTTAAAAAATTAATATTAACTTTTTACGGAGCACAATCAATATATTAGTTAAATAATAAAACATCACTTCTGAAACAACAAAAGTGAAAAACCCTGAGTTAGCCACCAAACTCATTCTATCCGCTTCTTATCACGCATTGTTAAGTGAACACATATTATTGGACCAAGTTATAAAGCTTGCCTCAACTTGATGAGTTAATTTAATGAATTCAAGTTTAGGATTGGTTCTGATCGAGTCAATAAAAACCTGGTTTTTTTAAGACAACATTGTTTCAAGTTTTTATGAAAACAATGCTTGGGTTAATATCAAGATCGTCAATTTCGTTTCGGTAGGTGTTTCGGTTTTTTTAAGACAACATTGTTTCAAGGTTTTTATGAAAACAATGCTTGGGTTAATATCAAGATCGTCAATTTCGTTTCGGTAGGTGTTTCGGTTTTTCAATTGGAATGAAATGTTTCAGTTTCGGAGTGTTTTGGCGTGCCATTTCGAGGTTGTACTGTTTATATATATAGATTTATATATATATATATATATAAATATATATATATAAAATTCAACAAACATAATTCAAATTCAAGATAAATAAATTATAAATTATACAATACAAACACAATGCCAAACAAATATAATTTCAAAATTTAAAATATTTCTAAATAGTCAAGATTAAATAGATCTTTAACTTAAAATAATTCAACTTAAACAAAATATCAAAATATTTATGAAAATAAAATGTTTTAACACAAATATTTTAAATATAAAGTTAGGTCAATGAAATTTAAAGCATCTCTTGTTTTGCTCAAATTCCTACAAAGTATAAACATGAAAAAAAACAACAACATGAATATAAACCATATATATTAGTGATAAATTTAATTTTAAAAAATTAATATCATTGTTAATGAAAATAGTAATAATAAATTTCAATGTTATTATTAATATCATTGTTATTGAAAATAGTAATGAAAAAAAACTTTTTATACTTGGGTGTTTAATTAATTAAATTGAACAAGGTTCAATTTGATTCAATGGCTTTTCAAGAAGCGGAATGAAGCATGTGGAATGAAACCAGCATAATCTGGTTGAAATTTAGTTGAAAAATCTGGAACGGACCGAAATTAAAAAAAATAAAAATTATTCTATTTTATTTTGTTTTTTAAATTAATATAGAATATTTTGATTATTTTAAATGAAACGAAACGGAACTGACATTCTTAGTTAATATAGATTAACCACCGAACCTCCAAGTAGAGCCTTGAGCTGGTTGTCCTAGACCGGTTGTCATAACTATGCATCGGAGACCTCTCTTAAAATCCTCAACGTCCAAACTCAACATCATCACCATTAAAATCAAGGAAGCATCGTAACTTACACTACACAGCTCCATACTATAGCTGCCCCATGCAGTGGCGCTTTCGTAATTCTGTTCCTTAATTTACATACCGTCTCTCTCTCTCTCTCGCAGATCAACACACACAAGACTCGCTTATACAAAACCTCTCCCTCTCTCTCTCTCTTTCTGAGTTTAGAACCCGTTCACCTGGATCTCTAGCTCTCGCGATCTGCAAAAATGGTTAGTTCGTGATCTATCGTTGTTTTTTCCATTCATTTTTTTATATTCTCGTCCAATTTGTATTGTCGTTTTGTAGCCTTCACTTTCGAGTTCGAGTACGCGTTAGATCTGGTTGAAATCTGCTTTGATTTGTTACTCTTATCTAATTAAGCTTCTAATTGTATAAATTCATAGCGTCTAATCACACAATTGAATAATTTTCTCCGTTGATTTAATCAAATGTGGGACATTGGAATCAGTTCCGCTCTGTTTGGTAGCTCGGAATCGGAGGTTCTCGATGCACGCATTGATTTCTTAGTGACCAAATGGAGTGTTCAGGTCTTGAATTTTGCTGAGATCTGGTCTTAGTTACGGGTGGAATTTGAATTTTTGGATTTTTAGAGTAATTCAAGTTTCGGAGGTGTGTTTTGTTGCTCGGAAAGTGAAGGAATATCTGGAATGTAGAATTAGTTTTCGTTTTGACTTGGTTGTTTGAAATTCTGATTTTTTTCTTATTTCATTGTTCACAAAATGGATTAACGTGGATTTGGTTTTTTCTGGATTAATTTGAGATCTGGTATATAATTTTGGGACTGATGTGTTTGTTTTGTTCTGTAAACAGCCTCTCAGACTCGAAATCAAGGTATTCTTATATATTTGCAGCTTTAATTTCGCAAGTTTTTCTTTTTAAATGATTGTGTGAGTGATATTCTTGTTTTTGTATCTGGATCAGAGGAAACTTGCTCAAAGATCGGAGAGGGTAAAGTCAGTCGATCTACATCCAACAGAACCATGGTAAATTATATTCTTCTTTTTGGGCATTTTATTTACTTAATTTGTTAGTCATTTGATGCAATGAGAAGTATTTTGTAGATATGTTAGTAACTTGATGTATTTTTATATTTGTGATTTGGGTTTCTGCAGGATTCTAGTGAGTTTGTATTCAGGGACTGTGTGTATCTGGAACTACCAGTCACAGGTATGGGAATGTAATTGTACTAGCTTTGCTTCATGATTGTGGTTTATTCACATTTGCAATGACAAAAAAACTGTTCAAAGTAGGGTGATTCTTGTTGATGGTCATGGTGGCTTTTTAAAAAACATGTTTATGTTTGAACAGTGAAGCATCATGATCAGTAACTTTAGTTAACTTTGAGTGGGTATGGGCTTCCAAAATCGATGTTTTTAAGGTGAATGCTGATAATTCTCAATCATCTTCTGTAATTATTTTAGAGGAAAAAATATAAAAATATTTTCCCATGTGAGTTGCTGGCTGTTATGAGTTGGGCCTTGAAAGGTGACCTGTTTATGAAAAACTGAACAAGTTACATGTAATTGGGATCAAAACTTGTCATACTTTCTGTCAACCTGTGAAGCTGGCTACCATTTGTATTTGTTTTTATCAGATGGGAGCAGTGATGAAGTAGTAGACTATTAGGGGTAGGAAAAGCTGCAATGTTATGAGTTGTTTGCCCCCTTAGCAAATTGGATTATGGACCATGAATGGAGGAAGCATAGAACACGTCACACCATATCAATAGGGAGTGTTACATTTTACTTTTCTATTTCTGTAGACAAAAGTAAGTTCGAAAAATAAACTTTGCTGCTGGCTATCTTGTGAGACGCTTGTCATCAAATGTATATTTATTTTGCTACACACGAATCAGTGGCAAAGTTTCCTTTTGTTGTTTTTGATCAGTAAATTTTCTTAAAATTGATTATTTACTTGGAGGTTTTTATTTTTTCCCTTCTAACATAAATATCCTTGATCTCCTCCAGACCATGGCGAAGTCTTTTGAGGTCACTGAGTTGCCAGGTATATGATAATATTTGCTTCTGCTGTAAAAAGTTTCTTTTACAGCATGTTTTTCTTTGAAGAAAGTTATTTCTATTCTCTGAAGTATGTTTTTTTCTTTTTTATAACTATCAAGTCTTCTGAAGTTTACATTATGTGTCTGCAGTTAGGTCAGCCAAGTTCATAGCACGAAAGCAGTGGGTTGTTGCTGGAGCTGATGACATGCATATTCGTGTGTACAACTACAACACAATGGATAAGATTAAAGTTTTTGAGGCTCATACAGATTACATTAGATGTGTGGCCGTCCATCCTACCCTTCCCTATGTGTTGTCATCATCTGATGACATGCTTATAAAACTTTGGGACTGGGAGAAGGGATGGGCTTGTACTCAGATATTTGAGGGACATTCCCATTATGTGATGCAAGTTACTTTTAATCCTAAAGACACCAACACTTTTGCAAGTGCATCCCTTGATCGCACCATAAAGGTACAAGGGATGTTCCCTGCTGCTAATTTTTGTATATGCTTTACGTGCTTCACTTGGCTCACTTTAATTGGGTATTTTTTGTTTTAGATTTGGAATCTTGGCTCTCCCGACCCAAATTTTACTCTGGATGCCCACCAGAAAGGAGTAAATTGTGTTGATTACTTTACAGGTGGAGATAAACCTTATCTAATCACTGGCTCTGATGATCACACTGCGAAGGTCTGTCCTTTATGAGTGTGTTTATTTAGCTTTTTGGTTAACAAATTTATCTTGATTTAGAATCTTAATGGATCATTTTTTCAAGCAGGTATGGGATTATCAAACGAAAAGCTGTGTCCAGACCTTAGAAGGCCACACACACAATGTCTCAGCTGTATGTTTTCATCCTGAACTTCCAATAATAATTACAGGTTCTGAAGATGGGACTGTTCGTATATGGCATTCAACAACTTACAGGTAATCCATTTTGCTGTATAAACTTAATGTTATGTCTCTAGTAACTTTTATGTGCACTTGTATAACTGTTCTACATTGAAACTGGAATGCATACATTCTGATTCAAGTAGCAAACCTCAATGAGAAGGATTTTCAGCATTTTTGCAAGAAAGATTTGGTGAAACAATTTTTATTTATTTATTCTTATATCTCTTCGGTGAACCACTTGTATATTATTTTCCCTTTTAATTTTTATATATCTCCCCAATCCGAGAGTATGGGTTTGTTTGTTCAGTCAATATGGGCTTCCTAGAATTTCATACACCTGAAACCTATGTTCCTTCTGCTTTTGTTTAGTCAACTAGCCTCAGGATTTTAATTTTACCAGTACTGGAAATTGTCATGAATACATGCATATTTGCAGCCATAATTTGATATTAAATGGAAAGATGTCTCTATCAGTGAAAGCAGCCCAGTAGAGGCTGGAATAGGTTGATGTTATGAGGAGTTAAATTCATTAGGGCTAGAAGATGCAAAATCTTGAAAAGCTTAAGCTAAATAGTTGCTTTCTGTTTTTCTTTATTGTTCTTTGGTGTAAACTTGTTGTGTGTGTATACATAACATACACACACACACATATTATATGATTTCTGTTTGCCTTTATGTTACAGACTTTAAGACATATTTCATTGCTTACAGGCTTGAGAACACCTTGAATTATGGCTTGGAACGAGTTTGGGCTGTTGGATACATGAAAGGCTCACGCCGGTATGTGTCTCATCTTTAGAAAATGAGTTTTTGTTGATGATGAGTAAAAGCAGAATGGCTATCAATTTCCTTGTGCAGTGTTGTGATTGGGTATGATGAAGGAACCATTATGGTCAAGATTGGTCGAGAAGAACCTGTGGCTAGCATGGACAATAGTGGAAAGATTATATGGGCGAAGCACAATGAAATTCAAACTGTGAACATTAAGAGTGTGGGGGCAGATTTTGAGGTTTGGATTCAATTAGATCACCTCATAATTGCTACTTGAGATAAAATCTTGAACCAAAAGGTTCTTTTGCTTGGCATTACATCAGGCTTTGTCCTCAATGATTTAGGTGACTGATGGTGAAAGATTGCCTTTGGCTGTTAAGGAGTTGGGAACATGTGATCTTTACCCCCAAGTGAGTTGGCAACTCTTGTCACATTTCATGATTTCTTTTTCTTGTTTGAAACTGTATAAATTTCCTCGTGCATCCCAGTGAGGTTAACATAACTTATTTTAGACTGACATCTTTTTCTATGATTTACAATTACTTGTTGGTTAAGAAAATTCAACTGATGTAGGCCCAGAGCAGATTGCTTTTTTTTCCCTGTAGGAAGTAAAGTCTGTAAAATGTCTCTTAAACTTGATTTAGATGCATCAGAGACAAATTACTGTTCTGTATTTTTTCGTCCCTTGCATCCATTTCTCTTTTCCAATTTATTTGTGGGAGCAGTCCTTGTAACATGTATGTGCATAGTAGCATTATGGACTGTTTATCAAGGTGGAAAAGCAGCTTGTAACATACATAGAGATATCATTAAATGTGTTGGGAGAGGGCCAAGGAAAACATCTGCTGATTTGTTCCTGTAATCTATCTTGGAATGTCCATGTGTGGTGCATGGGTGACTTATTTTTTCTGCTGCACTTATTTTACAGAGCTTAAAACACAATCCCAATGGGAGGTTTGTTGTTGTTTGTGGAGATGGTGAGTACATCATATATACAGCTTTAGCATGGAGAAACAGATCATTTGGTTCTGCACTTGAATTTGTTTGGTCTTCGGATGGTGAATATGCTGTTAGAGAAAGTACATCAAAGATTAAGATTTTCAGTAAAAATTTCCAGGTCTGTACTCTTTCTTAGCTTATCTTATACTTGCTATTTGGTTATTATATTGTTCTGGAGAAGTGGGCATTTTGTCAAGTTGGTTGGGGCAGAGAAAACAAATGTAACATGCCTTGCTAATTTTAGGAAAATTGTTTAACATTTATCTCAGAGTCACTAGTAATGTGTATGCTTTCATCTTGTGACTTGTGTAATTGTGCTTTGACTTATAATTCTTGGATGATAACAGAATTGTTTAGGTTTCTCAACATTCGTTGTTCTAGCTGTTGTTTTAACATCTGAATTGTTGTATGTGAAATATGGGGTTAAATGATGGTGATTTCTTTCAGGAAAAGAAGAGTGTCCGGCCAACCTTTTCAGCTGAGCGTATTTATGGAGGAACCCTGTTGGCCATGTGCTCAAATGATTTTATTTGTTTCTATGACTGGGCTGAATGCAGGCTGATTAGGAGAATTGATGTTACTGTGAAAGTAAGTATCATGGGTTTTGTTGCTGTCTTGACAATTTTTCCAGAGAACACATTTCTATTCCAAGTTCCTTGTGTAGTAAATGTTAATACTGATCTTGAATATATCAGAATCTCTATTGGGCTGATAGTGGAGATTTAGTGGCCATTGCTAGTGATGCATCATTCTACATCCTCAAATACAATGTGAGTCTCCCTATTGATCTCTTGATTTGTTTATGTATTCACTTGCTGTCTTCATTATGCCTGCATTAATGAATTTTAAATGATGTTTGTTTAATTTTGCAGCGTGACATAGTTTCATCTTATTTAGATAGTGGAAAACCTGTGGATGAACAAGGTGTTGAGGATGCATTTGAGCTTCTCCATGAAACCAATGAACGTGTCAGAACTGGCTTATGGGTTGGGGATTGTTTCATATACAATAACTCCTCCTGGAGGCTCAATTACTGTGTTGGAGGCGAGGTACCTGGCATCCTTGTGCTTGCTGACTTGATACATTCAAATACGACTCCTTTCCTTGGATTTTAAGTTGCTGTATTTATAGCTAACAAAATTGTTTTAGGTGACCACCATGTATCATTTGGACCACCCCATGTACTTACTTGGGTACCTTGCTAGTCAAAGTCGGGTGTATTTGATAGACAAAGAATTCAAGTAGGTAGTTTTTCTTTATCTGTTTTTGGAATTTATATTATTTTGCTTTTAACCTCTCTTTCATGTTTTCTTCTTCTGTCCTCGAGCAGTGTCACGGGGTACACTTTACTTCTTAGCTTAATTGAGTACAAGACTCTGGTGATGCGGGGAGATCTGGAGAGGGCCAGTGAACTTTTACCTTCAATTCCTAAAGAACATCATAATAGGTACTCACATTTGCTAGTTCTTATATATGGGCAAATGGATATTTATATTTGTTCTCCAGAAAATGAGTGATTTGACTGTTGGCTACTTTGAAATATTGTTATTTTTGGGTGTTCAACATCATTATTGCCTCATGCTTGTCAAATTATAACAAAATAGAATTAGTTGCTTTTACCTTCAATTCCTAAAGAACATCATAATAGGTACTCACATTTGCTAGTTCTTATATATGGGCAAATGGATATTTATATTTGTTCTCCAGAAAATGAGTGATTTGACTGTTGGCTACTTTGAAATATTGTTATTTTTGGGTGTTCAACATCATTATTGCCTCATGCTTGTCAAATTATAACAAAATAGAATTAGTTGCTTTGATATTGCTAGGAGATTCTTTTTAATTTCTTCATATTTATGATAATCTATGTTATATTTTGTTTTTATTGGCTATTTTGACTTCAAGATTCCCTACCTTTTGCTGTAGAAATATTAATTTCACAAGTGACAGATTTCTTGAAACTTTTGCTACATTAGCACTTTTTTTGTTTTTTATTTTTAATAAAACCATTTCTTTGTCATCATGATTTGTGGTCCTTTTTTATTCTTAGTATAAAGCATCCAGATGTTCTGTTTGTGTTTTGAATGTTCTTGCAATTTCAAATTTGAGAGATTGTTATGTGGTTGCAGGGCTGGCTCTTCATTTTCGCCTTCCCTTTCCCTTTGTAAACGTTTCATAGAACTTCATAATTCTCATCATGTGCTTTGCTTCTTGTTGGTTTAACTATGAAGTTTGGGTATTGAAGCTCTTGTTTTCTGATGGAATATCAACTTTGATTGCTAGTGTGGCACATTTCTTGGAATCACGTGGTATGATAGAGGATGCTCTGGAAGTAGCAACTGACCCTGATTATAGATTTGAGCTAGCTCTACAGCTTGGTAGATTAGAGGTTGCAAAGGTGAGGCTAGTTGATGTTATTTTTGGTTAGTCTATACAAGCTGTCATGGAAGCTTTTTTCTTAAGTCGCCATCTCCTTTGGATAAAAGACAACCTTGTGTCTGCTCTGAATAGCATGCCTTTCTTTTACAGGAAATTGCCAGTGAAGTGCAGAGTGAGTCAAAATGGAAACAGTTGGGAGAGTTAGCTATGTCCAATGGAAAGGTATAATTATGGTCTGATATACTTATGGCCTTCACTGCAGTAAACTAAAATTCTACGTGCTTATCCTATGTGTCCTGGACATCATATATGCTGAGGTGGAAAACAGAATGCAGAATTATTATCTCACTTAACTGAGAAATGTTCTGGGGTCTGGGAGATAGCTGCTTAAAAAAATAATAATGTTTGTATACATTTTTTTGCTTGAGGCTGGGGCATTTAGAAGAAATAGTTTGATTTAACAATCCTATAGACTAAATGAGCAAACTTCTGTTGGATGTTAGATCAAGTTCATACCGATCTGAACTTTGAGTTTTCACATTGTTGCTTTTGGTTCCTGTCACATTTCAGGAAGCTTTTCTGGTTACTAGTCTACTTTTATATCTCTTATTTTGAGTTGCTGCTGCAGTTGGAAATGGCTGAGGAATGCATGAAGCACGCAACAGACTTGAGTGGTTTGCTGCTGCTGTATTCTTCCTTGGGAGATGCTGAAGGGATATCAAAGCTTGGATCCCTGGCAATAGAACAGGGGAAGATTAATGTTGCATTCCTTTGTTTATTCATGTTGGGCAAAGTTGAAGACTGCCTCCAGCTGTTGGTGGAACGGTAATTTTCTCAACTACTTAAGATGAGAACAGTGGTTCTTTTGATTTTAGACATTGAAGCATTATTCTTGCAGCAATCGGATACCTGAGGCTGCTTTGATGGCACGATCTTATCTTCCCAGCAAGGTTTCAGAGATTGTGGCGCTTTGGAGGAAAGACCTGAACAAGGTATTCTGTTATTCTTGTGTTTTTGTTTCACTTAGAATCTCTTGGGTCTCTGGCCCTGCTATGATTCTCCTATTCTCTTTTTCTACATGTATCCAATTATGTGAATTCAATATCTTATATCCTGTTGAGGGGTGCTTTGATTGATTTACATCATCAATAAGCTTCAAGCAAATTAGATTCAGTTTAAAAGAAAGTAAACTGTTACTTCAAGTGACATTATGCTGTAATTCTAGGGCTGGAATAAATTGTGATAAAGCTAAATTTATTTTATTTCTTTTCCCCGAGCAATGCTTTCTCCCCATCACTAGGCTCTGTAGTACAAAGAACTCCAATTACCAGTTAAAAACTAACATTTATTAATCTATTATTATTGATATATATATTCCTTGTTATCCTATTTAAAATTTCTAAAGGGATGGTTTTTTTTCTTAAATCAAAGTAATAGGTCTGTAGATATTGTTTTGTCCACACATGAGTCTTATGGTCCTAGTTTGTGTTGTTTTATAGGTTAATCCAAAAGCTGCTGAATCTCTGGCTGATCCTGAAGAATATCCAAATATGTTTGATGATTGGCAAGTTGCTTTATCTGTTGAATCTAGAGCTGCAGAAACAAGGTACTTTTGAAGAGCACTTGTGTACACTCTCCACAAATTCACATATGGTTGGCACTGCCCTTGAATGGAATGTAATTTTACACTGGTTTCAATGGATAGCTGATAAGTTTAGAAGAACAAGAAACTCTCTTTCAAAATTAATTTCTCTGGATCTAGCTTACAATATTGAGATTCAGTATGTCTATTTTTCAGTTAACCATTATCCCAAGGCTTACAGTAACACAGAATTTTAATGTGAATTTTTGAATTTTCTGATAAATAGCTTATTAATGGCTCTGATATTGCTTCTGTAGGGGTGTGTATCCTTCTGCAGAGGACTACCAAACACATGCTGAAAAACCTCACATCACTCTTGTGGAGGCTTTCAGAAACATGCAAATAGAAGAGGAGGAACCTCTTGAAAATGGAGACTTTGATCATGAGGTTCGCTTTTACATTTCAGCTGCCTTTCTTTGTTCCATTTATTTAAAGTTCATTTAGTATGGTGATGTGTGTTATGAGATGTGCATTTGCATTTCCTTTCTTGAGAAATCTTCCTCCTAAATGATCGATGGCATGCATGTAGCCTACTTTAATCTCACAAAAGATTGCTTGTGTTATGAGATTACTTGTTCAATGCTCAAGTAGTCTATAAATTTCCTGATTTTCCTTATTGTTTGGAGAGCTGCACTAAATGAATGCATTGGTGACTATTCTGCTTTTCAGTTTGTGACCTTTTGTTTTTACATGTATTTATTCTATTTCTCACAGGCTGAAGAAGAGAATGGAGATGAACAGAATGGCGAAGAAGGGAGCCAAGAGGAAGCAGTTGTGGTGGATGCAGAGTCCACGGACGGTGCTGTACTCGTTAATGGAAACGAGCCCGAGGAAGAGTGGGGTACGAATAATGAAGGAACCCCGTCAGCCTAAAAGCAAATTGGTTGGGGCAGTGTGAAAATCCAAATTTTGTCTCTGGTGATTAATTGATTCTGGAATGTCATCTCTAACTCCCAATTTCACATGTTATTTTTCTCTACCACTACCACAACGGGAAAAAAATCATTTTTCTTTAATGTGCTCTGCCAGCACAATTTTTTATCGGCTCATCAATTGCTGACTCAAAGTTTAGGTCTAGTCAGGATTAGGTTGTGCTAGTTGTCTAACTGATGACATAATCTAAGTCTTACAAGGTCTGGCTGTTTCTCTCTATATACATTTGTTTTCAATAACAAGCATGCATCTATCATATAGTTGAGGTTCAAACCAATTCTTCTGACTTCTTACATTGATTTACAACTTAATGGATCTCTAGCAGTGTTAGGCCACTTGATACCATTATTGTTAGAATTGAAGTGTTGGATTTATGCAGCTATCCACTTCTGGTTGTCTCCAGGTGCTGTTATATTTGTATGTTAAAATACATTCTTGCATTTTGGCATCTTTTCTTCTGGAAAATTTTGAATTGTTTTGTCTATGTTTTGAACAGGAGGTTTTTTATTTTCCCCTTAAAGTGGCGCGATTTGCAATTTGAGTGGGTGAGTGGTATATGACATCTTGGTCCTTACTCTATCCTTTTTCTTTGCAGTGCTTACACCACACCACTAGGTCCTGCTTTCAAGACAATCGATCCAGCAGTATTAGTCCCCGATAAGGTGAGAAAAGCATGCCTAGATATAAAGGATAGGTTTTGAATATAGAGATGAACAAGTTGAACAGAGTACTGGTGAACGCAACCACCGTGTGGTTTGGTGCAAGTGTTGAAGAAACTCCACTAGAAGTGGGATCTAGCAGAAAGTTCTCACCACAAATACATAAATGGAATTTTGTGTACCATTAGGTTGTGACCTTTAATGAATTATGTTTTGGATAGGGCACTTCAACATCATTCAGGTTGATTATTTTTTTTTGTATGATTTTCCATGTGCAAATAAATTCGGGATAATGCATGGCTAGGATTGATGATATTTTTTTACAGAATTTCAAATATGGATGGTGTTTCTTTTTGTTTACCGATGGTTACATAGTTAATTTACCAGCGGTAGACGGATAAATAGCAATTGCTTTCGGTTAAATGTAAAATGGCTGCTTTTCTCAATGATAGTAAATCTACTTCAAATGGTGTTTCCGCCCCGTTTATTGTTTATTTTCTTGGGTGAACTCAGGTTACCAGTGGGATTGCTAGAAAGAGGTTTTATTATAGGGACCGGTTCTCTTTCCAGAGGTGGTGTGGCTCTGTAGCGCATTGAATTTTTGTCATGGAGGATGTCGTTCAAAGGATCCTAGTTCCTATTACAGTTGATGTTTCAGCATATTCTGAGTCCATATTCCTAAAGTTTATTGCCTGTTTCGAAACAACAAATTTGAATCTAGAGAGTGGCCCATCTAACTCTCTCTTTCATATGCGTTCACTTACATGTGTAATTCGCCATAAATAAATATGACTTGTTTTCTTCTCCCGCAACTGGCCCTACGCATGCGCATTCGAGTGTCAGTGGCACCCTATTAGTGATGTGGGGAATATCTATGTAATGATTCTGGGATACGGAAATGCGTTGACAAATCCTGCTTTTGATCAATGGCTGCGAGGTGGCGTTCCCTGAAAAATCTTAATACCCAGATGGAATGTGCTCCAACGCGTCCTCCCCATGCTTCGCCGAGAGAGAGAGAGAGAGCTACCTCAGCCTGCAAAAGTCCATAATTTGCTGGGCCAGAGAATAACTAGGATTTGTGGGTTGGAGTCGACAAAGACGAGGAGAACTACTGTTGTCTGAAACTCTCGTATATGGCTAGCTGGTTATGGGAACGATGAGGTTGGAGACAAATGCTGTGTGCCTAATCGACCCTTGAAGCCATTAGCAATTTGGTAAATGTGTTTCTTGATCCGAAAATTTAGTGTATTAAAAAAGAACGAAGATGAAAAAAATAATGCTATTTTAGGACTGTCACTAGTTGCTTCGAGAGACAAATACAAGGCTGAAAAAAAAACCCATCAAAAGTAATAAAATATCTTCATATTTAGGTTTAAAAACATTGTTTTAAAAACAATTCTCTCTTTCCTTATTTATATCTTCCTGATATAAAGTAATGACTACTATGCAGTATTCTAGGATTTCTCTAAGATTCGAAAGAAATCTAACTACAATCAAATCCTAAAACATTATAACCAAGAATATAAATTTCAAAAATCAAATCCTAGCGTTGACACATTCTTTCTGATAATAATAATAATAATAATAATAATAATAATAATAATCTTTCTACATTACATATTCATATCTAATCTTATTAGTCTCATAAAAAATCATTTTGTCTTTTTTCTTGTAGAAGTATTTCTTTTATTTATAAATATAGTTTCATTTAGAAAAAAAAGGGGAGATTTTTAGACTGGTTTATAATATTTATCATAGTTATATATATTGAAAAACAAATTTAAAGTAATTAACAAAATTGGGTGATGGGACTGGCGACATCACTCACTTAGTATGGGTATCTTTTTTTTTTAAATAATATAAATATTCGAACTAGCTTATATATATTTTTTAATTAATTTTATGAATTTAAAATTATAAATATCAATTTTAATTCAATAAATTAGGTTTTTCATGCTTCTAATTTGTTAGTCAACCTGGACCAACTACCATCCCAGAATATCATTTCTATCATATGAATAGCACCAAACAGTAGTTACAATTTAATGTGAGGAGAAATTTTTTGGTTTTTTAGATATTTCAAAATATCAATGATGGATTTCGATCATCTCTCATGTTCTTTGAAACATAATCTATTATCTTTGCTTTAATTAGTTTTTTTTATTAAAAAAAACCAAAGAATATATTTTCCTTTAATTGGCTCCCACTATAAAGTCCAATTCACCTTCTATAGTAAAAAGGTAGCTTTATAACTAATCTGTATTTATGATGAAAATTAAGGACAAAATAGTAAAGTTCTAAGCCATGCATGATTACAAGATTATACATTTGTGTGGTTGAATTTAATGCTATAATAATGGTTGTACATAAATGATTTCTTGGATATTATAGATTTAATGCTTCATGTTTACCTTTATTTATTTAATTTAATATATATATATATATATATATATATATTCACTCTATTTTGTATGTAATAAAACACACTTTTTATATGAAAAAGGCACTTTTTTTTAAAAAAGATACCAATCATTTAAAATTTATCAGATCTATATTCATAGAATTTATGAAAATTTAATTTGATTTTCTTTTATATACATGAATCATTTTATCTTTAGATTATGGAAGGCAATGAAAGGATTGTTTGGGTTTAAAATGGGAATTAATATTGTTTAAATGTCAATAAATGTAAAATTGTTCTAAGAATATATTTGTTTTTATGTTTTTTTTTTAATTTTTTTTAAAAATAATTTTATTTGATTTTTAATTTGTTTCAAATTAATTTTTTTTTATTTTTTAAAAATTATTTTGATATGTTAATATAAAAAATAAATTTTAAAAAATAAAAAATTATTTCTATATATTTTTAAAAACAACTATTATAACATTATCAAGCTCCCCGTGATTATGTTTATATATGCATAGATGTGTGTGAGTATCGGATCTCATCTTTCTTTTTATTTAAATATAAAAAAGTACTTTCTGTGATTATTGAATCAAGACTTTAAGTGCTCCCTCCTCACATTTATTTTACTTGGTGAGTATCCTACTTTATTATTTGAAATTGATATAAAAACTTCATGATTGTTTCTCCATATCTCTCTCTATAAATGCAACTTTGTCGGTTCGGTTATTATGTTTTAATCATTTATTAGCCATTAGTTAAATCTCTTTTATTTCCTCAAATTTAAACCATCATTGAAGAAAAAAAATATTTGGTACATTTGCATGTTCAAATTCTATATAAAAGTGGAGCAATAGGCATGATTGCCCTCTCACCTCTCCAATGTAATAGATGTTTTGATTAGAGGTAAGCAAAAAAAACCGATTAAATTAAAAAAATAAATAATAAAAAAAACAAATTGTTATAAAATTTTAAAAAAACTGACCGGTTTAGTTTAGTTTTATAAGCCTGAAATTAAAAAAACCGATTAAATTGGAAAAAAAAAATGAACTATGAAAAAAACTGATTAAAATTTTGAAAAAACCGATCAGTTTGGTTTCGTTTTATAAGTCTGAAACCGAAAAAACCAAACTGAATCAAACCCAAACAGGAAAAAAATCGAGTCAAACTGGAAAAACCGAGCCAGACCAAAAAAACCGAGCCAAACTGGTTTGAACCAGTTTTTATCCTAAAAAACCAAATTGAACCAAAACCAGTCAGTTTGAACTGGTTTCGGTTTTTATTTCAGTTTTTTTTAATAAAAGACAACTATTATTATTATGATTATAATTAAGGTGAAATTTCTTTCAAATCCTTGAATCATGGGAGTTTCAATATCAATTTATATAATTGCATTGGTTAATAAAATTATTATCATTTGTGGAATTTTTATTTTCTTGATTTTTGATTTGAGAAATATTACACATGTTGTTTTTTAAAAGAAAAAAGATGTAAGTTAGAGCTATATATAATAACCAATGTGAATATTAATCATATCTTTAACTTTTCAAAAATTATTTTTACATTAGAAGTTGATTTCAAAATAGATTTTGTTTACGTATCCCTGTCTGTTTTTACGTTTTTTTTTGTTTGAAAAACTTTTTAAAAAACAACCGTAACTATATTTCCAAACAGTTGTGATAGACACATTATAAGTTTAAAATCAATTTGAAATTGCATGAAGAGGCATGTTCTAAGAATTTTTGGTTAATATATACTTTATAATAAAATAGATAATTTACCTGTTTTTATCTAAAATTGTTTGGTTAAGATATAATTTGTTTTGAAAATAGAACTTTAATACACACATATATATATATATATATATATATTAAAGTCTATTTTAAAAACAAATCACAAATCACGATATCTCTTCTTAGTTTTTAACCAAAACCAAAACAATTGATTATGGGTTCCATTATTTTTTTAAATGAAAATATAATTTTTAAAGCACAACAATTAATTACTTTTATTAATTTTGTTAATGTTAATTTCATCTTGTCATATTAGCACAATACAATATCCAAAACACAATGTAGTATAGCAATATTAAACACACAAAAAACCATATATGTTTTGATGTAGTTTAATATTTTAAACTAGAGAAAATGAGCATTATGCACCGAATCTTTGTTTCCATTTTAATCAGAATGTTTTAGATAGCCGTAGGATCAAATACTAGCCCTTAATTTAAATTTTGAGATTAGGATTTAACAAAAGATAGAAAATCTTAATCCATAGTATATCCGAACAAAGAAAGATTGGCCTCTCCATATACCAGACCACAAGAAAACGAGAATATGCTATGTTATGGGTTAAAAGAGAAGAGACCTCGTTCTTCCCATGATGCCAAATTGATTAATTCAAGATTTTTAGAGGGTGTTTGGGAGTGTGGTAGCGGTTGCTTTTCAAATAGCTTTTCGTGTCGAAAAGCATGCCAATAATGTTTTTTCATTTTTTAAAAATTATTTTTGACATCAGCACATCAAAACGATCCAAAAAGTACAAACCGCACTCAATTTTAGCAAAAAATAAAAATAAAATTTTTTTGAATTTTTTCAAAAAGCCGGTTTGGCCGCAATGCCAAACAGGCACAAATTTATATCGTGTTCACGGTTATTTTTTTTTAAAATTTAATATTTTAAATTATTTTGATAATTGATGTCAAGAATAATTTTTTTTAAAAAATATTATTTTAATAAATTTTAAAATAAAAAATATTTTAAAAAATAATCTCTATACAATAATAAATAATAACTTTCTTATTTAGTATCGTTATACAATATGTTTTTTATTTATTTTAAAAGAAACATTATCACATTAAAATTATATAAAAAAATTATTTTAAAAAGTATAATTATATATTTTTTAAATAAAAATAATTTAAAAAATACTTGGCAATGGTCATAAGCTCATATTTTACATCAAATAAAAAAATAATAACTCATGATTTTGGGAACATTCTGAAACGAAACTATAAATGCCCGATTATACACGTGTAAATCATTTAGCTCCACAAATTCCATAAAAGCAACCGTGAGAAGAGAAGTGTAGTGAGAAAAAGAAAATAATATTATATATATATATATATTAAGGGCACTTGTAAGTTGTAATAAAGCCTTTCTTTTATTTTAATTAACTGAGAAGGGACCTCTCACACTCTTCTATAATCCATTCCATAGCATACAAATCCCCAAATAATATCAAAAACATCAGAAGCCCTTTTCATCTTTGGATCTCCTCTGCTAGGGTTTTGCTCCTGCTCTCGTAAGTCTCATATTCCTCCTCTACCTTTGCTTTCACATACCGAATCTACTTGTTTTTTTACTTCCCTCTGTCTCTGTTTCCCAGTGCGAGTGTTTTGGTTTTTATTTTCAAAATTTCTTGTCTTACTAAGTTGTTGCATGTATCCTCTACTCTACTCTTGTTAGAATTCTAAAAGATTTGGTCTTTTATTGTTGATGACCCAGTTGACAAAACCGCCGATTTAGCTTGGATTGCTAGCTTTTATTAGCTATCACCTTTGGTTTCATTAGTGCGATTATTGAACCAACGTGAAGTGAATGGAGAAATTTTAGTTTAGGTTTTTTTTAACTCCAAATGGAATCCGATATTTTACTGGAAATGCTTTGTTTTAGCTCCTTTTATTTTATTTTTTGCAATTAACTAGTAGGGAGGAGAGTATTTTTTAATCCCATGGCTTGTTTTTATTTCAAATTATTTCTCCTCTAGGCTTGTAAGCAGGAATCTTGCTTTTGCCCGCATTGGCTTGCTACCCACTTCTTTTTATCTGTTAATGCCATCTTTAACAAACTGATTCGAAGCTGATCATTTTGAATGATTTAACCTCCCTTTCTTTTGTTGTTGAGACTGTCAGAGTTGAAATTCATTTTCCCTTTCTTTTTACTGCATATCCTCATATTTATTTTGGTTCTCCATGTTTGCCTGTGATAATCATAATGAACTTGTCTAGAAATGTATGTTTGATATAAGCTTGAGATGGGATTGTTTTGGACACGAGGAACAATTTAACGACAATTCCATCCAGATAATTTTACTGCTGCTCTCAATTATGCATTTAGGTGATTCCTGATTTCATTTTTCACTTGCTGATCGTGGACATGTTAGTTGGATGTGAGATAGCTAGCTAGGCTTTGAGCCTTTTGCTGAATGTAACTTTGGTATAAGTGAACAATGTATTGAGAGCCTGACATTTTATGTACTTGGTTCTTTGTTTCCGGGATAAAAATATCATTGAGACTCTGTTAATGCATAATTCAGAGAAAAAGCAGTGTCCTGTTGTGTCATAGGTTGTTTCTGATGTGCATGATTTAAATTTTTAACCCTCGGTTACCTTGCTTTAAGGATACACTGTAGTGGTATCTACAATTGTTTTAAGGGGTTGAAGTAATGAAGTCTTAGAAAAAAATGCATAAGAATTTGCAAGTTTATTGTTCGATTGTGTATTTTTTATTGTTAGCCCTGCTCTGCAAGTTAGAAACTCTTTGTGCTCGTATGCTTTGGTATTTATGTGATAGTCCTATTATGAGAAAGATAAAATCAGTTGATATGCAGGTTTCATCTTTACTCTGTCTTGTGGGGACAACAGTTCATAAGGTTAAGGTTTTTGGCTTTGTTTAACAATGGGGGATGCAGAAAATGCTCTTCCTTCTTCTAAGAAGAGGGCTGCTAGCAGTGAGATCTCCAGAGACAACCCTGGTCTTGATGATGATGGCCCTGTCGAGCTAGAAACTGGAACTTTCAAGAAAGCCAGTGATGAGGTACTGGCAAGAAGAAAAATTGTGAAAGTTCGTCGCAGTCAAACCACTTCAACTCCGTCATCCAATCCATTTGCTGGCATTCGCCTGGTTCCTCCGACTGAGCCAATTGCAGCCCCTGCTGTGGCCACGATTGAAGTAGTTAGTGCTAGGCAGCAAGTGTCAGAAGAAGGCCAAAGTGATACTTGTGAGGAGGTTGAAAAGGGTAAAGGCGAGAAGAGTGAGCTATCAGAGAGTGAGATTGATAAGCCTGTGGCTGAAGTTGCCACATGTAAGGAGATTGCTGAAGATAAGCAGAAGAGTAAGGTGTCTGAGGGCAAGACTGACGAGCCAGTGGCTGAGACTGCTGTGGACAAGGTGAGCGTGGAAGATAAGGGAAAAGCTGTAGATAAGCCAGTGACTGAAATTTCTGAAGATGAGGAGAAGAGTAAGGAGTCAGAGGGCAAGACTGATGAGCCAGTGGCTGAGACTGCTGTGGACAAGGTGAGCGTGGAAGATAAGGGAAAAGCTGTAGATAAGCCAGTGACTGAAATTTCTAAAGATGAGGAGAAGAGTAAGGAGTCAGAGGGCAAGACTGATGAGCCAGTGGCTGAGAATGCTATTGGAAAGGAGAGTTCAGAAGACAAGGGAATTAATAGTGCAGTCAATGAGGCAACTGAATTGAAGGTAGATAATGAGAAACCAGCTGAAGATGAGACCGAGAAAGAAAATGCAGGAGGTGATGACACAGAAAATCAAGATAAGAAGGATAATGGTAATGAAATTGTTTATCCAAGCGCCGAAGGGGCCCCTCTGAACTCATTCCAACAGCTTTCAAGTAGCCAAAATGCTTTCACAGGGCTTGCTGGAACTGGGTTTTCCACCAGTACATTCACCTTTGGTTCAGTTCCTAAGGATGGTTCTGCACTGGGTAGTGGTTCTGGTTCTCTGTTTGGGCAGAAAAATGAACAACCTTCATTTGGATTTGGTCTCTCTAACAATGGAAGCTCTTCACTGTCTTCTATTGTCTCAAAGACCGAGGGGAGTGGTTTTCCATCCATGCAGGAGGTTCTAGTTGAGACAGGGGAAGAGAATGAAAGAGTGGTTTTCTCTGCTGATTCAGTGTTGTTTGAATTTCTCGATGGTGGCTGGAAGGAGCGTGGAAAGGGAGAACTCAAGGTCAACGTGTCAGCTGCTGGGGCTGAAAGAGCCAGACTTGTAATGAGAGCTAGGGGTCATTTTAGGTTGATTTTGAATGCAAGTCTTTATCCTGACATGAAGCTTGCAAATATGGACAAGCGAGGTATCACTTTTGCATGCATGAATAGTATCGGTGAAGGTAAGGACAGCCTTTCCACTTTCGCACTGAAGTTCAAAGATGGTTCCATCGTGGAAGAGTTTTGTGCAGCTGTCACTGCACATAAAGATAAAGCACCTGCAGCTATGAAGACTCCAGAGAATTCACCAAAGGCTTCTTCTGACGAGTGAAAGGTGCCTCACATTACATAGAAACGTTGTACTGGGAAGCCATCAACTGCTCTTCATGGAAGAAAAGTATTTCTTTCGGGTTATCCTGAAATCTTTTGTAGTAGTTTGAAAAGGCGCATTCCCGTTTTTGTTGTTAAACTTCGGTCTAGTCTTCAGGAGAATGTTCTTTGTTTTCAGTTATTACCGGCGTCAACTGCATAAATTTACAGCAGAAAAGACATTGAATGTTCGACAATTTTACAGTTTCTCCCTTCTATCAGGGATACATATATCGTATTGCTCGGGTGCATGTTAAATATTTACTGGAAATCCGGCATGCATTTACCCTCTAGATGATCTCAAAAGGCCATGTTGATTTTATCTCATCTTAGCTCGCCGTGATGTTGTTTCTGGTACTTGTGGAGTGGACGGTGGCACTTTACAAGGCACAGTTCTTCAGTTAAGTCTTAAGTGCTTGCTTTGCATTGATTGGTTTTTGGCAGGGCTCTATTCTGCTGCCATTAGTACAAGCCTGTATCAACAATTCAATGTAGAATGCCAAGTAACATGTTGGTTTATTTTTAAAAGACATGGTTGGTGGGCTGACAATGTCAGAACACTGTTGATTTAAAAGATTCGACCTTGTGTTTTCTAGTGGCTTCGCGCTCAAATGATTGGAAGTTATGTGATCAAAGGAATCTTCGGTCCGCTCCTTTGCAATGAAAAAACAAAGAAACTAGAGGCAAAGAACAATCGCGTTAACTACCACTCTAAAACACTAGGGTTATTTACTATAGTTTAATTTACAGTGAAATGTTTCTTGGGTTATAATAAAATAACGATTTTGCCTTTTCTCGGTTGATTTCTGAGGCGTAGTTTGAGTGTAAGATAATATTTTCACGTGTAAAAATACTTTTTTATCTTAAAATCAACAACATTTAGAATAGTTAATCAAAGGGTTTCTTGATTTTTTCCAAACTTCTTAACAATAAAAATACTTTTTCGCCTCCCAAATAAAAAAAATTTAGGCCTACTAGCCAAGGGCTTTTTTGGTTTTATAATTGTTATTGTACAGTATAAATATGAAATTAACCTTGGATTAGACAAAAAAAAAGCTTTGTATGTTGGAGTATTTTTGTACTTTCACACAAGTATTTTTTGTAATTGCTAAAGTTATTGGGGGACATTTTAGTATTTTTATAGTGTTTATTAATTTTTAGATGAGAAAAGTCGTTGGCGCGTGTATTGCATGCGTTAGCGCGTACGTGGTATCTGACACCTCTCGGTGGCCAACTCTAGCCTTCCACCATCTCCTTGGATGCTCCGTTGCCTCCTCTTCCATTTAAAAGTGGTTGTATTGTCGCCGGCAATCATCTTTCTTTTTTTCCTCTTCTTTTCTTTCTCCTTACAGCTAAAGACCACCATTTTCTTCTTTATTTGTTTTTGTGTCAATTTCAGTCCTCATTCTTTAAATTTCTTATTGCGTTCTGATTTCTTTTATAGAAGTTTGTTCATTTTGCAATTGAGTCCTTCAATTACACTTTCTCATATGTTTGATTTTTAATGTCAATTCTCATTCTTTTAATTTCAGATTTCGTTCTTATTCTTTTGAAAGAAGTGTGTAGTTTTTCGATTTAGTTCTTCAATTACAATTTATTATTTGTCGTTCAAATGTTTTGCTTTTCATTTTGATTCTTATTTTTTAAATTTTTTTATTTTTTCCTTGATCCTTTTGTTGAAGTTTTTTTTTTCTTTCAATCTCATCATTTAATTAATTTTTTGTTTTATTTTTTCCACTTTAACCCTTATTTTTTTTTTGTTAAAGTTATTTTCCAATTCAATTTAACCTTTCAATTGAAAAATTTTATTTGCCTTCTAATTTTTTTTTCACCCTCAAGTTTTTTTTAGATCCTTTTGTGTAATTAATTTTTTTTTAAAGTTTTATATTTTGATATTTGATTTGTTGGAGATTTTGATCCATGCGATCTTAACATTCTACATTGGTTTTCTACGGGTTTATATAAACAATATATTGGAGAAGCATGTACACCTAGTGTTTTTTTGGAAAACAAATTACAACCCGTGGCAGCGAAGCGTGAATTTAATGGCTAGTAAAAACTATTCTAGTTGCCTAGGGCTCCGTTGCGAGCTACATTACATGACAATTACATACAAAAAAAAAACTTAAAATCTTATTAGAACAGTAAAATTATTATTTTGCTCTTGTAAAAAAAAATTTCTTCGAACTTGGTCTTAGGAATAGAAAAAATATTTTCCACAAGATTTATTTGTTATTATTATATTTATTAAAGGCAAATCAATCCTTTTATATTATGAATGAACAATGTAATGACTTATATACTTTTAGAAGTATAAATAAATAAAATTGGGCTGAAAGGCTTTTTAGACTTTTTACATTTTAAACTAATAGCGTAATGATTTATGTACCATTAAAAGTAAAAATAATTAAAACTAGTTTGAAGGGCCTTTTGATCTTTTTGCACTTTGAATGCACAATAAATGATCACATTGCTCTTAATTACAAAAAAAAAAAAAAAACTTATGGTTAGGGTCACTTAGGTATTTTTTGTATGTTTTTTTTAATTATCTATTTAAATGAGGAGCAATTAACTCTTTGAACGAATCTAAAGATAATTAAAAAAAAGTAGCTGGTGTGTGCATAACATGTGTCATCAAGTGGGAGGTGCTTATGTTCTTTGGGCATAATATGTGATGCTTCCTAGTAGTCAAACACTGCCATGCGCATTGCCCTCTTCATATGCGCATTGCCCTCTTCATTGTGGTAGGGCACGTGCTCACGGTGGAGGTGCAGTTGGGCTCCAGTGAATTTCCTTTTCTTTTCCTCTTTCTTTTCTCTTTTGTGGATTAGAAATTCATACCAACAATTCCAAAAATAGATTATATCATCCAATTTGTATTTCTTTTAATTTTGGCCTTCATCCTTTCGAGTACTATTTGTTTTGCTTTTAATAGTTTTTGAACTTTATTTTTTTAATTTCTTCCCAAAACATTTTATTTCATTTAATTTTTGTATCCAATTTGAACATTATTCTTTTGTTTCTATTTCTTTTTTGTGTTTTATTCTTTTCTTGATTTTTCTTTAATTTCATCCCTCATCATTGTCATTTAATTTTCTTATTTAATTTTAGTTCTTATTCTTTTGATTGATATTTTTTTTTATATCATTTTCTTAATTTATTTTAATTTTAAATTTAGTCCCTCATTGTTTTTTTTATTTATTTAGTTTTCGTATGCTATTTGTTTTGTTTTTTTAATTTTGGATGATTAGGAATTCTTCTTAGTAATGTTTTTGTGTTTTTCTTCTATGGAGGGATTCTAGTTTTATGACTTGGGTTACTGGTTTTGAAGATTAACCTGATTTAACTTTGGTTTTTTTTTTTTATGCCCTGTCCTTAAAATTGATTATTTTTTAATTTTATTATTCAATTTTAAATTGTTGAATCTTGAGCTTTGAGTTAACTCTGATTGATTCGAGTTTTTTTTTTACATTTTTTTAATTTGATTTTTTTTAGTTTCATCATTCGACATTAAGTTATTGTCCCTTAAGTTTCGTGGTTTTTGTTTGCTTTCCTTTCGATATTATATTCTGGGTCATGAGTTAGTCGAGTTAATCCCGATTGACTCAGGTTTTGTTTTGATATTTTTTTTTGTTTTGTATCTTTTCTGCAACTTAATTTTTTTTTTTTTGGGCAATTAATTTTTTTTTGACAAAATCACAAACTAATCCTAAAAAAGCAGAACGTACTATATGCTACAGCTTAGAAATTCAGTCTTGCGCTAAGATTTTAACTACATTTAATTGTCAAGTTCAAAGGTCTTCGCGGTGAAAATATTGGGTTTAATTATCGGATTTCAGAGCATCTATTGACCAATCATCTTTCTCTATTTTATTTGTCAAAATTATTATGCACAAAACTACATATTGGTATAGATCCAAGACTTGCATGATCTTACGAAATATGAGGGAAAAAAAAAGACTTCAACAACATTTTTTTTTAATGACAGTAAGAACAATTCAAGTATGTACACACACACAAGCTATAATCTTAAAAACCGAATCTCTTATAATCATATAAGAAAAAGCTTGTATGCTAGCGGGCATGATATGTAATGTTGTTGAACAATTCAGAAAGTATGAGTAGACAATAGTTTATATCAGTAGAGGCAGTGTTTTCTGGATAAATAATACGAATAATCTTGAAGGGTGTAGCTCAATTAGTCAGGTTTTAAATTTATTTTTTAAAAATTACTATTTCGAGTTCCATAAATTTCAGAGCCATTAAAAACTTACATGATCGTTAACTTCAGAACTTATAAAATTAATTTATTAGTTAAAATATATATATGCTAGTCCAATACAAATATAAATATTGTTGGAGGGTTTTCTGGACGAATACATTTTGGTATGATTCTCTTATCATATATTGCCGTCTATACAATGAAGAATTATATTTTAAAGTCGGTTTTTTCATCTATTAGTGCGAAACTTGCTTTCTCCCGGAATTTGGCATCTCTCTCGCCTCACCATAGGCAATGTAGTTAAGTTATCTCTTTTATTATTGTTTTAGGATAAAAAAGAAAAGAAAAGGGATATTGCTAGAAAAGAAAAAATAATAAGAAGAAAGGTTGTGTAATACATAGAAATTTATATAGTTTCTTTAAAAATTGAGGAATTTTATGTTACTCCGATTTTACTGTAAAAACCATCTAGAAATTATTGATATTATTTGTCTGATGTATTTATAAAAAAAAATATTTACACTAAAAGAACATCATTTATATTATATATGTTTTATCGATGATCTAAATATCTTTATATTAAAACATTTAAAAAAGTTCTTAAAAAAGCAAGAATTTTAATTTGATATATTTTTAAAAACACTTTCAAATACAAAGCTAAACGTACAAAGACGTAATTCTAATCTTTACTGGTGTTTCAATGATAAATTAAGATAATATTATTACAGCAAATTTGTAGGCTAGGATTGTGAGGATTTATAGGAAAAATGATTGAAATTAAATTGGGTGGAAATTCAAATGCTTTCCAAGTTTTGCGACCCAAAATCCCCTTACAACTATAGTTCTAGATCTCTTTCTTTCGTCCAACTTTAACGAATTAAACTTTAAATGTTTTTCTTATGACCTCCTGAAAAGGAACAACATTGATTTTTTTGTTCTACCTCCGTTCTCTTCTTCTTCCCTTTCCCACCGAAAGATTATATTGAAACAAAACGAGGTTGATTGGTGCAGCACTTTTTATGCCTCCTTAGGGCTTTATATAGGACTACCTTGTCCAAGTAGTGGTCCTTTTGTACTCAATTAGTTACTCCAGCCATGGAAACTGAAATATGTAATGTACTGGGTCATCGGTCCGATCAATTGTTTTTTAATATAAAAAAATATTTAAGTATTGTTAAAGTATTTTTCAGTATAATTTTTTTAAAAAAAAATCAAGTGAAGATTAATTTATTATAACCGGATCAATTTGACAGGTTTAAAAATAACTTAGACGACCATTAAAAATATAATTTGATTAAATTTTTTTTTAAGATGACATCTTTTTTAAAAAAATATTAAGACGAAAACATATTAGATTGATAGGGTGAACCCAAGTTAATATGCTAAATCCTTGATCAGGTCATGAGACCGTAATAACCCTATAAAAAATAAATCAAAACAAATTATAAAACTTAATTTTCACTCAATCTGATTTTGAATGGTGAAATTGAAAAAAAACAATAAATAAAATGACTCGAGTCAACTTGAATTAATCCACTATATTTGTGACCCCGGTCATGAAATCGTGATAACTCTATAAAAAACAAAAATAAATAAATTATGAAGCTCAATTCTCGATATACCTAATATTAAATGATGAAATTGAAAAATAAATCAATTAAAAAATGACCATAAAAGCTTAAGTCAACACATGATAACATGATAAACCTACAAACCAGGTAATGATACCGAGATAATTTCATAAAAAAAAAAATCAAAATAAATTATGAAGCCTTGTTCAACCTCATATTAAAGAAAAAATTAAAAAAAAATCTATTAAAAAAGGATCAAAGAAAAATCTTAAATCAACCAACTAAACTCGTAACTTGTGTTATTAGACCGGGATAATTTCATCAAAAATAAATAAATAAAAATTATAAAATCAAATACTAGTAAACTCAACATGATGAAATTGAGAAAAAAAAATAAAGTAGAAAAAAGAAAAACTCAAAGCATTGTTTTAATAAATAGTGCAATGTCAGTAATTGAACAATGAAATTATATTCTCTTTTGCCTTTTGTTAATATATATTTGGATGTAAAAAGTATCTGCATGTATAAATATCAAATTCTACGTATACATGGATTTGAATTGAAAAAAATATATTTAACATTTTATAGTTTGATCTAATTACTCGTTATAGTTTAAAAAATTATTATTTACATCCTGAATAAAAACAAATCTGACAAAATAATTAAATTACCCTTCCATATATATATTAAAATATAAAATGACCAAACATTACTCTGAAAAATTCCCCATAGTTTTTTTTATAATTCTTTTTCAATTCTTGTTAAAGTTACGGATTCATGTGTGAAATCACAAAATTTTAACGTAATAAACATGTATCTAAAATTTTAATATAGATAAAATAAAATATCATAATCATTAAGTAATTGATCGAAAATAAGATAGAAGTAAAATCTTGATGATTAGATTATATTTGATTTTATCTCATGTTTGATACTTTCAACAATTAATCTTCAATGTAATATATATCTATAACAATTTTTATTTACAAATTTTGACCCCAAAAATTCTTATTATCCGTGTTAAATAAATTAAAAATAAACATTTAACGACTACTTATCTGTCATTTTTCAGTAAATACTTTTGTCATCCATTAAAACAGTGATTCTGGTTCCCCCGGTGAGCTCCACCTAATTTTGAAAAAGCTCTTGTATAGTCTTGGTCCCACCATGGCATGTTGATGCTCTAAAATTTGGTATTACAAAATGACCTATCTGTCCCGACTCCCGAGAATTACTGAATTCCTACACTCAATCCCGTAACATGTTCTTGACGAGAATCAAGAAAGAATAATAATAATAATAATCGTAATAACATCTTATCTTTTTTCCTCTCAATGTTTTCTATTTTAGATGCTTATACATTCCTGATTGAAGTATGAAGCCTCATTATATTTCTGATTACAAAGCAAATTTCCAAAGCAAGTTAAAAAAATAACTAAACAGGAAAAAAAAAATTGGGTCACAAAAGAATAAAATTTAAAAATAAAAGGAAATCTTAATTTTATTCTAAATTAATTAATATTCAAAGATAAAATTAAAATTAATAATAATAAGTTTTTGGAAAGTGAAATTAAAAAAAAATATTCAATTAAAAAAATCCAAAACAAATAAATCGAATCAACCAGTCAAACTCGCAACTCGAGCCATCAAATCAAGATAACTTTAAAAAAAATAAATAAAAAAATTATAAAACCCATTTTAAAAAAATAACTTGTCAAAACTACAACTTCGATCATGAAATTGAAATAACTTTAAAGAAAACAAATCGAAAAAAATTAATTAGAAAAAATTACGATAATTAATTTCCAACAAACTCAATATTAAAAAATAAAAAAACAATTAATTAGAAAAGGCTAATAAAATGACTTAAATCGACCTATTAAACTCACAACCTCAATCATGAAACATAGATAAATTCAGAGAGCAAATAAAAAAATATTATAAAACCTCAAGTCCAACAAATTTAATATTAAATATTGAAATTGAGAGAGTAAAAAATAAATCCTTAAGACTGGTATATAACATTACAGGAAAAACAATTATAAAATATTAAAATGCATAATTTTTAGAACAACCTAATATTGAAATATAAAATTAAAAAAAAACTAAACGAAAAAACAAAGATTGAATTGGTAGATGATAAAATTTAAAATTAAAGAGAAACGATCAAAGAAAGAAAACACAAAACACTATTCTAAACAACATAATACTAATATTAAAGAATATAATAAAAATAGAAAACATATTAAATTGTTGAAATGTAAAATTAAATAAAATATTCAATTAAAAAATAACTCATGATATATAAATCAAGTAAATCCTAACAAGTCTGTAAAATTCATTATCTAGATCATAAAATTAAATTAAAAAAACTCAATAAATAAATAAAATCTATAAAAATCATCTTACTAAACTTGCAATCTGAATTATAAAATTAATATAATTTTATAAAAAAATAAATTATAAAACTTAATTTTCAACTAACTTAAAGATAAAACAAAAAAAAATATATAAAAAACAACCAAAATAATAATTTGAATCAACACAAGTTTATGTTGTGAGATCAAGATAAATTAATAGAAAATTAAAACAAATTACTAAGCCTCATTTTTCACATATATAATGTTTTAAAATTAAAATAAAATAACATAACATAAAATAAAATCACGCAACAATTCTCAAAACAACTTATAAAGAATGAAAATAAAAAAAGACATCAAAAATTGGATGAAATTGAAAAATAAATTATAACTTATCCACACATTAATTATTAATAAAGTTAAGAACTTATAAAGCAACATGATTAAATAGATAGAAAATATAGCACATAAATCTCATTATTGCTATTTGTCATAATAAAAAAGACGGAATATTTTAAATCATAACCTCATTCCACAGCTTAGAAGAGTTCTTGTCCCCACAAAGGCGAGTCCCACTAAACAAATAATCTCTTCCCGCATGATTTCAGCAGGAAGGCAGTCCTGAACCAAACAAAAAATCCAGCATAGAGAAAAGGAACCCTCGAAACCAGACTCTACTGATCAACCAGCCACATACATGAAAGACGGATAGAAATACTCAAATACCAGCTGCTTTGTAAAAGCAAAACTCAAAGTCACCGACCAAACACCTTCTGCACAATAATTCTTGTTTTTTTTTTTTTACCAATTTTTTCGTATATAGTTTTTGGAGAAGCCCGCATACATTTCTCACAAGCTTCACTAATAAACCAAGCCACAAGAAAACCTGAAAACATCATATTACATAATAAATATACGTTTGTCCAACAAAACATAAGAATCCAAATCTTTCTGATGCATTCATACCACAAGTTTAAACAACAAAATGCCACCTGCCAAGCCACAGTTATGTTCTCCAATTGACTGCAGCAAGAACAGGTTTTTTGTTACATACCTGCACGATTCACATACCAGAGGGTAGTGATGAGAATAAACAGTAAATAAAAGGGCACCTTAGGTGGAGATTAATAATTTAACTTGCAAAATTGTAAGGTACTTGTGTTTTTTTGTTCAGAAGATGAAAGGAGGAAATAATCTGACTTTTGTCTTACTTTAAATAAATTACAATTTAAAAAATACCGAGAACACAACCACAACCACACGTGAAAAGGATAATCAGAGGCTAAAATAGTGGGTTACCTAGAACATACTGGTACATACTGTCGCCCAAAGCCCTCCAGAATAAAAGCTATAGATCACAAAGGGCCTCATAAAGGCCTGCATCAACATATATAATCACATCTAAGAATCTCACAACACAAACAAATAAATTTGACTGGGCAGAATTTAACCTTTATCTGCTTATTCAAACACACTTCATTTCATCTAAGTGCTTGTACTTGGCTGCTTAAAATCCATCTCTGAGTATCTGCAACACAAAATGAAATCATCAAAGAACCAAGGAGAGAAGCAAGGGGGCAACAGAAGGCAAAAGAGCTCAGCAAATTCAACTTGCCTGCGAGGTTTTTGTCGCTGTCCAAATTCATCACTTGCAAATTCTGCACAGAAGACAATGTTTCATATCAACAGTAACAATCAATGACAAGGCATGTTAAAAATAAAGTCAAACAGAATCAAAGTCATAGCAACAGAAACATTAAAATTGTTCCTTACCAGGTCTCTCTGTATTCTTCCATTCATTATTGGGTATATTAGTACTACTTTCTTTGCTGCAAAGGAAAACAGCCATTAGAATTGGTCTGGCTACGTGTACAACAAAATAATCCCTTTTCAGTCATGAAGATGAAGCACCTTAGCACAAGCAAAATGGAAAGCAAAAACATGCTAAGAGAAGAACATCAACACAGAAATGAAAGTAAGACTGAGAGAAATTGATATCATGTAACATTAATTTCAGTAAGTGTCCCATAAACACTTTAAATGGTAAAAATAATGAATCAACCAGCAAAATACCAATTTCCCATTAAATTTCAAAATCTTGAAAGTAAATGATCTAATAGAAAAGAGTTGCAAATAAATTGACACAACAAAACACAAACTGAACTCTAGCATTCTTGAGTCACCCTTTAGACAAATAGAAGCAATGAATCATGTAGGAATGACTAAAGTGCTCACAGCATTAAGCATTCTACCGCTACAAAATTCTCTTTAAAGGTAACAAGGTGTTCTAAATGGGAAAAACAACACAGGCAGATCACACTGCCAAACTTAGAAAAGGTTAGCATCCATCATGTATTTTCCAGATAGAATACAGAGGAATCCTCAATTTAGTCCATAACCTTTATAGTCCTTCTCAATTAAGTCCCAAAATAAAAGAATTTATCAGTTAGGTCCCCAATGTTTCACCCACTGCCCCATTGGGTCCTTCTGTTAAGATCTGTTTTTTTCTTTTTGTCGTTATGTGTAGCTCCTGCAATAATGGTATTGTTTTGCAGAATTTTTTATGGAAAAATTACAAACATGGATTAAAGGACCCGATGAAGAATTCAACTAAACATTTAGAAATATAGCACAATGACAATTTGCTACCAACCTTGAAGAACCCAAGGAAGATGTTTTCCCAGATGGGCGAGCATGATAAGCACCATCAACCGAAATATAAGGTGAACAATATGTAGCCCCTAAAGCTCCAGCAGCACCAGCCAGAACTGGTAACCTGAACATCATTAAAACAATTTATTATTTGCGTGTTATGATATAAAAGAAAAGAAATCCCAAAGAGAAAGTACACATAATGAATTTAGCACAGAAGTAGCCCCTACAATAAACGTCATCAGGCACCAATTTGCTTCAAGATATATAGAAAACTATTACATGACAATTCAAAACACCATTGTGTTTATAAAAGCGGAAAATAAGCAATCAGTTTCTTTTCTGTATTTTTATTTTTTGGAATAGCTGAATCACAATAATCTCATTGCACCAATGACAATCATCCACTTCATCAGAGGCATCAATTTGCCACTTAATGGGACATTGACAGCACATCCCTGGACCATGCAAGATCCAAGGTAAAACCAAAAATCTGTCAGCCATAATGCAGTTATGTAATGAAGATTCAGCATACCATGTCATTTCAGAATTCCCTAAGCCAAGTTGAGGCTGAGCAACATATCCAGGAAATGCCATGCCAACCGCAGGAACTCCAAGACCACCAGGATGCTGACCACCAAATTGCATAACTGCATGCCAATCAACCACCGTAACAAAATGAGTTATTTAGACACCAATATACAGAACGAAGTTCTTAGCTTCCTTGAAAATATAAAGCATGGTCCGGACACACTAAAATAGCTGATAATAAGAAAGCTATAGCTACAAGGGATACCTTAAGATACCAAACACATGGAAAAGAAGAAAAAACAATACAAAAACCATATATATGATTTAAGAAAAAGTGCACGGCTTAAAGCATTGACATTGGTGTCTCTCTCACTAGCATGATGAAAGCTCCTGGCATTGAAATTGTTTTTTCTTCTTTGTTACCTTTTAGAGGAAAAAAAGGTGAACCAAAAAAAAAATTGTACCTGGCAAAAAGGTTGGTCTTCCAGAGAAGTTCTGATCACCATGCCCAACACCAATATTCCCTGTGGCTCCCACAACCTGTGTCCCACCATAATGAAAAGATCCTCTTCCATTTCCTTGAATTATGCCTTTTCCCTTTCCAACCAATGCAGTTCTGGATTTACTTGATTCCACAGCAGCCTCTGCTTCAACAGCTTCATAAGAATTTTGTGGCAAAGCAGTTTTTGGTGGAGAAGAGGCTGGAGAATCGCTACTAGGATGTTGGACTAACTGCTGGGCAGAAGGTTGAATACGGTTTTGAGCAGGAATTCGCTGAAGAGAGTGGATCGGCACAGTGGGAGAAGTTTTGTTGATTTGGTTCTGCTGCGGAGCTCCCTGGTAAGTCATCTGGCTTGACATAGCTGCACTCCTTCCTTGAGCCCTGGATTGTGAAGATGTAATAGAATTGACCACAGAAGATCCAGAAGGTGGCATTTGCATATTGCTCAAAGGCTTTCCTGCAGCCGGAGTGATGGAATCATCAATATAAAGCTTGTCAATTGAAACAGAGTCAGCTATATTCTTCCCCCGCACCAATGCACTGTGTTGTTGCATAGGAAAATTCTCATCTATAACAGGAGTGCGAAGATTCTTGCTTGTGCTTGCACCGTGTATATCCCTTTTTTGACTTGAAGTGCTGTCTTTATTTGAAGATCCGGAAGGATAAAAGGGAGGAGAAGCAGAGCTCAAGCTTGAATGTTTTCTAGCGGGCAATTCATCAGATTCTGTATTTGACAATGTCAAAATTCTCCCTGAACTATCATGTGAACGTTTCTCAAGGGGTTTCCCAGGCTGTTTGTTTTGCACTGGAGGTGTCTCTCTGCGACTCTTGAAAGTAGATTCAAACTTTCTGGGTCCTCTCCCTCTCACAACTTTTGGTGCCTGGTTCTGATTGTTACCATCGCTGAATGATTTAGACCTGTTCCGTCTGGCATGTCCCCATTCTGGACCTCGACTTTTACCACCACGGGCCCGAAAATTACCTTTAGCAGTCCTCCTTCCCTGAATTATTACGAGTATGGTTTCAGTAAGAAACAACATAGAAAAAAGAAGAAAACAAACACTCTCATAAAATATTTTTTTGTATAAAATGATCACCTGTTCATAATGCCTTTCCTGCAATGTCATCTCCTCAAACTTGTCATGCCCCCATTTCTTATCATCTTTGGACTCCCACAAATTCCTTCCACCAAAGGTTCGCCTAAACCAAGTTCAGGTTAATCTTAGAATTACTTATTTTAACAAGTGAGAGGAGGTGGCCCACTTTCATTCAGAAATGCACAGTAACATGACGTATTGGAAATGCTTCCATATGAACATAAAAGGCAAAAGAAAAGGTACAGAAAGCTAGATGTGAAAAACAACTCCTTATCCAATATTTGTCCTGGTTTTTCTGTATAAACCAGGTAAGACTCATCTACCTGAACAATGGTCTAGAATTATAAAGCAAAGGGAATTGCACACCAGGATATCAGAACAATGGATCCTTGGTTAAAGGAAACATAGATACGTGTTTAAGCATACAATACAAAACCACAAAGAAGAAAAGGAACTGACTATTAAAGTTTAGAGGTTCTTGCATGTCAGCATATAATACTACTCTGAACAAGCTCTACACTAGAAATTGAGCAAAGCTACCATTAATCAACTACAGCTGAATAAAAGAAGAAAAAAAAGGTGTTTAAACAAAACAAATATCTTGTGCCGTAAAACTACACCAATGTCAGTCATACCTGTGCCGACCACCAGCACTGTCCCTAAACCTGTCATCGTGCATGTAAAAAGCCCCAGCAGTAGGCACCGCAAAAGGCTGGTTCCCCTTCTTCCCCTCCTCCCCTTCCTCCCCCTCCACTTTCTCCTCTCCTCCCACCTGCTCCTTCCTCCCCTCGATTTCCTTCTCCCTAACCTCAACCCCAGCATTGCCGCTGCCTCCTACTCCCTCCTTATTCCCTTCTTTCCCTTCCTCTTCTTCATAAACCTCTTCTTCCTCTTCATCTTCAAAAACACCTTCTTCATCTTCCTCTTCATTTAACGCCTCTTCTTCGTCGTCGTCATAGTCTGCAGCGCCACCCTGACCGTCAGATTCATCGGAGTGAATTGGAGCCCTCCGATTATTTCTAGGCTTCTCTTCTCCTTCACCTTCCTCGTCGTCGCTCGCAGCTTCTCTTCTTCTCCTTACAAGCAATCGCTTCTCTTCCTCGGGATCACTCTCATATACAATTTCCTCCTCGCCAACCTTAGTCATTATTACAAAAAACTAAAATTTCAAATCGCGATGTAGTCCGTCAATCAAAACCACGGCAACAAAAAGATACTCTCAGTCTAATCAAATCCCTAAACGCCGCAAGGAAAACAGAAAATCTTTCCAGAGAATAAAAAAACTTCCGAATTAAGAAATTGAGAGTCAAACAGAACTAGCGAAAGCCCTAATCTGCGAACCAAAAGCAAATTCGTGGAATATCAAAGGAAACCGCAACTCTTAGAACCCTAAATTTTGTAAGGGGGACTAGAGTTTTACTGGATTTGGATCCAGGTGCTCTGAATTTGAAAACCCTAGATTCTGAGAAAAGAGAGATTTGGGGGATTCATTAGAGTAATTTGGGTAATAAATAAATATAGATTCAATAAACAGAGGGAGAGGAGGGACTATCACACCGGTTATGGCCCAGCCTAGCGCCTTTAGGCCCTTTTGCAGCAGATCAAGTAGTTTTTCTTTAAATTTTGATTGGTTTTCTTTAAATAAAATTATTTTTAATTTTTTTTGTATTATTTTAATTATTTTTAATTCTTTAAATATGTTTTAAAATTGCAATTTGTTAAAGAATTAATTTATAATCTCAAACTTTTTATATTTGCATTTAACTCCTTAAGCAATAGAAAGCAATAGAACTTTGCAAGAACCATAATAGATTTAATTGCTTTAAAAGGATAACTACTAGCCCTTTCAAATATTCAAATTACAAGATGATAATAAGATATATGCAACTAGTCAATATTTTTTTATTTAACGAAAACTCTAGAATAAATAATAATATATTGTACTAAACCATTATTTCTAGTAAAGACTTCAAAACATAAAATATAAAAAAAATTTACATGGTAATAGAGCTACTCATAAGACAAACATCCCTTTTTTTTATTATTCACAATAGCCTCTTCATCCTCTTCTACTTCTAGTGTCACCTTCAACACTCCTACTACTCCAAAATTTTCTAATCTTCTCATGACTATCAATGTCAAATGTAATTCTTCAAATTATCTTGTCTGGAAATCACAGGTTCTACCATATTTCAAAGGCCAAGATGTTTTTGGCTATCTTGATAGTATTATATGACCATTGCCTTCTGAACCTATTATCTCTTCTCCCACTAACAATATTATCACTACCACTCATAACCCTTTTTATGATCAATGGTTGCGCCAAGATTCTTTGATTCTAGCTACCGTTAACTCTTCTCTCACTAAAGATGTTCTCACCAAAGTCTTATCCTACACAACTTCTCGTGAGGTATAGCTTGCCCTTAAATGTAGTTTCTCTTCTTTTTCTCCAGTAAAAAACCATTCAAGTTCATATGCAACTTGCCAATACAAAGAAAGGTGTAATGTCTGCTTACTTTTATTTCCTTCATATCAAACGTATGTTGGATGAACTTGCTCTCGCCGGATAACCCTTAACCTGTGATGATAACTTCACTTATTTCCTTGCTAGCCTTAGTTAGGAATATGATTCCTTAGCTTCAACGGTATCCTATTGTCTTGATCCCATTACATTGGAGGAATTTTATTCCTTACTTCTTCTTTGCGAGTCCCAAGTCACTCACAATGATCAGCTTGTAACACTTGTTGCCTCAGTCCATCTTGCTTCTAGACAACCTCTGGTGCATTCTCCATCTCAATTTTGATCATCTCTTGCTATACACACTCATGATTAAGGATGAGGTGCTCGACTTTCCTATAGAGATACCTTTTAATCCATTTTTGTTATCTATTAGGTATGTTTTAAACAAGACCATATTGCCAGTAAATGTTATCATCATTTTAATGTCTTTTATAAAGATCAGTAACCTCGCCAGCCTCAACTTGAAGCCATGATTACTGTTTAATTTCCATCTAATGAGAATGATAGGAATCCCGACACATGAGCCACCCGTCACCTTACCAATGATGGTAACAATCTTTATATTTCCATGAACAACTATGAAGGCCAGGGTTATATTCAGGTGTCCAATAGTGTAGATCTAAAAATAATAAGGAGTGGCACTTCCATTCTTTCTTATCCTTTCAAATCTTTTGTTTTTAACCAATTCTTGTGCCTGAAATTCATAAAAATATTCTTCTTGTTCATCATTTTTTATATTGAAAATAATGTTTTTTTTTTTTTTTTAATTTCATGTTTCTTTCTTCCTTGTGAAGGATTACTTAAGAAACATCCGACATCGTGAACCACTCGGTAATGGTCTTTATAGCTTTTCTACTTTCATTGCATATCTTCAGCCACAACATTTCTCTGGTGTTTGCGTGTTTGCTTCTCTTTAGCTTCGTCATATTGGTTATGCCTCTTTTTCTATCATTAATAAAGCTATTTATTTATTTTTAAAAACTAACAGTTCTTCCATTTGTTCTTATTGTCAATCGGTTAAGAGGCATACATTGCCTTTTAAACTTATACATGTATCTATTTCAAAACCCTTGAAGTTAATTTATTCTGATGTCTGGGGACTAACCCCTCTCTTGTTTACTTTTGGTACAAGTTATTATATTAGCTTTTTAAATGTTGCTACTAAGTGTCTATGGTTGTTTCATTTAAAACTCAAGTCAGATGCCCATTATATATTTATTCTTTTTCAAGCAACTATGGAACATGAATTTAATAGCAAAATTAAAGCACTTTAATTTGATTGGGGTGATGAGTTTCGCATCCTTAACATATACTTACACCATCAAAGCATTCAAAATAGAATCACTTATCCTTATACGCACCAACATGCTGATGTCATTGAAAGACGTCACAATCAAATTGTTGAGATAGATCTAGCATTACTTGCTCATTCTCATCTACCCTAATTTTTTTGAGAAGATGTATTTCACTCTGCTGTTTTTATCATTAACAAACTACCAACCCCAATGCTTCATAATAAATCCATTTTTGAAATGGTCCATCATCGAAAACTATATTATAATTTTTTAAAAGCTTCTAAATGTGCCTGCTGGCTTTATTTGCATCTTTATAATCAACACAAAATGAATTTTTGTTTAAAAAGTTGCATATGTATTGATTATAGCATTACCCATTGTTGTTATAAATGTCTTAATGTTTTTATTAGCAAAATGTATGTCTCTTGTCATATTATTTTTTATGAATATGTTTTTCCTTACCAAATTCCTACACTAGTCCAGTATCCTTCTCATGCTCCTTCTATTAATCTCCCTCATTAGTTAAATATGTCTTGGTCTGATGTTGCACCTTCTACAAGTACTACACCTTCCTCGATATCTATATGCCCTCTCTCTATGAATTCATCGTCATGTATAAACAATTATATTCATGTTACTATGTTTTCCCCTATCAGAGATGTTGTTGCTGCTACACAATCCGAAGACCAACATTCACTTTCATTATCCATCTCCCTACTTTAAATGAATTATAATGTCCATCTTATGATCTCTCGCAGCAAAAACAAAATTCACAAACTTAAATTGATTTCTAACTCCCATGTTCGCTATCTTATTCTCAAAGTTCTCATGTCTACATTTTAGTCTAATGACTTAAAACCTTCCTGCCACTCTGAAGCTGTCAAACATTCATATTGACTAGAGGTTATGAACAAGGATTTTGATGTCTTATTATCTAATGGCACTTGGATTTTAGTTCTTGAACCATATACTGCCAATATTATTGGATGTAAGTGAGTATACAAAATTAAACGCAAAACTGATGGAACGATTGATATGTACAAGACAAGGTTGGTTGCTAAAAAGTTTAATCAATAAGAGGGCATTGATTTTGGGGAGAATTTCAGCCTTGTTGTCAAACCAACAACAACCTGATTGATTCTTTCCTTGGTAGCCTCACGTGGTTGGCATATAATACAAATTGATGTGCAAAATGCCTCTCATATGGTATTCTCAATAAACTTGTTTACATGGCTCGACCTCTAGGTTTCATTCACTACCTAATCATGTTTGCAAATTAAATAAGTCACTATATGGACTTTGCCAGGGCCCAAGGGATTGGTTCTCTAAGTTGACTAACAAACTACAAGCCATTGGCTTTATCGGTAGCAAGACTGATCATTCACTTTATGTTTATCATTATGGATCTATCACCATCTATTTATTAATCTATGTTGATGGAATAATCTTAAATGACTCTAGTGTTCATTCTATTAGCAGTGTTGTTCTTTTATTATAGAAAAATTTTGTTGTCAAAGATATAGGTGTACTAGGTTTCTTCCTAGGCATTGAAGTCATACAAGAGGATCATAACATGTTTTTATCTCAATAATATTATATATTGGATCATTTTGTCTGCAACAAAATAGACAAGGCAAAGCCATGCATTACCCTAATATTCCCATCACAGTATGACATCAATTCTACTCGCAGTTCATTTTCATGACCTATGGTTGTATCGCAGTGTTGTTCATAACCTACAATATTTGTCACTTACCTGACTTGATCTTACATTTGCTATCTATAAAGTGAGCAAATATATGCACCATCCTATAAAGGTGCATTGGGCCACATTCAAATGAATCATGCATTGTTTAAAGCACATTATATACATCATACTTTGTTGATCTAACCATCATTTACTCTTCAGGTTCAGACTTTTAGTGATGTCGATTCGATAGCAAATCATGACAACAGATGATCCATTAGAGCTTATTATGTCCATTTAGGCTCTAACTTGATTTCTTGAAGTTGAAAACAGCAACACACAATTGCTTGATATAGCATAGAGACAAAATACAAAGCTCTCGCTAACACTATTGTAAAAATTCAATGGCTAAAGTCTGTGTTGATTGATCTTCATGTTTCAATTCCTCCCTCTCTGATTCTATGATGTGAAAATTATTCGATGGCTAAAGTCTTTGATTTTATGATCTTTAAGGAATGGAGAGTCATTGGAAAAATTATTCAGAGAGAAAGCTTTGAGTGGTCGGATTTTATAAACTAATGACTTTGATCTCGGTATCTATAAATTTGTATTTGAGAGAAGAACTTAATGGAGGAGGTTTGCACCTTGAATGATGTCAAAAAGTAGACGAGAACTCAATAATTTTTTTAAAAAAAACAATATAGTTGGATTTTGAGTATTTTGGTGATTAACATGTGTTTTATAGTTGAAAATGGGTTATATAGGTTCATGGGATGTTTTCTTTTTCATTTCTTAGATGAAGAAATAGTTGAAATCTAGGTTATTGTGGTCTGAAAACGTGGACCTTGATTTTCTAATCACCAAAATTATCTCTGGTAACTAAAAAAAGATAGCAGATGAATGTTACATCATCTTTATTGGTTAGCAATGTGTTGTTCATAATTTTTTTAAAATAAAAACGGGGTAGATAACATATCATCCATCTTTTAATTTTTTTTAAAAAAATCGGTGCCCAGGTCTTGAGATGGGTTAGGCGTGCATGTCCAGCCCATGTGTGCCTGACCCATCAATGTTTTTAATCCTATTTTTCTCATTTTTCATTTTTCACATTTTATATTTGAATAAGTGTTAAATAAATTTATTTAAATGATTTTTAAATAATTATTTAAATATTTCATTATTTTTAAATAATATTAGTGTCTTCCGTGGTGATATTAGAGCTTTATTTTTTTTTAATAATTATATATAAATTTAATATGCATAGTTTTATAAAAGCAAATGAGATATCTTTTTTTCAAGTTTCTATTGAAATTTTTTTTATACGATTCTTATCAACATTATTATTTTTTAATATATTCATGTCAAATTATGAATTACTTATTTTGTAGTTTTGTCTAATTAAAACTTGCTTCAAAGATTATTATATGTTTTTTTTTTTTAAAAACTTCCAATAAGAAATATTTTGTTAAAAAACATAACATATTAATAAGATAAGAGAAAGAGGCATTGATTAAAAAATACGTGTCTTTATCCTATTTTTAAATTGCTAGAGTTTTTTTGGATATATGTAATAAACAACATAGCTAATGGGAATTATATATTTTTCTAAAAAAATATATTAACAAGAAAAATTATATTAACAATTATATTTTTCCAACAACATTTAAATTATTACATATGTTTTGAAACTCCATTCTTTCAATCATATAATTAAATAAAAGAAAATTTTAAAGAACATCTTGCATAATTAGAATCTCACCCGTTACAGAGTCTTATTATTTCAAATACATCAAAACTAGAAATTGATTTGCAAAAAAAAAGCCAACTTCGACATGTTAAAGATATTGTTATTCTGCAGTCTACATTCATCAAATGAATGATAGTCTCTATAATGTTATTTATGGTATGTCATCATATTTAGCTCCTGTTTGATATTGCATTTTAAATGGGAGATAGATAATTTTTTTAAAATTAATTTTTTTTATTTTTAAATTATTTTAATATATTGATATTAAAAAAAAAATACAATCTATATTGTACTTCTAAAAATAGAGAGATAAAGAATATCTTCCTTCCAGGTTTCAGCAAAGCATATGAAGCCCAACTAGACAAAAGAAGAGGCTCTCGCGCCAGGTAGGGGTCGAACCTACGACTTTCTGCTTAGGAAACAGACGCTCTATCCACTGAGCTACAGGCGCTTGATGCTGCAACTCTGCTTACTTAATTAATCTATTTAATACTACCGAAGATATCTTAAAATATTGCCGGATTACCTTCCTCGGAGATGAAAGTGAAACTGATTGCGATTGCAAATCACAAGGGTAAAAGTTCATCAGAGCATTGGGAAAAGGCAAATTGGCAGATTGTTAAACAATGTGCCATATTGTTTTTATTATTATTATTCTTGTTGCCTGGTGGGCTTTCGCCATTTTCACTGTGAGTATTCGCTGGTTGTTTAGTGCATAGAAACTGTAGGAAATTAAAATCAATGTTGAAAAAAAGAATAATGATTTGAAATAATTCTTAAACAAACAATATCTCTTTTATCAAAACGTATTTCTCTTATTAATGCAGTTTTTTTTAAGAGAATATTTTTTTTTTATCAAAACTTCCATTTTCTTAAATAAAAACTTATCATAATCATAAAATAAAATTTTAAAAAAACAAAATAATAAATAATGAACTGATAATTTGATGTGAATGTATTTAAAAGATATAACAAAACTAATATTGAAAACAATTATATAAAAAATTCACAATAAAAATTTCAAAAATATATATTTTATATGTATTTAGAAAATTATGCATATTAAATTCATATATACCTATTTTAAACTCAATTGCTAATATTATCATGAAAGACGATAATGTTATTTAAAAATAATGACATAATTGAATAATTATTCAAAAATTATTTAAAAAATTATATTTTAAAAAATTTAAACTAAAATGTTAAAAGAGAAAAAAAATTAGGTGCATATAAGCTGGCATGCACTTTACCCAACATGAAAACCCATTCCATGCAATTGTGTTTTATCTTTTGTTTCTTAAAGGCTAGGTGCATAGAACAATTTTTGTTTCTTTTGTTTCTAACAACAATAAAAAAACAAAAACATTTTGATTGACCTAATAAGGCAAAATAAAACCAAATAAAAAAAAGTTCTCATACTCTAATCTATTTTTTTATGATATCATTGAATGTGGAAACAATATCTATTAAGTTCTAATCTCAAATGCGAATTCATATACATTAAAATTAAAGTTATTGGTGACTGAAATCTAGTAACTCAAAAGCTTTCTCTCCTTCTAAAATTTTTAATGATTTTCTCTTTATTCTCTAAAGTTTTAGGATCTAAAATGTAAATCACATGAATTTTGGAACCTAAACAAACATTCCAAAACCATAAGAGACAAAACGTTAAAAAATAAAAATTAAGGGATTGAACTACAGATTTATACATCTTTTAATACTAAACAAGGAAATAAGTTTTCATTTTTTTCCAAATATCAATTTTGAAAGAAATTAAAGTTGAATAACCAAATTGAATAAAAACAATAAAGGGACTGAGCTTAAAAATTTGCATAATAAACAATGTTATATAATAATGTTTTACATCTTTTAGTTGCCTTTAATAAACTAAAACATAATGATATTTAACTATTTATAAAGTACTTTTGATATACTCCATTTTTCATAGTCATGTCACTATTCATTTTAGAGTGAATACACTATTTTTTTTTTACATTTCAATCCTTGTATTTCCTTATATTTATCATTTGGTCATAAAAAATTTATTGTTTTTACATTTCAATACATGGTTGTTGGGATAGAAGAGAGAGTTGCTGAAAAGGAAGAGAGAGAAAAATATTCGACTAGCCACAATTCGACGAGAAAAATACTAATATTGGTATCAATTGGTTCATCTTGTTGTAGGGAGCTCATTAGAGGTTGTTCAAAGCTCTAATTATATCAAAAAAGTAAAAATAAAAATTAAAATAGTTTGATTTGACTTGATTTTAGTTTTTACATAAATTAAAGTATGTTTTAGACCTAGCAATGGAGTTATTGAGGTTCTAATAGGAATGACAATGGATATTCATAAGTTGAGTTTTACAATATCCATACCCTAACCTAGATGTTTTACCAAAACCTAATCAGGTAACAACTAAACTTGACCTTATTGGGTTTCGAGAATCTATAGTTATCTATGGGGTATTCAATATCTTGAATCTCCAATTAGTTACTCGAACATAAACAACTATGCCAATGATCAAGGTTGTTAAGATCGTGAGTTAACTCGTAAAATCTTATGATTTTACGGGTCAACATGTATTTCATGTGTTAAATCAGACTAAAAACTTGAACCGGTAAAATTAGATTTAACTCGTGCAAAATCGGTAAACTTTGTGCGATTTTCGAGTTTAATAAATTTGTAATATGAACCAAGTCAGGTCTAAATTTGGCCTTAAAATGTTTACTGACTAGTTTTATGAGATTGAGCATATCTTTTAAACTGTGTATTGGATAAAATTGAAATTTTACAGGGAAATATTAGATACATGAAAATATATTGTGGTAAATTTTCAGATCAAAAGGAGTTAAGAAAATAATATTTTAGAGGGTCAAAGTTAGTAAACTAATATTGTTAAATATGTTAAACAAGACCTTCGTGTACTATTTGGGACATATCTAGAGTTATACCGGGTGGAATTTTGCTTCGATTAAAGTTGGGATATAAACTAGACATCTGAAACTTTTCAACTATATATTGTCAGCCCAATAATTCATCCAAATGAGAATGAAACTTTTCAACTATATGTTTGAAATCAAAAGAGAACGACATGTTTGAAATAAAAAAAAAAACGACATGTTTGAAATTAAAGATTCAGGCTATATGGAGAAATTTAATATATAGACTTTTTTATTATTTTATTTTAAATAATTATTTTTAATATGAATTTTTTCTAGCACATTAGATATTTTTTTGGGGTTTATTTCATTATTGAATTTATATTAGATAATCACTAATTTAAACGCATTAGCTTGCAACATAAAAGAGGTTTATCAAAACTTATTGTGATGAGAACAATCAAGTTGTCACTAGATTTATGTATATTTCCTACCTTTCAGTGATTCTCATGTATTGAGAAATTTTGTTCTAAGACTTTATATTTCTCCATGTCATTAATTTATTGATTCATACTATCTATCTCTCTCATTTTCTTTAGATAACTCATTGATTATGATATTATTGACTCATTTTATCAGATTTTAATGTAATTTAATTTCTTGACTAGAATTATCAATATATAATTAGTTAAAAAATTACTTACGATTTTACGATCCAAGTTTATATTATATTTTTCGTGTCGTGTTAAAAAAATATTTTTAACAACCTTGCTAATGATCAACCATATTGAAACAAAGGTTGGAACTAAAACGATTAGCAACTTCTGTCCAAGAGAACCATTTGATTTCTTAAAGTTTATGTGTGGATGACAACTTAACTGAAGCAAAACAATGGAAATTATTTTAGGAAAAAAGAGACCCTCCCTTCACTAACTAACTTTTTTTAATGGAAAGTTAGTGTATCTTAAATCTAAACAATGGTGTACTACTTATTGCAAAATTTAGAGTCAAGCAAAAAGATAATGTACTATGATTTGTCATTCCTATCACAACTTTTCTCTATAAATGACTTCTTCCCTCTCCAACAATCATAAAGTGTCACAAAAAAAACTCAACAAAAATCAACATTTTCCTTCTTCTCTAACAAACCTAATATCCTTTCCTAACAATCATAAACCACCACAAAAAACTCAACAAAAATCAACCTTTTTCTTCTCCTCTAACAAACATAATATCCTTTTTCTAACAATCATTAACCACCACAAAAAAAAACTCAACAGAAATCAGCCTCTTCTTCCATCTCTCCCTAACTAACATAACCCTTCTCAACCACAGCTTCACCATAAAACAAAATCCAAAAGCCCTAATCCACAACAATCACATATCAATATCGTAGTAACCTAAAATAACCACAGATCGATCCAATAGCCTCTTCATTGAAATCACAACTTAAAATCCTTCCAAATATAAATGAAAACCCATCCAAAACCAACATGAAAATTAACTAAAATATAACCCAAACTCATTCCAACCTCTACCCTTCATGAGAAACATAAGATCCTAGAAAAAAAAAGGGAGATTGGGGAACAAAAAACCCAATATCCAACCTTTATTTAATGGTTTGATTTATGAAAAAAATAGGAAAGAAAAAAACTAGAAGAAAATAACAAGAAGTGGCTAGAAAAACTATGGCACTAATGTGTGAAAAATCTAACTTCTATTTATTTATGCTTGGTAAAAATGTAAAATTCTCAAATGTTAAAGCCTTTTATGTAATTTGGATTGGGTTAGGTTTCAAGTCGATCAAGGCAATATTCATACCCTATCTGAACCCGACTTTTTAACTTCGAGTATTTCCAAAACACGAACAAGAAAAAAAATTCCTACCCATTCAGATTATTTCTGGTCTATTCAGGTGAAATTGTCATCCCTAGGTTTTAATAAAATTTTCTAGGTGTGTTTTAGAAAAAAATAAAAAGGATGAAAAATTGTTTTAGAGATTCATAAACTTATGCCTGATTTTATGGTCGCTAGAGGTGACTAAAATTCATTGTTGTAGATAATGTGTCACCTACTCCTTAAAAAAAAAAAAAACTAAGTGCACAAGCCTGACACAAACTTCTTTCTAAAATGCAAGTGCGTCCAACCATTTTTTTGAAAAAAATCCAGGTGCACGAGCTTGGTCTTGTAAGCCACTCTTATAACATCTCCTCCAAAGCATAATTTTCTTTCTATTAATTATTGGTCTCCAAGGTTCGAAGGATTTTTTACTATATAATATAAAGGTTTGTACTCTACTAATTCCTCCAATCGTAATATTTCCAAATTAAGATCCCCAGTAACCGATTATCTTTTAGAGCTTTTCCTAGATAATTAATCAAGTTTTGAATTAAAGATCAATATGTGGTAATTGCATCCTAGGTATCTTTTACTTGAAAAATACTTATGAATAAAAAATCATTTCCCTTGCTCATTGATTATGATATGAAAATATTAGAATGTTAATAAGATTACCGCCTCAATTTTGTTTATTCATAAGTACAATTATTGGTAGTGTATATGCTCTGTAGCCAATTAGTTGGTTAATGTGACGTTGACTTTGTTCATGTAAATAAAGTTAATTTATTAATAAAGGCTTATTTATCTTTCATATTTATCAAATATCTTATTAATAAATTAAATATTCGATTAATGAATCTAAAGTAAAGATAAAATACTAGGGATAAAAATGTTCTACAAAGAAAATTATAAAGTTGTTATAATTATGAGATTCCTATTGCATTAAAGTATTGTTGATAAAATATTTCTAATCAATGCTCTATTAAGACTGAATATTAATTAGAACTGTTGAGACTGATATTGTAACACCCTGAAATTTCTATAAACTTTTGATCTTTGAAACTTGGGAAAAACAAGGTAATTTTTTTTACACATTCTGAAATATTCATATAGACACTATCAAAAATTTTATTTAAATTTTGGCGATGTTTCTTCTATTTCCAGGACATCCCAAGTTATCGATACACATCCATACATTTCCATAACAACTTTACAACTCTTAAATCTAATCATCTCAGATCATATCTCATCATTATTTTGACAACATATTCACATTTTCTTTCAAGTGTCACATCTCCTTTTAGCATTAAAGACAACTGTTAATAGAATAAATGAAACAACATTTTAACCATAATAAAATCATAAACAATAACAGCTTGAATAACTTGAGTTAGCTTTACAAGAGCAAAAAGATAAAAGCTTTTAGATCACATATTACAAATTCATAATTTATTTATTTATAGACCCAAAAGATATAAGATGCGTTAATGTTTATAACCACTACATATAGTTAAAAAGAAAATTTATAGTATCGAGCTACTACTTCTGGCATATTGGAGTTGAACCTGAACAAACAATTAACATTATAATACAACCAATTATCATTACAGTCATTAAAAGATTTTTAGCACAAAAATCAATAATTTCTTTGATTTCCTATCTTTTTAACCAATCATTTCCATACTTAAACTTATTGAATAATCAATTCAATCCTTATTCTTACAATCAAACTGGTTATAGCCTTATAAGTGTCTATACTCCAATTATTCCACTTAGATGTGAACTCATCTTTCCATTCCATTACTTACCTTACCTTTGTCAATACAATTCCACACCATGATTTTCATTAGTCATATCAATCCAAGTGTCTAATCCTATAATTTTTAGATAACTTAAATTAGTATTTGGTACAATCCCAATAGATTCTTAATTTACTATAAAACCCCCAAAATATAAATCAGATACAAATCATATAAACTTTTGTTTTATTCTCTACTATTGGTTTAAAACTATAATTAACTTTATATCTTGTGACACATTTATTGTTCATTATACAAAATAAAAGTGGGTCCCTCCATGGAGCCCCTACCTCTTAATTCTTAATAAGGCAAGTGCCCTAACGTATGCTCTCATGCAATCTTTCAATAGTTTTGGTCCATACTTCTAGTCTCCAATTGTATGTCCTAACCTCCTTACAGCTATAAATTGAATTAATCAACACTTGCACACCCTATGCTATCATTAGGGCCTAAAAATCCTCCCATGTGAACTTTCATAAAACCTTTTTTTTTTCAATTCGTACACCATGATTTGGCTCTCTTAATAGCCTAGAAACAAGACATAATTAGTTCATCTCGATAATTCAACTTGACATCACACACACATAGATATACTTTTTATCATCCCACTTTTAATCCATTTTACTTTCGTTATTGCCATCACATGTAGTACATCTAAACATCGCCTTTATTTCATAAATATTAAGAACAATGGTCATTCACTCATCATATGAATTGGTCTACACTAATTCATCATTTTTTAATTTGACTACTAACGCCATTATTCAGTACTTTTCATGGGATGCATTTGTTGTCTTAGCCATCCTATCTTTCATTTACGCCTCATTTTAATCTCTTTCTATAAGTTTTCTAAACAAACCAACCTTCTCCCTTAAATACATGATTAGTAATTAAAAGTGCATTTTTATCAAGGTTTTATATCATCATTATGCACTTGAAGTATCAATAACTCATTAATGAAAGCATGTTTTATAATAACAAGTCTGATACTATAAGATACCTTTAATTTATGATAAATGTTCATCTTAAATACAGGTCTATCATGTAAATCAAAAGATTGATTGATAAGTTTAACTATTGAAATTTAAACGACAAAGAGAGGGTCAAACTTAGAAAAGAGATGCTGGTTCAATCTAAACTGGAACACTGTTCAGTCATTGGGTCATATCTAAAGCTATAGATCTTGGATTTAGGTCTACTCTATATGGATGGAAATTTGAGACATATGCCTAAAACTTTCATGCGGAGTCCAAGATTTAAAAATGTCATTTTTAAGTCCAAATTATAACACAATGGAGAAGTCCGAATCCATTCTGCAGCCCAGACATTGTTTAATGTTCAACCCATATCTCGAGTTCTAAAAGTCTAAATGACCTTATTTGTTTTACTGGAAAGCTGAGACAATTTCCTAGAGCTTTCATGAGTTAAGTCTGTTCAAATTTTGACGTTATCAATAATATTTTGTTCAGACAAGAAGATAAGGATTGTCACCAAGTCAAGATGTGGCTACCCACTCAACAATTAGTCATCAAATCAATAGTTCCAAATTTTGGCCTATAAAGTGAGGTATTTGTCATGCATTTAGGCATCTTCGTTGTTCAGATTTAGATCATGCTTTTTATTTCTTTCTTTATATTTTTGTAATGTTTAAGTTTTATTTCATGTTATATTTTCCTTAATCACTTGTTTATACTTTTCATTCTCTTTACTATACTTATGTTCTTATGTTGTTTATTTATGTTTCTCTTCTTCATTATGTTTAGCTAAGCTTATTATGTCAAGGTGAAAAGGTTTCACTAATGGTGTCGCACTTGGAAAAATCCCGCGCACGGCATCGGCTCGCGATTTTTTGCATTTTTGTTTTGCTGATTTGGTTTTTTGGAGTTGCCACCTAGTATTTTGGTCACTAGGAACCCTAACTGGTCTTTCAGAGATTCTAAGGCAAGGGAGTGGTTGTGTAAAGGGAAGGTATTAGCACCCCTAGTACGCCCTACCTAAGGTAAGCTGCTTGGTGTTTGGTTTGCTCTATAATTGCTATGGTGTTGGTGTTTTCTAATCCCATCAATTTTACTAGGTTTGATTCAAATAAAATTTATTTGGATAGAAATCCAAAGAGATTCCATGTGCTTTGAAAGCTCATTTTTCCCTTAGTATTTCAAGAGTTTACGACTCGTAAATCGCAAGAAGCAGGGACAAAAAATTTAGAAATCTAAGGAAATTCAAAGCACTTTAAAAACATGTTAGAGTATTGGTCGTATGCATGAAAATAAAACATTTTTTTTAAATAAATATTTTTTTTGTTGACAAAAACCAGGTATTTTAATACCGGATTTGTATCTTTACAGTATAAAAATACAAACCGATATTGATCAAAATACAACAATAAAATTACAGAAAAATCACAAATTCTTTGAAATAATTTTTGAAGAATTTTTATTTTTTTTTGGGCTGGGCCCACATGGCTGGGCTAAACACGGTAGGATTTCCGCGAATTAAAATTTAGGTGAACAGTAAAATAACATCTCACTGTTCATGTGAATTATTTTTGACAGTGGAGTGCAAGGAACAACGATGAGAAGGGAGGCAAACCTGGTGGTGGTGGAGAGGAAGTGCTTTGTTCCTGGTAGTGTTGGTATCGCGGCGGCTGATTGTGACGGTGGGCTTCCGGTGATTGCAGCGATGGAGGCCGGAGTTGGCTGGCACTGAGACTGGGTGCTGCTCACGAAGGAAGATCCGGTGCCCTTGGAGTCTCGGTTTTCTGCTCCTTCTTTACTGTCCTTCGGCCTCCCCTCTATTTTCTCCGTAATGAGCTGCTGTTAGCAGCAGAGAGGAAGGGAGAGTGAAGGGCTGTCGCAGCCCGTTCTCTGGTCAGAAAAAGACGAGGTTGTTCTGTATATCCAGCCAGGGGTTCCTCTGGTTTTCTTCTTTAGAAGAGGGGCGGCAGTCAGGATCTTCTGGTTTACTTCAAAAGGAAGGGGAAATGAGGTGAGTGGAGATGGGAAGGGAGGTCTTGGTCGAGAGAGGGAGCTTTTGATGAGGGCAAGACACGGGGTTGTGAATGGGAAACGTGGGAAGGAAAGGAAGAAATCTGCAGAAATTGGGCGAAAATGCTGGTTTTTTGGTTGACTTTGGACCCGAATTTTTCCCTCCTCAGATCATCAAATCCGACTCTATTTATAGGCTGTGGAAAAGGGAAATCTTGTCTACGTTGGGGAAAAATTGCAGCCTTTAATTCAGTTGGGAAGCATCTCAACCGTTGGCTCAAAGTGTGCACCTCGAGCTGCCAAATTTGGCAGCTCCAGGCTGTGAACTGCCCGAGGTGGCCACTTTGAGCCACTCAACGAAGCTGTTTATAACTTTTTCGACCCAACCGGACCATTCTCCGGGATAAAGGGGTTTCATGTGGACATGTTGGCGCACTTGTTGTCGGATTTAGAGGCCACACGAACCGGAAAATGCGCCTGGAAAGCAGCCACTCATGCAACTTTTTGAGGAAGAAAGTGAACAGTAACAGGCGACGTGTCGCCTGGTTTCCCTGCGCCGTTTTTTAAATTAGTCCTCCAGTTTTCAATTTCTTCAATTTGACCTCGGATCAATCCAATACAGCCCCCCTATTTACGCGCCTTTTTCCAAATTGGTCCCTAGTTTCGGATTTTCTCAATTAAGCCCCTAATTCGCCATTAAACTTCAATATTTATGCAATTAAGCCCCTGATTTGACCCAATAAAATCCTAAAAAATATATTTTGGCCCCAGAACTTAAATTTCTTCTAATTAAAGCCCAAATTGACTTAAAATTAATTTTTCTTGCAATCAAATCCTCTATAAATCCAATTAAAAATCCAATTAAGTCCATAAACATCCAAATTTGGGCTTTTTTCCTTAAAATTTAAAATTTCCTTCTAAACAGGGCCCTCATCCTTCAAGAATATACTGTCAAAAATCCAATCTTTGTATTTTATACTCGACCAATTTTCTGACCATTTTCTGAGTGCTTCTGCCTTCTGTTATTTTTCTAACCTCCTTTGACCATTTATTTTATTTTTATTTTTATGGGGACCCAAAAATGGGTTACAACAGATGCCCCCTCTTTATAATGCTTACGGAGCAGGGGTTTTGCGCAGTAAGTGTTATAAAGATAAACTCAAAACGGAACTCCCGAAACTGATCTGGTCGAAGCTTGATCGATCTGAAACTCTTTCTTTACAGCAATCCTCTTTGGCCTAAAAAACTATGATCAAAATTTAGTCATCTCGAGATCCCTTCTGGCGATCTCCTTTAACCAAAAACTTGGAATCCCATCTGGCGATTCCTTACCAAAACAAAAATGCGTGTGTGGTCTCATTATGATGGGTGACCTGCCCGAGTGGAAAAGGGAAAGAGTGGTCTCATTCTTTGGGTGACCTACCAGGGGGAAGAATGGCCTCATTATTATGGGTGACCTACCTAGGTAAAAAAAGATGGAGAATGGTCTCATTCTTATGGGTGACCTACCCAGAAAAAATAATGGTTTCATTGTGATGGGTGACCTACCCAAGTGGAAAGAATATGAAAAAGCGGTCTCGTTGTGATGGGTGACCTACCCAAATAGAAAAAATATGGAGTGCGGTCTCATTGTAATGGGTGACCTACCCAAAGAAAAAAGGAAAGAGTGGTCTCATTGTAATGGGTGACCTACCTAAATGGAAGAATGGCCTCATTGTAATGGGTGACCTACCCAAATGGAAGAATGGCCTCATTATAATGGGTGACCTACCCAAGTAAAAAGAAAGAGCGGTCTCATTGTAATGGGTGACCTACCCATGTGAAAGAATGGTCTGATTGTAATGGGTGACCTACCCAAATAAAAACATAGAGAATTGGTCGCGTTGTAATGGGTGACCTACCCAGAAAAATGTTGGCAAGGGCTCAAAGACGCCCTTGAAATGAGGTAAGGTTAGGAAACGCACTACTCGAGAGGTGAGGGCTCCAACAGCGCACTCGAAATGAGGTTGGGTTAAAAAACGCACTACCCGAGAAGTGAGGGCTCCAACAGCGCACTCAAAATGAGGTTGGGTTAGAAAACGCACTACCCGAGAAACGAGGGCTCAACGACGCATTCGAAAAGAGGTAGGGTTAGAAACGCACTACCCGAGAAGTGAGGGCTCCAACAGCGCACTCGAAAAGAGGTAGGGTTAGAAAATGCATTACCCGAGAAGTGAGGGCTCAAAGGCGCACTCGAAATGAGGTAGGGTAACAAAACAACACGCACTACCCGAGAAGTGAGGGCTCAACGGCGCACTCGAAAAGAGGTAGGGTTAGAAAACGCACTACCCAAGAAGTGAGGGCTCAAAGGCGCCCTCAAAATGAGGTAGGGTTAGAAAACGCACTACCCGAGAAATGAGGGCTCAACGCGCACTCGAAAAGAGGTAGGGTTAGAAAACGCACTACCCAAGAAGTGAGGGCTCAAAGGCGCACTCGAAATGAGGTAGGGTTAGAAAACGCACTACCCAAAAGATGATGATGAAACACCGATACGACAAATGTTGAAAACAATGCATTATGATCAATATGCATGTATACTTACCTGAGAAAAATAGGTCCCCCTTTCATTGTAAACTTCTTCAAGCTCTTGTTTCCATTTGTTTGTCCAACCTTTTCTCATGAACCAAAATATACTTCATATCCTCTTAGTGAAGAGATCTCTGGTTCCTTATGGGGCCCTTTCTTGCTCCATTAAGTATTGTGCTTTATTATTATTTTAAAAGGAAAACTCAAAAAATTGGTTTTGTTCATGAAAACTAAAACTTTTAATGCAATTAGCAATTCTCATAAAAGATGTTTTTTTAGAAGTTTTTATTATGATACCCCTTTGGGTTTTGGTTCACTATGGACCTCTATATGCATTTCGTGCACTTCTTGCCCCCTAGTGTGGTGTGCAAAAAATATGTCAAGCAGATTTGATTTGGTTTTCTCCAATTGATGGAGTCATCTCCTTGGTCATGCGTAAAAAAGTTCTTTTAAGTAAAAGATTTCAAATGATATGAGATCATATGTTTTATGAAAAAAAAAGGTTCTTTACAAAGAGAATTCATGGCCGAACTTTAATTTTATTGATTGGGAAATTATGAAATACATCAAGCGTAATATTTCCTTACAAAGTCAGAATTCACGGGCCTAACTAGATCTTCTCCATCCATTCTAGATAACAATAAAGCTTCTCCCGAAAACGCTTTCTTTACCACTAAAGGGCCCTCATTGTTTGGCGTCCATTTACTCTGATCTTCTCCTGGTAAAAGACAACATTTTCTTCAATATAAGATCTCCTTCGTGGAATCCTCAAGGTCGAATCCTCTTGTTGTATGATTTGGCCATCCTTCTTTGATAAAGTTGATGATGACAGATTGCGGCTATCCTCTTTTCACTTATCAGATTCAACTGTTCACATTTAACCTTCTCCCATTCTAACTCTTCTAGCTCAAAGTCTATCAATACTCTTAATGAGGGGATTTCCACTTTTAAAAGCATCACCGCCTCCATTCCATATACCAACATTTACGAGGTGGCTCCTATTAAGGTTCGAACTGCGGTGCGATATGCATGAAGGGCAAATGACAACATCTCATGCCAATCCTTATAGGTGACTACCATCTTCTGAATAATCTTTTTGACATTCTTGTTAGCAGCTTCTACCGCACCATTCATCTTTGGTCTATATGGCGAAGAATTGGAATGCTTGATTTTCCATTTAGTGCAGAGCTCCATTATCATCTTGCCGTTGAAATTCTGGGCATTATTAATTTTTCTAGTGGACCATATCGATAGATCAAATATCTTTCCATAAATTTCTTCACCACTTTTTTTCACGTCATCGAAACATCTCAACAAAGTTTCGTCAGATGATTTCTTATACAAAGTTTCCCCATCAAGATAGAAATCCATTGCCAACCTCCTCAACGTCTTCTTGTTGATTTTTGGATGCCCCCATGGGATATGTCTGGTTTTGGATGAAATTCTTGATATCATAGTGCCAAGGGTTTCCATCTATTTCTCTTTCAAACTGAGCAATAATGAGCTAAGTTATTTCTTATATCAATGTGTATTGGTTGTACCTTGTGCCCAAAGTCTATTCTAGCCATAGAAGCTGGCGTGACCAAAACATCAAAATGGTTTCCTTCCCTTCCTAGATGGGTGAACTTTATTTCCTCAAATTCTCTAGCCCATTTAGACAAGTATTCTTGGCAAGGTCTCAACTTCTCGTCCTTGGTTTGCCCTTTTCCTTTCACTTGACAAATAATCAAAATCGAGTCTCCAATACACATCTATCTTTCTGATGTTTAGCTCTAATGCAACCTCTAAAATCGAGAATGCAAGCTTCAAACTCAGTTGTGTTGTTAGTGTACCCAAATTGCGACTTAACTAAAACCGGATACTGTTTCTTATTAGGAAAGATTAGCACTGCCCCCACTCTATTACCACAACACCCTCAAAGTACATAATCCAACAATCTGATTTCCCTTCCTCGACTGAAAGCATATCTTTATCCGAAAAATTAAATTTTAACAGCCCAAACTTTCACAACATGGTCAGCTAGGTGATCGGCGATGACATTCATGGCTTTCCTTGTCATATATACTATGTTGTACTCAGCTAGTAGAACTTGCCATTTTTCAATTCAACTCGATAGATAGGGGTGGATTCAGTAGGTATTGCTTGATTTTCGTGAAAGCTTCTTCACATTCTTATTCCAAATTCCAAGATTCTTCTTCCTTAACAATTGAAGATGAGGTCATAAGTCGTGGTTAATTGGGATATAAATTGAGCAATGTAATTCAACCTTCCCAAGAACCTCCTTACATCCTTCTTAGTCTTGGGAGTTGGCATAGGTTGAATAACCTTTACTTAATCAGGGTCCACTTCTATCCCTTTGTCACTCATCATAAATTCCAACAACTTCCTAGATTTCACCCCGAATGAACACCTTGCATGGTTAAACCTCAACTTGTACTTTCTTAGTCTTTCAACTAATTCCTTCAATATTTGGACATGATTCTCTCCCTCTCTAGGTCATGTCATCCACGTATACTTTAATCTCTTTATGCATCATGTCGTGAAATAGAGTCAACATAGCCCTTTGGTAGGTGCCCCCAACGTTCTTTAACCCAAACGGCATGACCTTGTAGCGGGTTTCCAAGCTTGTTCATGTTGTTCGTTTTTGTGAATCTCCTAATGTTATTTTCCTACCATTCTTCCTCTTCTACAACTAATATGGATTCTTTAAAGTCCGGCCATTCATTCTCAGTGTAAAGTGCAGGTGTAGTTATGGAAGATTCGTTTTGAAAAGAAAAATGATGTGTAAAAACACCAAGATGAACTTTTGAAAAGGTATTTGGAACCTCGATTTAAAAAGTTGAAAAAGGAAAACAACACAATATCATGATCAAACAAGCATTGTTGATTAAATTTTGAACACCAATGGAGCTTCTTGGGTCTCCCAATTCTAGAACATCTCTCCCTTGGCTAGCTTTTGAATAAAGGTCTTGAGATTCAAGATGCTTTGAGCTTAGGCTTGTTTGGATGCAAAAAGATACTATGGAGCATACATCCTAAGGATAGGCTCTAGTTCCTTTATGTGAGACATTGGATAGGTCTCTAAAAGAGGGTCTCTTGTTGTTCCAGTGATCACCCTCGTAAAGGCGATATGGAGGTCTAGCAGATAGTGGAATGGTACGTGTACCAATCCCAATCAGTCTAAACGCTCAGCAAAGAGTTGGGGTTTACACAAACTTAAACCTTGACTCAAGTCATAAGGCAAGCTGCTAGTCCCCCATTTAATCTTAAATAGGGGTGTTCAAAAAAACCGACCAACCGATTAAACTGAGAAAAAATTAACCGAAAAAACCGAACTGATAGAAAAAACTGAATAAACCGATTAAAAATTTTAAAAAAACCACCAGGTCCGGTTCGGTTCCGGTTTTAAAAAGCTTAAACCGATTGGACCGAACCAAACCGAACCGGTTTAATTGAATCTAAAACAAAATATAAAAAGAAACATCCTAAACCTAAATAATAAATACCCTAACCCTACAAAACTTTGCCAGCCGCCGGCCTCCCTCCAAAACCTTTCCAGCCCACTCACCATCCTCTTTCCCTTTTCCCCAAAACCTTTCCACCCCACTCACCCTCCCCCTTCCCTTTTCCCCAAAACCTTTCCACCCCACTCACCCTCCCCCTTCCCTTTTCCCCCTTCCAGCAACCCCATCCCTCCCTCCCCACTCTCTCTCCCTCCCAAAACCTTTCGAGTTGCTCACCCTCCCCCTTCCCCCTTCCCTTTCCAGCAACCCCATCCCTCCCTCCCCGCTCTCTCTCCCCCCTTCCTCTTTTTCAATGGCCCTACCCCTCCCTCTCTCTCTCTCCTCTGAGATCCAGTGATTTTGATTCAATTAAGGGAGATCTTTCAGATCTCAACCGAAGAGCTTGGATTCAAAGTTTTCAACAAGGATTTTTTGAATGTGATTCGGCCAAGTTTGTCTAATGATTGTGATTCAGCCAAGTTTTCTTTTATTTAATTAGTTTCGGTTTTTCTGGTTTCTAAGGCTAAAAAACCGACCCGAACCGAACAAAACCGGTTCGGTTTGAACCGGTTTTCGGTTCGGTTCGGGTTATATTAACAAGAAATGGTATTTTCCGGTTCGGTTGAATTTTTATGTTAAAATCAGACCGAACCGGACCGTGAACACCCCTAATCTTAAAGTTACATGTGTGTGCCCTCCAAAACATATAATAATAATAATAATAATAATAATAATAAAGTGATGCATGATTATGCCTTGTATGATGGAATGTAAAGATGTATGCTAAAGCTTTTAAACAAAGCAAACCATTCATAGTAAAAAAACAAAAACAACAACACATAGCATAATAAAAAAAAAATTACCAAGCTTAGTCCAAGGGTCCCCAGTGGAGTCGCCATTCTATCGCACTTGGAAAAATCCCGCGCACGGCATCGGCTGGCGATTTTTTGCATTTTTGTTTTGATGATTTATTTCTTTGGAGTCGCCACCTAGTATTTTGGTCACTAGAAACCCTAACTGGTCTTTCAGAGATTCTAAGGCAAGGGATTGGTTGCGTAAAGGGAAGGTATTAGCACCCCTAGTACGCCCTACCTAAGGTAAGCTGCTTGGTTTGCTCTATAATTGCTATGGTGTTGGTGTTTTCTAATCCCATCAATTTTCCTAGGTTTGATTCAAATAAAATTTATTTGGATAGAAATCCAAGGAGATTCCATATGCTTTGAAAGCTCATTTTTCCCTTAGTATTTCAAGAGTTTACGACTCGTAAATCGCAAGAAGCAGGGACAAAAAATTTAGAAATCTAAGGAAATTCAAAGCACTTTAAAAGCCTTATTTTGCCTTAGTATTTCATACTTTCACGGCTCGTAAACCGTGGAGTAAAAAAATTTGAAGTTTTGAAATGTCCTCCATTATAATCAAGGCTTCTTTCAAGGATGTGTGCGGATTTATTACTCCCAATAATATTTTGGATATTCATCCTTTAAGGATTTCTTTATCCAAACATTAGCGGTGAATAATAGATGAATTCCCCCCTCAAAATAAGATTTTTATAGTTTTTGGAATATTGGCCAATACCCTTTGAAGTTTTACAAACATGTTGTAAAATCCAGAAATGCAAGAAAATAAATGTGTTTAAGAAATTTATGCGAAAACACATTTTCAAAACTTCCAATTTTTTTTTTATATAAAAAGAACATTCAAAACATGTTAGAGTATTGGCCGTATGCATGAAAACAAAACATTTTTTTTTGTTGACAAAAACCAGGTATTTTAATACCGGATTTGTATCTTTACTGTATAAAAATACAAACCGATATTGATCAAAATACGGTAATAAAATTACAGAAAAATCACAAATTCTTTGAAATAATTTTTGAAGAATTTTTTTTTTTTTTTTTTTTTTATTTTTTTATTTACTGGGCCCACATGGCTGGGCTGAACACAGCAGGCCTTCCGCGAATTATAATTCACGTGAACAGTAAAATAGCATCTCATTATTCGCGTGAATTATATTTGATATGAACAATGAAATAGCATGTCATTGTTTATGTGAATTATTTTTGACAGTGGAGTGCAAGGAACAACGACGAGAAGGGAGGCAAACCTGGCGATCATGGAGAGGAAGTGCTATGTTCATTAAACTGTGTTGATCACCTTTAAACCTTTTACTATAATTTAATGTCTTGTTTAAAGCTTGTTATCCATATAGTTGTCACATTATTCTAGCCATCCTCATAATGATACCAATCAAATACGATCATCAACTCAAGGATGCCAACAAATCTGGTCATCCACACAATGATGCCAATCAAATATGTCCATCTTTCCATCCATATAAGGATGTCAAGCCAATCAAATTCGGCCATTCATATAAAGATATTAATCAAATTCGGTCATCCACACAATAACACCAATCAAATCATATTTGGCCATACATATAAGGATGCCAATTTGATCATCTACACAAGGATGCCAATCAAATTTGGCCACCCACACAAGCATGCCAATTCAGTCATCCACACAAAGATGTCAATCAAATCTGACCATTCATGCAAGGATGTCAATCAAATTTGGTCATCCATACAAGATGTCAATCGAATCTGCTCATCCATACAAGGATAACAATCTGATCATCCACACAAGGAAGCTAATTAAATCCGATCATCCACATAAGATGCCAATCAAATGTGGTCATCCAAACAAAGATGTCAATCAATTTCTCTCAGTTCTTTCACTTTACTCATTCTTTATGTGTGTGTACACACTTTCAACATAAAAAGTTTGAATATACATTTAAAGGATTCATTGTTACAGAATTAATAAAACTTTAAAAGTAATTGTGAGGTGTCGAACACCTACCCGATGCCTTTGTAGGGATATGTTCCTCCTACTCCAAGTTTCTACTTTGAAAGTCCCTTATGAATTTTAATAAGTATCTCATATCAATATTAAAACTCACAGTCACTCACATCATCATCTATGATTGAAATAAACTTTCAAACATATGATAAATATTAGTTTAATGTTTATATTTTGAGATGTTCCATATATCTATCCTCCTTAATCACACTAACAAACATGTTTATATAATAATTTAATCTCATCATGTTTTGAGAATTGATTTAACATCTATAACGCATATTTTCTTTCTTTCGATCATAACAGTCATACATAATCACAATTTTTATTATGACTCACACATACACGTATTTTTCATGTTCATACTTATTCTTGTCAATTTAAATATTAGTCTTGGTTGGTTTAGTCCACCCAACCCTGTATAATTTTTATTTTTATGTTCATAAATAAAGTTTTAGAACTAGGTTTTAAGTGTGGTTTATCTCTATGAAAAGCTAAGATAGAAATATACAACTTTAATGAATAAAAAAAAACCTCATTCTTCCATCAACACACCCAAAACTACCTATTACATTAGAATATGCAATCTATCCATAAAAATTCAGTTTGACTTTTTTTTTGTTTTCTATCTATATCTAGAGTTTTACAACTCCAAATTAAGCAAATTCAGTTCCATTTAAAAGTTAACATCCCTAAATACAACTTTCATAAAGAAATATGTTTCAAATTACTTAATTTACTAGTTCTAATTCCAGCTAAAATGCATGTAATAAAACTACTAGATTTTCAACTTGCATGTTTGTTTCATAAACAAGTATTTTCATGCATTTCTTCACCATTCAAGACAATCATTTCCATTCAATACATCTTTTAGCATCATTTACACAAGTCTCTCAATAATCAACTTAATCACACAACACCAATCATCCATACATAACTAGACAATTTTACTTAAATCTTTCTAGACATATTATCAATGCATCATTACACGTTAAACACACACAATTACACAACACAATCATTCCTCCAATTATTGTATCTTGGCTGAAATCTTCCCAATGAAAAAGGGTATATTTTTCTTCCAACTTCTCAATTCACACTAGATTCGCTTGTCATTTATGTCCAAGAACATGCTTTTAAACCAAAATTATCATTACAACAACTCAGTCCCATAAAATTCAACATTCTATTGTAATTTATTCAACACTTTTAGATTCAATTCATGCCAAAACAAAAATCAAACATAAGAAAGATGGTTCTTACCTTCTAATCATAGGGTATTAAAAGAAATTTGCAAAGAAAAACAAGGTTTCTTTCACCCTCTCTTCCTTATCTTTCTAACTTTATAATTTATACTTTTCTTCTTTCTCCCAAGCTTAAATAAACCTTATTCTATCTCTATTTCCTCTACTCTCTTTTAAGGCATTTATTATCTTAATTTCACAATTTTCTCTCATGAATTTAATGAAAAAAGAATAAAAACCCTAACCTACAATTTCTTCTCTCTTTTTTATTTTCCAGCAGCTCATGCCAACTTTAAAGAGAAGAAGAAGCTGGATTTTATTGCTAAATGATTGTTTTACCCCTCGCTTACCTTTATTTTTTTTCACCCAACTGTCCATATTCTTTCAAGGCCTCCTTGAACTTTGATTTCTCAAAATTTTTAACCCAAGGTAAAACAATATGTCAAGTGACTCCACATAAAAGTTCAACCCGATCTGACTGTTAGTTTAAAAGTTATGTTTGACAGTGTAAAATTAGTTAGTACGTGATTTTACATCAAAAATCTAAATTTTCTTGTTCAATCCATGTTGGAATCATATCTTTTATTTTACTAAGTTCTTGGGACCATCTAATTACTTCAAAATATATTTATTTTGTCTTTCCTGTTTTACAGACTTACCATTGTTTCACAATAATATTACTCATTCTTAATCAAGGTTTACACCAACATTCTTTTCTTTTTTTCATATAGTTCTTTCTTAATTTGTATCCTTCATTTCCATTATAATTCTTTGAAATTATCCTCGTTCTTAAAACATATTTATTTTTTTCATAAGTAATCAAGAGATGATTCATCACCCTTGATAAATTAAAAAAAATGTTTCATTTATTATTAAATAGTATTGATTGTAAATCCTAATGCAATGTAAAATGAGATTTGTAAAAAGTTTCAAATCTTATTCAAAAAATCAATGACTATATGCTAAAAACAAACATGATTTTACATAATAGATATATTTCATGTTATAATATCTAAATCAAAACATTGTTGATGAAAAAATAATTATATTGTAAAACTAGTTAAAGGTTAAATTAAATTATTTATAATTTTCTTAATATTTAAAATATCATGATAGATTGTTTGACATTATACTTGATTTATATACACACACATATATGCACAATCTAGTAAAAAATCAAGATACCAAGTGCTTATGATCCTATTTTACAAACTAAAGCATCATCCTGTTTCTACTCTTCCGTATGATTTTCTTCGAATTTGCCGGAAAGCTTTTATTGTTAGATAAAGATCGCAAGGGTAACGGCTGAAAGAGTTTTTGGCACATCAATTGAATAGCATCATGGTGATTTTACCGGCTATAACTAGCACCTAAACACGCATATAATTCAAGAAATGTAAAAAATGATTGCAAAAATAGTGCCAGACGCATCATATGTTGACTCCAAGACAGTTTATCGCCAGTATCTCGGATTGTGCGAAGACGACAGTCAGGCTCCAGAGAGGATACGAGTACTGGAGAGTCGGAGACAATAACATCTACTAGCGGGTGAAACGGGCTCTGAATAACACGAATAAAACTCAGTTTTTGTCACCCACATGTGTAAAACATTCTGCTACGCAAATTAACTGGTGTCTCTTGTTCTTACAAAAACATGCCTTGCCTACCAGATTGTTCACGCGAAACATCAGCACGTTACACAAGTGTTGTGACAGTTGAGTTCGCTCAGATTGCAGCTTGCTCTGAATCCAAGAAATCTCATTTTGGTCTAGAATCATTGCAGTATAGGCCACAAGCAGCGATTTAATACAAATGGTATGGACTCTTGGTATGCACAGGCCACTCTTAGTATGCACATAATCCATATTGCAGAATTGCAATAGTATGCATGCTGCTTAGTCACACCATTCAAATATTGTGACAGTAGATGCCTCTCGCACGCAAAACTGAAAGCACGTCTAAATAGAAGGGAGACTTCAAAATTGAACATGATATAATCCTATGGACTACATATCATCAAAGTTAATGCCTAGTACTACATTGTGCAGCTTTATATAGAAAATGCGATTCACTTATAAAAACAAAAATTACACAAGATGTGTACGATATCCTTCAACACCCACGTCATGAAACTCCATGCTAGCCATGTAATTGGGAAGTATATTAGCAGAGTAATTAGGAAGTGATGAAACAGAATCAATAACTGCGCAGACAAATTTCATAGAAGCATGGCCTTGCCTATGATTTTTCCTATAAAAGTTATCCTTACGGGCCATAATACCTGATCAAACTATCTCAATGCAGAGCAGCTAGTTCAACCAAATCCTTGTATTCATCAGAGACATAAGACTTCACCTTCAGAGCACGTTTTCCTTTATCATTTCCTGGAGACTCGTACTTTATCCCTATTACAGTAGCCAAGCCTGCAATATATATTGATCAACAAATTATGAGAGACGCCAAGGTGGTATTCTGAAGAAATCAAACAAAGTTTCGCTGTCCATTTCTTATTTAACAGCTCATGCAGCTGTAACTTTCTATTAAAGAAGCAAAAAGTCTTCAAAAATAATTACAAGTCTATAAATCAGTTATCATGTCATGCTAAAAGAAATTGCATCATCGTAACCAATATGTTTATTATCCCTTGAAAAAATGTCACTCTCCCAGCAGACCACGATTTATAATGATGACCTACAAAATTAATGAATTATTGGTTTATTTTTGGATAGTGAGCTTGGCTGAAATGCTTCCATTGAAATTCTTTATCAAAGACAGGTGATGTTTCTTCATACATTAGAAAGTCATCAAAACACAAAACGCAATCCATCAAAGAACCAATTTGTTAAACAAATTAGCACTAAATAGCTTTCAACACAGTCCATCTAGAGAAACAATTTGTTAAACAGATTACCACTAAAAGTTTTCACCACAGCCCAACTAAATGCGACACACTATCATGGCAAAACAAATTCCCTGCAAGTCCAAATGCACATAAGAAGGTATGATACTCACTCCCATGAATGCGGCCATATAAAAACCTTTCCCCTTTCCAATACTCCAAAGGTCTTGATCTAATCCTGGTGCTTCGCCTCAGTCCTGTTTCCCATGATGTACCAGAAGCTATGCAAACAACATATATCAAGTTATCAACACAACAACTTTGAGATTTAAAAGAAAAAAAAAAAAAAAAAACAGCGAGCCCAATGATGGAAAGTTTGACACAATAGTGAGCACCTGCAAGGCTATGCCTCTTAGAGAGCAATCCATTCTTGCGTCCTTTGGATTTTGCTTTGGCTTGTTTATTTAGTGATACCACAGGAGGTTCCTCAACTGTCTGCTCCACAAGATATAATAACAAATTTCAAGAGAAACTTCCAGCAGAAGAACATGAGCCCTTCCCTAATCATTAAAATACCACCAGGGCCTATATAATGATTATATATAGTTGCTTAAACATTAATGAACATAACTGTACAGTTTAAGCTAAGGCAGATCTTCCACACAAGTGATATGATAGTATGACATCAATAAGTACAGTATTTTAGTCGCATGCAACAAAATGTCAGACAGCTCGTCATATGGACATTTAACAATATCTCAATTGTTAGAATTTCATTCTTCTAGAACATACAGGACTATATTGAGTAACACATGCAAATGTTGCTCATCAGTTTAGACCACTTCTGCTAATAGACCAGATGCTGATGAACTTCAACCTTAAACCATCAATGCATGCCAATTATCAACCCACTATGAGCCAATGATTGACCATCAGTGCCAAACATGTTTTAAAGAATTGCCATTGCGGACTAGAGATTGAGAAGCATGCTTGACCTATGTAAATCCAACCCTGCATTTCCTTTTATTACACATCAATAACATTACCTAATTGCAGAATTAAACCTGGAAATTGGAACATTAGTTCACACTATTTGAAACTTTTCATTTCAAAGACACGTCTTTAGGACACCATAAAGAGTTCTTTCATAAAATTAGATGGTACAAATAATTAACCACAAAGAATAAAGGAAGAGAATAAAACACTACAGAAGGCAAAATAAGAAATAAAAAGAACAAGTGTTCTTCCTGCCATGTTAAACCATAATCTCTAGATCAATTAATGTCGTGGATGCATGACATAACAAAATCTTAAACAAGCAAGAGCAGCAAATAAAATAAAATGATGAACAAGAAGAAATATAAACCTCATCCTGATGCTCTGGACAATTGTCTTTGGTTTGTTCTAGGCCACTGTCTGGGGTTTCAGGGCAATCATCCATTGCATGGTCTTCAACAACTGCATGACTTAATTGTTCTGCCATAAAAATAGAAAAAATAAAAAAAAGAATGGACACGATAAGTTACAGTAATCGATCATGTAAATGACAAGGAGAAAGAAATCAGCCTCCTAAGAGTTTTTTGGTTTGGTGCTAACACATCTCAAACTAGGGTTTCCTAGTAGCATTGAAACTTGTGAAATCTTAGTAAATATCTAATCAATTGACAACTCAAGTCAACAGGGATTCATTTGGCAAACATTTTCATTTTTCTTCACAAGTGAAAAATATATTTATCATTTTAAATCTTCCTTCTGTTCCAGGTAAGCAGACATGCAAATCATTTGCCTTGAACTAACTGAAATGGTTTTATATATAACCGGTTTGCACCTCCATAGTTTAGAACATAATGCAGTTGTTTGATTGTTCAAAGATATGGTGAATTTAATCTTCACTCACTTCAAGTATATGACACACACATACGCACGCACGCACGCACACAAAAAGAAAAAAAGCATTGGTGTAGGATTCTAGGGTAGGGTAAAACAATCACGCATGATTGTCATTGAATAAACCAGATATTGAAAATATGATCTGGATAGGCTTAAAGGAGTCATTTGGGGGCCTTGTGGAAGAATGCAATTGTGAAATATGTGCTCAGATTGTATGATTGTGCCTTTTTATAGGATAGACAAAGGATGAAGTTATAAAAGACACTAATTTAAGTAGTGCATATTTCAAAACACGTTTAAATGTTTTTGCTTTCTTCTAACCACTAAGGAGCATGTCTACTTTTCAGAACAGGCGCTCCATGCAAAATCATAAGGAAAGGCTATATCCAAATCCCTCTAGAAGCCCACTTCAAATGTGCCATAAACATATAACCTGATGGCCTCAGACATAAACTAACACCAACCTACACTTTAGGCAATTATTATTTAGCCAGCAATTATTATTTAGCCAGTTGCATCTGACCAGTAAATTTCACGTAGAAAACAGAGAGAAATTGCCATACCAAACTGATCCTGTGCGTTGTTCAAAAACTCCATGGGTGTGTCATCAGGCTGGGTAGAATCCACAGCTTTCTGCTGAATATCTTCCACCTAAATTGCAGAACCTCAGAAGGTGAGATCCAGATCAAGAGTTTCACAAAAAAGAAAATGGCAAAACATAAGCTAGAAAAGAGGAAACTCACCATGTCCTCCAGTTCATTTGGCCTGCTTGTTTGAATATCCGCATCACCACCAAGCTGACTTAAATTATCATCTATTTCCCCATTATCCACACCAGGGTTGCCACTCTCCACCTCAGCACTAGATTTGCGACAACAAACATCACTACTAGGACCAAGACTAACCAAATTGTCATTCAGAGATTTATCTACTGTTTTATGCTGCATATCCTCCACCTACATTGCAGATCCTCACAAGGTAAGATCCTGATCAAGAGTATTAAGACAATGCAAATGCTATTGTCGAGGAAACTCACCATGTCCTTCGCTGCATTTGGCCCTTTTGTTTGAATATCCATATCACCACCAAGCTGACTTGAATTCTCATCCATGATGACATTATCTGCACCAACATCTCTATTCTTAACCTCAGTACTAGACCTGCTAGGACAACCATCACTAACAGAACCAGGACTAGTCAAGTTGTCATTTAGAGATTTATCTGTTTGAGTTCCAGAATCTCCAATAGCCACGTGAGCTGGACTAGTATTACCAGCTGTAGTGTCATCTTCTTCAATTATTAGAGACTTCAGCAGGCTCAAGTCATTTTCAATGTCAACTGGATCAGAGGAATTGTTGATGTTTTTAAGTGAAGAAGCATTTGTTTCTGGTGACTGATCAACATCAAAAACTGAAAATGGATCAGTTGGTGGATTTGACTGCAGTATGCGTTTCCTCAATAATGCTAGTGAAGCCAATGGACTTTTTGGTGGAGTGGGCGAAACAAAACTACAAGAAGAATTTCCTGCAATTTGCTGCCTCATAGGAGTTATAGTCCTTCTCGGTAAATTATGTATGTCTGATAATACATTCCTAGGCTTTGGCAAATTCCCCCCCAAAGCATTCAAACTGGTCTTTTGCACATTCAGCAATTCAGGGAGGCTCAACTTCTCTAGGTCAAGTGCCTTGACCTGCAAGCAGTCCCGTAACAAAGTGACTGCTCCATCCCCATCAAGCTCTTCATAATCACGAGAAAGCAACTCATCTAGAAGTTTATCAACCCTTTTCTCAGCCTTGGCCATTGAACCTACATGGGAATAAAGAATGCAGGATTTTGTATTGTAGATCATAACTTCAAAGACAAGATAGAATCAATCTAGAGTTGACCAACCTTGTTCCTCGACAAGAAGCCACTCACCAGCTACTTCTAGTCCTGATTCTTCTGGGGCAAGATTTGTTGATTCCCTTAGTTGTGATGCAACATCTGGACTGAATGTTTCTTGTTGTGATCCAGGATTAGCTGGACTGAGAATCTTCTCCATAAAGGTTTCCTGGGAGGACATGGTTGGATAAAGGTGTTGATATTTAGCTGTCCTAGATCTCCTGAAATATAGAAAAAAATTGTGTGATATGGCCAAGCTAAAAATAAAAATGGAATACACACAGAAATGGCGAGGCAATAGAATGCTGCTTATATAACCAAGAAATAAAAATTAATCTTACCCAGGCATTCCAGGTCGACGATGGCGTGGAGCCATTGATGCTCTGGATTGATTCGAACCAATTGAAACACGGCCTGTCTGCTTTGCCATTTCTTTTTTAGCATCTGAACAACAATCATCATGTCATGAGCTATTCTTCCAATACAACAACAACAACAACAAAAAATGCACAGGTGACCTTCAAGCCTTTCAAAAGCCAAGAAAAATTGCTCTGGGTCATTCAGGCTATCAATATCCAAAGTTGGTTCCAAATTCACAGTAGGTTGACTGTCAAATCAGGACAAAATAATTATACTTAGTACTGAGTAAAACCACCTCTAATGTAAATTAAACACCAACAATAAGCTCATTCTACTTTTCACTCTATATTCTTCGAGATGTAAACAGGCTTTACCTTGCATTGGGAAACAAGGAAAACCGGGCACGCTTGCGCCCTAAACCTGGCCTTCGTGCCCGGGGACTTTCTGCATCCTTCTGAGCAACAACTTCACTTATATCTTCAGGCATTACCCCATTTGGCAAGTCGGCATTGGTAGGTTCTGGAGTAGCATCTAAAATACTTCTCGCCTGCTCTATAAGTTTATCCGGATTTTTGACCGGCTGTAAATCAATCATGTCATCATTAAGTTAGTGAATCTTCAAGCTTATAAAATCAAAATTAAAATAAAAATAAAAATGGAGGAGATAATGAAAATCAAACTTCAAATTCATAAAACCCTAGAACCTGAGGCTGGAAATCTTTTTTTTTTTAGTGAAAAGTAAAAAGGAAGATAGCATGAAGAAAAATAATCAATTAAATAAAGAAGCCACGTCTCTTCGGGCTAAAAATGAAGAAAACCTTTTACCCAGGCGCGTTCACTTCAAACTCAAACTAGTATTACAAGAAGAACAATTTGTAAAAATAGAGGACAAATTGTTTAAAAAATAAACTTGAAACAGCGAAAAATGAGCTAAATATTCAGAGGAAAGTGAAGAACAATCCCTTGAAAAAAGGGGAAAGATGGGGATACCAGGGATTTGAGGAGATTGTGGGCGGAGAGAAGATCATCGGGATCATGAGGAGGCTTAGTAAGAGAGCCTAATGTTCTTCGGAAGAGAGACAATCCGCTGTATCCCTGCAGCGGATCCTCCAGTTCCGTCATTTGAGAAAAAAAAAAAATGAAATAGCAGAGAGTAGAGGAAGAGATGGGGAAAACACTGGCTGTTGTTTGGGGGATTCGAAAAATCACAGCGAGCGGGATGGATTGGGTGTTTTATACCACGGTACTGTAGCATTTTCGTTTTAGGCAAAATAAAATTATCTTAAAAAGACACGTGTCTCAAGAGTTTTGGTTAAAGCAAAAGAAAAATTTGAAATCCGTGAACGGCAGGATTCGAACCTGCGCGGGCAGAGCCCACATGATTTCTAGTCATGCCCGATAACCACTCCGGCACGTCCACTGCTCTTCTTGTTATAATTGATCTAAATTAAAGATTAATACTGTACCAGAGAACGAGATGGACCGCAGATCGCCATTTGCCCGCATGTATCTGGGTTTGTTTGTAGTTTTCTTTAGGTGCTTTTAAGAATTCTGTTAAGAACTGCACGAATCATCTTAAGAATACTAGTTACTCCTACTGTCTTTACTGGATTAGAAATATCAGTGCTTGATTTGATTCCTTATCAGTTCCTTAGGGTTACGACTCGCTTCTATTAAAGAGTGTTTGGAAATCACGGGCAACCCTGCATTTTCAAAAAAATATTTACTAAAAATTAATATTTTTATATGTGTTGAATTGTCTTAATATGCTAATTTTAAAAATAATTTTTAAAAATTAAAAAAATTATTATTTTAATATATTTCAAAATAAAAAATAATTTCAATAAACTTTCAACCAATCTTGTAAAACTACAGGTGTTCTTGAGTGGGGAAAGTGAAAAAGAGCTTAAGACGATGGAAAGAGGTCAATATACAGTGCATTTATTGAAGAAAATTACTAATCCGAAAGGTTGCTTTTAATGGGTCATCTAGATTGATTTTCAGGTTAAACTATTTACCCAGTCAAAATCAGTCAACTCGACAAACCTAGTTAAAAGACTTTTCTTGATTTTTAAAATAAAATAAGTCTGTTTTAATTATTATTTTTTAAGAGAAAATATTGAAATAAAGTCTTTTGAAATGACCAATTTACACTCCTTTATAAGAGGCACGTAAAAAGCATATTCCAGGAACATAAATAATAGTTTTTTTATAAAAAAAATACTAATAATACTTTTTTAAAACGTTCCTTAAAATATTTTAAGATTCTCATCTCTATCTCCATCTTTTACTTAATTTGATGACTTCACAACAATTAATTTCAACCATTGGATTTGAAAAAAAATAAAAAACAAAAAATATCATAAAAATAAGAGAAACATAGAGAAATAGAATATAGAGGATTTTAATCAAATGGAATCCGTTCACAAAATCAACCAAGATTGCCGTCAAATGTAAGCTCTTGTGGGGAATTAATAGATATAAAAATTACACAACTTTTATCGAAGAGCTTGCGAGATATATGAATTTGAAATTTTAAATCTTAAAACTTGAAAATTGAGTTTTTATTTTGTTTTGTTGGTTTAAAATAATTTTAAGATATTCTTTGTGTTCGGAATATTGAAGGGAGTGTTTCTCATGTATTTTGGCATCCAAAACTAGCCTAAAAAATGATTTGATATGGTGGCTAATGTACATTTTGAAAAAAAAAAAATTAAAAAAAAAAAAAATATATATATATATATATAGTTATTTTTTGGCACAATTTTGAAACAACTCCTTTTTGCCCATTTTTTCCATCAATTATTAGTGTTACTTTTTTTTAGAAAACGATGTTGATTTTCTTTTTTATATATGCATTTTGCTTCTATCTTGTGAAACGATGTAGCTTTGTGGGTTTATTTTGGCTTCAATTCTTACTATTGTTCTCTTCACTACTATAAGGTAAATAACAAAGGGAGTAATTATTGGTTCTGTGATGATTTATTTATGTTTTTTTTTTTTAGTTTTAGCTTTATTATGACATGTGCAATTACACAATGAGAGACTAAAAGGTTGTTTGGGAACGCGGTTCAACCTGTGTTCCTAAAAAAAAAATTAAAATTTTTTTTTTGTTAAAATTAAGTGCGGTTTGTATTTTTTGGGTCGTTTTGATGTGCTGATGTCAAAATAATTTTTAAAAAATGAAAAAACATCATTGACATGCATTTCAACACGAAAAGTTATTTAAAAAGCAACCGTTACCACATTGCCAAACACATTTTTAAATAAATGACTTGTATTTCATTGGTTTTTTTTTTTTTTTTTTGAGAATCAATGAAGCTTTATTAAGAAAAAAATCAAGTCAAATAACACACCTTAATAGAGCGAACGTAGATTTGAAGTTCTAAGGTGGGCAAAGAGAAGGCAAATTAAATATTACAGTACATTGGGGTGAAAATTAAGCATGACAGTGCACGTAACATGAGAAGCTAGTTAAGTGCAATGATAAACAACAACAATGACAGTAGTTACATTTCAACAGCGGTGGCGAATCTAAAATAATTTTTAAAAAAAATTTAAAAAATTATTTTTAATATCATCACATAAAAAAGATCTAAAAATATATATTTAAAAAAAAAATCAAAATTTAAATGAACTTGATGCAAACCGCATTCCTGACGGACTGAACAAAATACAAAGCTAATGAAAGGGCAAAATTGTGTGTTAAGGATTAAAGAGGGAGAGTGTTGGATGTGGCTGCATGACAATTACATCGTAAAAGTGCATGTATTTAACGTGAAAATCTGCTCCCAAGCTTCTTAAACAAACAGGGTGGGAGGTCGAGAGCTAGTCATCATGCAATGAGGTCATGCTGTGAGTGAAATGTACAGAATCCGAGAGCGGGCATAATAAGACTATAAGGGTGGTGTGGTGTGCAGCCATACGATGGAAAAGTAGCTGTAAAAAGGAAGTAAGTTGTGACTAATTAAGCAGGAAATGCTAAAAGCATTGTGAAACCAAAGCATAGAATAGATTGGGATAGACTATGTGGTTTGGAGAGGAAACCATAATCATCATGTGTGCAGTGCTCATGAGTTGGAACTTTCCAAGATGCAATAACTGACAGGCTTTGAAAAAACACGGCATCTTGAATTAAGTAAGTTGTGACTAATTAAGCAGGAAATGCTAAAAGCATTGTGAAACCAAAGCATAGAATAGATTGGGATAGACTATGTGGTTTGGAGAGGAAACCATAATCATCATGTGTGCAGTGCTCATGAGTTGGAACTTTCCAAGATGCAATAACTGACAGGCTTTGAAAAAACACGGCATCTTGAATTAAGTAAGTGGTGCCCGAGAAAAGATTGAAGATTTAAAGTTGAGAAAAGTCACCCCATAGTGGAATTCATGAGCTATTGAATCGTGAACTTGATATTTATAAGTGAGCATGTATGTGAGCAGAACAAGTCAGCAAACATGGAAGAGAAACACTTGTTACAGTAAAAAGAAGAAGAGAAACTGGCCTATGGTGTGCTGGTTCAGTATTAAACATCAGTTTCCGTCTTGCTTTGGCTGGTAGGATATGTTGGTGAATTGGCTAGATCTCTGATGAAGGCGTAGCAATTGAGCCAGGGGTTGTTGCATGTTGTGGGACAACGTTCATTGGAGTGAAAGGGCGAGTTGCAGAGCTTGATGAGGCAGCAATCATGTCTTCTAATGTGACATGTGTTTCAGATGGTTTTTGCTGTCGGGGAAGCTCGTTGATGTCATCTTCGAAGACATCATTGAATATGTTTGAGATGACTATTTCGTGTTAATTATTGCATGCTCTGAATGAACCAAATCTCAGCTGAAAAATCCAGGTTTTGTTGAGCTTGGTTGCCATCGAAGGGGTAATGGTAGGAGGATCTTTGAATCCTCTGTCGTACACATAATGATGCGTCATTGAACCAAAGAAATTTTCAGCAGCTTTACCAACCAGAAGAAAGTTAGCCACGCCCTCCCTATTTGTAACAGCACATTCCCCATACGAAACCTATATGAATGTATAGATAATTAGTGAGGAAGAAAAGGCTAGTCGACATGAAATATAATCAAATGAATCAAGCAATATGTAATGCAAGAGGTTGCTCACCGTAGGACTGGACTGGCGAAGAACTTATAGCATTGTGCTCAATGCACATGTAATTTTTGACTCGACCACTCAGTTTTTAATTGCAGGTTTGACAACTTGGATAGCATCATCCCTTGAATATATCAAAATCAACAATTAATGGTTGTTGCTCTACAGGTGAACCTCTCATTCTACTTGACGCAAGTAGATGTTAATTCCTTGTCTGATAAAATCAACAAGTAAATTGGCAAAGCGTAAACAACTTGACCTAAGAAGTAAAAAAAAAAACATTATGTTCGTAGGGATTAATGCAGAGGATATCCCTGATTGTTCTCCAATTCTCATTAATCTGCTCCTCAAGCGGTAGGACAGCATTTGAAGATTAAGAGAGCTTATGTATTTCAATAGGGATTTCAACACGAAACAAATAGAAGAACAAATAGTCAAACAAAAGCAACAACATGAATGCAGAAGCCAATCACCAGAACAATTGCCTAGAGGAAGCCAAAAACACAGTAAAAAACACCAGTGGCAAAAAGGAAAGGCTACAAATGACAAATATGAGGAAATCCGAGGGGAAAAAAGGCTATATACTATCTCACCAGAAGACACCCATTGTTTCCCAGTGTAGCATAAAAAATAATTTGGAGAAGACACCAACCCAATAACCCAGACCACAAATGTCCCCATCACTGGAGGCAAGTAAGTGATGGGAAAGGCCAAGGAACTAGTAATTGGAATAGGAATTGGAAAGCCAACCAAACCATAAATGAAAAGAACACTCAACGACTGGTAATATCCAAACGAAACCAGAACTTGGGCAAGAGAGAAAAGGAAACAAAAAGCCAAGCCAACTCATCCCAGAACAACCACATGTCTAATCCCAGGAAACCAAAACACGATCACCTAGCAAATAGAACAAAGCTTGACCACACCACAAGTGGGTTGGGCATTAAATGTACAATGATGGCACACACACTAACCAAAGAAGGATTAGGCCTACCAGATCCTCATAATTTACAGACACATGCCTTGGACACCCAGAAACAGGCGCGCGCCCTAGAGACTGCAACAGACAGAACCGATCGAAGACTTTTGCCAAGCAACAATGCCGAGAAGCAAGCCACAATAGCACCAATTAACGCGAGATAAATGGTGATAATGAAGGAAGAACAACGAAAAGCACTGCTTGAATCCACAGTGGATTCACTCACATGCCACTTAGTTTTTTTGTTTTTTTTTAATGCATAAAGTCATTTATAAGAGAAAATATGATAAAAGAGATGAAGTAGACTTATCAAACATTTTGAGAATTTTACACCCATAACAAACTAATAAAGGGCTCTTCATCCAAATGATTAATAATTCAAGGGATGTTTAAAAGGATTCGCCTTTATTTATTTTAGTTATATATATATAGTCATAAAATCTTGTTTAATCTCTTAAGAAATTAAACATTATAAAAAAAGAAAAAAACTTATTTGTGGTTAAAAAATTCTAGATAACTATTTAGTTTTCATTTATCAGAATACAACAATAATTCACTCACCATAGAAAAAATTCAAATAAAAATATAATTAAGAATTGATTATTAAAAAAATAATTCTTCTATCAAGACAACAATAATAAAGCATCCAATTATACGAAACCTTGATAATTTTAAAAGAAGATTCAATTGAAAGTTGTAAGATAAAATATACAGCTTAGACACTATAATAAAATTTAACTTAAAATGAAACTTGAGGTGAATTAACCTACTATTGATCCCTTTTTTATATTTTTTAAAAATCTCAATAAAAAAAAACCATATCATCTCCCTATTTATTTGCTGGAAAGTAGTTTTTTTTAAGTGAATTTCAGAAAAATAAATTATTTTCTGATATTTGGTAGTGTAATAAAAAATAAATTGGAAAACACTTTCCAGTGTTTGGTTATGTCATGAAAAATAAACTGGAAAATAACTTATTGATGTTTTATTTTTTTTTCAAGTTTATTAAAATAATGATGAACAAATCTTACGAATTAAAAAGTTGAATGAGAATAAAATTGAAAAAAAAATATAATTTCATAAATTATCTCGAATAAAATAAATAATAATCAAAATAATAGAGATCAAATCTAACAAATAAAAAAATTAAAAGATGAAGAAATTAAAATAATAATAATTACTATTTCATAAATTATTTCAAATAAAATAAGTAACAATCTAAATAATAAGGATCAAATTTGATAGATAAAAGATTTCAATTAAAAAATGATAAGGAAAAAGTAAATAACAATTATAAAAATAAGAACCAAAGTTAATATAAAAATTAAATTCTAAGGGATGAAATTGAAAAAAATATTTTAAAAAAATATATATAGTAATCAAAAGTTTGAGTATCAAATTTGATATAATCAGCAAATAATATGACATTTCTAAATTTTTCACAATTTCTCGAAAGTCTTTTCCGCCCAAAATAAAAGAAAACACTTTCCTGGAAACCAAACCAAATTTTTCTTTAATTGGAAAGTGTTTTTCGTTGACCAATTTTTCTAATAACAAACAAACATATAAAAGTTTGAAAAATGGTTTTTAGGAAACCATTTTCCATCAAATAAACACCCCCTTAACTAAAACTTAAAGAATGAGATTTGTATTAATTTAATTAAAAACATATAACTTACATTAATTACCATGTAATAATTTGCATCCTAATTTTTTATACACCACAGCACAATATTTATAGTTTGCTACTAGTTTTTGACTTGCTACATGTCAAATCACTTTTTTTCCAACCTTAAATAAAATATAATATGTTAAAAAGTTTTTCTAAAAAAGATAAATATTGACCAAAACACTTCTAAAATACTCAAATTGTGACATATTGGACATCATATTCAAAAAAAAAGAAAAAAGAAGGCAGCATTTTAAATCAACTGAGATCAATCATGATTAACTTGCAGAATCTGTAAGATGGGATGTAAGACTATAATAAAACTATGAAAACCATATCAAAACAAATTAGAAAACCCAATTATCAATACTAAAAAAAGGCTTTATTAGCGACTACCTTATTCGTTGCAGGTAAAACTAAAATCTGTTACTACTAAAAATCAATAATAGAATTAGCAACTGATAATATCAAATGCAAATTATAAATGCTAATTTCTCAACAACGGATTATTAATTGTTGATTTTTTAGCAACAACTTATTTGTTGCTAAAATTTCGTTGTTAATTGGATAAATCAACAATAGATATTCCATTACTGATCATCAATTGCAATTTTGTTGATGATTCGTTGTTAATTAACAATGAAAAATTTGTTGTTAATTTGTTGCTAATCAATAATGGAAATTTGTTGCTAATTCGTTGATTTGTCCAATAAATAATTTTTTAAAACATGATTTTTTAAAAAATTCTCATTTATTGAATTTCTTATAATTACTTGTAGATATTTCAAAAATAGTAGAAAATGTATAAAGAACATAAATTAATACTAGAAATTATTTTATTATTAATAATAAGTCAAATAAAAATAAATTTCATATTAAATTCCAAATCCTGTTAAACTTACATCAATATAGATAAAGTCACAATTTAATAAATATGTTCTATCATGGAGGTGGTGGTGGTGGAAACAAACCAAGACAATGTTGACCATCATAAGATGGGACTGGTAAATGGTGGTTGAGGCTTAGGTCGATATACTAGTACAAACAAGGGATATATAAGTGTTGTCATTTGTGGAACCACATGTGATGGTATAGATGAAATCATAGGTGTCGACATACCTTGATCCATATTTGATGCCCAAGCTTGATATCCCATGTTACTAAGCATTTTTTTGACAGAAGTCATCTCATATTGTAGTGATAAAATATGACCATCTCTTTCCTTTATTTGCTCTTTGAATGCTTGAATTGATGAACTAGGAGGTGTTGGCTTTATTATGCAGGATTGTGATGAAGCACTCATACTAACCATGGATTTCGACATACCAAATGCATCATATATTCTACCCTTTGTAACTCCTTCTATAGCTAATAAAGGATGATTTTCTCGATCAGTTTCATATCTTGAAATCATCTTATTTTTATAATTCTCTTACAATAAAACTAAATGTAATAATAAATTCATTTTAACTTTGAATAATAATTAAATTACGTAAAAAAAAATTACTTGTAACAATTTTTTTAGACTTGTTATTTATGAAGGTTCTGATGCAACATTGAAAACACATCATCTCATAGAGGTTCTTTTCCACCTGTTTTTTCTTGCTATTAACCGAAAAATATAGATTACAAAATATAAATATAAAAATTTCAAGTCCATTATAAAAAAAATTATATATATACCATGTTAGCTCGATATGATATAAATAACATTGTACCTTCATAATGAGTGCTTAATATGCCATATCCCATATGTTTCAGCTAGTTGATTATTCCTTACAGATTTTGATCTCCTGTGAAATTTAAGGGTGGATCAAATATCTTTAATCATTTGATTGCAATTGTCATTATTTATCCAAATTGAACCTTTATTAATGCAATCCATAATATTTATGATATTTTTATCCGACATAGCTATCTTACGAGCTCATGTAAACTGTTGGTTCAAAGCAATTCTAATCTTATCTTTCTAAATCTTACGAACAATTGGTTCATCATCCTCAAAAAATATATATTTTTATACCAATGAAACAAAGAAAAAGCTCAACATAGTTGTTAACTAGCCTCTACAATTACAATGTATAGACAAATAGTAGCCAAAAAGATGAACAAAAAATATTTTTAAAATAATAACTTATTAACCACATCATAAAGAATTAATTAAAGATGGTTATAATAGCAAAAAGGTAAGCTACATTGACAAATCTGTAGGACCAATGTGCACAACCCAAAAACTTCGCAACCCCAAATGCATATAAGTAATGTGATGTGAAGGGTTCAACAACTTGAAATTGAAAAAAAAAAAACATGATAAGTAAGAGTATTAGTATTAAGAAATTAAAAAAGTAAATTAATAGCATTACTTTAACTAGAAGGAAGATATATAGTAATAAATAAATAAATAATAGAAGTGAATATAAGATTGCAATCTTAAATAAAAGATTTTTCTTGATATGCTCTAAAAGTATAAACTGCAAATCATAAATTAAGTACTATCATATTGCTTTGGGGATTTTCAAAATCCAATAAGTAATATATTAATATTTAATACTAATTAGAATTAGTAACGAGTAAAATGATTCAACAAGTACATATCCTTCATTTTTTCTTTCCTTTGTTATTATATACAGTTATCTTTACCAAGACAATAACTGATCATATATTTATATGTAAACAATGTTCTTTCCATAAGCCTATAAATTGTCTTCAAATTTGAAGTTTTGGCACCATAAACACAAACTAAAAACATTCTAGGTTGGACATCTCTAAAATTTAGGAAGGTTATAAATGCATGTTGAAGTTTCATCACATACAATCTCAAATTACCAAATAGAGTATATACTTTATATCTCAATATATAATAAGTTGAGAAAAGTAATAAATAAGTTTTTATTATAAAATTCATACGAACTACAAATAATTCTTCATGCTTTAATATATAAGATTGATAATATTAGTTTCTACATCAAAAACTTTGAAAAAAATTTATAGATGCAAATGTCTTTTTTTGTAAACACATTCATTAGTTATCTGTTTTGTTGATGTAATAATCATTGCATACAACTATAATCAGAAATTTGAATTCACGGTTTTCTTTATTTGTTGGAGCATGTAAATCACACAAGTCAAATTATAACCATGAAATTAATTATTGTAAACATCAATAAACTAAGTTACACTCTCTCTACTCTGTCTATAGTATCATCAAGTACTAACCATCCAACTTTTATTTTCCCATTCAACACAAAGGCCACCCCCCTCTCTTTATATATTTGTTTCCTATCACACCGACCTCACCCCACTTCAACTCTAGCCAGTTAATGAAATTAATATGAAATACATCATTTATCTGTCATGTTTTAGACTTTTGTTAGCCGATAGAAATTACAAAGATAAAGAACATTACATTAAGAATTAGAAACATTAGCATGTGACGACAACCATATTTAACAAATAATTTGCAATATATCAACAAAATTATTCTTGTCATCGATAAAATTAGTTAAAAAAACAATATATATTCTCTCTAAACGAACACAATCTCTCAAACACGAGTTTATAATTATACATGCTATCTTTGGTGCACCAAATTTGTTCCTTACAAGATGAAATCTTTGGAAGCACATATTCATTGGAGAAGAAATTAAAAAAGTGACAGATGGTGTTTTTAGAGAAGGACGCCTTGAGAGTACATATTCATGAGGAAGAAATTAAGAAAGTGACAAAGATAGGGTTTTTGGAGAAAAAAGAAAGGGATATATGTGTGGGTTATGGTTTTTTTAGAGAATGAAAGGTTTTTCTCATAAGATTGGTATATGCTTGTGTGAGTTTTTTATTTCAAGGTATACATGCACCAATTAATTATTAACACGTAATTATTTATTGGCAATAATTTGATCGTAACACAAAAGTTCCAATAAAATAATGATCTTGGCTTTTGATAATTTTGTTCAACCGACCCACTCCACTATTTGATGATTATTATGATCATTTAGAGCATGTTAATGGAGAATTTTTAATATCAAAGAAGTATTGATAAATTATTTCTCAAGGATTAATTGAACTACTATTAGTATCAACAATAACGAATTTGCAAAGAATAGAAATATAAACACGATAATTGAAAGGTTTCAAGGCAGATAATATCTTTTTCAATCAATTAACCAATCAATCTTGGAAATCATTATTTGTAAGGAAACCTCCAAGGATATTTGGTGTTCAATGAGAAAGAAGTATCAATGAACAACTAAAGTAAAGAGATAGCAACTTTAAACACTTTGAACAAAATCTGAATTGTTTAGGATGAACATGAGAGAGTTAGTCACATACTATTTTCAAGAATGATGGCAATTGTTAACAAGATACAAATTCATGACAATAAAATGGATGTTATTACCATTACTAACAAGATTCATATATCCTTGACACTAAAATGAAATTTTATTGTTGATGAGCATGAGAGAAATACATCAAAATTTATAGCCACATATCATCTTAATGAAAAATTATCTTTAAAAATTAATGTGTTTTTTTAATGATCATGTTTACAGCACATATAATGCTTATACATTGAAAAAAATTATTTTATAGTGATGACAGACCAAAAAAATTACAATAAATATGGCAATATGCCTTGTCAATAATTTGTTTGCGTGAAGGATATTCTAAAGGTGTTGCTTCTAGTGAGGAAAGAAAATGATAGAGATTAGAATATAGATGTGAGTATAACACATGTATTGCTTTTAAGGTTACCAAAAAAGTATATAAAGTGATTTTATGTTGAACATAGTCACCCATTGATTGAACCTAATTAGAGATACTTCATAACCTTAAGAAGAAAGATACCCTAAACTAATAAAAATGTTATTGGTTTTATGGTATATATCTATATAAAAGCAAAGAAAGCTTATCATTTTGTTATAAAATAAAAGTGGAGGTACATATAGTGTAGATTTCACGTATTAAGATTGTCATAATTTATTACAAGAACATAAAAGAAGTTTGAGTGGAAAAGACACTCAAGGTGTTTTGAATTACATTAAAAGTATGCAAGCACACGATTCATATTTTTTTTATGCCATCCAAATAAATAAAGATGATTTTTTAATGAATTTATTTTAAAAGGATATGATATCGAGATTATATTATGAAGTTTTTGATGATATGCTACTATTCGATACAACATGTTGCACAAATAAATATAACATGATTTGTGCACCAAGTGAAGGTATAAATCACTCTTGAAATAATGTATTTTTTAAATATATATTTTTGTGCAGTGAAACTCAGTATTTTAGATGGTACACTTTGTATGAATTAATTAATGAGAAGAGCTTTTGTTGTGTTGATTATTGTTGTTAGGATGAAAATATCTTAAAGATATGTCATAATATTTTGGTTAATGTCAAGGTCTAAGTTATAAGGTTACAAAATGCTTTAGTTGATTATGGTGATGGGATTGCAAAATAAATTTATTAGCAACTTTGATCTATTTGGTACTAGTAATGAGATATTGATAGTTGATCTTACAAATAGATGGTCAAGGAGACAAAAAAATTCCTAACTTAAGTCTCAAAATGAGAAGAAAGTAAAAAATCATATAAAATAATAATAAAAAAAAACACGATGACAACACCATAATCACACTTATAACTGTAAGAAACATTTGAAATATCTTTTCAACAATCATAAATGATAACACGAAACCTTGAAATAAAATATATTATTGATCTTAATTATTTATTTTATATTTTTCTAAACAAATAATGATATAATTTTTTTCTACCGAATTTATCTAATGATTGCTTAGGATAAAATCCATCATTCAAAATTCAAAGGACTCATTTTGTAGAAAACAAGAGTTGATTGGTGAATAATGAATATTTTATTAAATATTCTATTGTGAACATATATTTTATTTGTAATACCTTAAAATAAAAGGTAGCTCTAAAAATATTATTCTATTGGTTTTGATTATAGAAAATCATATGGTTTTAACATTTTTTTTTTAAAAAATAAAAGGTAGATTTTTTTAGAACTTAGAAGTTGTCTTACGATGATGTTAAACTCTAGTCTTTTTTTGCTTAATAACAAAAAAAAGTGAAAACTAGTGTTAGATTTTTGGTCATCTAAGACTTTAGAGAGTCAAGTCATGCCTACTTCTTTTTCTAAAGAAAAAAGCTATATTTGCAAAAGATTTTTAGCCAAGAGCAACATTAAAGACATGTCATATCTTATTATCTAGTTTAGAAAAGCACCTAACTATACATAATAAACTTAATAGTGTATGTGTAGGGATGATAATGATTATCCATGGATCGAGTTTTGTACTAACCATATCTAAATTAAAATTCAAAATTATTATCCATACCAACTTCAAAACTTAACGGGTATGTATTTTGAAAATCCAAACTCGACCCAATCAAGTTTCTATTATCCATCGTGTATTCATAACCCAAATATAACTAAACAACATACCATAAAATTAGTGATCCTTAACAATAAAAATATAGAATCAAGCTACCATTATTTCCCTTTTTATATAACCAGTCCACGTCTTATAACTTTTCCAACAATAGCCATGAAAAAAGCAAAGAACAACTAATGCTCTCATCAATTTAATAAAAAAAAAAACTAACATTGATTAATCATAAAAAGAGCCAAGACACATGTGTGTGTACTGTGAAGGCATGAGAAATCGTAAAATTACAAGTCACTCACACAAATAATAATTTTTACTCATAATTCTAAAATACAAAACCAAAAAGATATAGAAACGAATAACAAACTCACCACCCTAAAGGTACATATCAAATCACCATTTTAGAGATACAAAGTTAAAAAATAAGTCTACCACTTGATATTGTGCTACAAGACCAAGTCAAAAGACTCTAAATTCAGATTTTTTCAAAAGACCTCAATACATGGTCTGATTCAAACTTATATACCTAAAATAGCCCTCTAAATCTAGGAAAACACCAAGATGATACAATTAAGATCCATATAAATTACTAGACAATTAATAATCATCACAAGTTTTTGACCCATTAAAAACATAAATAGACACATAAAAAGCTTAAAAATTAAAACAGACATAACTTTATGTAGAAACTCCAGTGCATGTATGGTTGGAAAATGATATTTGTTTGGTATTATGGTAACGATTGTTTTTTAAAATATTTTTCACTAGAAAATATACTAAAATAATATAATTTTTGTTATTTTTTAAAACTTATTTTAATTTTAATACATTAAAACAATTTAAAAATAAAAACATAATTTTAAATAAAAAAATTTTCAAATTTTTAGGGAGCACATGGTGATTGTGTTTCTAAATACTACCAATATATAAAGATCACATTTGAACTTAAAAGTCAGGAATGATATGATTTTTATCGCATGCAATGCAATAAAGAAGAGATGAAGATTCGGCCTCAAAGTTGGCTTTATTGACTGACCGTAAATAACAGCAAGAACTTCACCCATTTGCTATACCAAATTCAATCAAAGCATATTCTTGTGTCCCACACACACACTCAACACACGCAGCAACTACGTGAATATAGGAAACATGGGAATATATTCTTTCCTATCTATTATTAATCTGAAATTATAAAAACAGATCCCCGACTCTATATATAGCACTAGAATCGATATCCTTTGATCCTTGAAATCTTTTGACAAATGACACGAGTAATTTGTTCTTAATAAAATGATGCTTATAATACGAAACCGTCTATGGTAAAAAAAAATACAAGAGAGTTCAACCTAATTTTATAACTTAATTTGATGATGAAATATTGAATTGATAACTATTAAAAAAATACTTGCAATAATTCTAATTCCCATTCATAAAAAAACAAAAACAAAAAAGAGAGAGAAGAAACACATCTTAGAAAAACTATTGTTTTGAAATCTGGCCCGGTCTGACGGGTTGATCCGGGATCCGATTAATCCAGGTTGTAACCGGGTTGGGTTAAAGAAAAAATAGAAGAAGAACAAACCTGGTGTGACTCGATAACTTGTTAATTTTTTATTTATTAAAATAATATAATTTTGATTTTAAAAAATTAACTCAAGTGATCTGATAAAAATCTAAAATCCGGGCTTTGAACCGGGCTGTTCTAACACTATTGTGAAAAAGTAATTAATTAAAGTAGAAAAAGGGATGCAACATGGAAAATGAAGAATATTATTGGTTATATTACGGAAAAACCCTAAGTCTACACGGTGGAGTCTTTTCCCTTTACCACTAGGCAGCCGTGTTCGAGTGGTTCTCTCGTTTTTTAGTCTTTTCCGTTTTCTATTTCTTTTTTTAATCTTCTCTTTCACAGTAGGGTTGCCTTCGCCTCGCAGTCGCAGCAGATAAACGCCACCACCTCTCAACCTCTCTCCGTCTCCACTTCTCAGTTCTCAGCTCTCTACACTCCAACAATAACTATAGCAAGAAAAAACATAAACGAAACGACACCAAACCCTAACCTCCCAATCTCTCACTCTTGATTCTATCTTATCTCTGTAAAACCCTATCTCTCTCTCACTCATAGACAAGAAAAAAAATGGGAGCTTCTCTGCCTCCCAAAGAGGCTAACCTCTTCAAGCTCATCGTCGTAAGCCTCCGATTCCCTCTCTCATTCACTGTATCTATTTGTGTACTCTTAGTGTACTTTATCCTTCTAATTACTACAAATAACTGTACGATCGTAATTGAATTACAATATTGATGCATTTGTTTCTTACTCTAGATTGATCATGGACTGTTTTTTTTTGTTTAATTTAGGGCTTTTTTTTAATAAATGAGAAACAGATTCCATTTCTGCCGACTGAAGTTCAATTTCAAGTTGGGTATTTGTTGTATTAAGGAATGCAAATGATTTCGAGTTTCTTGTTTTATGAGTTTTGGTGGCTTGTGTCAATGCTTGAAAAGTTGAATTTTTTTTCCTTAAATTTTCCTCCTGTGCTTCAGTTCGTTCATGCTATTTGTTTTTATCCACAAATGAAGTGACTGCACGTGGATGTAAAACACTCACTAATTGTTAATGCATTAACTTCAATAAACTGAAAATATAAACTTGATGCTAATTCACGTTCTGAGTTGAAGAGTTCCATTTTGATGGTGATCTGATCGCCTTCTTAATCTTTTTTTTTTGGTGAAAAAATGTTTTTTATTTGAGTCTAAAAATCTTAATCGTCATGTGGTATTTATATACCTATATGGTGTCTTGTCTTTTGCACCAACTATGTTAAGATTTTGGCCGAACCACTATGTTGCATCTGTGGTGTCAATGGTGGAGTAAATAGCAGTGGCCTTCATTGACTTCGTGTTAGAAGCTGGATTATTAATTGATCAAAGTTTTCTATATAGTTGCCAGGAGTACCATGTGATGGATTCATTTATTTAAAAACATTACTGCATTCCTTTCATTTGTTGCAGAAATCATATGAAAGTAAACAGTACAAGAAGGGACTGAAGGCAGCAGATACTATCTTGAAGAAGTTTCCAGACCATGGAGGTATTGTTTGCTTCTCATGTTTGAAAAGTTGTGCTTTTGAAAGTCAAATTTCTTGAAGATGTGAATCCAAACAAATTTTTTGTTTCCAGCAGGGCACAGAAAAATTATTTTAATTTTTATGATGAATTAATTTTTTATCTTCTGTAGTGTTGGGAGTGCATTGCTGGGTGCTTATGGGTTTTTCGCCAAGTTAAAATGACCAGGAAAACAAAGATGAGATTCTAGGGTTCTGAAAAATCGCAACAATTTTGAAGAGAAACAATTGAAATAGAAATTAGAGGCTACTAGCATCCTCCCTGTAGGGTTCCTGTTCTTAGGAATCTCAGTTTATGATTCATTTCATCATGCAGTTGCTGAGAATAAATTGCTTATATTTGCTGTGACCAAAGACTTGAGATCTTTTGCCTTTGCAACCGGCAAAGACTTGGTTCTCGTTTGTTCTTGATTAGATAGTTCTCTTTATGGTTGGGTTGCTGTTAAACCTCTCTATGAAATGCTTCAAGACAAATCTGGGACTTGGTTGCATTCAAATTCATCATATAAGGTCTCCTAATTATAATTGAAGATATGGAAGTGGTAAAGATGTAGTTATGATCAATATGAACCTAGGAACTGGAAATATTGTTGTTCACCTCTTTTATATTCTCACAATGCATGTAATTTTTATTCGTTAAACCTCTCTATGAAATGCTTCAAGACAAATCTGGGACTTGGTTACATTCAAATTCATAATATAAGGTCTCCTAATTATAAATGAAGATATGGAAGCGGTAAAGATGTAGTTATGATCAACATGAACCTAGGAACTGGAAATATTGTTGTTCACCTCTTTTATATTCTCACAATGCATGTAATTTTTATTCCACTACAAAATCCACTCTCTGAATTTTTACTCCTTGAATTTTTTACCACTCACCAGATTTCAGTACATCATTTATTTTAACTTTTTCTGAAATTTTGTTTCTCTTGGTTTCCAGAAACTTTATCCATGAAGGGTTTGACATTAAATTGCATGGATCGTAAATCTGAAGCATACGAACTTGTCCGACTTGGCCTAAAGGTTGATATGCTCCATTTTGTATAACATTTAAATTTACATATTTTTTCTTTTTTCTTCTCACCTTTGTAATGTAATGTTGTGTTTCTGTTTGTTTCTTTAATGCAGAATGACCTTAAGAGTCATGTTTGCTGGCATGTTTATGGCCTCCTTTATCGATCTGACCGAGAGTATAGGGAGGCCATCAAATGCTATCGAAATGCATTGAGAATAGATCCAGACAATATTGAAATACTGAGGGACTTGTCACTCTTACAGGTATAACTTGACTTTGTCTGTCCCTTCCAAATGACCTTTTCGTCTTTATGTGGTCCTTGCTTGACTAGAATTTTGGGACTATATAATCAAGAGCTATTGATACTTACTCTGGTTTTACTGCCTCTATGCAATAATCAAATTGTGCTAGATATGTGCTGTTTCCCTTCCTACATGTTTCTCTGTTCCCTGGTTGGTTTTGATATCCAAATGTTGCCATGCTTTCATTTCTTTTAACTGTTGTTGATGTTTAATAAACCATGTCTTGGTACTGAAGTTGATTTTCTGAGGTTAATGATATTATTGTGCTCATTAAGTATCAACTCACATAAGGTCTAGTTCAAGTCTTTGGAAACCTCTAGCTCCCTACACGGCATGCTTGTATGCCACAGAAAATCGATAGTTGTTTTACCTATGCAACTTGTTATCCATAATTTGTAAACTGCATGATAATTAATCTCTTGGTCTCATGCTACTGTAAGTGATAGATGCTTCACTGTAGTTCACAAATGGAAAATTACAGGTAGAACTCATGTTTTTATTGCAATGAAAAAGTCCTGTTGGGACCTTAACATGATGAACATGGGATCTTTGTGGTCATCAGTTGTAATATTTTGAGTTAAAGGGATTGGAAAATACAATAAAGCCCTTGGAGGCTTAAAGAGTGAGTAAAATTGAATAAGGGGTATTATGTGTTTTAATAACTATCTTTCGGTTTTATCAATATTTGAATAATATGATATTTCTGAAGATTATGAGCCGCTGCGTATTTTTGAATAAATTGTACTTTTGATATGTCCGTTAAGAGGCTTAGCGTAGGTGGGGTGTCCTTTCGGCACCGCTCCTGCGTTGCCAGTCATGGACCCGGGATTCGGGTCGTGACATCAGTTCTTTCACTTACCATCACAACCAAGCTAAGTAAACAGGGTATTTTTGGCAAATTATTTTTATTTTGTGATGTACTGTTTTTCTAGAAAGAGCAAGAGTGCACCACCCAAGGTCCTGGAAGTATCTATAGCAATGCTTAAGCAGGTGAGTGAGAGAAAAAGGAAAAAAAGAATTAAAATTAAAATTAAAATATGGTTCTAAGAAGCTAAGTCTTAATAAAGGTTAAAGAGGATCCAAGAGAAACTGAAAGTTAAGCTCATGCATTGAAAGTTTATTGCTATCAGAAGAATGCTCAATGTGGCAGAGTTGGTAGCATGTTGAGAGGATGGTTTAGGGAGCATAGATGCAGGAGATGGTAAAAGATGGTCCACCCTGATGTCCTGTACCTTCAAATTCAAGGACATTTTTCACATTACTGTTTTACATCCAATATAGCCAATGTAGGTACTCCTATCAACCAAATACTTTAATAAGCAGCTAACCAGGTGCCATGGTATCTGCCTAAGTCTTGCCTTTTCTCTGCTCTTTTCAGCATGCTGTCTAGTTTTTGCTGACATAAAAATTGTTTGATATAAAGTTGAAATTTTCCTTTTGTGTTGCAGGCTCAAATGCGGGACCTTACAGGTTTTGTTGAGACTAGACAGAAACTTCTATCCCTGAAACCAAATCATCGCATGAACTGGATTGGCTTTGCTGTTGCCCACCATTTGAACTCAGAGTATGACTTTATCATGACACCCAAAGTTTGTTTTGAACTTGAAGCTTATTTATTCATTACAGGAGGTTATTAAGGATCTTTATGAATGTGGAATATTGCAGATAATTTTTTGTCAGTTGAATGTTATAATCTCATCAATTGTCTCTGAACTTCTGCTTTGCCTGTCTTCCTCTACCTGAATTGGAAGTAGCAGTGTAAAGTAATCTTGTATGATCTACACTTTAAGTCTTCCCCTTGTGCTTTATTTTTCTTTTTTACCAGTGGTTCAAAAGCAGTTGAAATTCTTGAAGCATATGAAGGGACACTTGATGATGATTATCCTCCAGATAATGAACGATGTGAGCATGGAGAAATGCTTTTGTATAAGGTAAAACTGTTGATTTCATATATACAGCTCTATTCTGTCTTAGATCTTTTCAATTGTTAGGTCCTTGATGTTTTGCTTCTTTCTATGTGTTTCCTCTGCCATATATGTGCAAAACTGAATATGCTGTTACTCTGTTGATGGTTTATGCTGGCAATAGTATTATTTACAAAGATTTTTGGGCTTTGGGCTGTTGTGCTTCAAGATGATTAGACAAGTGCAACTACAACAGTAGTTTATCATTTATTGTTTTCTCAATTAAGTGTAAGACAGATTAGTGGCTGAATGTGATGGTGACATTGTTGCTGGACAGCTAGTTATGGATGAGTCTCAGGGGCTAATTAGGGTTGTGATTATTTAGCTTTTTTTCTCCTGCTGCCTCTTTTTGGTTAGAAGTGACTGCATGAGCCAGTCTCATGATTGTCTTTAAACTTTTTTAGAACTTGCATTCTGAATTGTGATATTTCTAGATCTCTCAGCAGTTTTGATGGCTATATGCCGGTGATTTATTGTCCTTCCAGATCTCTTTATTAGAGGAATGTGGTTCTCTTGAGAGAGCTATCGAGGAGTTGCGTAAGAAAGAGTCAAAAATTGTAAGTGTACACTTCATTTGACACTAGGTTAACTACTTGGTGGGTCTTCTTGAGTTTGATTTAAATATTTACGACTGAAAGTTCTCCAGGTTGATAAATTGACCTATAAAGAACAAGAGGTTTCTCTATTAGTGAAGCTTGGTCGTCATGAAGAAGGTGCTGGATTGTACAAGGCATTGCTTTCTATTAATCCTGACAACTACAGGTGATTTAATTTGCTTAACATTTCTGAGAAGAAAGAGAATGTCCATCTAACAGAAATGACAGGATTGCTAGTAAATGTAGCAGTTTGTGTTTTTGTGATTTCCAACTATGAATTTAGCCACTAGTGTCTTTTGCTTGTCTTTTTTCATCTTGTCTAAAACAAATTTGGTAATTTGAAATTGATATCTTCATTGTAGATGTCTTACCTCGTATATTTGGTTATTACAACTTTTGATGAGCTATATTGTTTGGCGTTACGAGATTTGTCTTGAAGTTCACAATGAATCAGATGTATTATTTTCCGAAAAATTGTTGAAATATGTTTCTGCCAGTGGACAATGAGGATAGAAATCTGTTTTGATGTTTTATTAATCTCTCAGGTGCCTTGAAATGTCAACATCACTTCATGTGTTCAATTGCAAACATAATTAACTATAGCTTTGCTGTGTTAGTGAATGCAGTGTCTGCATGTGTGATGAACCAATTTTTTGTTTTTGTAATGCAATATGGCCTTTTATTTGAACAGTTTTTGATTACAAAATGAGCAAGTGCCTAAAATAAGGTACTATTTGATGTTGTCTACTTGTTTTTTTAGCTAACTAGCTCTGAAATAACCTCACAACACTTTTACCTTTAGGCAAATCACAAAATTTTGCCGGTCCTTTCATTTATTTTTGTTGGTTTATTGTTGTAGACAATAATTTTCTTTTCCATATTGCTGTAACCCTACCAGAATTCACCATTTTCTTTAACAAGTATTTCTTGTAAGAGGCCATCACTCCTATTGAACATCTAAAATTGCTTTCTTGTGAAATTCATCGTGCACAAACTGATCAAGTTGCTGTATAGATTTTCTCACCTGATTGTGAAGAGTCTGCCAGACCTGCACATATTTGACTTATGATCCTTAAATTGTTGAAAATCAATGGTTTTGTTTGCCTTGTTCCTGCCTTTCTTATAGTTGTTGTATTGTTGAAAATCAGATTTTGAATTGACTGATTACCGCTGTCAGAAATCTAAGCTACAGATGTTGGAATGGTGACCATACGATTAAATTATAAAATTAACGCAAGTGTTGCCTGTTTCTTAGTCTTTCTCTCTGGTGTTCAGTGAATCTTGGTTTGCTGTTGTAGTTTCGATAAGGAATCCAATGCTGTCACTATCTTTTGTCTGTCCAGATATTATGAAGGTCTACAAAAATGTGTTGGGCTGCATGCGGAAAATGGCCTTTCTTCTTCTGATATTGATCAGTTGGATGCCTTGTACAAATCACTTGGGCAGCAGTACACTTGGTCATCAGCTGTTAAGGTGAGGCATGCCCTTAGATTTTGTATCTGGAGATATTTACTGCCCTACTTTTACCGGAGGTAGATATATCATGTATAGTTATTCATGCTGTAAAACCTCCTTTTCCCCTCTTAGTTTGATTCATCGGTTCCACCCCCTAACCCACCCTATCCTTTACTTGTTGAGCTAGTGTCAGTGGCATTCTGTAAAGGCTATCTAATATCAGTAAATTTATCTGGAGTGTCTTCTTAGGTGGTCAATGCCCACCAACTGAAACAACAGCATTTATGCTAGGCTCTACAATTGTTAAAACACTGCCCCCTTCCCTCAGCTCGCTCTGCTTTGTGTGCTATTCTTTGGATCAAAACCATGAGCATCAAGACCATGACCCCAGCCAGCTACTGAACTGTCTGGGCAAAACTTTTAAGTGAAATCACTCTGTTGTATGGTATATCTGAAAAATGCTTAATATGCATTGCTGTTGGTCAGACCTTGGTGTTACTACACTCTTTAGTATCATCTTCTATTATCATTGTCAATGTTATTTTCTTCCCCTATCATTGTATTTTTTTGAATATAAACACATGTATGTGATGTTTTGCTGGGTTACTTAGTGACTACCACTCTTCCTTTTTAATTCAGAGAATACCACTTGATTTTCTCCAAGGTGAAAAGTTTCATGAAGCTGTAGATAATTACATTAGACCCCTACTGACTAAGGTATTTGTAGTTACAGTTCAAGCAGTTCTTGTTGGCTTTTCTATTTTTGCTAGGATTATGTACAGTCTTCTTGTTGTTTTTAGGGAGTTCCTTCGTTATTCTCAGATCTTTCACCACTATATGATCACCCTGGAAAGGTGAGTTTGATTTCTTGTATGGTGTTTGTATATCTTTTTGGAGGTTGTCTGCTTGTACTATTATTTCATTGTCTGGTTAAAAGCAATCTTCTACGCTTGCTCTCATTCAGGCAGATATACTGGAGAAGCTTATTCTTGAATTGGAGCATTCTCTTAGGACAAGTGGGGGATACCCCGGGAGGTAATTTATGCTTTGTACCATTGTACCTCTATTCAACTTTTGTTAGTAAAATCTGATCCTTAAAACTTGAAATATAAAAGATGGAAGGGAAATTCCTTCAGGATATTCTTCGGTAACTAATAATTCTTTTGTTTATTTCTATGCCTTTCGCTTATTTACTGTTGGGAATGATTTTGTTTTGAATACTTGATTTGTTGTTCAAACAAAAAAATAATTTGATGTTTTTAATTAATGAAAATCGAAAAAACTTACAGGCACTGACATGAAATTGTTTGACAGGACATGTTTTGTCATTTGTGACTTACAAAAACTGTTTTCTGTAATCAAGTTATTATCACAGATTTTGGACCAGTTATTCATCATGTTAACTTATTGTGCTGCATATTAATATGAGTGAAAAGCATTCATATGACCATAATGGAAAAATTACATTTAGAATTTTCTCGTGTTTGTTTTTTGTTGCCCAGTAACTGCCTTTGGTACATTTAGGGGAGAGCTTGCTATTAATATTTTTAAAATTACAGATTTGTATCTCAATAAAGAACATCTGTGATGCTGCTGATAATTTGTTGTTTCTACATCAAGTTCTGTTCTGTTTTGTTGTTTGCTCTTTTTAACATCCTTGTGTATTCCTTTCATATATGCAGGGCAGAAAAAGAGCCTCCTTCAACACTTATGTGGACCTTGTTTTTCTTGGCTCAGGTTGAGTACCATCAAGCAAATAGTTAGCTGCTATTACTGTATCCTTTTGATGCTTTCTAATAATTTGTTCAACTTTTTGTTATACTGCAGCATTACGACAGACGGGGACAGTATGATGTTGCTCTGAGTAAAATTGACGAGGCTATAGAACACACTCCAACTGTGATTGATTTATATTCTGTCAAGGTTGATTTACACCTTCTATCTGTAAACTTTTATTTCCAAGGTTCTATAGACAAGTCTCATTTTGCCATCTTTATGTAATAATTTTTGAAAGCTCCCCTCTTTGTTTCCCATCTCGAAAGGAATTGTTGATTCCTTGATAGTTTCTGAGCATATCTTGAAATTTTGCAACCATTATAGCATGAACAGGCAGCATATGCTTACCGGTTCTTCTTTCCCAATTCTGTATGCTAGTTGAGATGTGTGGTTTGCCCTCATTTTTTTTGTGGGTGTGGGATTGGCACCTAGATGCTCTTCTTCCTTTCTCTGTTGGATTGGTTCGGTTGTCACCATTTAGTGTGGTCTTTTTAGTGTAGAATAGTACTTAGAGAAAGGAATGAATGTGTAAAATTTTGTAGTTCTTTCAAATCCTACCGCTAAATATGTTTAGAAAGTACAAACTGCTGGTGATTTGATGTTCTCACTCTGTTTTTGCATCTCTCAATCACAGAGTCGCATTTTGAAGCATGCTGGTGATTTGGCAGCTGCTGCCACTTTGGCAGATGAAGCTAGATGTATGGATCTTGCAGATCGATATATAAACAGTGAATGTGTCAAACGTATGCTACAGGCTGATCAGGTGTGGAAGCTACAATTTTTGTCTTAATTTTAGATTTCCTATTATTTTTGGTTTATGCTTTCTCAGATTGTTTCTGCATGTGGTGCTTTACATGGAATTCTTTCTTGAAGGTGGCTTCGGCTGAAAAAACTGCTGTTTTGTTTACTAAAGATGGGGATCAGCACAACAACCTTCATGACATGCAGTGCATGTGGTCAGTCTGTCTTATTATTGTCACTAAGTCTTGCTTTAAGTAGATATTTTCATCAGACATCCTGAGTGTTGTATAATAATTTGGCAAGGTATGAACTTGCTTCTGGTGAGAGTTACTTCCGTCAAGGTGATCTTGGACGGGCTTTAAAGAAGTTTTTAGCGGTGGAGAAGCACTATGCAGATATTACTGAAGACCAATTTGACTTCCATTCCTATTGTTTAAGGAAAATGACTCTACGAGCCTACGTGGCAATGCTTAAATTTCAAGATCGCTTGCATTCACATGCATATTTCCACAAAGCAGCAGCTGGAGCTATCAGGTGAAATATTTTTGCTGGAACCTAGAAAGAGATCTGAGATTTTCTTTTTTAAATCAGCCTTCCTGTCCCTTTCCTTTTCTTGCACAAGTTTCTAGGAAGGACTGTATGTTATTAATAATGCTTAACCTTTTTTCAATTTTCAAATCATTAAGTTGTTACTCTGAATTTGTATTGGTTGAAGGATTTTTCACTGGATGGTATGGCAAATACTGGCTATCCAGTTGGACAAGGATTGCCTTTTCTAGTGCTTTTTTTAAAAAAAAATTTGCTTATCTCCAAGTTTTTCTCCAGAGAAGGAAGCAAAGTTCTTTGCATTTTGGTTGTCATTGTTTATTGTTTACCCTTCTTGAAACCTTGGAGCGATAGTACGAATATTACTATGGTGAATACCTTGCATAGGCTGCTGGATGCCATGGTCATTCTGCAATGATGACACTGGGCTGGTGTGATTCTGTCAGTTGGCCCTCAAGTCATTTCCTTCATTTCTTTCTTTTGGGGTTTGGTAACATGACATAAGTTAGTTGTGTATGAAACAGGTTACTAGAATATCATGTTCACTGACTTCACGCAGGGTATTCTCTGGTATATTCATGTCCATACATCGTGTTGCAGTTAACTATTGGAGCCAGACAACTATATGGTTTTCACATAGCATGGATTGCATCTCATTTCACAGGATCAATGTTTCATGCATTTTTCTTATAGATGTGACCATATGTCATTTATATTATCTCATGTTGCCTGAATGCCATCCCATACTTGTATTGAACTCCTTTGAATTAATATTTTTTTTATGTTATGTTCCTGGGTATGGATTTCAAATGCAGATGTTACATAAAATTGTTTGATTCTCCTTCGAAGTCAATGGCTGAAGAAGAAGAAGAAATGTCAAAGTTGCCGCCTTCTCAGAGAAAGAAAATGAGGCAAAAACAGAAAAAGGCAGAAGCCCGAGCTAAGAAAGTATGTTAATATTATGTTTCTATGGCTTCTAGGCACGTTTCTGTTATAATGATTTTCATTCTAGTGTCTGATATTCCATCCTAGGAAGCCGAGGTGAGAAATGAAGAATCAAGTGCTAGTAATGTTTCTAAGTCGGGTAAGCGGCATGTTAAACCTGCAGATCCAGATCCAAATGGGGAAAAGTTGTTGCAGGTTACTTCTATTTCCTACTGTTTTTCCCCTCAGATTTTATTCTTGATTGCTTCAAGGCCTCTTAGGCTACATAGTACTCATCTTTCATCTCAGATGAATAGCAGTTAAATGTGGATGTTTTTTTTTCTGTTTTTTTTTCCAGGTTGAAGATCCATTGTTGGAAGCTACAAAGTACTTGAAGCTGCTTCAGAAACATTCGCCCAACTCTTTGGAGACACACTTGCTTTCTTTTGAAGTGAATATGAGAAAGAAGAAAATTCTGCTTGCTCTTCAGGTATTTATTGCCCGAAATGTTGAACTTGGTCACCATTTTCAGCCCTTATCACTTTCCTGTGTTACCATTCACGATGTCTACTTAATTGACTGTCAAGGTAATACAGGAAAACATTCTGTAATTTAGTCCAAATGCTATCGAGTAAATCATCTTCTTCTTAAGATTGTCTCTCCCTCTCTGAAGAGAGCAAGTGCTATGATAAGCCAACTCATGTATTTTGTTTGGCTAAATCATTTAGTGAGGTTGACAGTATGAATTTCATGATGCTTTCTAGTAAATGGTGCTTTTGTACAATTGCATTCACAACTGGTAAATTGCAGTGTTAATTTAGTTTTCTTTTGTAGGCTGTAAAGCAATTGCTCAGGTTGGATGCTGAAAACCCTGATTCCCATCGCTGCTTGGTATATCATCCTCTATCATGCAATAATACTATAAACTTCTGTTTTCGATTTTGACATTTCATGTGTCCTGATACTGGTATTGCTGATTAGTGTTGTGCATCCTCTGCTGGTTAGAGGATCAGAGACCCGTAGTTTTAATCTTTATTGATTGTGAATTTGATGTGCTGCAGGTTCGATTCTTCCATAAAGTGGGTACAATGACTGCTCCTGTGACTGATACTGAGAAACTTGTTTGGAGTGTCTTGGAAGCAGAGCGTCCATTCATTAGGTTCTCTTGCACATGTCCTTTTTCGTCATTTATAACATGATGTTTTCTTCACCTTATCTATCAGTTCTAAATTACATATTAAGGTTTGCAATGTTTATTCTTGTAGTCAATTGCATGAGAAAAATCTCACTGAAGCAAACAAGATTTTCTTTGAAAAACATAAAGGTAATCTCCCACCTTATGTGGTCCCATTGTGCAACTATACCTGGATAGAACTGGCTTGTTAACTAACTTTGTTTCCTGCAGGTTCTTTAATGCATAGAGCTGCAGTGGCGGAAATGCTATTTGTTTTGGAACCTAACAAGAAATGTGAGGCTATCAAATTAATTGAAGATTCAACCAACAACCCTGCACCAATGTAATCCTCAGTGATCTGAGTTCTATTTTTTTTTTCTTGGTTGATTTGTTTGTTTTACTTTCTTGCTGGTACTTGGACTTGCACATCTTTATTGTTGATCCAAACTGAATGTTAATCTATTTTTCCTTATTTTATTTTTAACAAAAGAAATGGAGCACTTGGACCAGTTAAGGAATGGAAACTCAAAGACTGCATTGCAGTCCACAAGCTCCTAGGAGCAGTTCTTGATGATCCCGATGCTGCATTGAGTAAGTAAAATTTTTCTTGGCCTTTTTTCTTTATAGCCAGAACGGGAATATCTGCATTCTAGTCTATAAGCAGTTCAAATGGTGTGATAGAATTAATCATTCCTTTTCATGTTATTTTTAGTGTTTTTTCTGCAGCATTAAAGTCTTAGGCGCATGGTGTATACTTGGTGGTGGTGTTAATGTGTGCTGAAGTTAGTTAAAATATATTTTTTAAAACTATTGAGAGAGGATTGGTCATGGTTATCATTTTCTCTTCTGTCTGCTCAGTAGCTATATGCTTGGCAACTTTTTTTTTTTCTCATAACGTTTTTAACCTGGATTCTCTCTCTATGTCCTGCGCTCCCTTCTAATTTGCTAGTTTCTTCTGCATATGGCGGGTTGTGTCCTTCATTAATGGGAAAAGTGCATTTATTAATCTTTTGAAATCCAAATATTCAAATTCTCCTATATAACGTTCTCTTTTCTGTGACATTATTTCTTTGTTCTCAAACCTGCTGAAGATGGAAGATTCCTTTTGAATATTTGTTTATAAGAAAGTTGTAAATATTGGAACCAGGGAAACGATTGAAGCATGCATATTGTGTTCCATAAGATAGATGCTAAAACTTATTTTGCGGCTTGATATTGAATTCCTTCCTTTGCAGGGTGGAAAGTGCGTTGCGCTCAGTATTTCCCTTGCTCGACATACTTTGAAGGAGAGCGCAGCTCTGCCATGCCCAACTCAGTGTACAGTCAGATAGCCAAGAAACCTGAGAATGGAGACTCGAGTCATCCTGAAGGTGGTAATAGTGCAGATTTTGTTACATCAAATGGAAAGCTGGAGGCTTTCAAGGATCTTACTGTCTGAACACAAGGCCAAATGAATGTGTCAGCTAACATGCAACTGAAATATGTATTAGCGGGTAGATGACATAACCAGGTGGCAGCAGAAACGTATACTCTGGAGGATTTTTAGGTTACTGCCCGTTGAGGAGCATGCATGTGAGGTTTTGTGCTAGTCATGTGAATCCTCCACTGTTCTTTGAGATCACATTTTTTTTGTCTTACTACCTTGCCTTATTCTGAGATGCATTTCTTTGCAAATGTGTATAACATGTATTGTGTTTTCTAGGGTTGATTTCTTTTAATTCTACGCACTACTAGGTGAGATCTTAGACGAGGTTGGTGGTTCTGTGGGTTTGCACCTGCATTTGAGGTTATTTTTGTCTCTTAGGTCAGGGAGCACCGCTGAAGTTTTTTCAGAGGACTGGTTTTAAATCTGGTGAGCATATAACAATTTCCTGTAGAGCTGATCTCAAGAGAATGTTGTACTTATTCTATTAGCCGTTATTTGATGTATAAACGCAACATATGATGAAAAATTTTGCTGCAAGATTCATTAATAGTTCTTGATAGTTTTTGCTACTGCTTTCTGGGCTTACAAGATGTGTTCTCTGTTGTTTCCTTGACATCTAATTATGGTTCCTTTATCCCGATCTCCGTAGTTTTAAGACCAGGCTGGACTCATGACCTGACTTGAGTCTCTGAGTCATGGGTTGTTAGCTTTACCCGGATAGATTTTATGCTTTATGCTACCACGGGAGAGCTCAGATGAACAAGTTTGGGACTCATCATAGGAGTAGTGAATTAATTACACCTTGCATGCTGAAGAATTATTTAAATTGAAGGGATTGGCATGAAGCAATTGACCATGAAGGAAGGTTTGCATGTTGCATGCGCGATTAGGATTCATGTTTTTATTAGAAAAGGGGATATGCTTTAGTTAGAATACATTTCGTATTTTGATTCAATATTTAAAAATCTGTATAGGATTAGTACTGCAACATCATCTTGTACTAATATAAATACAACCACGCATCAACCCTAAATGATTGCCTGCCTCTCTCTCTCTCACAAACACACACGCACACTATTTATCCTTTTTGTTTTTATTAATATGCTTTCTTTTACAACTTACGAAATAAATAACTTTTTTTTAGATTTGGTATTGTTATTATATTTGGTCTTAGGTAAATTTTGAAACTTTCTGACCTGATTCTTTATTTAATTTGAGTTTAAAATCAAATCTTGTGGAAGTAGTTTAAACTTGGTGGTCTAAAATAACTAAAATGACCAATAAAAAACATGGTTTGATTTATAAAAAAAAATTCAAGAACAACTTTTTTTTTTTTTAATATTTAAACACGAGTTTTTTAAAAAAGATTCAGGTTATGAACTGCTTTGAGTTTTAAAAAATTATTGCTTTAAAATTATTTTTTTATTTAATGATACTATAACAAAAATATATGCTCATAAAATTGTGTTAGTGTATATGCCATGTAGCCAATCAATTGGTTACACGTGACATTGAGTCTTTTCAATTAAATATAATTAATTTATTAAAAAAAAGCTTCTTTATCTTTAATATTCATTAAATATCTGATTGGTGAATCTAGAGTAAAGATAAAGTTACTAGGACAAAAATGCTTTTCAAAGAAAATTATAAAGTTGTTATAATTATAATATTCCTATTGTATCAAAGTTATTAAAATGTTCTTAACATTCTCTATTAATACCAAATATTAATTTGAGCTCTTGAGACTGATACATATTATGTTTTTTTTCTTTATAAAAGAAAGCAATTGTTCTCATATGCTGAGGTATGAGAAATACCTAGAACTAATATGTAAGTGCATGTTATATGACATGTACACCGAACTGACCCACATAATAATTTTATATAGAGAGATCACCTATCTTTATTGAAAGGTTCATGTGACGGTTATGTAAGTGATCCTTAGACTTGAGATCACTAAGTTATTTTATATTAGGAGTGTTATGTTTTGACCCTGCTACACGCTGTCCTAATTAAAGGTAACAAATGAGTAAATACTGAGTATGATATAAACTATATGAAAGTATTGAAATAATTAAGAGATGATTCATCACCCTATATGAATTAGAGAAAAAGTTTCATATGTTCTCAAATAGTATTGATTGTAAATCCTTGCGTATGGTGGGGTGAGATTTGAAAAGAGTTTCAAATCTTATTCAACGAATCAATGATTATGGTGTTGCGAATAAACATGATTTGACATAATAGACACATTCTATACTATAATGTCTAAATTAAAACATTGTTGATGAATTAATAATAATTACATCGAGAAACTGGTCATTGAAATGTTAAGTTAAGCCACTTATGACTTTCTTAATATTTAAGGGATCTGACAAGTTGCTAGATATTGTACTTGATCTTCAAATACAAATCAATCAATTGTTGAATTAATTTGTTTAATTTGATTTTATGTAGGATTATAATTTATATTTGGAACAACTTATTAAAAAATCTAATGGGTCACATATATAAAAACCATTGGTTAGAAACTAAAATGAAATGATTAATTAAATGTGACTTCATTATAAACAAGTCTTTGAGAACTAAAGAGTAATTTATATAGAGAATTATAATTATAAACTTTAAAAAATCAAATAAAAACTTAATTAAATAAATTTCTAAAATAATATACGTTACATTATTCAAGTAAAAATTACTATATCCTTGTGATTTCCTTTCCAAATACCTGCCTCCAAAAGCGTTGAATATCTATGAACGAATACTGTTTTCTTCTTGTTTATTAAAGAAACCTAGCTAGCTAGTAAGCTATTGGGTCTTGAGCTACAAAACGTAGGCAGTCCTTCCAATTCCATAGTACTTGGGAGATTTGATCTCAGGCTGATCAGTGCAATTTCTCCTGAAGTTAATGAAAAAAGTGGTAAAATTCTAAAAAATATTTTCAAAAGTATTTGAAAGTAAAAAAAATTAGAAACTATAAATTGAAGCTTTTTAAATGTGTAAATGTGATAACATAGAAGTATTTTAAAAACGCTAAATTAGTACGGACCCTAAATGTGCTTACACTGTTTTGAGGGCCTTCAAAGCGTCTGTTGAGCTCAAGAATTACTCTGATAACAATTTTCTTCGCTTGTTCTTGTCTACGGGAGAAGGTCTGTATATTAGTCTAGCTGTTTTTTTTTTCCTTCTGAATTTGGCCTCCATCGAGCCGGGATTTTGCTGTACTGTGGGTTCACTCTCATTTTTTTTAATGCTTTTGATGCCCATACACACACCCACACACACGTTGCTGGCCTATCAAGAGGAAGCACCACCACATGTCATCCTTAATTAATAAATTAATCTTACTTTTTTTTTTTTGTTTTTTTTGATGACCCTGCGTGTCCGGGCCAGCTTGAGCGCACCACAACTAATCCCAGGGCCTACTGAACATCCTGCAAGCCCAGTAAACAGGTAAAACACCGCGGGGGTGACAGACTGGTACTCTTGAGGTTCGAACCCAGAACGTTCGCAAAGACAAGCTTTGCAATTGACCAATGAGCTAGACCCTCAAGTATAATAAATCTTACTTTGTAGACTCATCATGTTGTCTTTATTTCTGCAGAATGTGTCGAAATAACCTTACATGGGCAGTGTCATCTCTGCACATAGTAGAGGATCGATATCCTTCATTGTATACTGCAATATATTTTTACCTTCTCCTTTAAATGTATCTGTGTTCTGATCTTCAAGTTCTGGGACTCTGGTGCTTCAACAATGGTAGCAGGCTTGAGCTTCACAGTAATGATATAATGGTAGCAATATATAATGTGCTTTTCTTCTTCTTCATAAGTTGGTGATGTTAAAAAACATATATAAAGTGATGGTATTAAAGTTTTAATGATTAAATGTTAGGATTTCAAATATTAATATCTTTCTTTTCTCTAATTTAGTTAAATTAAATTAAGCATAATGTATTAGTATAGGTATTTATAAATTTCAAGTCTAAACTTTTTTTATTTAAAAAATGTATTATAAAATAATACAAAACTATTCCTCAATTAATTATTTAAATTTTTAGATTGAGATTGTTTATTTACATATAAGAATGTTTTATATCAAACACCTAAAATTGATCACAAATTGTGAAAAACTACATATGAATTTGATGTTTGTCTGCTTTGGAGATTACTTGCATTTGGAAGTAAATCTTGAAGAAAACTATTTAACTTCGTTAATTTTAAAATGTGTTGACTTATGGCTTAAATTGACGAGGAGGCCTAGATTTGATTGATAATTACATGATATGCTATATATTCTCTATAAGAATGAAATATTTGGAATTAAGTATTTTTCGTAATTAAATAAGAATTCATTTTCTAATAAAGAAAGAACTTTAATTTATGCTAGCATGAATAGAGGTGAGCAAAAATACTAAAAAACTGAGAAAACCGGAAAAAAACCAAAAAAACAGAACCGTGAAAACAAATCGATTAAAATTTTAAAAAAACCGACCAATTTAGTTCGGTTTTGGTTTTATAAGCTTGAAACTGAAAAACCAAACCGAACTGAACCTAAACTGAAAAAACAGAGCAAAACTAAAAAAATCAAGCCAAACTAGAAAAAACCAAGCCAAATTTAAAAACCGAACCAAACCGAAACTAGTCAATTTGAACTTATTTCAGTTCCGTTTTGGTTTTTGTTTTTCAAAAAATTTTAGTTTAATTACTTTATTTTAATAAAAACCGAATCAAACCTACTCCTTCGGCAAGCTGATAGCTAATTTCAAAGAGATGTTAAGACAAGTCAATAATTTATATTGCAATGCAGATTCCAACTGGAAATACCGTGCATTACCTGCTAAACTAATATATATACAAGTGGAATACTATTCTCTCCTAAAAGATGGGAATTATTAGGCCACTTGTTTATTTAGTTGTCCAATTAATAGAACCATAAATGGATGTATCTATGCTAATTAATCTTACATTACATGAAAATCACTATTTACCTTGTTAATCTTCAATGCATCAAATATAATATATTATCAAATAATCATTTTAATTAAAAAATATAAACCACTAAATAAGGTTATAAAATAATTTTATATTATTTTTTAATACATAATTTAAAGTAAGCTCTTGTATAAAAACAAAAGCTGTATTAGATGAGACCAAATCAAGATAAATCTTTGTATTTAATCTCCCTTATTCTTACACTTTTTATTTTATTGTGTTATATTTATTTGTGTTTGTAAGTTCATTAGCTTTACTTTTACTTAACTTAATTGTGATTGCTTGTTTTATTTACATAAGTACTACTTTTATTTGTTGTGGTTTATTCACCCCTTTCCAGGCTTGATTCTTGTTACTACAATTGAGACAAATTCAGGGAGAAACAACTTAAGACATGTTTGTTGTTGTGTTAGTATTTGATATCTCTCTCTAATGAAGTTGCTCTCTCTTGCAAACAAGCTCTGATAAAAAAAATTATTTTTATTTCTCACTCACACTTGTACAATAGCTCTAAGAGAATGCATTGCAATAGCTTTATTAACTAGACTTTGGATACACTGAATTTACTTGAAAATGACTAACTAAAGAAGTTTGAATTGGCCTAAAGAACAAGTGGACAAATGAACAAGCTACTAATAGGACACATGTACATAATGCTACCAAAATCCAAATCAAATTATGAACATATTGTAACTAACTTAAACTAATTTAAATGTAATAATTACTAAAACACAAGACCATGATAGTAGTGAGACAACTTTCACTATAAAATAAAAAAATATCGACAAAATATTTTGTTGGTGTATAGTTAAGATTCTATCGGCACTAAAAAAATCAATGGAATTGCGGATAGAAAACTATTATCAGGAAGTATCTTGTAAAGTTTTATATTCAATTGACAATCCATCACCGTTTATTCTACAATATAATTTTTCATCGGCAGTCCCATTGGTACGTTGCTACCATTTTGTAAGTTTTACAACAAGTTTTAGAATGGAAAAAAGATTTCCGGTGGAAATAATGATCGAATTGCTGATGGAAAGGTAATTCCAAATCCCTTGGAGATTGCAATTTTGTTTGTGTTTTATGATTCCCAAGCCAACAATTGTTTGCTCACAATAAATAAACCTACAACCACAACAAAAACATATCTCCAAAAATTGATTTATACAATTTTGAAATTCATGTAAATAGTTCACAACAATAAATGAGATAAACAAAATTCCATACACAAATATATATTTTTTAAAATTTTTAGATATGAAAAACATATTAAAATTTTTATTTTTAAACATTAAAATAAAATCACCGATACATCACATTAGAGGTGTTGGAAAAGATGGAGGTAGAGGGGGAGAAAAGATCATGAACCGAAAGGTTTAGGAGGGGGAGGAAAATGTATACCTATTGCTATACCTATATTTAAGCCTAATACATCCTATTTTCTTGTTGGAGTTCTGCTCTCATATTCTGTATCTCAACAGCTAGTTATTCTAGCATTATTGAAAACAAAATCTGGAGCTTTAAGTTTGAAAAAAATTAGAGTTCAGTTCTTTGAATAAAAAACATTTCTATTGTAAATTAAGAATGAAAAATTCTCTTTTATTTTTATTTCTCTCTATGTATTGAGAAAATTTCAATTTCAATTAAATATGTTGTCTAATAATCACAAAATGATTAGGTGGTTAAACAAGTGAACCTATTTTTTTTCTTTATAATCATGCAATATAATAAGAACATAGTAAAATTACAATTATATAAAGACTAGCATGCATACTAAACAAATATAACATAAAAAGATTAAAACACAACTAAACAAGTATAGATTTTATACTTAAACAAAACTAATTTGAGGTACTTTTTCAAGCCTTTATAATATAATTAAGCTGAAATTATTATTGTTGTTAAGGACAAATCTTTTATCCTCAAGACTTTATTGCTCATCACTTTAATAAGTCTCTTAAGATTCCAACAACTTCTTATTTAGATACACTTATAAATAAGGTCCAACAAATTCAAAAAAAATATACTCAATATCTCTCTATAAAGACTAAACCTAAGCTCTAGAGTAGGAAAAATGAGTGAAGAACAAGTCTAAGGAAAACCAACAACAAAGAAAGGAAAGAGCTCAATAACTTTCTTATGGATCATTTTCTATCCATCTAAGACACTTATTTATACGACTTGAAAATCGAAATATTAATATTTATAATTTATGAATTTTTATAATTCATGAATGTTTATTAATTATAATGCATATTAATAGTTCATGAATTATTCATAATTCATGAATATCCATAATTTATGAAACAATTCATGAATTACTCATAATTCATGAATGTTCATAGTTCGTGAATTACTCATAATAACATTCATTCTCATCACATAATTAATATATTAACTCATGCAGTAAGATATTTTAGGGAGTAAACAAAATTATTGATCAAATAGGAATTTAACAACAAATATTTTTTCATTATCCAAACCCAAGTCCAAACTCATAAGCCCACAAGTCTACTAACCAATCAACAAAGCTATTTTGGATCTGAAGCTTTTGCTATCCAATGGTTCTTTAAGACTAATTTCTCATTCACCTGTAATTGATTTTTAAAACATGTTAAAATAATAATGTTGAATCAAAAAATCCAACATGGTTTTAACCTTAAATGTGAATAGACCTCACATATAATTTTGTCTTAAAAGATCCACTTCTTATTTTATAATCCAATTTCAACAGAATGCAAGTAAGGCTGAGTCATTAAAAGCTATGTTTCATTAGATTTTATGATCGAAGGTATATTTTGTATCTTTCTTTAGTTTAACATCTAAGATTGCACATCACTTTTGTTTTGCTTTGCATTTTGACTTAATATTCAGGTTTATCAACCTATTATTAAGCATGTTCCTCACGTGTTGTTATGATCCATGCAAGGGTTGGACAATCAAATTTGATTTTTGGCTTAATGTTTTCTAATGTGTAGTTTTATGCTGATAAATATAAATTTTTATTTCACCATTGGATTAAGATAAAAATTTACTAGAAGTTTCTAGAGGCCATGTTTCTATGGGGTTAGAACATTAGGTCAATCATAGTTTGGTAAGATATCACTATACATGTTATAAGTTTTTATACTAGTTTTGCTTCTTATTTTCTTATGATTTATGGAATTCTTATTTAACAAGGATTCCTTGAAGCTCCGAAAGCTTATACAAGAGACTAATGAAGCGAATGCTACTGTTATTCTGGATCTTACCATTGTTTATATTGATGTTTCAAGGATGAATCATTTTGAAAAAAAGGTAAATCATAGGATTCATGCAAGGGCTGGACAATGAGATTTGTGTTTTTTTGATTTAATATTTTTATAATATGTAGTTTTACACTAACAAACATAAATTTTAATTTTATTGTTGGATCATAACTAAAATTTACTAAAAGTTTTTAGTTTTTATATCTTTTATAGGGTTAAAAAATCTGCTAATCAGAGTTTGGGAAGGCATTATGATATAGGCTAGAAGTTACTGTACGAGTTTTGCTATTTATTTTCTTATAATTTGTGAATTTTTTATTTAGTAAGGATTTTTTTTTTCTAAAAGGTCAATATAAATGATAATAATTGAGATTATTTTGGTAAGGATTGGAAAACATAGGTGACAAATTTCCCTTATTTTACAAGAACAAGTGGCAGCTTAAGAGTTTTATTTTTAAAAGGAATCCTAGTTATTCAAGATTTTTAGTCGGCAACAACTTTTCTTATCTTCCTTATTTCAGTATTATTGTAATTCATTAATTTTCGAGGTTTCCCTAGCTTACATGGAAACATAAAGTCGGCATCCTATAAAAATCACGTGGAGTTTAATTAATGCAAATACTTCTAATTCTAAGCTTGCAAAGTCGACAACCCTTTATTATATATATATATATATATATATATATATATAGGGGCGTAGCTGAAATGATATAGCAGGGAGGGCCAAAACTTAAAATATAATTTATTATTAGAAATTTTATCTATTTAAATTAAAAATATATTATATTATACTATATTTAAACATTAAAAATACAAAACTTCAAAATATTTTGCAGGGCCCGGGCCCCTGCCCGCCTCCCGCTAGTTCCGCCCCTGTATCTATATATATATATACACACACACACGCGCGCGAGAGAAGAAGTTTCGTTCTTTTTATTGAGAATTTTGGCAGCCATGTTATTTTATTAGTTTTTGAGTTTATTGTTTCATACTTCGGTTTTTTGTTTATACTTTTAATTTTTAATTTTATTTAGATTTTATGTTCCATAGAAAAGCAAATTGATAATCATTATTATTGTATTATTATCGTATTTTGTTTTGTGTGTGAGATGATTCTTATATGTTTTGATTTTTTATTGAACTGCTCGACTTATTAAATAATAATTATATTTTTATTAAAGACTTTCTATAGTTTTTGGGTGGAAGTTTCATTTTAATAGTTTCAGTAACTTAGTTTAGATAATTATTATATATATCAATTTTTTATTAATAAAATCTAATTTTAGATTTTTTAGGGTTTTTTTTTTGTGTGGATTCTAGAGTTCTTATTCTTCTGCATCACACTTGTGCTAAATAGTACTCTTGTAAAGATATTGTTTGAAAGGTGCTGTGAATTCATGAAATGGGTGAAAAACACACAAAGTAGGAGGGTCTAGCATTATTTCCATGTTTAACATTCTAATTAGAGGTTTTATTTTGAATGGATAATAATGGAAATGAAATTGTTGTTTTTCAAAAATTACCTGATTAGAAAAATGGTTTGTTTTACACTTAATCAATTCTTTGGGACTTCTCGCGCATATTTATGTTTGAAACGATTTCTATAGCATACCTTACCTCTTAACCGACACTGAATTTGAGCATGTTCTTGAACTTGGACTAAACTGTCTTCTTATTATTATTGAAAACAATGTTTTTAGAACTTGTTGACAATGTTTCGTTGTCTAGGCAAGATCGAGTCTTATGACAGTGTGATCCTGTGGTTTGCCGGTAGGAACTCAATCTCGCTGTCTTGTCCAACAAAAAGGAAACATATGCTCGGTTGTGAAGGAACTTCTCCATTTTAACTAATAGCCTTTGAATCAGTCAGCTGCGACGAAACATACATACACTAATACACAGTATACACGCACTTTTTTTATTTTTTATTTCATAATAATCGAGATATTATTGATGTAACTAGTTTACCATTAAAACCATGATAAATTAGAATTTAAACTATTAAAAAAAATTATAAAAAACATTGATAAGTTTCTGAACCAAAATCACTTCACTTAGATTAAGTGCAGCGACAACAGCCGTAATAGTTACATGTTAACAAATCCAGATACTAGTATCTCGATTATTGCATCATTTTTTTGTCAGGCTGTTTGTTCAACATTTACTTTATGAGACTTGATTAAGAGAGCCTTAGAGATGTTCTTGAATGATTTTAATCTAATAAATCCATATATAAAATTGTGAAGTATCATTAGCATATGATAAAAGATATATGGAAGAAAATATACTTCGGTCCTGAAATATATACTTTTCAAAGGAAAGTTAAAGAGAAGTAAAGGATGGAGATAAAAAGTGGATAGTTAATTACCATCTCCCCTGGGACCCCTCACGGTTTCAAAACACTAAACCAACATGTTTATACAACATATAAAGCCAACTACTAATACTCAGTATATATACACAATCTCTCTTAATGGGTCATAAATACAGGTTAAATAGGGTTTGTTTCCTTTCATTTGTCACCATGCATAACTCTTCCAATTATGGGGTGCCAATAACTTAATTTTAAGATCCAACAATACCATATATCAGGTTGGAATTTAAGAGGAAGTTACAAAAAATCCTTCTTTTCCCTTTTCATGAATGACCTATTTAACATCTAACCAATTGAAATCACAAAATTCACTACGAAGGATCGAAAAACATATAAATTGAAATCAGTAAGAGAGATGGGTCGGCCTACTACTGTTAATTCGTCAAATAAACTCTTGATTTTCTGCAAATAAATCATGATAGTATCATCTCTTGATGAAGATATTCTTGATTAAAAAAATGAGTTGCTTGGTGAGAGGGTTTTCAATTTTCAATTTTCAATTTGGTCTCTCCTTTCAACAATTACAATTAGAACACTAAAATTAAATGCATTTTTCTTTTCTTTTTATTTTTTTTTAAATTCTTTGAAAAAGACGCTAAAAATGACATGAATACATCAAGAACATATTTTTTTGGGTCTTTGTTGTTTTTTGTTTTTGCTATTTTTGGTTTTTTTTCAAAAGATGGGGTAAAAAATTGGATAACAATAGATGCCTCTTCTTTACAATACTTACAAAGCAAAAACTTGTTAAGTGTTTGACGCAATAAGTTTGTAAAGACGAACAAATTGTTCTTCCAAAACTAATATTCTCAAAGCTTTTAATTTGGTTGACATAAAACTCTGTTTTTGCAACAATCCCCTTCAACTAGAACTATGATTAGATTGTGTTTAGTTTGGTTATTTTGAAATCTCAATCTGACGATTTCCTTTAATTAGAATCAAAAGTTACCTTCAACTTAGTTAACCTGAAATCTCAATCTTGAAACCCCTTTTAACCAGAACCAATAGTTCGGTCAAGCTGAGATCCTAATCTGGCGATCTCCTTTAACCATAACTAAAATATGAAAAACAGCTCGGCCAACTTGAAATTCTTATCTAGTGATTCTCTTTAACCAGAACCAATAGCTTGGTCAATTAGGGATCCTATCTGGCGATCCCCTTTAACCAAAACCAAAATGTTGCCTTCAGCTCGGTTAATCTGAATCTCAATCTAAAGACCTCTTTAATTAGAACCTTGATCTTTGTTTTTAGCTCGGTCAACCTAAGATCCTATCTAGTGATCAACTTTAACTATAACCAAAATGTTGCCTTTAGCTTGGTTAACCTAAAATCTCAATCTAGATACCTTTTTTTAACTAAAACTTTGGTCTTTGTTTTCAACTTGGTTGACCCGAGAACCAATCTAACAATTCGATTTAACTAGAACCAAAATGTTACCTTTAGCTCAATCAACTTGAGATCTTATTTGGTGATCCCCTTTAACCAGAACTAAAATGTTGCCTTCAGCTTGGTTAACCTAAAATCTCCCTCTAACCTCTTTTAACTACAACCTTGGTCTTTGTCTTCAACTTGATCTACTTGAGATCCCATTTAACCAAAACCAAAATGCTTTTTATTTTTCAATTGTGGGGTTTTAAAAACTCGATGTTTCCTGAAGATTCTTCTTGATGATAGGGTTGATCTTCTTCTTTTCTTGGGAATTTTAAATAATAGGGTTCTTCTTTTTCCTTTTTGATTACAGGGTTGAATTTCTTGGTGTTTCCTAATTGCAAGGTTGACCTGAAATTTCCTGATCATGGGGTTTGATAACTTAGTGCTTCCTGATTACAAGGTTTACCTAAAGATTCTTCCTGATGATAGTGTTGATCTTTTTATTTTCTTGAGAATTTCATAATAATTATATTCTTCTCACTTTTCTTTTTGATTGTAGGGTTAAATTTCTTGTTGTTTTCTGATTGGATGGTTGACCCAAAATTTCCCAATTATAGGGTTTGAAAACTTGGTACTTCCTAATTGCATGATTGATATGATACTCCCCGATAGCGGGGTTTGAAAACTTGGTGCTTCCTGATTGCAAGGTTGACCTAATACTTCCTGATAGTAGGGTTTGAACTTGATGCTTCATGATTGCAAGGTGACCTGATACTTCCCAATAGTGGGGTTTGAACTTGTTGCTTTTTAATTGTAGGGTTGACCTAAAGATTCTTTTTAATAACATGGTTGATATTCTCCTTTGAGAATTTTCTAATAATAAGGTTCTCCTCACTTTCTTTCCCGATTATAGGGTTTAACTAATATTTCCTGAATGTGGGGTTTGAACTTGGATTACTTGCTATCAAGGATTCTTTCCTTGTTAACTCTGATTCATCAAAATATTGCTGGATTTCAATGAGAATCTTCTTGGAAAATTCAAAAACATACATGTAGTGATTTGGAGTTAGATGACATGCATGCATCCTTACCTGGTTTGAAATGTATCCCTCCCTCTTTAATGCTCCATCGTTATAGGATGCCTTTGTTTGCTAAAGCCAAAATGATGGTTGCATTTGAAAGAAACATCTCTTTATTTCAAGACAATAATAAGACAAAGAAAAAAGCATAATTCATTGAAAGTATGTGATGCACTAACAATTTATGAAAACATATTGAAGCAAAATATAATGCTCATTCTCTCAGTAGCTGCATATTATCTATGCCTTGTCAGCATGTTGCAAGCTACTGGTCATTGCTGAAGATATGGGTAATTATATGGTAGGTAATATCATTTTTCACAATCTCAATCCGTCCCTTACTTACCTCACCAACTTTCAAACTTGATACTTGAAATTTTTGTAATTTTCAATTGAATGACTTAAGACCCCATCATGATATTCATATCTTTCGTCTGAATTATACCACCTAGGAAATAATGGTTGTTTGAGATTTAATGGAGTCGGGGAAACAAGGGAGCACGTATCGTGGCTGACATCCCTTGCCACCATGATGAGAATTTGCCTTTTTTAAAACCCGTCATAATACCCTCTGTAATTCTCTCAGTATATAATGAGAATTTTTCTATCAGCATATCTATGAACATACTTTACTGTCGGGTGATTTTATTAGTAATGTTATCTATAAAAGTTACACATCATCATATTGTTTGGCTTGTTTTTCATTCCTTATTTTCCCACTGCAATTCCTTCGATATATATATATATATATATATATATATATATATATATATATATATATTGTAATAAAAGATCATCTTAATATACCGATGGAAAATTTTCATAGGTGTTTCTGTTTGTATCTAATTTTGTAGTAGTGTCTGTGCTCGGTCCTAGGCTTGGGTTTGATTTTACTATAAAATAATATTTTGGGCTATAAAAGATTATACTTTGTCAGCATAATCTGGACTTGGATTTGAGTTTATAATTCTTTAGTCCATGAAGAATTAATTTTTCCAACCCATAATTTTTTTTAGTCTGGTCCATGAACTGTAGAATTTGATTAGTGTTCTTCCAGAAGATTTTTCCCTTAACTTTTCTGGTTTTTTTCAACTCAAAAGACATTTGATTTAAATCTAAAACATTCATGTTTAATTCATGTTTTATATACTGTAATCAACGCTATAGTGGAATGAATTCCATTACTTTTGGTTCCTAAAATTCTCTACAAAAAAGGGTTGAAAAGGGGTAATTTAAGGTTGGTTTTTCTGCATGTTGAAGATATTATCAAATCTACTGAAGATAATACTGATACTGAAGATAAACATGATCTGGGATTGATATCCCTAACCATACCTGATCATACCTGAACAAGAGGGATTGCTATCATGACCAATGATCACTAATACTAAAGATAATCGTGATCTTTGATCATATCTACAATGAAGATAATATTGATACTGAAGATAAACATGATTAAGGATTACAATCATAATCAGGAAGTCCGGATACTGAAAAGATCATGATCAGGGATTGTGATCCCTGACCATACCTGATCATACCTGCACAAGAGATATTTGAATCTAAAGATAATCATAATCACATCTACAATAGATATCCTAGAAATTAAGTGTATATCTTATCATTAATTGTATCCTTAATTATAGGATTTTTTGAAACAAAGATGGTATTATATATAAGACCATAATGTAACAATAAAGATTATCAAGAAAACATATTTTTCTGTATCTCTTTATTCTTCCCGTCTTCAGCTCTTCCCTCCTTATTCTTCTTCTCTTCACTGCATTATTTTGGGCAGAATTTCTGTCAAAATTTAGACTCTTTTTCAACCTAATTTTCCAGCTTATTCTCTTCAACTTTAACCTTTAATTTTCCATTTTACTTTTCTCATAATCTAGAGATTATGTTTGATTTTTGTAAAGAGATATTGAGTATAAATTCCTTTGAATTCGTTGGATCTTATTTAGGTGTACATCTAAATAAGATAGTGTTCTTGGAATTTTGAGAGGCTTGTTAAAGTCAATTTTTTTGCATCAAGTGCGAAGCAATAAAGTTTTAAGGATAAAAGAGTAATTCTTGACAGCAATAATAAATTTCAAAGTGATTATGTGCTAAGTATTTCAATAAATAAGTATTTGTATTGGTTTTATTTAAGTATATTTTTAATATATGCTTAGAATCTATGCTAGGAATTAGTTTCTCTCTCTTGTGTATAATTTTATGTATGATTATTATGCATGATATGATTATATTTCAATCTTTATACAAGTTTATACAAGTACTAAGCATATTAGTCTTTTGTTATGATTATAAATTTACCATAATCTTATATATTGAATCATTATAAACTAAACATACAAATTTTAATGATAGGACACAGTGGATAATTAGTTATTGTATAACTATATAATAAGTACAATTAGGGAAATATTAAAGGCTAGATCAATTATATGAAGATAAATCTAGCTATTTACAAACAAAAAGCAACGAAACTTATAAGCGTGTTTAAAATCTTTTCCTTTTAAAAAAAAAAGTTCCAAGTAAATGACAGTGTGGACTGCATTCTTTCCAGCTAGGGTACGCATGATGGACAACAGGTAGTTTTAGACAACAACTGTTGACGCGGTTGTGGAGTTGATGTGTACCTGTAAATTGCAAGGATGACTTTGCTGGAAGTTCCCATGGATATATCGGTCCCACTTGCAAGACAATTTCTTCCATTCTTGTTACCTATGTCATAATATTTCCTCAACATTAACCATATGCAAGGTTGCATACATGGCCATATACTTGTTGCAAGTTGACGAGATGATGAATAACTTCATGCCATAGACATGAAATCATGCATGTGTGTTTCCAAATCATAGATAATTAAAGACAATATCTAACAAACATTATTATCTGTCTGATAATTAAAATCAAGTACACATTATAAGAAACGACTTACAAAAAAAAAAAAGAATCGCATGGAAAATGCAATTATCCATGTCCTGAGAACATTTGTGTCCATATTCTAACATGATTAAGATTATTGTTGATCTTAAGCGATTATCTTCCGAACATCTCAACATCTTGCCTTGATGCAACAGATCTCCCGAATTCCACAACATCTCGTTTCGATCTGAGACTTGTGCTTTTCGACAACTACTCCAACATGGGAGAGATGCCACGCTAAATAAACTAAAAAAAGAAATCTGAATTAGGTTCCGAGTTTAAAGATTCAAGAATATTACTCTAATGATTAATAATTGACTAACCATGAGCAACATTAGGTGGACATGAATGCTGCAAAACAAACTCCCCTTGTATCATGCTAAGAATTTGTAGTACTTTTTTTCATAATTTATTTCTCAAGCCCCCTCAATATAGCAAATCACATGGTCTGTTTTCCCTCCACCAAATCAGACGGCTGAGGTAAATCGTACCAAATCACCTAATACCTAAGAGCCATTCGATGTGTCCCATATCCAACTTATGGTGCTGGCCTATAATTGTGTTTTTAGGAGGCATAGAGTCCCCACTTCTGCCCCTCATGTGACCGACAACTGAGCCCTATTTGACCTGTCTTTGCTCCCACTTGGTCCTTCCTTTGATTTCGTCTCTCTGCTTGTGTATAATTTATTTGTAAATAAATAAACCGTTTTTGTGACCAAGAATAATAGAGTTAACAAACTATATAACATTTTGAAACCGTGGAGCCAAAAACTAACCAAGTTCAGAGGAAGAAAATTGAAACCTTTGCCCATCACCAAGAAAAGAAAATGGCACAACCTCTTGGACTTGAAATCACAGAGCTAAGGTTGGGTCTACCGGGCAGCGATGATGGACCTAAAAATGACAAGAAAAGGGTTTTCTCTGAGGTGTCCGGCGAAGCAAACAGCACAACCGATGACCGAAAAGTTCAAGCGAAGAGTCAAGTTGTGGGGTGGCCACCAGTTTGTTCGTATCGAAAAAACATTAGTTTCAATGAGAGAGATCGCCTTGAAACTTCAAAAATTTACGTGAAAGTAAGCATGGATGGAGCTCCTTTTCTTCGAAAAATTGATTTGGGCATGCAAAAAGAGTATTCGGATCTTGTTGTCGCGTTGGAGAGGTTGTTTGGCTGTTATGGAATTGGTAAGCATCCCTCTATCATCTATTTACAGTACTCTTAATCTCTTTAGGCTCTATGATTTTAAAGCTCTATTAATACTAGATCAGTATTTGGAATTGATTTCGAAAATTTGATTTGGACATGCATGGTATACATATTAAGCCTCCTTAATTATACCTAGCTACTATATATTAATTGTAAGCTTCTAATTATGAACAAGCTAGGCCAGCGTTGTACACCATGCAAAACACACACACACACACTAGCTCCGTGATTCGCAAACGTAGTGTTTATGGGTTGATTTTAAAAATATTTATGACTATTCAAACTCTTTATATTGTATTTAAAAGATACCAATTCTTTTTTTTCTTTTCTTTTTTTCCTTTGTAATTAACCTGCATATAAATTAGATTGTGTACTTAATTAATTAGTTAATCGAGCTATTTGGACTTCAGTGAATTTAAGCTTCATTTAATAATTTCTTTTCATTATTATTAGGCTTCCTTCCAAATGAAAAACATGTGGGTTTTTTTTTTTTTAGTTATAAGTCTGGATGTTTATTCCCAAGCAAGTACTTCCATGAAAACCTCATAAACACTTGTTTTCTGCTTCCTATTTTTGTGAAAGTCACATACAAGGTAATTAATAATTGACAAGCATCTATTTCGAAAACAAAATAAGAAATACATGTTTTTTCGATCATTTTTTTAAAAATCTATTATTTTAAGTTCATGAGAGTTCCACAACTTGATTTTATTTATTTATCAAGATTGATAATTAATACAAAAACATTAGATTTACCTAGTTGATGAAATGTTAAGGTGTCATATTGTCCAACTATCTAGGTTGTCTTCAAAGAAGGTTAAAAATGTTATTATATACATAAGTAAGAACACACACCATTATACAAACGTTTGTCCTCCTATATTATTATATATAATCGCTATGTAATCAATCAAATAATTATGTGCTAATTAATTAATTTCTTAGCCAAGCAGGTACATGAACCTTGAAAAATGTTCTTACATCCTCCATTCTCAAATATCAATGCATCCTCTAACATCAAGCCTCATATCAAGTATAGATAATAAGCACATTAAATCTCATTTAACAATTATCAATGAAAAAAAAATTTTTATATGGACTAAATCTAAGCCCTCTACCAAATTTGTTCTCTGAAAAGACGTATAGATATATATTGAGAACAGAATATTATTTCTATGATCCTTTATTATTATTTTTTTTTTAACGAGAGAAAAAAGTAAATGACCATTGTTTATTTGTTATGTAAAACCATGGGCAGGCAAAGCCTTGAAGGATGAATACGTTCCCATATATGAAGACAAGGATGGAGACTGGATGCTAGTGGGAGACGTGCCTTGGGAGTAAGTCTCTCTAGCCAAAAACAACTCCTTGTATTTAATTTTTTTTATTATTTTAATCATTTTAATCGTTTTCCTTTAGAAGATCGACATATCTTTTCAATTAATTATGCCTCATCACACGTGCTTTTAATGTCCATAATTCAACTAGAAAATTTATTTACACCGGCAGAATACCCTGTAAGTACAAAAGCTGTGTTTTTATTGGTTTAAAATTACCAATGAATTTTTCAATAAAACACATGTAGTCAATAAGTGTTTCATCAGGAATTTTAAAAAAATATATTAGTAATATCATTGGGTTTTGCTGAACGTAATTTTTTTTTTGTCAAATGAATTCTTTTAATAAGAAAATCGCATTAACCAAACTTGAAGTGTAATCCTCATCCAAATTAATTTTTATAAGATAACTTTTATAAAAATTAATTTTAATATTCAAAATGATCTCAAAACAGTAAAGAATTATCTTCCCATGTAGCAAAGAAATATCAGATGAGTCATTGAATAGAAATATTAGAGTGTAATCTACATATTATAGATGAGGTATATATAATATCTTGGATCAATCTGAAAACCCTTAAAATAACTCGAATCAGAAGCCCTATATATTAAATAAAACAATTAAACCTTTTACTATTATGTCAAAGAGAAATAGAAAAAGAGGGTCTCATTGCCTTGGCCCTTTCTTTTTATTGAATTCTCCGCTAGGAGGTCTGTTGATCAAGATGGTTATTTTAAAGGTGAACAAGCATTCAAAAATTAATTTTCTCTGAAGAGAACCAAATCCCATTCAACTCATAGTAACATAAATGTGCTCTTACAAAATCAAGTTGAAAGTTTTGTGAAAATCCATCTTCAGTAAGAACCCTTGAACTCCTTTACTATGAATGCAGTGGATAACCTCATCAACTATAATGAATCCTTATAAAATCTGATGCCTTGCAATGAAAGTTGATTGATTGACACTGACAATATATGTTAGAACATTTTGAAGCATAGTAGACAAAAGTTTTGCTGTTATTTTGTATAATCCATGAATCAATCTAATATGCCTGAGACTAAGAAAACTTGTCTAGCCCCTTAGTCTTCGGAATCAACACTACAAAGGAAGAACAACCCTACTAGCTAGTTTGAAAAAAAATCTTTGACCATCAAAAACACATTAACTTTTTATAAAAAATCTGGATAAGAAGCTTTCGAACCATTGCAGTCCCACACTGCTTGCTTCATCTTCTCCATTGAATGAGGTCTTTCTAACCAAACCGAACATGCCTCTGAAACCAAATCAAAACAAAACTGAGAAACATAATCACCCTGCTGACTGTACTGTGTACCCATCGAAGCTGGAATGCAATCCTCTGTACCCCTCACCTCTTCTTCCACTGACACATAATTTGAATTCCCATCTACACATTCATTAACGGCTGACTTAATAACAGGGGACTAGCCAATATTGTCGTCTATTTCTTGGAGGGATATTCTTTCTTCAAATTCGGTGACTCGTGTGTAAATTACGAGTATAGGCTTTGTGTGTACTTTTGGCTGGAGACTCTACTCATAGTCGGTCTTTGTTTGGTATAGTTTGATTTTATGTTTTAAAAGGATTTTTTAAAAAATTTAATTTTTTTTATTTTTTTTTTATTTCAAATTAATTTTTTTTTGATGTTTTCATATCATTTTGATATGTTAATATCAAAAGTAATTTTTAAAAAATAAAAAGCATTATTTTAATACATTTCTAAATAAAAAAATATTTTAAAAAGCAATTGTTATTACACTTTCAAACACTTTTTTAGTCCAATATATCTAGAACACATCTAGAATAGATGATGTGTTTGAAATGATTTTTGCTTGATCATAAGCACTGCGTGAAAATTTTATTAATCAAATTACAATGAAAGGATTGGAAAATAATACATGAGTAAGTTGAAGTTTAATTAATATTAATATTCACGGTTTAATGAACAATAAATTCAAATATCTCCTTTATTATTAAAAAATAGAAATTAATATGACAGGAGGTGCATTACCAGACTGATGTACATAATATAAATTATATTTTGAAACCGTATCTAATATTTTAAACTATTAAGTTAAGATGGTTCTTTGACATGATATTAGAGCCTTGATGACCAAGTGGTCATGAGATCGAATCTCATCAATTTCTATTTATTTGATAAAAATTAAGCACAAGGTAATGTAAGCTTGTACAAGTTTTAAATTCAAGCCTAAAAGACTTTTACTTGAGGGGATACGTTATAAAATAATATAAATTATACCTAGTAATACTATGCAGTGGCGGAGCCACGTAGGGACAGAAGGGGGCAATTGCCCCCTTAACTTCTTTTTTTAATTAATATATTAGTTTAGGGAATTTACTGCAGGGAAGGAAAACGAAACCTGCATTGTTTATAATTGTAGGCTTATAATATAATATAATAAATATAAACAGCTCATTGCATAATTTTTTTCCTTTTTCCCTTTTGTTTCCATATTAAATTGATGGTACTCGGCCTTCTAGCTTTAAAATATGGAATCTCTAGTTATCAAAGAGTATTTTTTGTTCCTTGCTTTCGCCGCATTGTTCTTTTCATGAGTTGCTTTGCCGTTTTATTCTTTTCATGAGCTGTTGTTCTTTGCCTCTCTCGTATGCAAATTTCTCATCAAGTATAGGCAAGCAATTAATATTTTTTGCCTTTTGCTTTATATTTTAGGTAAATTTTCTTTATTTATTTCATTGTTTAATTTTAATTTTATTCTTTTGTAATTAGTTATTAAAAATATTAGGGTTTATGATAATTTATGGGTTTTGATATAAATATGTTCAAAATAAATGTTTAAATCTACTAATTTAATCAATTAAATATTTCTTTTCTTATTAGAAAGGAATAAATTAATATTCATGCAAAACCACTATTCTTGACATCTCTTGCATTGGAAGAGTAGTTTATTGAAATTTAATATTTTTATATGACTTGTTTGTAAGTAAAATATCAAGTAGAAAGCATGTTTTTCAAGAATTGTTTCTTTTACACATACACTAGGCATTGCTCTTCAATTAAATATCTAGAAATAATTAAGTATAATTTAATCAACATACTTATTATATGTATATAGATATGAATCGAAATAGGTTTTGATTTTAATGAATTAATGTGTATTTTGCTATGAATTTCATATGAAAGATTTAGAATTATTATCAAAATATGAAAACTCGAAGAGAACAATTATAATATAAGTTTTTTTATTTTAAAAGTATTTTTAAATTAATTTTACTTGATATGAATTAGTATATATACTTTGAATTGATTTCTAATGTATATCTATATAATTTAGTATTTGTTAATAATTTTTTTTTTTATTGAAAAATTCTGGCTCCGCCACTGTTACTATTAAGTTCTTGAAATAATTATTTCTTGAGTGGAGATCTGGGTTTTTCGTTTCTTCTTCTTCTTCTTCTTTTTCGCGACGCAATCTTGGCATGCAAAAAGTCTTGCAACTTGCAAGTATGTATACGAATTTGTCTTGGAAGTGTTGGGCCACATACTGCCGACAAACGCAACTTGCTTATAATTGTGTAGGGTAGAGGGCGATGGTGTCCTTAATGTCAAAGCATCTATCATTATGATGGAGTGAATCTTCCAACATTTTCTTACAATGATTACCATATCTTAAGCTCCAAAATAATTTGTCTTCCATTATGTAGTTTATTAATGTCAATTTCATGCCAACGCGTTAACCATATTCCAAGAAAACAAATCAATTAGATGCTCCATTAAACAACGATAGGATTTAAATTAAATTCTTGTGGGGGTGGGAATAAAGCTAGTTAATTACTTATGAATTTTTTTATCTTTTTGTTTAATTTCACAGGATGTTTTTTGAGTCTTGCAAGAGGCTAAGGATCATGAAGAGTTCAGAAGCCAAAGGTTTTGGGCTGCAGCCAAGACGCGCTCTTAAGGGAATTTCAAAAGATGATCGTCACTGAGAAACTACAACATATATATTGAACTCGGGAGAACTTGACTGGATTTTCTTAATTTTTCGTAAGCATAAACATTTCTGTTAATTGGTGATTATTATTGGTTAATTAAGAACAGACGATTCATCATCAAGTTGTAGCTTAATTTGAGACCTCTTTTTATATGTTTAAACTGGGACTTATAGAACCCTAGATAGGAAAGACAACTAGCTTGTTTTTCACGATTAAATCCATCCTGCTATATGTGTTTTTTTTTTTTTTATTATTTTTGAATCATGAATTGCTTCTGTTTTTTCTTGGGAGGCTTTCCTTTACTGCTATTTTTCGATTCCTATTCTAAATATTTAGAGCTTGGAAGCTAGTTTAAGGTTATATATAACATGAAGAATACTGGGAAATTAAGGTTTAAGGAGTTTTTTCATAGAGTAAATAAAAACCTAAATGATCATAGACCCATTAATTACTACCCAAGCGAGTGCTCTTCCCTAATTTTTCATCTTGTAATGTGATCAAATCCTTTCTTTTTTTAGATTAACGTGGGTATCCGGGCCAGCTTGTACGCACCTCGACTAATCCCACGAACCCTGAAGCTAACGACCATGTAAGCTTCTAGTAGCCATCATATAAGCAACTTAGGGTTCGAACCTGAGATCACAGAGGCAGCAAGCCTCTTGGTCCCAAGCTTTTACCACTAGGCCACCAAATCCTTTCTTACAGAACTTGAATAATGTCCGGTTCATTTCACATCTGGAAAACATCATAGCGAGAACAATACAAGGGAGAGCCTCTCACTAGATACATTTGTAATGAAATCCATCAGATGAGGGATGCCGAGGGAACTGGTGAGGAAGAATTTGAAGATAGAAGGCAACAATATGAAACTCAAACTATCCATCATAAAGCACTTTAACTTTTTTAACGAGGCATTGAAATCCAGAACTCGGCCCATTGTTTTACCGTAATCGAAGAATTTGTCGACATAATCTAGGACAGAAATTCAAGGTCAATTGCATATTAACTGAAAAACACTCTATATTTATGCAATTAAACAAATTAAGTGGAGCATTTCTCGAACGAAGGCCCATGTTCTCATCTCTCGTCCATGAATTAGTTTCTTTCGAGAAGATTAATGCACATGAGTATCTTCTCCGTCAACCATATAATATAATATGATCTTTGATCTGGGTACATAATATAATCTGCATTAACCTACTAATTATGGTTGGATTCCGACATAATATATACAGTCAAATATGGACCGTGTGGAATGCATATGCTTCTGAATCGTTGATCAACTGCGCGGCTATACATGGCTTTGGTTGGGACTTTGACTGTCTTTTTGCAATGAATTTAGCTTCCCAATAACCAGACACAGTTTTTTTTCTTTTTCTTTTTTTCTTATAAGGTTTTTGTGCGATTCTTTGCATGAAGTAGCTTATAATTGATTAGAAGAATAGTTGATCCGGTGGCTTCTACAATGCATTTTCTCTCATTCAATATACTTGAAATAAATACTAGTCAATAGAGCACTTTAGAAGAATCCGAACTGTGCGTAAGAAATAAACAAGGCAGCTGTTAATTTTAACACAGAAAGTATTAGGACAGCTCATGGAAAAACAAATCCACCATACTCCTAGCTGAGAATCATGTAGACAGATAATGCAGCAACATTCTAGAAAAACAATTGCAAATCATTCTATATTTAACTTACTGTAATTCCTCTATAATTCTTTATATTCAGCATACATTGTGCATAAATCTAATGCTCAACAACAGTAATACAGTGTGGAAGATTTCTATTGAAAAACTCTGTTATACATCACTCTGCTATAATATTCTATATGCTATCAGAGCACCATAACTCAAACGAGACTACAATCCCTACTTCCAACATGTCTTTATCTCAAAATCTAACTAACCAACCCACCTCCCACACAAAGAATCCACCGATTGCTCTAAACATTACAGCTCAAATCAACGAGAAATTAATTCCCTCCACCTTTCCACAATGGTGTGCTCAATTTGAAGCTCTTCTAATTGGGTATGGTCTGCTAGACTACGTCACTGGTCTCTTAGTGTGCCCTTCATCTGACGGCACTCCCCAATCTGCCTTGAAAATAACCCATTGGGTTCAGCAGGACAAATTAATTCTCAGTGCAATCCTTGCCTCCACCTCCACCTCAATTACTCCCCTTATCGCCACCACTAAAACATCTCATGAGACATGGAAAAAACTAAATCACATGTATGCTAGTCGATCTCGAATGAGAGCTATGCAACTCAAGGAAGACCTTACCTTGATTCAAAAAGGAAATCGATCGATTCAGGAGTATCTCCACGTAGTGAAAGCGTTGGCTGATGAAATTGCTCTAATCGATCATCCCATCTCTGATGATGATCTAACTCTTTATATTCTGTATGGTTTGGGTTTTGATTTTAGGGAAATTGCTGCACCAATTCATGAGAAATCCTTGACTTTTGAAGAACTTTATGATCTGCTGGTTGGTAATGATAGCTATCTTCGACGGCTGGAATCGGCTACCCATGAACTTATGGCATCGGCGAATTACACAAATCGGAAGCACTCTTTTGGAAACTCTTTCCAGAAGAATCAAAAACCCAATGGTTTCTCATGTAACCAAGGTCCCCACAAAGACAACCGGTACAATAATAAGTCATTCGGTCAGCCCAATGCAACGCAAAAAAGGTATCAGCCCAAATGCCAATTTTGTGACCAAATTGGTCACACGACCAAGACATGCCCCCACATGAATTCTCATGCAGTCACAACATACTGCACTTCTACCTCTAATGCCATAGACAATAAATGGCTCATGGACTCTGCTGCATCACATAATATTACTAGTGATCTCAACAACCTATCAATTCACTTAGAATATGATGGCACTGATGACGTCGTACTCGGTGATGGTTCATGTTTGAATGGTTCAGGTTTGACTGTTTCACATATAGGATCCTTAACCTTAAAATCAAACCACTAAACTTTCAATCTTAAAGACACACTTTGTGTTCCAGATATCTCCAAAAACCTTAAATCTGTGCACCATTTTACTACTCAAAATAATATCTTTATTGAATTTCACCCTCTCATTTTCTTGTGAAGGACACGAACTCGAGGGTGATCCTGACAAAAGGTGCATGTGAAAATGGTGTTTACATCTTCCCAAATACACTGGAGGCAACTCTCTTTCCCATGGTCGCTAATGTGCATGAAAAAACCTCTCTTAACGGATGGCACAAAAGGCTTGGTCATCCTTCCTCTAAAATTGTTTATAATGTTGTTCGTTAGTTTTCACTTCCATTCACAACCACTCAAAAGTCATCTATATGTCCTTCATGTTCTATTAATAAAGCACATCAACAACCTTTTCGATCTACTAGTCTATCAAGCATTGCACCTCTTAATCTTATTTATACTGATGTTTGGGGTCCTGCTCATTGTGTTGGTTTAGATGGCTCTCGGTATTAACTCATTTTCATTGATCACTACACCAAATACAAGTGGTTTTATTCTATGGAAACAAAATATGGGGTTGCAAAATTTTTTCCACAATTCAAAACCCTCGTGGAAAATCGGTTCCAAAGCAAATCCAAACCATATACTCAGATAATGGGGGTGAATATATGAGTTTAAAACCCTTTCTCTCTCTTTATGGCATTAGTCATTTCACTACCGCTCCCCACATACCACAACAAAATGGTGTCCCTGAGCGACGTCACCGTCACCTAGTGTAAAATGGTCTCACATTACTTCATAATGCAAATCTCCATTTAACATATTGGCCATATGCATTTCACACAGCCACGTACCTTATCAATTGTCAACCCACAACACTACTTCAAAATATTTCTCCATATCAAGCTCTTTTTGGTCAACAACCTAATTATCTCAAACTGAGAAAATTTGGGTGTCTGTTATACCCTCTTACCAAACCATACAACAACCACAAGATGGAACCAAAATCCAGACCCTGCATCTTTTTAGACTATTCACTTACTCAAAATGCCTATCGGTGAATTGATCCATGCACTCAACATTTTTATATTTCACGCCACGTTTTATTTGATGAAGATCAAATACCATTGACTGCATTTGTTTAACTTACTATAATTTCTCTGTAATTCCTTACATTCAGCATACATTGTGTATAAATCTAATGCTCAACAACAGTAATACATTGTGGAAGATTTCTAATGAAAAACTCTGTTATACATCACTTTGCTATAATATTCTATACAAAGCACCCACTATCAATCACAAAATCACCCTTCACATTATGTAGAAATTTCTTTTTTACTAGAGTCCCAACCACTACAAATTTCAAAGAACTCTCTTCATCCAATGTCTCACAATGCTTGAATTTGGACAACGAAAGCGACATTGTCTATATATCAGTGACCAACTTAAAATGAGCAATAAATGGAGTACCAACAGTTTTAGCATTTTACTTGCTAAAATACTCAAATACCCTTTTAATGTGTTTTTTCTAAGTTAGGCATAAATATCTTCTAGATTTATCTCTTTTAATATCCATCTCGAGAATTCTCTTGCTGCTCTATTAGAGACCACATCAGCAGAATGCCATGCAGCATCCACCAACGTAACAAATAAAATGCATGGCCAGCACCACACCAACAGAGTAACAGTAGCAACAAACATCATCAACAACATACCATGTAGCATGCCATACAACATGGGTTATAACAACAAATAAATAGACTGCCAGCACCACACCAGCACCACAAATGTGCTGCAACCAAATGAATTATGTTTTGATTAATTACGAATGAATTCTGTTTTGATTAATTAGTTAAGGGCCCCTTTATCATAAGAGACAAAATAGTTTGTTAAGTTAATTGTATATAAGTAATACTATATATGGCTATTATTTTTAAGCTAAATACAAATAAGCTTCTCAAATCCTTCGTGTAAAAGCTCTCTTCATCATTTATTTTCCCCTTCAATTTGTTACATGGTATCAGAGCTATAGAAAGCTTTATCCATGGAGGCTTCATTAGAAGATCAATCTTCCCAAAACACACCACATAACCTAAACACCAACCATACACAAAATGCTAATCAATATTTGAACCTTCACAGTCACAGCAATCCCTTTCGGTTCGATACTGATGACAATCCAACCATAATTTTGGTCACAACTTACTCACTAACGACAACTATGCAACCTAGTCTCGTGCAATGCAAAGAGCTCTTCGTGTAAAAAACAAATTAACATTCATCATAGGAACTATCAGCTAGCCAATTGATCAAGAAGATCATCTCTTTGATTTTGTTTGAGCGATGTAATGACATGGTGGTTTCATGGCTCCAAAACTTTATCAGCAACTCTATCAGGTCTAGAATAGCATTTATCGACAGTGCTCGAGATGTTTGGCTCGACCTACAAGACCTATTCTCTCATCAAAATGGCCCACGCATTTACCAACTACGAAAGAGTTTAGCTAACTCTTACAAGAGACTAATCCTGTGAGTGTTTACTATGGCAAGCTCAAAACCCTTTGGGATGAAACATTGATCTATGATCCTATACCATCTTGTAGTTGCGGCACCATGAAGACTATATCTGAACGTTATCAACGTGACTGTGTTTTCCAATTTTTAATGAGCTTAAACGACTCCTATTCTCCCATACGGGATCAAATCATGTTGCTTGACCCTATCCCCACCATTACTCGAGTTTTATCTATCATACAACAATAAAAAAACTAGTATCAGCTTACCTCAAACTCCACGCAACATCATAGCCTTTGCCATTAGAAAACCCATTCTAAATACAAAAAGGAAAGAACCTATTGCACTCATTGCAAAATTACAGGACACACACTTGAAACTTGCTTCAAAGTTGACAATGTTGAAGCCCCTATATGTTCACATTGCAACTTCACTGGCCACACAAAAGAAAAATATTACAAGTTGAAAGGCTACCCTCCTGGCCACAAATTATTCACTAAGTCCAGAAGTTCTCATGTTCTTGCAGCACAGTTAATTTCCACTCCTGCCACCAATACTGCAGATATTAGTGACACTCGCATTGGTTTAACTAAGGATCAATACGCTCAACTCATGGCTTTGCTTCCACCAGGGGCATCTACCACTGCTCAAACCTCATCGGTACTCCATACACCTCCCACTCCTCATATCTCTGGTATACATTACTGTATAAATGATCACACACACATTATATCCTCATCCCATCCTATACCTTGGATCATTATCGACACAGGCGCAACATACCATATGGTGTGTTGCCCCTCATTTTTCACTATCATTGTCTCTACTACCTCTCATCCTGTTGCATTACCAAATGGATCACATGTTCCTGCTAAACACACTAGCACCATCCAGTTAACTCCCTCTATTTACCTCATAAAAGTTTTGTGTGTTCCTTCTTTTAATTTTAATTTGATCTCTGTCAAAAAGCTGACGGCTAATCTTACATGTTCTATCATCTTTCTCTCTAATCTTTGTGTTATTCAGGACCTTTTCTCTTGGACAACGATTGGGAAGGGTGAAGTGAGGAATGGACTCTATCATTTTGTCAACACCAACGTCTCTCCTTCGCTCCTGGCCAATACATTATCTTAGTTTTCTACAAACTCTATTGTAGCTTCTGTTTCCCATCACCACACTACTGCTAATTTGTGGCACTGTCGTCTAGGACATTCATCCTCCCTTGTTATGTCTTCAATTATATGCCCTGTAGTCAAGAACAACATCTCAAATATCAATACACAACCTTGCTATGTTTGTCCCTTAGCAAAATTTCATCGATTGCCTTTTCCCTATATCAAGCAGCATGCCTCCCAACCTTTAAAAATTATGCACTGCGATCTTTAGGGGCCATGTTCCATGCCTTCCTATGATGGTTTCAAATACTTTCTGACCTTGGTCGATTCTTTAACTCGTAGCACATGGCTTTATCTCCTTCCCACTAAAGCTGACACTAAACATAACATAGAATCCTTTGCCAACTTAGTTGAAAACCAATTCAACTACAGGATTAAAATTTTACATAGTGATAATGGGGGGGAATTTCATATGAAAGAGTTCTTCCATACCAAAGGCATCATTCACCAAACTAATTGTGTCGAGACACCTCAACAAAATGGGATTGTTAAGCGCAAACACTAGCACCTACTTAATGTTGCCCGAGCTTTAAGATTTGAGGCTAATCTCCCTCTCAAATATTGGAGTGATTGTGTCTTGACTGCCACATACCTCATTAATCGCACACCTAGCCCCTTGCTTAAAAACAAAACACCATTTGAACTCTTATTCAACAAATCACCCTCTTATGCACATTTAAGAGTATTCAGTTCTCTTTGTTTTGCTTCCACTCTCTCCTGCCAGAGAACAAAATTTGATTCTCGTGGTCGCATTTCTATTTTTCTTGGATATCCTTTCGGCATAAAAGACTACAAATTACTTGATCTCCAAACCAATACCATCTTTATATCTAAGGACGTCACCTTCCATGAATCAACTTTCCCATTTCAATCCTTACCTCACCTCTCCAATGATTCATCTGACAGCCAACCTGTGTTTTTACTAAGCCTTTACCTGACACTCTAGATTTTCCTGTCATCCCTTCTCAACCTACACCCAATAATTTAGCTCCTTCTAACATACCTGTCTCTCCACAACATAACCTCACTAGCCATAAACGATTCTGTCATCTCCACAACAGACCCTTCATTTGATTCTTCATCTTACACTCCTGCTATTCTACCTAGTGTCTCTCCTGATGGAGTCCCTCGCAGAACTACCAGGGTCCAAAGAGCACCACAATATCTACATGACTTCCATTGCAACCAATCCTCACTTACTGTGCCTTCTCAATCATTGTCCAAGTCTGAGACTCCCAACACTGGTAATAATTACTCCTTGGCAAACTTTATTTCTTATAAACAATGCTCTCCATTGTTCACTGCCTTTTCTAGTTCCATCTCCATTCATGATGATCCTATCACATATAAACAAGCTGTAAAACATCTTGGCTGGTGCAAAGCTATGAGTGATGAATTATTTTCCTTGGAACAAAATCGCACCTGGATTGTCACTAATCTACCTCCTGGCAAATCAGCCATTGACTGTAAGTATGTTTACAAGACTAAATTCCTTGTTGATGGAACTATTGAGAGATTGAAAGCCAGACTTGTTGCCAAGGGTTTCACACAAAAGGCAGGTATTGATTACACCCAAACTTTCTCTCCTGTTGCAAAGCTTGTTACTGTTAGGGTCTTACTCTCCATTGCAACAATCAAAGGATGGTGTCTCTTACAATTTGACGCCAACTGTCATAACCAAAGTTTTGATAATTTTATTTTAATTATTATTATTATTTTATTTACTGAAAAGGATAAAAAAAATGATGAAAAAAAATAATAATGATGAAAAAACAAGTAAAATGAAATAAATGAAGAATGAATTAAAATTTAGGTTAAGGGCAACATGATTGGAAGTTTTGGGGTTTAATTAAACTTTAGAATTAATCTAATTAAGCTTGGAATTAATTTAATTAATCCAATTAAGGGTTTAATTGGAGAATTGATAAATTTTTAGACTTAATTGAGCTTGGAATTAATTTAACTAATCCAATCAAGGGTTTAATTGGAGTATTGATTAAGTTTTGAGACTTAATTAAGCTTGAAATTAATTTAATTTATCCAATCAAGGGTTTAATTGGAGAATTGATAAGTTTTGAGACTTAATTAAGCTTAGAATTAATTTAATTAATCCAATTAGGGGCTTAATTGGAGAATTGATAAGTTTTAGACTTAATTGGACTTTGGATTTAATTAAATTAATGAAATCAGGGACTTAATTGAAAAAAATATCAAAGTTTGGAGTTTAATTGGGGTTCAAATTGAAAAAATTAAAATCTAAGGACCAGTTTGAAAATGGTGCGGAAATGCAAAGATCCAATTACATTTTAACCAGGGGCTTGATTAAAAATTACGAGAATTACAAGGACCACATTGAAAACAACCTTTAGAATTGGAAAACAGAGTTGTTTCGCAGTGACTATTCACCGTCTTCTTCCTATGCAACGGCTCCACCATTGATGGCAGAGACATTTTATTCGTTGGCAGCCACTGCTTCTGTTTCATTATTGAAGGTGCTTAAAGTGTCGGTTACAGGGCATTTATGAGGCCGGTCGTTACCACCGATTTTGGTCTTATAAAAAGAGAAGGAATCACATAATGATAGAGAGAGAAAAAAAGAATGAAAACATCGACGAGTAGAAAAACCGAAACCCAGAAAACAGAGGAAAAATACACAGAGCAAAAACAGAGACAAATGCAAACATAAAACCCAGAAAACCAATGATTGACATCACTGTCTTCTCAATCGCCCCCTGCAAATCAGAAACAAGAAAGAAAGGAGGAAGAAAAGGGGATCGAAGAAAACAAGGATCTGTGTTTCTAGCCCTGCCTTGGTCTCAAAATGCAAGCAAATAAAAAAGAGAAGCCGCACGCATTGGATCAGTTTCGATCATTCGCCCTTCACTTTCAGCCTCGGGTCATTAACAACAGGAGTAGGGCTAGGAGAGCACAAGGAATGGAGGAAGGCTGCCCTACCAAGCGTGGTTCACACACCAACTGCCCTCAACTTCGTCTTCACCTTTAGGAGCAGCAGACCACAAGTTTTTCTTCATCTCTTCCCGCTTTGCACTATCCTTGGACACTGTTGCCGTGAAATTAATTAGCTTTTCCCAGTGCATGCACGCGTGGTGCGTGCCTTTGCCCAGCCTGGTCACTGGCCCAAGCCAATGACAGTTCAATGAAAAATCAAAAGTATAAGAATCCTTTTATGCCAAACAATAATATACAACAATACCAATATTATTGGACCATGAATAATGAGTCTTACAAAAGAATATTTATAGTGTAAAACTTAACCTAACCCTAATGGACTATATTACGCTAAATTTAAATAAAGTCTAAAATACTTAAAAACAAGCCCAAAACATGAAAAATAATGAAAAACCCCAAGTCTCAAATATAAAATCCTAATATCACATGCAATGAACTAAAATAAACCACCCAAAATAATCAACCATAATATATATATATATATATATATAGCCATTTTTTAGGTGTCCTAAAAATAATAGGGAATGGTTGTTTCCCCTTTTATTCCATGTAGAATAAGGAAACCTTCCAAATACATTTGTTATTGCCCTTTAGTTTCCTTATAGGGCATGGACTCTTTGGTAGCTTCATTTTCATAATAGATAAGGATTTATAACTTTTTTATAATAGATAAGAATTTCTAACTTGGAAACCCTCAATTGTGTTCACATATAGTGTCCTTGTAGAAAATCAATCTTTACTTAATAAAAAGTTCACAAATCATAAGAAAACAAATAAATAAAACTCATATAATAACTTCTGGCCTATATCGTGATGGCTTTCTGAACTTTGATTGACCTAAAAATCTAAGCTAATATAAAATAATACCACTAAAAACTGGTAGTATAATTTTAGTCTGATTTAATAATTAAATTGAGAGTTAAGCATGTTAGCATAAAACTGTACATTATGAAACATTAAGCCAAAAACCAAAGTGACTATCCAACCCTGGCATGAATCATATCATTCTCCCTCTTTATAGAAGAATTCATCCTCAAATCACAAATAAAAACAATATTAAGATCTAGAGCAACAATAGCATCTACCTTATTAGCCTCTTGTTTAAGTATTTTGAGCTTTTTTTTTGCAATTTTTACCTTAAACAATACTTTATGAATATAATAACTTCTCTCTCATTTTACATCCTTTTAGTGCGTAGCTTCTCTCTCTCATGTTGCATCTTTGTTAAGCTAATATGAAGATTCCTAATCATCAATTAATTTTTTATTTATGTAATTGACATTGTAATTTCCTTGTGCTTCTTTACTAAGCTCATAAAATATCTTTCATAATCAACCTTTGGAACTTGGAACCTTAGTTTATCTTGCCTCCTAACATTAAAAAACCTTTGGGACTGTCCCTTTTGCAATTTAGCATTTTTTTTATTTGCTTGTTCAAGACACTCATCAAATTTATATTCATCCTTTCAAGTTATTATTCCATGACTCGTAACATAAAAGCTTGATTTTCCCTCTCTTTTAGTGATGATGCATCACTTGTGAAAGATATTGTTGAAATATAAAAAACACGTTAGTAGTAAGAAAAAATATTTTTACACACTACCTTTTGTGTTTATAATCATTAAGATAGCAGTCCACTTGCATTTCACTCAAATTTGGCTTTCCACGATAATATGCTCACCTTTTCACCTTTTATCTCTCGTACTGACCTTTTTAGATCTTTAAAAAACTAATCTCAAACAAATAAAGATAGTAATTTAAATTCAAATCAAGTTTTTTATATATATTGTTTCCAAAATTAATCAGATTTGATAAAACAATGAAGATTAATATGGAAACTTAAAGAGAATGGATATAACTTGATTTTATAGCCTTATTCTGATACCAATTAAAACCTAAACGGAACCCTAAAACCCATACATAAGAAAGAACAAACCCAAAAAAACTAAAATTAAATTTGTTTGATAAAAACTCAAAACAAATATTACTTAAACTAAGGCACCAAAACTATGAGAACAATACATGAACCCAATAATTATAAAGAATCACGAATGAGAATTTATAGTGTAAAACTTAACCTAACCTTAATGAATTAATAGGTTGATATTAAACCCAATTTAAATAAAACTTATAGTACTTAAAAACAATCCCAAAACATGAGAAATAATGAAAAACCCAAGTTCAAAATATAAAGCCCTAATGTTGCATGTAATGAACAAAAAAAAATCCAAAACAATCAACCTATATCATTTCTTCCATTCTTTCTCTACGCAAAAGAAAAGAAACGGCAAAAAAAAAAATTATTCTTATAACCCATGTTCTCCATCAAACATAAAGAAAACAATTAAAATCAAACCACAACAAATCATATTCATCTCTTTGAAAAAATAAAAGATAAAAGATTTGATCATTAAATTAATTTTAAAAATTCTATTAGATCAAATTTGTAAAATTCAGAGACTAAAATATATTTGTTAGTTGTTTCATGATTGAAACTTCCTAAGAAAACTTGATGAATCTATACTTTCAAAGGATAAATTGAATTTGTACCATATCGCATAGGATGGGTTTCACAAAAAAAAAAAAAAAACACTAAATCAGAACCTAATTTACTATACATTTCCTTACAAAAACATTGTGGATGAAACTATTCATTTAAATTATTATTTTTTTCATTTCATGTCTCAAAAATTATTCTTTTACAATTTTAACCTCACAATTGATGTTGAAATCAATTTAAGTATTAGGATTTCTTTTTATTTGTATGTATCATGTGTGCAAGATCTCTTAGAGTATTCCAACTATGAATTAAACATCAATTTTATAGAACAAATTTTAATTTCATTGGAAAGAATTGAAAGAACAATGACAAAAACTTATAAAAACAATCATTTCATTTTCTTAATGTTAAAAAGGTGTAAAATATTCAGTTTGTTCCATAAGTTTTTATTTTTATATATATTGATTCCTATTCTTTTAGGATTTTTGTTTAGGTCCTAAATTTTATTTTTGTTTGTGTTTTGGTCCCCAAGTGTTGGGGGTATAGAGAAAATCATTGGAAAAAAAAGAATAGAGATAAAATATTTGGTTGATCATATTCCAATCACTAAAAAGGCTGATAAAATATTTGGTTGATCATATTCCAATCACTAAAAAGGCTGATGTTGATATCAATAAGTTATTATGATGTTTTGTAGGTGTTTTCTAGTGAAAGTAACTTGAAAAATGAGATTTTTGGGTTTGGAAACATAAGACCTAAAATTTTAATATCTAGAGATTATTAGAATTTGAACCAAACGACAACACGTCATATACTTAAACATACAAGCTATATTTCATTTTCTTAAAAAAAACATAAAAATTGAAAGAGGATGTGTCATCTATCCACTAAAAAAATAGACTTTTATGTTCTTTGAATACTTTAACAAATTTATCATCATTTATATTGAGTTTCAACTTCAACCTTCCATTTGTCTTATTAGTCAAAGTTTATAAGGATAATAACACTAGTAGTACACCAACTTTATAACTTTTCTGAATCATATCATTCTTTTCAAAACTTTTAATCAAATTAACTATAATTAAAAAGAATCAGTGTTTTACTGTAGCGAGAATCACTATGGACTATGAATGCTTTCATAGTGGATTGTACTGTTTTACACTGTAGCAAGAGTTACTAGACTGTGAGTGATTTTACTATGGATTATATTATTTGATGGAGGGTATGATGAGGTTGTAGACCAGCTCTAGTTTGGGTGAGATTGCATCCCTCAGGCTGCAAACACCTGGGGCTAAGGCTAGCAGGCCCTAGGCGCCAGCGTGCCAAGTGGAGCTCCAAGCCCCAAGCTACAAACACGTGGCACTGGGGCTGCCCTGACTTTAGCTTTAGCCTTGTGTCTTGCGTCAAGACCCAATGGTGTTGGGTCCGTCGTTAGGACCCACTCCTCATGGGTCCTGCATCAAGACCCATTTTGCTTGGGTCCTATGTCAGGAACCGATGATCTTGGATTCTTTGTTAAAACTCAATTCTCTTTGGTCTTATTATGTGTGCTAGAAATAATTATTTGTGTTATAAATATTATTATTTTTCTTTTAATTCAAAGTATTAATATCAAAATTATTATTATTTGTGTTATAAATATTCTTGGGTTTCTTTATACAATTACTTGTGTTATAAATATTATTATTTTTATTCTAATTCAAAGCATTCATATCAAAAATATTATAATTTGTGTTATAAATATTCTTTGGTTTCTTAATACAATTATTTGTGTTGTAAATATTATTATTTTTCTTATAATTCAAAGAATTAATATAAAAAATATTATTATTTGTGTTATAAATATTCTTGGAATTCCTAATATAATTATTTATGTTTTAAATATTATTATTTTTAATATAATTCTATATATTCATCTCAAAAATATTATTATTTGTGTTATAAATATTCTTGGGTTTCTAAATATTATTATTTGTATTATAATTCAAAGTATTAATTGAAAAAAATATAATTATTTGTGGTATAAATATTTTTAGGTTTCTAAAAATAATTATTTATGTTATAAATATTATTATTTTTATTAGAATTCAAAGTATTAATATTTTTATTATAATTCTCTTAGGTGCTTCAAATGCAGAACCAATTAGCATTGGGTCCTGTGTCAGGATCCAATATTTTTGGGTCTTGCGTCAAGAGCCAAGTTGCTTGAGTCCTTGATCTGGATCAAAGATTATTATTTTTATTATAATTGAAAGTATTAATATTAAAAATAATATTATTTGTGTTATAAATATAATTATTTTTTTATTATAATGAATAGTATTAATATTAAAAATAGTATTATTTGTATTATAAATATTATTATTAAAAATATTATCATTTGTCTTATAAATATTATTATTTTTATTATAATTGAAAGTATTAATATAAAAAATATTGTTGTTGTTATTATTATTATTATTATTATTATTATTATTATTATTATCATCTTGGGTGCTCCAGACACAGAACCAATTAGCTTTGGATTTTGTGTCAGGATCCAATGCTCTTGAGTCTTGGGTCTGGACTCAAGTCTCTTTAGTTCTGCCGCAGAACCTAATGCTTTTGGGTTTTGGGTTTCTAAATACAATTATTTGTGTTATCAATACTATTATATTTATTATAATTAAAAGTATTTATTTTAAAAATTGTGTTATTTGTATTATAAATATTATTATTTTTATTATAATTAATATTATTAATAAAAATAATTAATAAATTTGAAAAAAATTATTATCAATATTGGAAAACAACTGCAGATTTGATTTGAAGTGTAAAATTAAAAATTATTATTATTATTATTATGAAATTTTAAAAAGCTATTATTACTATAGAAGAAAAACCTTAATTTTTTTGAAAGATTAAAAAACATAATTTTTTTTGCAAATACATTAAATATTATGATTAATATTATAAATATTATTGTTGGGTTTAACGTTGCAACTAGACTCAATACTCTTAGGTCCAATATTAAAACTAGACTCAATGCTTTTGAGTCTTTGATTTTTATGATATTTTAAAAGGTAACCTTATAGCAGAGCGTAGGCTACCTGACTAATATTTTTATATATTTTTTGTCAATTACTTTATTATTTGATCACTGTAGTACTCTATTGCTATAAAAAAAAAAATTGTATATATAATGGATTGATCTCTTGACTAATTTTAATTTTTACATATTTAAGATGTGTAGAATAAAAATGTGGTTAGTTTCTTTTATGAACCCACATAAAAAGCATCTAACTTATACTTTTATAAAGTATGTTTTATACTTTTAAAAGATTATATGTTTTTAAAAAAAATCCAACCACATCTATGTGTCAAAGAACCATCTCAACCCAAAAACTTAAGTTGTTAGGTGAGGTGTCATAATATAATTTATATTATTCTCTAACACACTCCCTCAAGTGAAAGTCATTTAGACTTGAAACTTGCACAGACCCACATTACCTTGTGCTTGATTTTTATCAAATAAATAGGGATGGTAAGATTCGAACTCATGACCGCTTAGTCATAAGATTCTAATATCATGTCAAAGAAACATCTCAACCCAAATCTTTAACACTATGAACCCACATAAAAAATATGGTTAGTTTCTTTTATGAACCCACATGAAAAGCATCTAACTTATACTTTTATAAAGTATGTTTTATACTTTTAAAAGATTATATATTTTTTTTAAAAATCCAACAACGTCTATATTTGAAACACATGTTAATTTTCCAAATAGCTGTCTTCATCACCCAAATTGTCCTCTCAAACCTGTTAAGTTTCTGACAACATGGACGAAAGTGCCAGCGGTAGATGAGATCAGATCATCAGAACCACATGGTCCAGACTCCAGACTGGCAGCCTTATTTAAATTTTTTTTAGGGTTTTTTTTTTTTACTTTTAGGTTCCCCATCATTTTTTTTAATTTTTATTTTTTTAATAATTTTTTATATTTTTATATTATTTTAATATATCATATTAAAAAATAAAAAAAATTATTTTTAATATAAAAAATACTTTAAATCATTATCACTATCCCAATCTATCTAAAATACATCCTTAATTACTAATGTTGCTTAATATATTATTTACTTAGTTAGATAGAGCGACTCTCATTCTTATTGAATTGAAGAATCCTGTAGTCATAATTAAAGTAAAAACGAAGTCAAGTATATATCATTTGTTGCTTTCTATTTTTATCTTTTTAATTGTTTTTTCTTTTACTTTTGTATTTATATGATATTAAACACATACAGATAAAGAATATAGAATCATGATTAGTTAGATAACAACTAAAGTTTTTCTTTAATTTTTCCTTTTAACAGATTTTTACATTGCTTGGTTAGATAGGAAATGAATATATATTTCTAGTCATTCTTTGTTCATAATTTGTTGATTTTAGGATTTGTTTTTATTGTTGAATTTTATTCTCAAAGTGTTATTTAAATTGTTTTTTGGTTGAAAAAATATTAAATTAATATTTTATACATATTTTTTTAATAATTTAGATATTTTGATGTAAAAAATAAAAACAAATATTAAAAAACCTTTTTAATTAAAAATTATTTTAAAAAATGACACTCCACCTCATTACCAATCACAAAATCTAAAAGTATCTTTAAGGGGAGAATGCTATTTACAAGAGCCAAATTGGTGTGTGGATATATATATACACACACCTTCAACAGTAAAAAACCATTAGAAGAGCTAATTTTATTTTAATATATTTTATATAAAATTATTTAATTAACTTGATATGACCAATTAATTTAAGGGGTCTAAAAATATCCAGACGATTCTTAATTAATTTAATATTAAAAAATAAGATTGAGAAAATCAATTAAAAGAAAAAATAATCCGAATCAATACAGATGAACTTGTTAAACCAATGATACGAGTCATGAGACTAGAATAATTTTATATATAAAAAAAACAAATGAAAAAATAGTGAAAAAAACAATATTACAATGAATTGTATTTTGATATTTTTATAAGATAAGTAGGAATAATATTTGAGTGTGAGACATGTGTATCAGACACTTGTCGGTCCTTCATTGATTATATTATAAATAATATCTTTGAAATCTGCACGTAAACAATCGCTGGTTTTTTCTAGTTGTCTTGAAGCATCAGTGTTTTTCTTTTCTTTTTACTTGAGAAAAGGAGAGCTAAGTTTCATTAATCTCAGAGCTTAAAAGGGCGCTCCATAGTGTAAAACCTTCAGCAGACAAGAAATTTAACATGGCAAACATTAGATTGCTCTCTACAAGCATGGTTCAAGCCACTACCGACAAGGTGACGGATGAGAGGATTGAGTTGACTCAGTGTGATCTCAAGCTTCTTCTAGTAGGTGCCATCCAAAAGGGTCTTCTCTTCCTCAAACCCAAATCATTAGAAGATCAAAACTCACTGATCCAACACTTGAAAATCTCACTTTCTCGCACACTAGATTTCTTCTATCCTCTTGCTGGTCGCCTAGCCACTGTAGAACATGATGATAACACAGTCTCCTTCTTCATTGACTGCAACAATGCAGGAGCCCAGTTTGTTCATGCCGCAGCGGATGGTGTAACCATGGCTGACATCCTCCAGCCAGTTTATGTTCCTCCAATTCTCCACTCTTTCTTTCCATTAAATGGGGTTTTAAACTACGAGGCTGTTTCCAAACCTTTGCTAGCAGTTCAAGTTACCGAGCTTGTAGATGGCATCTTTGTTGGTTGTACCATGAACCATGCTGCTGTTGATGGCACGTCATTTTGGAATTTCTTCAATTCTTGGTCTGAAATCCATCGTGGGTTGGATCACATCTCCAAGACCCCTGTCCTTGAACGGTGGTCACTTCTCAACTGTAGTATTAGCCCGCCGATTCGCCTTCCTCTCTCAGTCATCAAGAACAACTCTGATTCGTTCATTCCATCACCTCTGCAAGAAAGAGTTTTTCATTTTACCAAGGGAAAAATAGCGATGCTCAAAGCAAAAGCCAATGCTGAAGCTGCCACTACGTCAATCTCCTCTCTTCAGTCACTTTTGGCTCATATTTGGAGAGCTACAACTCGAGCTCGACTACTTGAACATGATAAAGAGATTGATTTAAGACTTTTTATAGGCTTGCGGGCACGATTACAACCACCATTACCAGAAAGCTATTGTGGAAATGCAATTGTGTCTGGGATTGTAACTTTGAGAACAGGAGCGATACTGGAGCAAGGGCTTGGATTTGTAGCTTTGGAGATTAACAAGGTGGTTTCTTCGTATGAAAAAAACAAGGTGGCGGACGCTTTAGCGTCGGTGCTGAAGAATCCTAGTCCATTAACAATGGCCGGCATAGGACTTATTCACAGTTTGGCTATTAGCAGCTCGCCGAGGCACAACGTTTATGGTACTGATTTTGGTTGGGGAAGGCCGGTTGCAGTGCGAAGCGGGCCTGGGAACAAGTTCGATGGGAAGGTAACATTGTTTCCGGGACTGGAAGAGGGGAGCGTGGACATTGAATTATCCCTCTTGCCGGAGACTTTGAAGGCTTTAGGAAACGATTTGGAGTTCATGGATGCTGTCACCATCTAATCAGATTTTCAAAGTATTTCAAGCTCTAAGCTGGTAGTTGGTTTCCAAGCCTGTTTTTGTCCATTTCATCTTGCCCTGTATTGAATTCTATGTTAATCGATCCCCCTGCGTTTGCTCTGTTTTCTCTCTTCCACTTTCTCTCAACAATAAATTTCCTGTTCACCACTTCATTGTGAATTTGCAAGTCCAGTGAATTATGATGTGCCCATCTCTCCATAGTTAATTCTTAAAATGAAAATAATCACACTCTTTATATTTAATGACATGCTTATTAAATTGTTGATGAAATCATGGCTATGATCAACGGATGTCCATAAAATCCGTAATGGCCATATCCCAGTGCTGATAACTACCCTCAAACACCCGGTTTAACCTAAACAAGTGTTTGGATAACTTCAAAGTCATCGGAGATGGCACTTACTAATCCAAAGCATGTGAGTCATTTAATTAAATTTAAACCGGTGTTTTTTTTTTTTTTCATTAAGCTTTTATGTGCTCGGCGGCTCTCCTCTAGCCAGAGGGGCATTCCCCTACAAAGGGGGAAAGAAACTCAAGCTACCTGGGATTCCTATAAGAAGCTGAAATTTGATTTCTTTTTTATGATGAGAAATGCCTTAGAAGAGAACTAGCTATGTGAGGAAATTTTCAGAAAGTTTTACAACTTATTTTATTTAATTATGTGATAATGAGAATAAATATTTTTCAAAAAGTTTACAATTTAAATTATAAAAAAATATTTAGAATTTTTGTTTTTTTAATGAAAATATGTATTTTTTTTATATGTAGTATAATTTCTAAATAAAAACTTAACACAATTAAAATCAACACTCAAAAGAATCCAAATGATTTTAATCACTTTCTTCCTTATTATGTTTTTTTAATCAATAATATCTTTTTAAGATTCATTTTTAAAAATATATCATAGTAATTTCAAGCAATAGTATAAAAAATAAAAAACAAATAATTAATATAAGAAAATTATATAAACATTAATATAAGAAAAATACAAAATCACTCTCATTGAATAGTCAGGAGCAACTTTTAAAACAAAATTACAAATTAGATTTAGATAAAATGTCTTATAAATTAATTGATAATATAACCATTAAAAAAATTAAATCTTATTTGAAAAGTAAGGTTTTTAATCATAAAAGAGTTATTAACACTAATTAAAGATTAAAGTAGAAAAATATCTTTTATAAAAGAAGTGAAAGATAAATGCATATGTAAATATTTTATCCTGGTTAACCTTCTCATTTTATTTATTTTCTCTTATCATGGATGGTAATGTTGGTTCACGAAATGAATATAATTTCCATTCTTATAAATTTATTAAGAAAAATAGTTCATCTATTTAAAATTTAAGAGGAATAAATTCTATAATTGTTTTTGCAATAATTAAAATAAATATTAATAAAAACCTTAATTATTTAAATTATGAGAAAAAAAATATATTTCTATTGTCAAAATTCGTTTTTGTTAATTATAGTTTTTGTTTTTTACATATTATTAACAACATCATTATTTGAGCAAATATTTAAAGCAATTAAAATAAATATATATCAAAACTCGAATGATTAAAATTATGAAAGAAAGAATGATTTCTTTAGCCAAGACTTCATTTTCCTTATTCATTAAGTTTTTGAAGAATTTTCTAGGGAATTTGTTTTTATTTTTATTTTTATCAAAAGCACTATTATTAAAATTTATCATAATTTAAAGCAATCTTAAAAATAATAATAATAAAATATTTCAATTTTTTTCATGTGACTTTATAAAAAAAAATTAATAATTAATTGGAATAAATAATATAAAGTTTGACAATATAAAAATAAAAAATTATATATTTTATTCTTAATGAATATTTATCCTAATTTGTTTAGACTTGTACGCATTAGTATCCTATATAATCATAAAAAATAAGTAAATATCACAATAAAAAATAATACAATAAAATTTCAAATATTATTCAAAACATGGAATAATTGAATTATTTTTAAAATACCATTGTAAAAGAAGAAGAGGGCCTAGAAAGTTTGTTTGGGTTTGTAATACAGACATGTCAGGGCTTGCAGTGAGGTCTGCTCTTGGGCACGTGCCTGGACTTTGGAGCCTAAGAAAGTTTTATGGTTGTTTGAAAGGACACATCATTCACACTAGCACACAAATAAATCATCTGCCTAACAACCTTTCTTATCACCAGAGTTTAGTATTTGTTTTTATTGTTAGAATATATTTTCAAAAGTTTTTCAAATTATTTTTTTGTTTGAAAAAATATTAAAATAATAATTTTTAAATATTTTTAATAATTTAGATATTTTTATATAAAAAATAAAAATAAAAATAAAACTAAAAAAATTACATTTTTAATTAAAAATTATTTTTAGAAATCATGCTCTCAACGTTGCCAATCATAAACTCCAAGAGCATCTCTAAGAGGAGATGATATTTAAAAGAGCTAAATTGATAATATAGTTTTTTAAATAGTATAACTATGTGTTTGTGTATATATATATTTATTTATTTTATGTGCATTTCAATAGTCAATTGTATTTTAATATATTTAATATATAATTATTTTAACAACCTAATATGATCCAGTTGATTTGACGAGTTTAAAAATAACTTGGATGATTTTCAATGAATTTAATATTAAAGGATGAAATTAAAAAAAAATCAATTTAAAAAAACAATGATCCGAGTCAACCTGGATAAACTCGCTAAACTCATGACACAAGTTATTAGATCAGGATAATTTTATATTAAACAAATAAAAAAAAATAGATTTAAAAAAAATTCAAAGTAGAAAAAACTAGTTAAATAAAATATTATTTTAATGAATGATGTTTTGATATTTTTTCAAGATATTTAGGAACAATATTTTTGTAAGAGAAATAATAAAATAATATTTCGTTTAGTACTCCTTCCCTTAAAGTATGTAAAATAAATACTGAAAAGCTAAAATATATATTTTTTATTTTTCATTTATCATTTTCCTTCATATGCTGGAAGAGTGGAAGAGACAAGCGGGGGGGGGGGGGAATTGGCGGCGAGAATTTTTTTTAAAATCATTTCCTATGAAAGAGGCTTTATTTTCTAATGTGGTTTCTTTCATATAAGTACCCTCCAAAATAATATTATATATAATGAAAAATGATATTTTAAATTAAATTAAATCCTTTTGAAAAGAAAACTTTTTTAATTAATGATAAGCTATCTGTGCCTTACACGGAGTTTAAAAATTACTTTATGATTAATCAAAACAAATAAATAAAATATAGATATAATATAAAATATATAATTTTTTTAACAAGTACTTGACGGGGACAATTGAAAAGTCGGTGTATCAAAAGAAAATAATAAATTTTATGTATTAAATTGAAAAAAGTTTAAAATAATACAAGCACGTTTTAATAAAGACACATTAGATTTAATGTTAGTCAAATTCAATCACGATTCAACTGATAGCAATGTGATAAGTCCCAGGCACGACAAAAAAATATTCTGGCACTTTATTTTTAATGTCTACTAACTTGTTTATTTGTCACAAGAAATATTATTTGATGAACCAGTATATCTTTATAAAAAAGATATTAAATCAAGAAAGATTTCCGAATATAATGTTTTTGGAACAGAACCAGCATGAGCATCTATCAGTGAAGTCCCCACAGCCACAGATGTTCCTGCCACAGGACCCAGTTCCTGAAAAAGTAGGTCACTGTTTGGAGTCAAGAATACACAAGTCAGGGCTTCAAAGTCCAGAAGATACGAATTCTTCAACACAAAAGATTCTTGCCTGTGCAGCTGTAGGAGTTAAACCAGAACCCAAAGGATGACCAGGGAAAGCTACACTTCGTCCTGTGTAAATTACAAAAGTCACTCACACTGAACAAGAGCTACAAGTACCAGTAAATACAATTCTATACTTTTAATATGATAAGAAGCTATGAGCTGTAACTCATCACTTTCAGGTTGAATGGTATTTTTTCAGATATAACAAAAACTTCAGCAGTCCACCACAAAAGAAGAAGACAGTGCAAATCTTGAATACCAAGATTAGTCATAAGTCCGTTTTCATTTCTCAATAAACCTAGAGGAATTAGATATGTACTAAGATTTCCAATATGTTGAAAATCTCAAACTCTAATAACAGCAGAAATGGAAGCTTAGATATTAATCTGAAAAGGGTGGCAAATCATTCTCGAAAAAAAGTAATTACTTGCTCCCAAAGCCCAAAACTACATAGTAATGCAGGTGACAATTATTTGAACTTGAATTGATGAATATATATGTTGTGCAAACAAATTAATGTACAGAAAGCATATTTTAGGATTGAGCAAGGGAATTAATGCATTCCCAACAACCTTTGGTGGCTCCATTTCAGGAGAAAGAGCTCCACCACAATATTGCAGTACTGGTGAGCTAGAAGAATTGATCTTTTCAGCTTGTTTAACAGCTCTGTGATCCATCCATACTATAACATTCCGTCTTGAATCACCACTCCAGGAAACTGTAACAGGGCTTCCATCAGCATCGACCGCAACTGTCAAATCAAACCACTTTGTCGAATAAGAAGTAACATTTCTAAACCAAATCATCAATCAAAACAAAAATTCACAATAAAACAAAAGGTATCTTCCAGTAACATTTTTCAAAAAGTCTACAAACCAAGAGAACAAGTAGCCGCGAATCCCATCCCTGTCACTTCATCCCCTGAAACATTTGCAAGGGAGCACGCAGATTTCACACCGGCACATATGGCATGCCAAATATCTGTCGAAGATTGCTCGAAAAAAAGAGCACGCAGCAATTCCCAGTCAATTATATAAAAAAAGAAAAGAAGGGGAAACCGGCAATAGAAGAATTTCAAGGTTTTTTTTTTTTTTTTTTTTTTTTTTTGTAATTACCTCAACACAGTCACCTTCTTTCCATATTTGTATAGGCTACTAGAGGTGGCTGTTACAAGCCATGAGCACGCCTAAGCCTTCCCCAGGGATATCCAAGGAAATGCCATGCATTGGGCACCCCTAAAAGAATGACTATCATCTCTTGAGCATGACTGAGCACATCTAAAGGAATGATCACATCCTCTCTTGACATGCGAAGATAGTGACCATATCCTTCATTGTACACGATTAAAGAGATGGCCCTCCTCCATTAGGTGTAGTTTAAGAGAGGAACTTAGCCTTAAATAAATTCAACTAACGTTTTAGATCTTAATCTCTTAATACCTTGTAAGTATATAAAAGTCCTTAAAAAACGCATTATATTTCCATCAAATATTAATATAGATATAAAATATATTTGTATCTCATTAAATGCTATTAAGATAAAATTACACTCCAGACCATCTCTTCAAAAAAAAAAAACTCATGAGTTATAAATATACCATGAAACTTTCAGAACAAAGGTTAACAATCTTCATTCTCTACTGCAAATAAATTTTCAGAACATTTCTTTCTAGAATATTCTTGTATTTTTTTTATCTGAAAATATACTTATTTAAACATAAAAGGATCCTCATCTTCACCATAGTGGATCCTTTGCATGTATTAGCTACAAGCTATCTTGGCTTACTAAGCACTGAATATAAATTATCAAATTCTCTTGCTAGAAAAAATAAGTGAGATTGCTAGAACTAATTAATTCATTAATTATCCAACCCGAGATTTTTATTTCTGAACTATTTGGATTTTCGGGACCTCATTATTTATTACTTGATGCACATATTAAGTAACTTTCTAGATCCAACAGCCATTTCACATCTCACATTTTTGAATCTTAGAACTATCTTAAAGAAGCTTAGTTCATGTTCTATTTTTGGATTGGAATTGCTTCTGTACTTGGTGTCATGCTCCCTGCGTTTCTTTCAAGCTCCATAATTTCTGTACTTGGCTCCACTGACGGGGTTTGCACTGCGTGTGTCCTATTTGTGCCTAATTAACACGTTTATTAACATCAATCAATAATTTTTGGGACTACAATCACTCAATGCTGTGAATTTATCAATCCAGCCATCTAGCAGAGGCCAGCTAGGTGTAGCCATTCTGGTAAGCAAGGTGAGGTTTGGTTTGACCTAGACGTCTTTAATTTCATTGGAGACGAAACAGAGACTGCAAGTGCAAATACTGGCTACACGCTCAGACTCGCCTAACTCTTGAATATTTATATAATTTGATTTTCTCAATGCACTATCATTTATTAGACTTAAAAAACAATTTTATTAGCAAATAAAATTAAAATCTATTAAAAAATCCATTACTGAAATGCTAAACACTGGAGTGTATATTTCTTAAAACAATAACTGTATGGTAAAATACATGGACATTTTTTTAAAAACAATTGAACCAATTTGTAAATAAAAATAAAATATAGAGACTATAAAATAAATTTATTGAAAACATTTAATGAATAAATTGAAACTTTATGAAGGCCTCAATTACATTACATAACTTTCTTTTACACAACATATTTAATTACATCACATGGTACAAAACATAGCATAAAAGTATTATAAGCCTCACAAATGTTTACACCATAATAGCGTTTTATACATTACAATTACTTGGTACCAAACATAGCATAAAAATATTATAATCCTAAAAATTATTAACACCCTAATCTCCTTTTATACATTTCTCGTGTTGTGAATGAGATTAATTGTTTTTAACATAAAAAAATTATTTGAAAGTTGTTAATATGTTTTTTTTAGTAAAAAAATAAAATTAAACTATATAAAAATTGATCTGATATGACTTGATTGACTTGACAAATTCAAAAGACAACTTGAACAACCAATAAAAATATAGTTTGACTTAAAATCAGAACAACATCTTTTTTTTAAATATTGAAACAACAATATATTAGACTGACTTGGATAAACTTGGGTTAATCTATAAAATTCGTTAGACTCTAATAACACTATAGAAAACAAATAAATTCAATTCTCAATCCATTCAATATTGAATGATAAATTAAAAAAAAATTAATTAAAAAAACAGGTTGAGTCAACTTGGATTAATCTATCATACATGGGTTATAAGACAAAGATATCCCAATAAAAAACTAATCAAAATATATTATAAAACTCAATTTCCAATCAATCAAATTTTCAAGGAATTTTTTTTATATATATATAAAAAGTCAATTAAAAAAGGACTTAAAAAACCACCCGAGTCAACCGACTAAACCCGTGACCTAAATAATGAGATAAGGATAGCCTCATATAATGCAAACCAAAATAAATTATAAAGCCTAATTTTCAATCAACTTAATATTGAAGGATGAAACAAAAAAAGGATAAAAAAAACCCAAGTTAACTAGTCTAGCTTGTGACTCGGGTCATAAAATAGTGATAACCCCGTAGAAAGCAAATAAAAAAATTATAAATTTCAATTCCCAATCAACCCAATTTTAAAAGATTAAATTGAAAAAATAACTAGAGTCAACTCAAGTTAACTTAACAAACTCAGGTTAAAAGATAAGGATAACTCCATAGAAAAAGAATAATAATAAAAAAAATTCAATTTATAATCAACTTAATATTGAAAGATGAAATTAAAAAAAATAATAATTAAAAAATAAACAAAAAAAATAACTCAAGTTAACACGACCAACCAACAAACCTTATGGTATGGATCATGAGATCAAAATAACTTTATAGAAAATAAATTAAAATAAATTATGAAATCTTATAACTAATAAATTCAATGATGAAATGATGAATGATAAAATTAAAAATTAAAAAAAAAAACAAAGTTCGAAATTAAAAAAAATCCTCAAAAATTTTGAAAACCAAAGTAAAAAACTTATTTGCTCTGTTTTCTCTCTTCCACTTTCTCTCAACAATAAATTTCCTGTTCACCATTTCATTGTGAATTTGCAAGTCCTGTGAATTATGATGTGCCCATCTCTCCACAGTTAATTCTTAAAATGAAAATAATCACACTCTTTATATTTAATGACATGTTTATTAAATTGTTGATGAAATCATGGCTATGATCAACGGATGTCCATAAAATCCGATCACCTCCGCAACCGGACATGGCCATATCCCAGTGCTGATAACTAACTTCAAACACCCCGTTTAACATAAACAAGTGTTAACCAATGAAGGTTGGTTCAAGTGGTAAGCAGCTTGTTCCGCTTAAGCGATGTCTCGGTTTCGAGTCCTCGTGTACGCAGCAACACCTATTGGTAGCCTCACCTGCCACTGCCAGGTATGCGACCCGGGACGACCACCAGATTAGTCGAGGTAACCCGTAAACTGGGGCTGGCAACCTAAAAAAAAACATAAACAAGTGTTTGGATAACTTCAAAGTCATCGGAGATGGCACTTACTAATCCAAAGCATGTGAGTCACTTGATTAAATTTAAACCGGTTTTTTTTTTCCACATTAAGCTTTTATGTGCTCGACGGCTCTCCTCTAGCCAAAGTGTTAAGAAAGAATCAATCTCATGTTTACGTAATGTGTTAGGAAACATATGATGTCAAAGATATGTATTCCTATTGTAACTGTTATTCTAGAATTAGCTTAGCACAATATAGGAAAATAATCTTGTATATAATGCAGCTGTGACAGACTCAATTAATACACAACAGGGTTGGCAATTCCCTTTTTCCTCTGAAATTTACCTGGTATCAGAGCTTGGTTCACCCTAGCTCTCCTTCTCTTGCCGCTCTTTGTCTCTGTTGCTGCTAGCAAACCTAGAAGCCTCTTCTTTCTCATAAAACCATCAGCCACCAACCAAACTCTTGCTTTAATTTTTTTTGTCGATTGTTAACTACCATGGAACACGAGCAATTTTCTAAGAAAGGCAGGAATAATGCCTTTGATCCTTTTTTTTCTTTACTATTCCGATCATCCGAGATTGGTGCTTGTTTCCAAACCTCTCAATGGTGATAACTACTCTACTTGGTGCAGATCTATGACAATTTCTTTAAACGCTAAAAATAAATTGGGATTTATAGATGGGACAATACAAATACCATCAGCCATCAACCAGCCAGATGATCATGCTTTATGGAAAAGATGCAACGACATGATTTTATCATGGATTCTCAACTCAATTACACCAGAACTTGCCGACAATGTTATATATTCAACTACAGCACAAGAAGTTTGGGAGGATCTTCGAGATCATTTTTCTCAAAGTAACGCTCCTCGTATTTTTCAGATTGAGAGAGATATAGCTTGTGTTTCTCAAGCTCAGATGACAGTTGCGGCGTATTATACAAAGCTAAAGGGATTGTGGGATGAATTGGGATCTTACAACAGAACTGTTTGCTCTTGTGGAGCAGATCATAAGCGACGACAATTGATGCAATTTCTCATGGGATTAAATGAATCTTACAAGGCAATTCGGGGGCAGATTCTACTGTTGAATCCTTTACCTGATGTTCATCAGGCTTATGCTTCCATTGTTCAAGAAGAAAAGCAACACAACTTAGGTGATACACATGATGCAACAAAAACTGCAGCCATGGCAATTCAATGAAATGCACCCACGGCTCTGGCTTTTCGATCAGGTCAAGGGGTAACCTCCTGCTCCAATTCCTTTAATCGTAAGCCACTGCACTGCACATACTGTGACAGTGAACATCATGTGCAAGATACATGTTGAAAATTGCATGGATATCCACCAGGTCACCCAAAGCATAAAGCCAACATATTCAACAAGTCTGGAAGTCGTCAACAATTCAACAAACCTGCACAACCTTCAGCTAATTACATCAAGGAAGGTCCCACGATGGAAGAGAAGCATTCGGTGATGAAAGGACTCTCTGATTTACAATTCCAGCAGATATTGTCTATCATGAACAATACAGGAAATGCTCAAACCACTGTTCCTCAAGCAAATGCTGCAGAAACCACTGCAGGTTTGTTACAAACACCAGTTATTATGCCAAGTCGATTGATTCTCGACAGTGGTGCCACTGACCATATTACTTCTTCTCCAAATCTGCTTGTCAATAGTCGACAAACATTACTTTGCCACCAGTTATTATGCCAAGTGGAGAATGGGCTCCAATTACGTCTACCGGGACTTTACATTTGAATTCTGTTATTTCTCTAAAAAATATGCTTGGTGTGCCATCTTTTAAGGTGGATTTGATGTCCATAAGTTGAATTACAAGAGGACTTAATTGTTAAGTAACCTTTTTCCCCTATTGGTGTGTTTTACAGGACTTGGTGACGAAGACGACGATTGGTTTGGGTAAACAATGAGGCAGACTTTATTACTTGGTTGCATTAGCATCAACACCACCAACACCAAAATACCAACCCTCCGCATCTGCTACCATTGCTACCCAATCATCCCATTCTCATGTCATCTCCTCCACCGATTTGTGGCATCGCCGATTAGGGCATTTATCTTCCTCTAGATTACATTTTATGGAAAAAACTTTACTCAATTTTCCTTTTAAATCCCAAGATGCTTGTGATATTTGTGCACTTTCAAAACAATGTCGTCTTCCCTTTTATGCTAGTTCAATTTCCTCGATTCGACCATTTGAATTAATTCATTGCGATATTTGGGGGCCTTATAAAATTCCTTCTCTTTCTGGTGCTAAATAGTTTTTGACAATTGTGGATGATTACTCTCGATTTACATGGGTTTTTTTTATGCATCACAAACATGAAACACAAAATTTACTCATCAATTTCTTTTCCTTTGTCAAAACTCAATTTAATGCATCCATCGCAAATATTCGCGTCGATAATAGGGGGGAATTTTTTTCTATGCAAAATTTTTTCCGCCAACATGGCATAACTTATCAACACTCTTGCGTTTATACGCCCCAACAAAATGGGGTCGTCGAGCGTAAACATCGTCATATCCTTGAGTCTGCACGGGCTCTTCGTTTTCAAGCTCATCTCCCCTCGTATTTTTGGGCAGAATGCGTCCTTACTGCTGTCCATTTAATTAATTGTTTGCCCACACCACTTCTTTCCTATAAAACCCCTTTTGAAAAACTTTACAACAAGGTTCCAAATTACTCCCATCTCAAAGTTTTCGGTTGCCTTGCATATGCTACTGAAGTGCACGCTACACATAAATTTGCTCCTCGAGCTGCACGATGTGTTTTTCTCGGGTACCCAGTCGGCCAAAAAGCTTATAAACTCTACAACCTTACCACCCATAAATTTGTCACCAGCCGCGACATTATCTTTCATGAACATATTTTTCCCTATCAATCACCCCGTACCATTCCTGCACCTCCCATACCATCAATTGAATCCACAACTGCCACACCAGTCATTCCCCTTTCCATCTCTGATTTTCCTTCAGCAGACTTCCCAGTCCCCTCCTCAGCGTCTTCCACCCCAGTCCCTCCGTCCTCTCCCTATAATGTGCCCCTATCACAACCTATCCTTCCTATGCAGCCTCTACGTCGTTCCCAGCGGCATCACAACCCTCCTCGTACTCTACGTGATTATGTTTGCAACCAAGTAACGTCTCCCAAACCAACGCTGCCTTCATCGTCTAGTCCCACCACAGGTACAAGGTATCCTCTTTCTAATTTCATTTCTTATCATCGCTACTCACACAGCACAGGTCTTTTGTTGCCACCATCAGTTAGGACATTGAGCCCCGCTCATACACTGAAGCTGCCTCCCTTCCACAATGGCACAATGCCATGCAAACTGAGCTCACAACATTGGAAGCTAACTAGACTTGGTCCCTCACATCCCTCCCTCCTGGCAAGACTGCCATTGGATGTTACTGGATATACAAAGTCAAACGCCATTCAGATGGCACCATTGAGCGTCATAAAGCTCGGTTAGTGGCCAAGGGTTACACATAGCTGGAAGGTATTGATTTCCATTGTCGCACGTGTGCGGCGGCGCGGCGATCGTCCACCCTCAAGGAAAAATCGGAATAATTTATTCCTTGAAAAAAAGGGAGAGACAAGGAATTCTTGTCTCTACAAGTGAAAAATTGGAATGAGAGTCGTCACCTAGTATTCTGGTTACTAGGAACCTTAACTGGTCTTTAGAGATCGGGTACGGAGACTGGTTGCGTAAAGGGAAGGTATTAGCACCCCAACTACGCCCTACCTAAGGTAGGCTGCATTGTTTTAATGTCTGATAAAATCTAAAATCGTTGTGGTTTTTGAATTGTTGGTTCGTTTATGATTTAAGAAAAGTCCTCCTCTGTAAGGAGATCCTTATCTTCATCGGGTAAAAAACTAACTATTCGAAGTCGTCAAAAAAAATATCTTTTTAATATCAGGAATACGATTTACGTATAAATTCATAATCCCTGATACTAAAATCAAATAAAATAAAATATTTTGTTGTTTTTGAGATTTTGGCCAATGTTCTCTTGACTTTAATAAACTAGTTATTAAAGCCAAAATGCATGCTAAAATATTGTTTTTTAACATGTGAAAAATACGATATGATATTTTAGATTTGAGACACTTGGCCGTATGCACAAAAACATTTTTTTTTTTTTTTTTTCAATTTTTTATTTATTTTTGGAAGTTTTTGCCGAAAAACGGGTATTTTAATACCGGATTTATATTTTTACGATGTAAAATACAGACCGATATTAAGCAAAATTGATAAAATATATGTGCTGGAAAAATTGTAAAAAACTTATAAAAAAAAAAAAATTTGAAATGGGTTGAAATGGGTCGGACCAGCCCATATAAGTGGGCTGGGCCAACCCGGCCCATTACCAAATGGGCTGGTTACTGTGCCATAGTAACCAGCCTCCTTCAGCTGCAGAAAGTGAATTAATTCACGTTCTACATGCAATCGAAAACAGGAGGCGGGCAAACGGAGAAGGAGACGAGGCGGTGAGAGATTACCTGCGGTGGCGTCGAGGCGGTGCTGCTGGTGGCAGCGGAGGCGATGGTGGCGGAGGCACGGTGGTTCTGCGTTTCCCTTCTCTCTCTCTTCTGTTTTTATTTTTCTTCTCTGCTGCTTCTGCTTCTTCTTCTTCTTCTTTGCCCTCTCTCTCTCCCTCGGTCTCCTTTCTCTCGGTCTCCTCCTTTCTTCTCCCTTCTGTCCTTCTTTTTCTTCTTTGGTTCTCCCCTGTTTTTATAGGCAAAAAACAGGGGAGACGTCATGGTGGGGCGGCCACTGTTGGCCGCCCCCTCCACTACCGTTTCAAAGGATAAACGTTAGGCAATGGTGGGCGTCTTTTTACGCAAAAAAGGGGAAAGAAAGTAGGCGAAAAGGGAGAAGAAAAATCTTCTTTTTCCCCTGCCTCGCGTGTCCAGGGGAAGAAGAAGACCTACAGTGCCTTCAAAACGGCACCGTTTTGGGCTTCTTTTTTTTTTTTTTTTTTTTTGCAACAGTGGATGAAACGGCACCGTTTTGGTCAAAACGCGCCGTTTCATTTAAAAGGAAAAGGCGCCAAAACGCGTCAGATTCAAAGAAGTCCCTCAATTTGCGCGCGTTTTGCATTTTAGTCCTTGGTCTCGGATTTCTTCAATTAAGTCCCTAATTGGCCATTAAACTTCAATATTTATGCAATTAAGCCCCTGATTTGACCAAATTAACTTCCAAAAATTATAATTTGACCCCAGAAAATTAATTTCTCCTAATTAAAGCCCAAATTAACTCCAAAATCAATTTTTCTTGCAATTAAAATCTTCATAAATGCAATTAAACCTTTAATAGAATTTAATTGAGTCCATAAACTTCTGATTTTGCATTTTTCTTCCACAAATTGAATTTTCTTTATCATCGGGGCTCTCATCAGTCAATGATATACTGTCAAAAAATATTTTTTATATTTTTGAAAATCCTTAAACAATTTTTTTGAGCATTTTCAGGGCGCTTTGGCATTTTTTCACTGTTCTATTTTTTGATAATATATTTTTTGAATTTTTTTTTGTATTTTATTATTTTTTATGTGGGGACCCAGAAATGGGTTACAACATACATGACACATTCTCTCCTACTGCCAAAATGATTACCGTCCGCTGTTTATTGGCTTTAGCAGCAGCACAGAATTGGTCCCTCCACCAACTAGATGTACACAATGCTTTCCTTCATGGTGATCTTCACGAAGAAATTTATATGTGTCCACCTCCTGGTCTTCAGCGACAGGGGGAGAACTTGGTATGTCGCCTCAACAAGTCATTGTATGGATTAAAGCAAGCGTCTTGCCACTGGTTTGCTAAATTCTCTGCAGCTATTCAAGCTGCCGGATATGTTCAGTCTAAAGCAGGTTATTCATTGTTCACATGTCGCAATGGTAAATCTCTTACTACATTATTGATATATGTTGACGACATTCGCATTAAGGATTTGGGTGATTTGAAGTATTTTCTGGGCATTGAGGTCTCTCGATCGAAAAAAGGTATTTCTATCTCACAATGAAAATACGCTTTGGAAATTCTGAAGGATGGCGGGGTTTTGGGTGCTAAACCCGTGAATTTTCCTATGGAACAAAACACAAAACTCTTTGATGTAGGTGACTTGCTTAAAGATCCATCTTAGTTTAGAAGACTTATGGGGCGCCTAATCTACTTGACTATTACACGACTGGATATCATGTATTCTATACATGGAGGTGACTTGCTAAGTCGTTTTATGCATGCCCCACGCAAACCGCACATGGAGGCTAGCTTGCGTGTCTTGCGTTACTTGAAAGGTGCTCCAGGTCAGGGTTTGTTTTTCTCTTCTCAAAATGGTATGTCTCTGCGAGCTTTTTGTGATTCGGATTGGGCTGGTTACCCAATGACTCGGAGATCAACTACAAGTTATTGTGTTTTCTTGGGTTCTTCATTTGTTTCTTGGCGAATGAAAAGACAAAAGACATTATCACTCTCCTCAGCAGAAGCCGAATACAGAGCTATGATAGGTACATGTTGTGAGTTATCTTGGTTACGATCATTGTTGAAAAACCTACAGATATTGCACCCGAAACCAGCATTACTACACTGCGACAACAAAGCAGTTTTACACATAGCAGCTAATCCATTTTTTCATGAGAGAACCAGACATATAGAAATGGATTGTCACTTCATTCGGGACAAAATACAGGATGGTTCGATCATGACTGAATTTGTTACTTCAGCAAAACAGCTTGCGGATGTCTTCACTAAACCATTGGGAAAAACTAGCTTCTCCACCATGATTCGCAAGTTGGGAGTTCTTGACATCCACTCTCCAACTTGAGGGGAAGTGTTAAGAAAGAATCAATCTCATGTTTACGTAATGTATTAGGAAACGTATGTTGTCAAAGATATGTATTCCTATTGTAACTCTTATTCCAGAATTAGCTTAGCACAATATAGGAAAATAATCTTGTAAATAATGCAGTTGTGACAAACTCAATTAATACATAACAGGGTTGACAATTCCCTTTTTTCCTTTGAAATTTACACAGAGGGGCACTCCCCTACAAAGGGGGAAAGAAACTCAAGCTACCTGGGATTCCTATAAAAAGCTAAAATTTGATTTCTTTTTTATGATGAGAAATGCCTTAGAAGAGAACTAGCTATATAAAGGAAGTTTAAGAAAGTTTTACAACTTATTTTATTTAATTATGTGATAATGAGAATAAATATTTTTCAAAAATTTTACAATTTAAATTATAAAAAAATATTTTAAAAAAATTTATCATTTTTTTTTATGAAAACATGTATTTTTTATATGTAGCATAATTTCTAAATAAAAACTTAACACAATTAAAATCAACATTCAAAAGAATTCAAATGATTTTAATCACTTTCTTCCTTATTATGTTTTTTTAATCAATAATATCTTTTTAAGATTCATTTTTAAAAATATATCATAGTAATTTCAAGCAATAGTATAAAAAATAAAATATAAATAATTAATATAAGAAAATTATATAAACATTAATATAAGAAAAATAAAAAATCACTCTCATTGACTAGTCAGGAGCAACTTTTAAAACAAAATTACAAATTAGATTTATATAAATTTCTTATAAATTAATTGATAATATAACCATAAAAAAATTTAAATCTTATTTGAAAAGTAATGTTTTTAATCATGAAAGAGTAATTAACATTAATTAAAGATTAAAGTAGAAAAATATATTTTATATAAGAAGTGAAAGATAAATGCATATGTAAATATTTTATCCTGGAGGGTAATGTTGGTTCACAAAATGAATATAATTTTGTTTCTTATAAATTTATTAAGAAAATATAGCTCATCTATTTAAAATTTAAGAGGAATAAATTCTATAATTGTTTTTGCAATAATTAAAATAAATATTAATAAAAACCTTAATGATTTAAATTATGAGAAAAAAACATTATTTTTATTGTCAAAATTCCTTTTTGTTAATTATAGTTTTTGTTTTTTACAGAACAATGATTGTTTTTATTAACAATATCATTATTTGCGCAAATATTTAAAGCAATTAAAATAAATATATATCAAAACTCGAATGATTAAAATTATGAAAGAAAGAATGATTTCTTTAGCCAAGACTTCATTTTCCTTATTCATTAAGTTTTTGAAGAATTTTCTAGGTAATTGTTTTTTTTTATCAAAAGCACTATTATTAAAATAAAAATTTATCATATTTTAAAGCAATCTTAAAGAGAATAATAAAAAAATATTTCAATTTGTTTCATGTGACTTAATAAAAAATAAATTAATAATTAATTGGAATAAATAATATACAGTTTGAAAATATAAAAATATAAAATTATATATTTTATTCTTAATGAATATTTATCCTAATTTGTTTAGACTTGTACGGATTAGTATCCAATATAATCATAAAAAATAAGTAAATATCACAATAAAAAATAATACAATAAAATTTCAAATATTATTCAAAACATGGAATAATTGAATTATTTTTAAAATACCATTGTAAAAGAAGAAGAAGGCCTAGAAAATTTGTTTGGGTTTGTAATACAGACATGCCAGGGCTTACAGCGAGGTCTGCTCTTGGGCACGTGCCTGGACTTTGGAGCCTAGGAAAGTTTTATGGTTGTTTCAAATCAGACATCATTCAGACTAGCAAACAAATAAATCATCTGCCTAACAACCTTTCTTATCACCAGAGTTTAGTATTTGTTTTTATTGTTAGAATATATTTTCAAAAGTTTTTCAAATTATTTTTTTGTTTGAAAAAATATTAAAATAATAATTTTTAAATATTTTTAATAATTTGGATATTTTTATATAAAAAATAAAAATAAAAATAAAACTAAAAAAAACTACATTTTTAATTTAAAATCATTTTTAAAAATCATGCTCTCCATTGCCAATCATAAACTCCAAGAGCATCTATAAGAGGAAATGATATTTAAAAGAGCTAAATTGATAATATGGTTTTTTAAATAGTATATATATATATATTTCAATATTAGAACAATCAATTTTATTTTAATATATTTAATACATAATTATTTTATCAACTTGATATGATCCAGTTGACTTGGCGGGTTTAAAAATAACCTAAATGTTTTCTTTAATTTTTCCTTTTAACAGATTTTTACATTACTTGGTTAGATAGGAAATTAATATATATTTCTAGTCATTCTTTGTTCATAATTTGTTGATTTTAGGATTTGTTTTTATGGTTGAATTTTATTCTCAAAGTGTTATTTAAATTGTTTTTTTGGTTGAAAAAATATTAAATTAATATTTTTATAGATATATTTTTTTAATAATTTAGATATTTTAATGTAAAAAATAAAAACAAATCTCAAAAACCTTTTTAATTAAAAATTATTTTTAAAAATCACACTCCACCTCATTGCCGATCACAAAATCTAAGAGTATCTTTAAGAGGAGAATGCTATTTACAAGAGTCAAATTGGTACGTGTGTGTATATATATACACATACGCACACCTTCAACAGTAAAAAGCCATTAGAAGAGCTAATTTTATTTTAATATATTTTATATACAATTATTTTAATAACTTGATATTACTAATTAACTTTATGAATCTAAAAAGATCCAGACGATTCTCAATTAATTCAATATTAAAAGATGAAATTAAAAAAATTAATTAAAATAAAAAATAAAAAATAACCCGAATCAATACAGATGAACTCGTTAAACCCATGACACGAGTCATGAGACTAGGAAAATTCTCTAAAAAACAAACAAAGAAACATAAATTAAAAAAAAACAAATGAAAACATAGTGAAAAAAACACTATTACAATGAATTGTATTTTGATATTTTTATAAGATAAGTAAGAATAATATTTTTATAGAAAAATAATAAAATAATATTTTGTTTTGTACTTCATTTAAAGCATGTAAAATAAATATTAAAAACTAAAATAATATATATTTTTTTTATTTTCCGCATTTCCCTTCACATGCTCAAGAGTGGAAGAGTAGTCAAGGGAAAAAACATATGGGTGCGAGACATGTGCATCAGACACGTGTCGGTCCTTCATTGATTATATTATAAATAATATCTTTGAAATCTGCACGTAACCAATCGCTGGTTTTTTCTTGTTGTCTTGAAGCATCTGTGTTTTTCTTTTCTTTTTACTTGAGAAAAGGAGAGCTCAGTTTCATTCTCAGAGCTTAAAAGGGCGCTCCATAGCGGAAAACTTTCGTCAGACAAGAAATTTGTGTTATAAATATTATTATTTGTGTTATAAATATTATTATTTTTATTATAAATCAAAGTATTAATAGAAAAAATATTATTATTTATGATATAAATATTATTATTTTTACTATAATTTTCTTAGGTGCTTCTAACGTAGAACCAATTGATATTGGGTCCTATGTCATGACCAAATTATATTGGGTTTGATGTTTAGATCCAATGCGCTTGTGTCCTGCGTCAAGACTTATTTTGCTTGAGTCCTGCGTCATGAGCCAAGTCTCTTGGGTCCTGAGCCGGAGCCAATGCTTGGGTGCTGACACAGGACCCAAAGCTCTTGTGTCTTGAGTCTTGACGCAGGACCCAAGCCCATTTGGAGCGTGTTTGGCAGTGTGGTAGTAGTTGCTTTTCAAATAACTTTTTGTACCGAAATGCATGTCAATGATGTTTTTTCATTTTTTTAAAAAATATTTTTGACATCAGCATATCAAAACGATCCAAAAGGTACAAACCACACTCAATTTTAGCAAAAAAAAAAAATTTTAATTTTTTTGGGAACGCAGGTTGAACTGTGTTCCCAAACACTGCCTTGGTCCAGAGACAGGACCCAATATTCTTAAGTCTTGAGTTTCTAAATATAATTATTTGTGTTATCAATATTATTATGTTTATTATAATTAAAAGTATTCATATTAAAAATAGTATTATTTGTATTATAATAATTATTATTTTTATTATAATTAATAGTATTAATATCAAAATATTATTATTTATCTTATTATTATTATTATTATTACTAAAATAATTAATAAATTTGAAAAAAAAAACATTATTATTATCATTAACAAATTTTAAAAATTACAATTATTACTATTGAAGAAAAACTATTTTTTAAAAAGATTAAAAAAATAGAATTCAAAGTATTCATATAAAAAATATAATTTTTTGTGTTATAAATATAATTATTTTTCTTATAACTCAAAGTATTCATATCTAGAATATTATGTTTATATTTTAATTATAAGTATTAATATCAAAAATATTATAATTAGTGTTATAAATATTATTATTTTTATTATAATTCAAAATATTCATACAAAAAATATAATTATTTGTGTTATAAATATTATTATTTTTATTATAATTCTAAATATTAATACAAAAATATTATTATTTATCTTATAAATATTAGTATTTTTTATTAAAATTAATAATATTAGAATTAAAATTATTATTATTATTATTATAACTAATAGTATTATTATTTTTATTATAACTATTAGTATTATTATTTTTCAGGATCCATGTCGCTTGGGTGCTCGCTAAGTCCCAATGCTCTTTAGTCCTGTGGAGGACGCAATTATGTTAGGTCCGCTGTAAGGACCCAGTGTTCTTGGGTGCTGCTGCTGGACCCATCTCACTTGGTTTCTACGACATGAACCAAGGTTTTTGGGTCTTGGGTTTGGACCCAATTGGCTTGGGTCTTGCGTCAGGACCCGATGTTTTTGGGTTTTGGGTTTCTAAATATAATTATTTGTGTTATCAATATTATTATGTTTATTATAATTAAAAGTATTCATTTTAAAAATAGTATTATTTTTATTATAAATATTATTATTTTTATTATAATTAAAAGTATTCATTTTAAAAATAGTATTATTTTTATTATAAATATTATTATTTTTATTATAATTAAAAAAATAGTATTATTTATGTTATAAATATTATTATTTTTATTATAATTGAAAGTATTAATATAAAAAATATTTTTATTTGTGGTATTATTATTATTATTTTCTTGGGTGTTCTAGATAAAGAACCAATTACTTTGGGTGTTGTGTTAGGACCTAATGCTCTTGAATCCTGGATCTGGACAAGAGTCTTTTTAGCACAGTTTTAAAACCCGGACCGCCCCGATAGGTCGACCCGGGCCTGGGACCGGTCTGGGTATAGGTAAAAACCCATTTGGGAAATGGCCCGGTGAAACCCGGGCCACCCGGTCAAACCCGACTGAAGAATTTAAAGTATCATCGTTTGGGGACACAAACGAATGAAGAACAACGATGCAGAATTGGGGACACAAACTCATAGAGCAAAACCTAATTAACGAAAGACTAATTTCAATTGCTGAGGAGCAGAGAAGCAGAAGACTGTTGTTTCTCAAAAACCCATTTCACTGCACACACAAATATACACTTACAACTTAAGAGCAAGAGCATGAGCATATCGCTTTGTGAGACCGGACCCCCTGGAAATGAATTTTGTTGATGGGTTGTCCTTCACGGACCCATTGATTGAGAAACGGAGCGGTGGTGATCCTTTGATCTGCGACTGACGATTCTGTTGTATAGCTCGTTCATTGCGTCTGTACATGGCTATTTTGTTCTTCCAGTTGGGGTTGTTGTTGAGCACGAAGGAAGAATCACTTATAAATAGCTGTCTTTGATTATGCATTACAGTGTTATTAATGATTCTGCGTAGTGGTTGATGGAACAAATTTCATTATTTTTAAGACTAATATTACCAGAGATGTTTATGCTTGGTTTTTAATGAATTAATTACTATTATTACTATTATTATTATTAAAGTGGTAATGTAATGTTACGCTTTGCTCCAAAAAGTGAAGGGGCATGACATTTATATTATAAATTAGTTCTTTTAATTTGCAAAAAAAAAAAAGAATAGTTTCTTCTTAGTTTTAAAACTAGTTAAGTACTTCTAAAATCCATTTCATGTTGATTTTTAATTAATTAATTTATTTATTTAATGGTAAATAATATAGAAAGATTGCCCAAAAATAAATTAAAAAATAATATTAAATTGAGGCACGAGTCAATAAATTAATTCATTAGTTTTTAAAATTACATAAACTATTCATTTATTTTGTAAAATTAGAGGAATCTCAATGTTAATGTAAAAACAATAATATTTATGCAAAATTAGGTGTTTTATATAGGTGCTTTTTTTTTTTGGGTTGACCCGAGTCAACCCGGGTCAACTCATCTGACCCGTGACCCAATCACTAGACCGGGTCGATGATTCGATCGGGTTTCAAAACTATGCTTTTTGGTTCTGCCGCAAGACCCAAAGCTCTTGCATTTTGAGTTTCTAAATATAATTATTTGTGTTATCAATATTATTATATTTATTATAATTAAAAGTATTCATACTATAATAAAAATTGTATTATTTGTATTGTAAATATTATTATTTTTATTATAATTTAAAGTATTTATATTAAAAATAGTATTATTTGTGTTATAAATATTATTATTATTATTATAATTAATATTATTAATAAAATATTTAATAAATTTGAAAAAAATTATTATCAATATTGAAAAATAACCATAGATTTTATTTGAAGTATATAATTAAAAATTATTATTATTATTATTATGAAAATTTAAAAAGCTATTATTACCATAGAAGAAAAATATTAATTTTTTTGAAAGATTAAAAAACATAAATTTTTGGCAAATACATTAAATATTATTGTTTGGTTTAGCGTTCCAACAAGACTCAATGCTCCTGGATCAATGTTTTTAAATCTTAGATTTTTATGATATTTTAAAAGATAACCTCGTAGCGGAGCATGACCTACCTAACTAATACTTTTATATAATTTCTATTAATTATTCTCTATTATCTGATCATGTGTCTTTTAATTGTAGTACTCTGTTGCTACAAAAACAGATTATATATATATATAGAGGATTGATCTCTTGGCTAATTTTAATTTTTACATATTTAAGGTGTGTCGAATAAAAATATGGTTAGTTTCTTTTATGAACCCACATAAATAAGCATCTAACTTTTACTTTTATAAAATATGATTTATACTTTTAAAAGTTTTTTTTTTTTTTTAAATCCAACCACATCTATATTTCAAACACATGTTAATTTTCCAAATAGCTGTCTTCATCACCCAAATTGTCCTCTCAAACCTGTCAAAGTTTCTGACATAATGGACGAAAGTGCTAGAGGTAGATCAGATCATCAGAGCCACATGGGCGTCCTTTATCGCAAGGCCTAGGGCATTAAATGATTAGAAGACACACAACCACTTGTGGTCCTGACTCCAGACTGGCAGCATTATTTAACTAGTTTAATTTTTTTTATGGTTTTTTTTTAGGTTCCCCATCATTTTTTTAATATTTTAATATATCATGTTAAAAATAATTTTAAAAAAATAAAAAAAATTATTTTAATATATTTTTATAAAAAAAAATACTTTAAATCATTATCAGTGTCACAATCTATCTAAAATACATCCTTAATTACTGATGTTGCTTAATATATTATTTACTTAGTTAGAATAAGCGACTCTTATTCTTATTGAATTGAAGAATCCTGTAGTCATAATTAAAGTAAAAACGAAGTCAAGTACATATCATTTATTGCTTTCTATTTTTATCTTTTTAATTGTTTTTTTTTTTATATATTTATATGATATTATACGCATATAGATAAAGAGTATAGAATCATGATTAGTTAGATAACAACTAAATTTTTTCTTTAATTTTTCCTTTTAACAGATTCTTACATTGCTTGGTTAGATAGGAAATGAATATATATTTCTAGTCATTCTTTGTTCATCATTTGTTGATTTTAGGATTTGTGTTATGGTTGAATTTTATTCTTAAAGTGTTATTTAATTTTTTTTTATTGAATAAAATATTAAATTAATATTTTTATAGATATTTTTTAATAATTTAGATATTTTGATGTAAAAATAAAAATAAATCTCAAAAAACCTTTTTAATTAAAAAATTTTTAAAAATCACTTCATTGCCAACCACAAAATCTAAAAGTATCTTTAGAATGTTATTTACAAGAGCCAAATTAATGTATACACACACATGCACATCTTCAACAATAAAAAACCACTAGAAGAGCTAATTTTATTTTAATATATTTTATATATAATTATTTTAATAATTTGATATGACTAATTGACTTGACGAGTCTAAAAAAATCCAGATGTATCTCAATTAATTTAATATTAAAAAATAAAATAAAAAAAATTAATTAAAATAAAAAATAAAAAAATAACCTAAATCAATATAGATAAACTTGATATGAGTCATGAGACCAGAATAATATTGTAAAAAGTAAAAAAAAATCATAAATTAAAAAAAAACAAATGAAAAATATAGTGAAAAAAACACTATTACAATTAAATAATATATTTTTTTTTATTTTCCGCATTTCCCTTCAAATGCTCGAAGAGTGGGAGCATAGTTTTAAGACCCGGCCCGGTGGTCGGCCCGGTCCAAGGCCCGGGTTCCGGGTTTTGACCGGGTCGGCCGGGTCAGAATTTATTTTTTAATTTTTTTTAAAAAAATCAAAACGACGTCGTTTTAGTAAAAAAAACCCTTATAAAATTAAATAATATTTTTTTTTTTTTTTTCCGCATTTCCCCTCAAATGGCCGAGAGGTGGGGGGAGTGTTTTTAGACCCGGCCCGGGGGGCGGCCCGGTCCAAGGCCCGGGTTCCGGGTTTTGACCGGGTCAGCCGGGTCAGAATTTATTTTTTAATTTTTTTTAAAAAAATCAAAACGACGTCGTTTTAGTAAAAAAAAAACAAAAAAATAAATAAAAGTCAACGGGTTTGAGGCCGGATGTTGACCGGGTCTTGCCGGGTCAACCGGGTCCTGGGTCGACCCGCCGGGTCGACCGGGCCAATTCCCAAGCGGGTTTTGGCCTTTACCCGGACCGGTCCCATGCTCGGGTCTGCCGGGTTCCTGGTCGACCCGCCGGGCCGGTCCGGGTTTTAAAACTATGAGTGGGAGAGTCATGGGAAAAACTTTTTTGGGTGCGAGACATGTGCATCAGACACGTGTGGGTCCTTCATTGGTTATATTATAAATAATTTCTTTAAAATCTGCACGTAACCAATCGCTGGTTTTTTCTAGTTGTCTTGAAGAATCAGTGTTTTTCTTTTCTTTTTACTTGAGAAAAGGAGAGCTAAGTTTCATTCTCAGAGCTTAAAAGGACACTCCATAGTGGGAAAACTTCATCAGACAAGAAATTTAACATGGCAAACATTAGATTGCTCTCTACAAGCATGGTTCAAGCGACTACCGACAAGGTGACGGATGAGAGGATTGAGTTGACTCAGTGTGATCTCAAGCTTCTTCTAGTAGGTGCCATCCAAAAGGGTCTTCTCTTCCTCAAACCCAAATCATTAGAAGATCAAAACTCACTGATCCAACACTTGAAAATCTCACTTTCTCGCACACTAGATTTCTTCTATCCTCTTGCTGGTCGCCTAGCCACAGTAGAACATGACGATAACACAGTCTCCTTCTTCATTGACTGCAACAATGCAGGAGCACAGTTTGTTCATGCCGCAGCGGATGGTGTAACCATGGCTGACATCCTCCAGCCAGTTTATGTTCCTCCAATTCTCCACTCTTTCTTTCCATTAAATGGGGTTTTAAACTACGAGGCTGTTTCCAAACCTTTGCTTGCAGTTCAAGTTACTGAGCTTGTAGATGGCATCTTTGTTGGTTGTACCATGAACCATGCTGCTGTTGATGGCACGTCATTTTGGAATTTCTTCAATTCTTGGTCTGAAATCCATCGTGGGTTGGATCACATCTCCAAGACTCCTGTCCTTGAACGGTGGTCACTTCTCAACGGTAGTATTAGCCCGCCGATTCGCCTTCCTCTCTCAGTCATAAAGAACAACTCTGATTCGTTCATTCCATCACCTTTGCAAGAAAGAGTTTTTCATTTTACCAAGGGAAAAATAGCGATGCTCAAAGCAAAAGCCAATGCTGAAGCTGCCACTACGTCAATCTCCTCTCTTCAGTCACTTTTGGCTCATATTTGGAGAGCTACAACTCGAGCTCGACTAGTTGAACATGATAAAGAGATTGATTTAAGACTTTTTATAGGGTTGCGGGCACGATTACAACCACCATTACCAGAAAGCTATTGTGGAAATGCAATTGTGACTGGGGTTGTAACTTTGAGAACAAGAGCGATACTGGAGCAAGGGCTTGGATTTGTAGCTTTGGAGATTAACAAGTTGGTTTCTTCTTATGCAAAAAACAAGGTGTCGGACGCTTTAGCGTCGGTGCTGAAGAATCCTAGTCCATTAACAATGGCCGCCTTTGGACGTCTTCACAGTTTGGCTATTAGCAGCACGCCAAGGCACAACGTTTATGGTACTGATTTTGGTTGGGGAAGGCCCGTTGCAGTGCGAAGCGGGTCGGGGAACAAGTTCGATGGGAAGGTAACATTGTTTCCGGGACCGGAAGAGGGGAGCGTAGACATTGAACTCTCCCTCTTGCCGGAGACTTTGAAGGCTTTAGGAAACGATTTGGAGTTCATGGATGCTGTCACCATCTAATCAGATTTTCAAAGTATTTCAAGCTCTAAGCTGGTAGTTGGTTTCCAACCCTGTTTTTGTCCATTTCATCTTGCCCTGTATTGAATTCTATGTTAATCCCCCTGCATTTGCTCTGTTTTCTCTCAACAATAAATTTCCTGTTCACCACTTCATTGTGAATTTGCAAGTCCTGTGAATTATGATGTGTTCATCTCTCCACAGTTGATTCTTAAAATGAAAATAATCACACTCTTTATATTTAATGACATGCTTATTAAATTGTTGATGAAATCATGGATGTCCATAAAATCCGATCACCTCCGCGACCGGACATGACCATATCCCAATGATAACTACCCTCAAACACCCGGTTTAACATAAAAAAGTGTTTGGATAATTTCAAAGTCATCGGAGATTGGCACTTACTAATCCAAAGCATGTGAGTCATTTAATTAAATTTAAATCGGTGTTTTTTTTTTTTTTTTCATATTAAGCTTTTATGTGCTTGATGGCTCTCCTCTAGCCAGAGGGGTATATCAAGGAATCTGATGAGATTAACTCCTTGCCAATTCAACCGCAGCTGTTACCATGATAAGTGCCAGATTTTGTGCTCTCCGTAATCATAGGATTATTTTGAAATATTGCTATTAATTCTGATTGTAATTATCTTTCCGTTACACATTGTAATTATTTTTGCGTTACACATTTTGAACTCCTGCAATTAAGATTTCTAGACTGTATAAAGGCTACAACAAATGAATACGAAATTGTGAGTTGCATTACATAATATTGCAGTGTAAAGTTCCTATATAGTATCAGAGCTGAAATATCTCTAACGAGTATTCATCCCTTCTACTGCCTTTCTATTGCTTCCTGCAAATGGCAACTACCACTGCACCTTCCACCGATTCAACACACTCACCCATTATCACAATCAATGCTGCCACAACCATCAATGAAAAACTCATTCCCTCTACCTTTCCTCAGTGGCGTGCTCAATTTGAAGCCCTGCTTATTGGCTACGATCTTATTGATTTTGTAACAGGCACACACAAATGCCCTGCTATTGATGCACAAAACTTCACTGCATCTAAAGCTGCGAATTCTCACTGGATTCGCCGAGATAAGCTTATTCTACATGCTATTCTCGCCTCCACCTCCACCACTATTACCCCCCCTTCTCTTTGCCTACAAAACATCAAATGAGGCCTGGACAACACTTACTCGTTTGTATGCAGGCAAATCCAGAACGCGTGTGATGCAGCTTAAGGAAGACTTGACCTTAAGCACTCGTGGGTCTCGTCCAGTTACTGAATTTCTTCGAGGAATTAAAGTAATTGCTGATGAACTAGTTGTCATCGATCATCTCGTTTCAGACGATGACCTAACTCTATATATACTCAATGGATTAGGTATTGAATTTAGAGAAATTGTGGCACCCATTCGTGCCCGTGAAACATCTCTGAAATTTGAAGAAATTCATGACCTTCTTGTTAGTCATGAGAATTATTTTCGGCGGCTGGAGCAACAATCTGCAAATTCATTTGTTCCCATCGCTAATTATTCTAATCACTGGAGCCCTCAGTTTTCTTCCAATTCTAAATAGTCCAAATGGCGTTCCCCGGTTTCTTCTTCTACTCCACGTGGACATAATGGGGCTCACCGAAATGGGTCTTTCAATTCGGGTCACAGGAGGTTTAAACCAAAATGTCAATGGTGTGATCAATTGGGTCATACAGTAAAACAATGCCCAAAAATGTCTGCTTCTGATTTCTCTGCAAATTGTGCAGCTTCTTCTCAACCCAAAAATCACAAGTGGCTAGTTGACTCAGCAGCATCTCACAATATGACCACTGATCTCTCCAATCTGACGATTAATTCTGAATATGATGGTACTGATGAAGTGGTAATTGGGGATGGATCAGGTTTGCCTATGTCTCATATTGGGTCGTTATCTCTAAAATCGTCCAATCATGTCTTTCATTTACGTGATACTCTTTGCGTTCCAACCATTCATAAAAATCTTATATCTGTTCATCATTTTACCAAGCATAGCAATGTTTACATTGAATTTCATCCTACTTGTTTTTTTGTGAAGGATCGGATCACGGGGGCGCTCCTACTCAAAGACGAATGTGAAGATGGAGTGTACCCATTTCCAGAACATATACCATTCATCAAGACAAATATTATTGCCTATGTTCATGAACGTACAACATCTGATGGATGGCACAAACGTCTTGGCCATCCATCACCCAAATTGGTTAACCATCTCATTCATGCTTTTTCCTTACCCACAAATAAAACTGGCAGTTCTTCTTTGTATACTTCATGCTCTCAAAACAAAGCTCATCGTCAATCATTTAGTACTCATGGTCTTACCCGCACTACTCCAATTGAACTGATTTACACGGATATTTGGGGTCCATCTCATGATCTTGGAATCAATGGATTTAAATATTATGTTATTTTTGTTGACCATTAATACCAAATATATTTGGCTTTATCCCATGACTCATAAATCAAATGTTCAAACTATTTTTCCCCAATTTCACAATCTTGTGGAAAATCGTTTCAACATAAAAATAAAAAGTCTTTATTCTGATAATGGTAGGGAATATGTTGGTCTCAAAAATTATCTTTCAGTTCATGGCATTAGTCACTACACTATTGCTCTTTCTTCAATCGTTTCAACAACCCGATCACCACAATGCTCCTTCTTCTCCATCAGTTGAGGAGTGCTCTTCTATGCCAATCTTCTTATCCAAGCTACCGGTTGATTCACCTAGTCCCAGCACATCTCTGGATGTGGGTAATGAAGTCTTGCAATCGTTTGAGCGTGGGTTGTCCTCTGCGCCGTCTTCTCTCCAGGTAAGTAATTCCACTTCACCTCTGCTTTTAAATCTCAGTCCTTCCCTTGAATCATCTGCTTTTATTGTCCCTGAAAATGCTATTGTGAGAATGCATCGTATGACTACTAGGTCCATGAATGACATTTATAAACCTAAGAAATCTTTTCTTGTTACGAAACACCCAATTCCATCCTCCTTAGAACCCTCGACTGTTACTGCTGCTCTCACTGATTCTAGATGGCGTGAGGCCATGTCTTTCGAATTAACTGCTTTAATGCGTCATAATACCTGGCAATTGGTGCCTCCTCCAACTGATTGTAATATTATTGGTTGTAAATGGGTATTTCAGGTGAAACGACATGCTAATGGGTTTGTTGATCGGTTCAAAGCCAGACTAGTGCCCAAAGGGTTCAATCAGCGACCTGGACTGGATTACAAAGAAACATTTAGTCTTGTTGTTAAGTCAGTCACCATACGCACTGTCCTGACTATAGCTGTGATACAAGGTTGGAATTTACGACAGCTAGATGTTAATAATGCATTCCTTCATAGTCATCTCACCGAAACTGTTTATATGAAACAACCTCCTGGCTTTAGGAGTTCTGAACATCCCGACTATGTTTGCTGCCTCACCAAGGCTATCTATGGCCTAAAATAGGCACCCCGTGCCTGGTATTCTGCCCTTAAGCATTCCTTGACAGAATTTGGCTTTCTAAATTCTAAATCAGATTCATCTCTGTTCGTGTTTCATATTGGTTCTACTCTTGCCTACTGCCTTGTATATGTTGATGATTTAATTATCACAGGCAATAACACCGATTTTGTTGCAAGTATTGTTGATCATCTTGGCAGGAAATTTTCCATCAAAGACTTGGGGTCATTGCATTTCTTTCTTGGTGTTGAGGTTATTCCTACTGCAGCTGGCTTATTCCTATCTCAGCACAAATATATCAGAGATTTACTTGCAAAAACCAGTATGGATGGTGCTCGAGATGTTGCCACGCCTCTTTCCCCATTGGTTCCTTTATAATTGGATGATGGTTCTTTGTCTGTTGACTCCATTGAATATTGTCAAGTTATTGGCGCTTTGCAATACTTGTCCCTCACACGGCCTGATATCAGCTTTGCTGTCAATAAACTGTCTCAGTTTATGCATCATCCCAAGCAGACTCATTAGACAACAATAAAAAGACTGTTGCGTTATCTGAAGAACACAACCTTTCATGGCGTTACTATCAGCAAAACATCAAGTAGCATATTAACTTGCTTCTCGGATGCTGATTGGGCTGGAAGTCTAGATGACAGGAAATCTACTTCAGCTTATCTGCTATTTCTTGGTAACACACCAATTTCCTAGAGTTCTAAAAAGCAACGTGTTATTGCACGATCGTCAACTGAAGCTGAATATTGGGCCTTGACAACGGTTGCTGCTGAGAGTGTGTGGTTGCTATCTCTACTCCAAGAACTTAAGTTTTGTCTGTCACAACCACCTCTGCTCCTATATGATAATTTGGGAGCAACACACCTAAGTTTCAATCTTGTCCAGCACTCCAGGATGAAACATATCCAAATTGATATTCACTTTGTAAGAGATTTGGTTAAGAAAAAAATTCTTAATGTTCAACATGTTCACACGACTGATCAGCTAGCGGATTTGCTCACCAAGCCTCTCTCCCGGCAACGAACAAAATTCTTACGTGACAAGATCGGCCTATCCAATGGTAGCCCGTTCTTGCGGGGGTGTATCAAGGAATCTGATGAGATTAACTCCTTGCCAATTCAACTGCAGCTGTTACCATGATAAGTGCCAGATTTTGTGCTCTCCATAATCATATGATTAGTTTGAAATATTGCTATTAATTCTGATTGTAATTATCTTTCTGTTACACATTGTAATTATCTTTGCGTTACACATTTTGAGCTCCTGCAATTAAGATTCCTAGACTGTATAAATGCTACATAAAATGAATACGAAATTGTGAGTTGCATTACATAATATTGCAGTGTAAAGTTCCTATAAGGCATTCCCCTACAAAGGGGGAAAGAAACTCAAGCTACTTGGGATTCCTATAAGAAGCCGAAATTTGATTTCTTTTTTATGATGGGAAATGCTTTAGAAGAGAACTAGCTATATGAGGAAATTTTCAGAAAGTTTTACAACTTATTTTATTTAATTATGTGATAATGAGAATAAATATTTTTCAAAAAGTTTACAATTTAAATTATAAAAAAATATTTAACATTTTGTTTTATCATTTTTTTCTATGAAAACATGATTTTTTATATGTAGCATAATTTCTAAATAAAAACTTAACACAATTAAAATAAACATTCAAAATAATTCAAATGATTTTAATCACTTTCTTCCTTATTATGTTTTTTTTAATCAATAATATATCTTTTTAAGATTCATTTTTAAAAATATATCATACTAATTTCAAGCAATATTATATAAATTAAAATATAATAATTAATATAAGAAAAATAAAAAATCACTCTCATTGAATAGTCAGGAGCAACTTTTAAAACAAAATTACAAATTAGATTTAGATAAAATGTCTTATAAATTAATTGATAATATAACCATTAAACAAATTAAATCTTATTTGAAAAGTAAGGTTTTTAATCATAAAAGATTTATTAACACTAATTAAAGATTAAAGTAGAAAAATATCTTTTATATAAGAAATGAAAGATAAATGCATATGTAAATATTTTATCCTGGTTAACCTTCTCATTTTATTTATTTTCTTTTATTTATCATGGAGGGTAATTTTGGTTCATGAAATACATATAATTTCCATTCTTGTAAATATATTATGAAAATATAACTCATCTATTTAAAATTTAAGAGGAATAAATTCTATAATTTGGTTTGCAATAATTAAACTAAATATTAATAAAAACCTTAATGATTTAAATTATGAGAAAAAAAATATATTTCTATTGTCAAAATTCCTTTTTGATAATTATGGTTTTTTGTTTTTATAGACAAAAATGATTGTTTTTATTAACAACATCATTATTTGAGTAAATATTTAAAGAAATTAAAATAAATATATATCAAAACTCGAATGATTTAAATTATGAAAGAAAGAATAGATTTCTTTAGCCAAGACTTCATTTTCCTTATTCATTAAGTTTTTTTTTTAATTTTCTAGGGAATTTGTTTTATCAAAAGCACTATTATTAAAATAAAAATTTATCATATTTAAAGCAATCTTAAAGAGAATAATAAAAAAATATATTTCAATTTTTTTCATGTGAATTTATAAAAAATAAATTAATAATTAATTGGAATAAATATAATAAAGTTTGAAAATAAAAAAATAAAAAATTATAGATTTTATTCTTAATGAATATTTATCCTAATTTGTTTAGACTTGTACGCATTAGTATCCTGTATCCTATATAATAATAAAAAATAAGTAAATATCAGAATAAAAAATAATACAATAAAATTTCAAATATTATTCAAAACATGGAATAATTGAATTATTTTTAAAATACCATTGTAGAAGAAGAAGAGGGCCTAGAAAGTTTGTTTGGGTTTGTAATACAGTACAGACATGTCAGGGCTTGCAGCGAGGTCCACTCTTGGGCACGTGCCTGTACTTTGGAGCTTAGGAAAGTTTAATGGTTGTTTCAAATGACACATCATTCACTAGCTATTTACTGAACAGTAAACACTTGCTTCTATTATTCACTTAAGAGTGGAGCATGCTATATTGTTCAGTGAACAATGTAACATGGTTGAATGTAACATGTTAACCCATTTTTGGGTCCCCACATATAAAATAATAAAATTCAAAAAAATTTAAAAAAATATATTATAAAAAAAAAATATAACAGTGAAAAATGCCAGAGCGCCTAAAAATGCTCAAAAATTGATTGAGGATTTTCAAACATATAAAAATTATTTTTTGATAGTATATCATTGACTGATGAGAGCCCCGATGATAAAGAAAATTCAATTTGTGGAAGAAAAATGCAAAATCAGAAGTTTATGGACTCAATTAAATTTTATTGAAGGTTTAATTGAATTTATGGAGATTTTAATTGCAAGAAAAATTGATTTTGGAGTTAATTTGGGCTTTAATTAGGAGAAATTAATTTTCTGGGGTCAAATTATAATTTTTGGAAGTTAATTTGGTCAAATCAGGGGCTTAATTGCATAAATATTGAAGTTTAATGGCCAATTAGGGACTTAATTGAAGAAATCCGAGACCAAGGACTAAATTGTAAAACGCGCGCAAATGGAGGGCCGAAATTTGAATCTGAGTTTTGGCGCCTTTTCCTTTTAAATGAAACGGCGCGTTTTGACCAAAACGGCGCCGTTTCATTCACTGTTGCAAAAAAAAAAAAAAAAAAAGAACCCAAAACGGTGCCGTTTTGACGGCACTGTCTTTCTTCCCTGGACGCACGAGAGAACAGGGGAAGAAGAATTTTTTTCTTCTCCCTTTTCGCCGAACTTCTTTCCCGACGGCTCAAAAAGACGCCCACAATAGCCACTTGCATACTTTTCGGCCACTTGGATAGTGGAGGGCGGCCAACAGTGGCCGCCCCAACAGTCCCCCCCCCTGTTTTTGCCTATAAAAACAGGGGAGGGGCACCGAAAAAAAAAAAAAAAAAAAAGAGGGAGAAGGAGACAGAACAGAAGGGAGAGAGGAAGGGAGAGAAGGGAGAAGACCGAGAGAAGAGGAGAAAGAAGAGAAGAAAAGAAGAAAAACAGAGGAGAGAGAGAGAAGGAACACAGCCGGCCACCGTGCCTCCGCCACCATCGCCTCCGCTGCCACCAGCAGCACCGCCTCGACGCCACCGCAGGTAACCCCGTTGCCCCGTCTCCTTCTCCTTTTGCTGCTGCCTTCTCTCTTTTATTTTCATGCAGAACGTGAATTAATTCACGTTCTGCAACTGCTGAGAGGCTGGTTACTGTGCTTATGCACAGTAACCAGCCCATTTAGTCTTGGGCCGGTTTGGCCCAGCCCACTGATATGGGCCGGACCCGGCCCATTTCATTTTTATTTTTTTATATATTTTTACATTTTTTCCAGCACATGTTTTTATCAATTTTGCTTAATATCGATATGTATTTTACATCGTAAAAATATAAATTCGGTATTAAAATACCCGGTTTTCGTCCCGCGGTACTGTTCACACAGCATAAAAAAAAAAAATCAAAAATATTTGTTTCAGCATTTTATAATTTTTCCGCGTAGTTTTTTTATGCCATTTTGATTAATATCGGGCAGTATTTTTACATCGTAAAAATATAAATCCGGTATTAAAATACCCGTTTTTCGGCAAAAACTTCCAAAAATAAATAAAAAAAAATGTTTTTGTGCATACGGCCAAGTGTCTCAAATCTAAAAAATCATATCGTATTTTGCATATGTCAAAAAAACAATATTTTAGCATGCATTTTGGCTTTAATAACCAGTTTATTAAAGTCAAGAGAACATTGGCCAAAATCTCAAAAACAACAAAATATTTTATTTTGTTTGATTTTAGTATCAGAGATTATGAATTTATACGTAAATCGTATTCCTGATATTAAAAAGATATTTTCTTTTGATGACTTCGAATAGTTAGTTTTTTACCCGATAAAGATAAGGATCTCCTTACAGAGGAGGACTTTTCTTAAACCGTAAACGAACCAACAATTCAAAAACCACAACACGATTTTAAATTTTATCAGACATTAAAACAATGCAGCCTACCTTAGGTAGGGCGTAGTTGGGGTGCTAATACCTTCCCTTTACGCAACCAGTCTCCGTACCCAATCTCTAAAGACCAGTTAAGGTTCCTAGTAACCAGAATACTAGGTGGCGACTCCCAGTCCAATATTTTCACTTGTAGAGACAAGAATTCCTTGTCTCTCCCCATTTTTCCAGGAATAAATTATTCCGATTTTCCCTTGAGGGTGGACGATCGCCGCGCCGCCGCACACGTGCGACAACATGGTTGAATTTCTTAGCTGTGCAAGAAAGCAGCAGTTTGCTGCTTTCCATCTCCCTACGTTTCGCATGTAATTTATTGTGGGATTCATGCATAATAAGTAGCTTTTTTTCTTAACCAAATGTTTACTTAGTGTAGTTTTGAAGAAACACGAAAATTAATACGTAGCCAAACGGGCTCTAAATACTATTAGGATAAAATTACACTCCAGGCTATCTCTTCAAAAAAAAAAAAAGATTCATGAGTTATAAATATACCATGAAACCTTCAGAATAAAAGTTATCAATCTTCATTCTCTACTGCAAATATATTTTCAGAACATTTCTTTCTAGAATATTTTTATATTTTTTTTTATCTAAAAATATACTTATTTAAACATAAAAGGATCCTCATCTTTATCATAGTGAATCTTTTGCATGTATTAACTACAAGCCATCTTGGCTTACTAAACACCAAATATAAGCTATCAAACTCTTTGGTTAGAAAAAATATGTGAGATTAATTACTAAAACTAATTAATCCACTAATTATTAAATACGAGATCTTTATTTCTGAATTACTTGGATTTTCAGGACCTCATCATTTATTTATTACTTGATGCACATATTAAGTAACTTTCTAGATCCAACAGCCTTTTCACATCTCCACAGTTTTGAATCTGTAGAACTATCTTAAAGAAGCTTAGTTCATGTTCTATTTGGATTCGAGTTGCTTCTGTACTTGGTGTCACACTCCCTGCGTTTCTTTCAAGCTCCATAATTTCTGTAATTGGCTCCACTGACGGGGTTTGCACTGCGTGTGTCCTATTTGTGCCTAATTAACACGTTTATTAACATCAATCAATAATTTTTGGGACTACAATCACTCAATGCTGTGAATTTATCAATCCAGCCATCTAGCAGAGGCCAGCTATGTGTAGCCATTCTGGCAAGCAAGGTGAGGTTTGGTTTGACCTAGACGTCTTTAATTTCATTGGAGACGAAACAGAGACTGCAAGTGCAAATACTGGCTACACGCTCAGACTCGCCTAACTTTGAATATTTATATAATTTGATTTTCTCAATGCACTATCATTTATTAGACTTGAAAAACAATTTTATTAGCAAATAAAATTAAAATCTATTAAAAAATCCATTACTGAAATGCTAAACACTGGAGTGTAAATTTCTTAAAACAATAACTGTTTGGTAAAATACATGGACATTTTTTAAAAAACAATTGAACCAATTTGTAAATAAAAATAAAATATAGAGACTATAAAATAAATTTATTGAAAACATTTAATGAATAAATTGCAACTTTATGAAGGCCTCCATTACATTACATAAATGGGATATTGCTAGTAGCCTTTACATCCATGCACAGCCAGTCTGTTTTGGTGGCTAAACCATTTCCCTTTCCCTTGGCAAAATCAGTCGAGCATTTTCCATCTATTAAAAGTGGGCATTAACATTTCTCTGTGGTCACAAGAGGAAGTTCTTCATTTATGAAAATCGGAAATCAACTTTAGCCGCAAATGGAAAGAAGATCAGTACATTCATCTCATATTAATAATTGCCTGCCATAAAATATATTCTTTAGTACCTAACATCAAAATAAGAAATTGAAATGATCACTCAGCACGCATCAGGTTGTCACGAGTATATTTAGCTTAAGACCTGCATAAGCTGGTGGCCTTTTTTGCATGAATGCTTGCAGATAAATACTGCCTTTTGAAGGGTTTTCGTTGTTGTAGAGTTCGCAATGAACAGTGGCGGTATTTATCAAGTTAAAAGTAGTTTGCCAGCAAACAGTTCTTCCATATGGAGGAACAATGGCATGGAAACCTTTTCGAGATCATCTCGAGAAGAGGATGATGAAGAAGCTCTTAAATGGGCAGCAATCGAGAGGCTTCCAACTTACAGTCGTTTAAGGAAAGGTTTACTAACTACGCCACAAGGCGAGGCTTGTGAAATTGATATTCATAAGCTTGGCTTTCAAGAAAGGAAGAATTTGATGGAAAGGTTGGTTAAAGTCGCTGAGACAGATAACGAGAAGTTCCTGTTGAAGCTTAAGAACCGCCTTGATGGGTAAGATTGTTCTTGTTACTTTGAAATAAACAAAAAAATTATCAGATTCTAGTAACTCTTTGTTTGAATCTAGGAAATTATTTACAAGTTGTTAGGTGTTTTCTTTTCCTTTGGATGTGTTACAGAGTGGGAATCGAAATTCCCACAGTGGAAGTCAGATTTGAGCATCTAAATGTTGAAACTGAAGTTTTTCTAGGAAGCAGAGCTCTGACTACAATTTTCAACTCTTTTGCCAATATAGTAGAGGTGATTACCTGCGAACCTGGACCGTTATGAGTTATGCACCACTAGCATAGCCCACAATTCATTTGGAAACAAGCTTTTACATTTTAGTTTTGCATTTTTTGTGAAAGGGATCCTTAAACTATCTCCGTATGCTGCCTACTAGAAAGAAACGGATGCATATCCTGAATGATGTGAGTGGAATAATCAAGCCTTGCAGGTAAACAAAGCTTGCTATTAGCTAATCAAAATTGGTCCATAATTTTTTATTCAACAAAAGCACGTAAAAGGAGAACATTTTACTGATACCATTTTAATTATGTTCGTGTTTTGCAGAATGACTTTGCTTTTAGGTCCACCAGGTTCTGGAAAGACTACTCTGCTGTTGGCTTTGGCAGGAAAGCTTCCCAATAACCTGGAGGTGAGGGATTTCTGATTTTTGTTCGTCTCATTTTGGTGTTTGCTGAATAGATTTAACTTACCAGTATTATACGCGTCAACTCATCTTTCAGGATTCGGGAGGGTGACTTACAATGGCCATGAGATGAATGAGTTTGTGCCGCAGAGAACTTCTGCCTACATCAGTCAACATGACCTTCATATAGCTGAAATGACTGTACGAGAAACATTATCATTCTCTGCAAGATGTCAGGGAACTGGAGCCCGTTATGGTTAGTTCTAAAATTTCTAAAAATATTTGAATGTAATGATTTCAAAATTGTTCGAACATGTTATCAGTATCATATTGATGAAATGCAGAGATGTTGGCCGAATTGTTAAGACGAGAGAAAGCAGCTGGCATTAAGCCTGATCCTGACCTTGATGTGTTCATGAAGGTAAGAAAGAAATATATTTCCATGGAAATGTCTTTGAATTTAACTAGGAATTTGTCTACAGTATACAAATGATCTTAATAACATTGGACGCTTCAGTTTCTAAAACTCAAGAGGTTCTGTTCAACAAGTACGTTCATCTGCTTGGAACTTAAGGTGTTAGATGAATTTTCAAAATATAATTTATGTTATTTTTTAATATACCACTTCAAGTTAAAGCTTTTTGAGCTTGAAACTTGAATAGATTTATATTACTTTGTATATAATTTTTATCAATTAAATAAAAATAATGAGATTCGAACTCGTGACCGTTTAGTTATCAAAGTTCTAATACCATGTTAAAAAACTTTTTTAATTTAAAAGTTTAAATTATTAGATTAAATCTTAATATATAAATTATATTATTTTCTGCAATTTTTCTTCCCGCTTTTAAACAGCTAAATTTGTTGGCATGATAGTTGATAGTTTCTTTCAATTTCAGGCAGCATCAGTGGGGGGCCAAGAGACCAGTGTGATCACAGATTACATCCTGAAGGCAAATCGCCCTTATTTTTTTTGGCTTTTCAGCATAGGTACACAGAAAACATCCATCAATCACATTCAATTCCTCTAAACTTGCAGGTGTTGGACTAGAAGTTTGTGCTGATACCATGCTAGGGGACGAGTTGCTTAGGGGTGTCTCAGGGGGACAAAAAAAGCGAGTAACAACAGGTAAACAAGCTGAGCTTAAAGTGTCAATGGATTTTATATTTACTGTACAATAATTATCTTGTAGGTGAGATGCTTGTTGGTTCAGCAAAGGTGCTGTTAATGGATGAGATATCTACTGGTTTGGACAGCTCGACAACATTTCAGATAATGAACTCACTCAAGCAATGCATTTGTCTTCTTAATGGAACCGCTTTCATTTCTCTCCTCCAGCCAGCACCAGAGACTTATGATCTCTTTGATGACATTATTCTCCTCTCTGATGGACATATTGTGTACCAAGGTCCCCGTGGACACGTGCTAGAATTTTTTGAATCGATGGGCTTCAAGTGCCCTGAAAGAAAAGGAGTGGCTGACTTCTTGCAAGAAGTGAGTTTTCGCTATCTTCTCTTTATTAAAACAAGCCAAACAAATTGTGCTTCTAAGAGTTGATCATTCTGAAGTTGTTGTAGTGGTTTAGGGTATGATAAGGAAGTTGAGTGATAAAGTTTATTATAGGTTACATCAAGGAAAGATCAGAAGCAGTACTGGGCACGTAAAGATGAGCCCCACTGTTTTGTCACAGTTAAGGAATTTTCTGAGGCATTTCTATCATTTCATGTGGGAAGAAGGCTAGGAAATGAGCTTGCAATTCCATTTGAGAGAAGCAAGAGTCACCCTTCTGTTTTGACAACTGAGAAGTATGGTGTTAACAAAAAGGAGCTTCTTAGAGCTTGCTTCTCAAGAGAATTATTGTTGATGAAAAGAAACTCATTTGTTTACATTTTCAAGCTGATACAGGTGGTTATCTTAACCTTGTTTTGAATTTGAACTCAATTTTCTTCATTAGTATGATGTGTTTTTTATGTTCTGCTATTAGCTCATATTGATGGCACTGATCGGGTCAACACTCTTCATAAGAACTGAGATGCATCGCGATTCTATAATTGATGGAGGAATTTACATGGGTGCTTTATTCTTCATTTTGGTTATGATTATGTTTAATGGAATGTCGGAAATTGGCCTGTCTATTATGAAGCTTCCAGTCTTTTACAAGCAACGGGACCTTTTATTCTATCCTGCATGGGCGTATGCTCTTCCCACATGGATTCTGAAGATCCCGATCACAATCATAGAAGTTGCAGTATGGGTATTCATCACCTATTACACCATGGGATTCGATCCTAATGTTGAAAGGTACAAAAACAATAGGAGAAGAAATTTTTTTCAGACACTGAAGGTTGATTTGTTATGTTCCAAATAAAAAGTTACTGTTCTTGTTACAGGTTTTTCAGGCAGTTTCTTGTACTTTTCCTTGCTAATCAAATGACCTCTGCACTATTTAGACTGCTTGCTGCTGTTGGGAGGAACCTCACAGTTTCTAGCACATTGGCCTCATTTGTGTTTCTCATGCTTTTCACAAATTGTGGTTTTGTCTTGTCGCGAGGTATGGTACATGAAAGATACTTGAAGCTTCTTTCCCGGTAGCTAATCCTAAGAATACTTCTTTCCTTTCCTTGTGCCATTCCACAGAGAATGTGAAGAAATGGTTCGTCTGGGGTTATTGGATCTCACCAATGATGTATGGAGAAAATGCATTGGCGGTCAATGAATTCCTGGGGAAGAGTTGGAGTCGAGTAATTTCCTTTATCAGCAATTAATGTCGGCTTTTTTGTGTTTCTGGTATGATGAACTTAACTGATATTTGATTTACTCTTTATCAAAGGTGCTTCCATTTTCAACGGAGCCATTGGGAGTTGTAGTTTTGAAGTCTCGCGGATTCTTTACGGAAGCGCATTGGTACTGGATAGGAGTAGGGGCATTAATCGGTTTTACAGTAGTGTGCAACTTCGCTTACACAGCAGCTCTCACTTGTCTTGACCGTGGGTACTCTTTATCTTTACATGTTAGGATCTTTAATTAGGGAAGCAATGTATGAATGTCTTAACTGTTTCTGCAGCACTTGAAAAGCTTCAGGGTGTTAGATTGGAAGAGTCTCCTGGAAATAAAGAGAATGACAAAGCCAACGGAGCCCTTGAGTTGTTGTCTCAAGTAAATAGCTTAGATCACCAAAATGAAGCAGGTGATGAGGCCATACAAAGGGTTTTTATTGCAAACATGCATTATTATCATTCGACTCGGAGTCCATGACATTTTGAGTTTAACTGACTCGCAGAGAATGAGGAAGAGATTAGGAAGAGATTTAACTCATGTAGGTCCTCTTCTGTGATGTCAGAAGCGACGACTATTGAGGCCTCTCAGAACAAGAAAAGGGGAATGATTCTTCCATTTGAACAGAATTTTATTGCCTTTGATGAAATTACCTACTCAATAAACATGCCTCAAGTAAGTCATGAAAACTGTCACATCTCTTTGGAAATGGGAAAGTTCTGCTAAAAAGGAACACAGTTCCAACATGACAATCATATAAATGGAACTTTCAGGAAATGAAAGATCAAGGCATACGAGAAGATAAATTAATACTTCTCAGGGGGTGAGTGGCGCTTTCAAACCCGGTGTTCTTACAGCTCTGATGGGGGTCACTGGCGCTGGTAAAACCACTCTGATGGATGTCCTAGCTGGTAGGAAAACCGGAGGTATATCGAAGGGAACATAACCATTTCTGGGTACCCAAAAAGGCAAGAAACATTTGCTAGAATTTCTGGATATTGTGAACAAAATGATATCCACTCTCCGCTTGTGACTGTCTATGAGTCTTTACTCTTTTCTGCTTGGCTTCGCTTACCAGTCGAGATTGATAATGAGACAAGAAAGGTAGTCTCTAGTAGCCCGTATCCTGTCTTCTTCATGATTTTGCTAGTGCCTTCAATTTCAAAAATCGTAGCTAAAAAATTTTCTAAGAAAACTTGGTTAAGCTACACCTAGGCCTTTGGAGCTTGAGTTTAGCAACACTTGTTCAAGTCCAGCCTAATGAACTATGAAAATTTTACCTTCTGTTTCTCTAGCATTCCGGCCAGATTGAACTTTTAAAACTAGAGCTTGTTTCCTTGACATTCCTTCTGCCTAGTCATGATCAAGCATATTAACTATCTATTTTATGGGGGGGGGATCCATTTTTGAGGTGTAAAAATCTTGTTATGTCTTTAGTTTACAGCAATGTCAAAGTTTTTTTTATATATATATATCAAATAAGCTGTATAACTTATGTTCCCTATTTATATCCAACTTTTCTACTAATAAAATGGTTGCAGTTGTTCATTGAGGAAGTTATGGAGCTTGTGGAATTAACTCCATTAAGGGAGGCTCTAGTTGGGTTGCCTGGTGTCAGTGGTCTCTCCACTGAGCAGCGCAAGAGGTTGACAATTGCTGTTGAGCTAGTGGCAAACCCTTCTATAATATTCATGGATGAGCCAACTACAGGACTAGATGCAAGAGCTGCAGCAATTGTTATGAGGACTGTTAGGAATACAGTGGATACAGGAAGAACAGTAGTGTGCACTATCCACCAGCCAAGCATTGATATATTTGAATCTTTTGATGAGGTGAGAACTATTGATAGACTAAAAAGAGTCGACATGATTGTCAATTTCCCCCTTTTCATCACATAGATTTTGTTAGTTCTCTTATATGACTTAGTATGATGAATTGGACACTGGTCACAGCTATTCCTACTGAAACAAGGAGGACAGGAGATATATGTAGGGCCAGTGGGTCGCCATTCTTGTGAGTTAATCAAGTATTTTGAGGTAACTTTTCGTTGGCAAAATTCGAAACAACGTATATTGTTACATAATATATAATCCTGTTGAACTTATCTTTCATTTCATTCAACAACAAGGGGGTTCAAGGAGTGAGTCAAATCAAAGACGGTTACAATCCAGCAACTTGGATGCTCGAAATCACTAGTTCAGTTCAAGAAATAACTTTGGGGGTTGATTTTATTGATGTGTACAAACATTCTGAACTGTACAGGTAAGTTTGACAACAAGTTAAATTGTCTGCTTCACAAGATTGCAAAGTGGCATGCGAGAAAAATATCTGCAGATTTAGAATTTTCTACCTTGTATTTCAGGACAAACAAAGAACTTATTAAACGACTAAGCTCACCTGCTCCTGGTTCAAAGGACCTCCATTTCCCCACTAAGTACCAACAGTCATTTTTCAGACAATTTACAGCCTGCTTGTTGAAACAACAATGGTCATACGGGCGCAATCCTCCGTACAATACCGTAAGGTTTCTGTTTACAGTTTTCATTGCCCTGATGTTTGGGACAATGTTTTGGGACCTTGGCTCTAAAACGTAAGTTACAACCTGAAACAAATTCAAAATCTAAACTTATTACATTCTATTGATCACATCCTAGCATTAACATTTGATGTTTCTGTTCGAAGGACAAAGGAACAGGATCTGTTGAATGCAATGGGTTCCATGTACACTGCTGTCCTCTTCCTTGGTGTCCAAAACTCTGGAAGCGTGCAGCCAGTAGTCTCAATTGAGAGAACAGTTTTTTACAGAGAAAGGGCTGCTGGAATGTACTCAGCCTTCCCCTATGCCATGGCTCAAGTACTAACTAGATTTTTTGAGGGAAAAAAAAAAAAAAAGGTTTATTTTGGGATATACTTTGTGAATATTTCATTAACGAATTCTCAACTTCTGCTGCAGGTTGTTGTTGAGCTTCCACACCTTCTTGCACAAGCAGTAGCCTATAGCATCATAGTTTATTCAATGATAGGATTTGAATGGACTGTTGCTAAATTCTTTTGGTATCTATTCTACACGTGCCTCACATTATTTCAGTTCACCTTTTTTGGCATGATGGCTGTGGGTGTTACACCAAATCACCACATGGCTGCCGTAGTTTCGACAGCTTTTTACTCGGTTTGGAACCTATTTTCAGGATTTATGGTCCCTCTAACTGTAAGCCCCCTTATCTCTAGCCATCCACATCCAGAAAGTTTAGTTTTTCCCTGGAAATTGAAATAGATTGGCTGATATATTTATCTTTTTTTTTTTTTTGTATCATTAAAAATAGAGAATTCCTGTATGGTGGAGATGGTTCTACTGGGCATGCCCAATAGCTTGGACCTTGTATGGATTGCTCGAATCACAATATGGAGATAGAAAAGACATGCTTGACACAGGCGTGACAGTGGATGATTTTATGAGAAAGTATTTTAGTTTCAGACATGATTTTCTGGGAGTGGTTGCATCCGTGAATGTTGGGTTTGCAGTGCTGTTTGCACTTGTCTTTGCCATCTCCTTGAAGATATTTAATTTCCAAAAGCGATAGCAGTATAGTAGCTTTTTATCATCTTTATAGGCTTCCCGGTGGATGTTATGTTCAACATGGCGATGGGTGTTGATCATAATTATTATACAAAACAATAAACACTGTGGAATCACTGCGTACACAGTCATAGAAGAATATTCATTCTGATAGTGAAATTAAACTCTTTTTTTTTATTTGAAGAAAATTTCGGATTACTTGGTTTTGAGGGTGATTTCATTTTTTGTAAGGGATTATTTTTGTCTTCCCATTTTTTTTAGTAGTGAGAATACATATTTACCCGCACTAAAAAAATTGAACTGCTTTACAAGAGGAAGTCTTTATGTTTTTTTCACAAAATTATGAATTGACTTTTATGCCTTTAGAATTGGAAAAAAGGCAAGAGTTTAGGGGCAATTATGTGTTTTTAAATAGGTTTTTTTTTTTTTTGCTAATATTAGAATAATGAAGAGTATTTTGGACATTTTACTCTTAATAATTAATTTTTTAATAAAAAAACTATAGGGACATTGGTGTGTGGTAGACATCCTTGCTTCTTAGACGGCACGTGTTGTGTCTTCCTGTAGCTAAATATGTTGTTTTGTCATTTCATTGGAAGTGTCACTCTACCCTTGTTCTAATAGTGCGGCTTGTGATAACGGTTGATGAGTGGTTTGACACTAATGGTCATTTCTTTTTATTTTCCTTTTTTTTTTTCTATTCTAGATAAAGTGCATGTCTATTCTCTTTTTCTTTTATTTTTCAATTTTAGTCCTTATGTTCTAATTTCTTATTTTAGTCCGTTGCTCTTTTAGAAAAGTTTTTAATGTTTTCAATTTAATCTTTAAAATACAATTTGTCATATATTTTTTTTTTCAATTCAGTCCTTATTCTTTATATTCATGATTTTTTCCTTAGCTCTTTCGTTAAATTTTTATTGTTTTCAATTTTATCCTTTGATCAAAGTTTATGTTGTTTTATTTTTTAAAATTTAGCCCTCATTCTTTTGATTTATTTTTCCTTTTGATAATTTTTTTTCTTTTAAATTTAACCCTCCAATTTAATTTTTCTTATACATGCCCTCTAATTTATTTTTTATTTTTATCTTCACCCTCATTCTTTTAAATATAATTTTTTGTGTCATAGATTTTTTTCCTGGTTTCATCATTCGGCATATGTTGTGTTGGGGATTGAGCTTCATGATTTTTTATTTTGTTATGCTTTTGATCTAATGACATGGGTCAATAGTTTTAAGAGTTCATTCAGTTAGGGATTTTATCATATTGCATTATCTTTTAAAAAAAAAAAAATTGTGGTTATCTTTAATTTCTTTTCTATCAGTTTATTCCGGTCTCATAGCTTCGGCCACGAGTTTTGTGTATGTTTTTTGAATAGAGGTTTTTTTTAAAAAAAAATGTTTTGTTTTGTATTTGATTTTTAAAGATTTTTTTTTGTGCAGGTAATCTTTATTATATATAAAAATATTTATTTTGAAATAATATTTCTAATATGTCTAGTCTCGTGTAGTATTTTTATTTTATTTTATTCACTACGTTTCATATGAGAGTTTTAAGAGTTGATATAGTTAGAGATTTTATCATACTACATTATTTATTAAAAAAATTATTTGTGGTTATCTTCAATTTTTTTCTATCAATTTATCCTGGTCTTATGGTATAGATCACGAGATTTGTAGCCCTTTTTTTAATTGAAGTTTTTTTAAATATTTGTTTAGTATTTAATTTTTGAAAAATTATTTTTATTTTATGTAGATAAGCTTTATTTTATAATAAAATATTTATTTCAAAATAATATTTATGATATGTCCAGCTTTACATAGTTTTTTTTTTTTATTTTATTCACTCAGTTTCTTATGTGTTTCTATTTCTATTATTTTTTATTAATTTTAATAAATTATTCATTTTACAAGATTAAATATTTGATTTACATCTATCTTTAATTTTTTCAATTTTTTTTTTGTTACTGTTAATGATTTTTTTTGTTTATTTGCATTGATAATTAACAATTTATTTGATTAGATGCCTCGATAATTTTGATTTATAATTTGAATTTTTTTATATAAATAAATATCAAAATAATTTGATAAATGAAATATCAACGTTTATGATTTTGTATATTTTAGTACCGACACTCAATTGTTTTCTATTTAAGTACATATTCTTATAGAATTTGTATAATAAAGTACATCCATTACTTTTGTTACTGGGTTGCTAACGTGATTGTTAACTCTAAGTCAGATAAGCTCAATTGATTTTTTTTTTATGTTTTATTTTTTAAAAGTTAATAACATATTAAGTACTTGTATTTTATGATTTTTTTTATTTGAGTAATTGTATTGATTTTATATTATACAAGTGGTACTTATAAATTTTGATCAATTATACTTCCGTAAGTTTATTTTTCAAATTAACTAAAATGTTAGTTATCCTTAAAAATTAAAACAGGCATGTTAAACAAACTATTATTTATTTCATCACAACACATTTAATTAGGTAATTTGATATAAGTTTCAATAATTTACAAATAAATATAATTTTATAAAATCTAAAACAAATAATAACAAGTACAAAATTATGCATTCATACTACAAGTTTGTTTGAGAAAAAACAATAAAAAATATACATACCCTAACAAAATACATATACTAAATTTTTTTTTAATAATAATAAAATTGATATTTTATTGTTAAGATTAAAAAAGATAGATTTGCCTAAAAAATGACAAAATCAACAATAAATTAAGACACGGAAGCAGGGATGGGGGAGAAGTGAGGGATGTTTTGAGGGGTTGTTCTTTGTATTTTTTTTTTATTTTTTTGAAGGGGGTGGGGGGCAAGGGGTTTGTTTAGATATAGGGATTGGGAAGGAGAAATAGGAGAGGGGAAAGTTGGCACGTGGTGATATATTAATTATTATTGATGAAATCACCAACATAATATTTCTGTTTGTGATTCCTACGATAATTCTACGGGTAAAGTGGACACATCACTGTACAAAGATCCTGTTTGAATTCCTTTATAATTCTATTAGTAAAATTACCTACAAAAACTTTTATATCATCACACAGCTTTATTTTTTAAAATTATTTATATTTAGTATATAATATGTTGATATATATAAATAAAATAATTTTGTTGGTATATATTAATAATGTTTGTAATGAATTTAAATTGATCGGTAAATATTACTATAAATTATTGACCAAACAATCTATCAAAATTTATGTCGATATTTGTTGAATTTCTGATAGTGATATAAGTTAACTCCTTATCATCGATATTCACGTCCTCAAACTATGAATGATCTAAATGTTGTTCTCTCTAATAATGCTACCTACTCTTAGACGACTTTTAGAGTTCGGAGTGACTCGGCTTTAGTGGGCTTAATTAAAAGTATAATTTTATTATACCACTAATTAGTACAAACTAGTAATGTAAATACACTGCTGCCACAACACTCACTACAAAAAAATAATTGTAGCGCACGAAAAAAAGACAATACACTCAAATTTATTCTCACACGCCAAGCGAATTTAGAAGTGTAATACTCATCGTTTTTTAAAATATTTTTTACTTAAAAATATATTAAAATAATATTTTTTATTTTTTAAAAAATTATTTTTTATATTAACACATTAAAAAAATTAAAAAAATAATAATTAAAAAAATAAAAGAATTATTTTTGAAAAACAATTTTAAAACACAAAAATAAATAAAATTTTAAAATCCCGAGTATATAGGAGTTACTTCTACTTCTCACCACTTGTTGTTCTCTACTTCACACCATCATAAAAGACAAAGGTAAAATCCGTGCAAGCAAAAAATTGTCGAATGCATGCATGTCTGAGGCGGAAGCAAAGGGGGCTAAACAGGGGCTCGGGCTTCCCTGCAAGACATTTTAATTTTTTTATTATTATTATTAGGTAATTAAGTGTGGAAGATGTTTTTTTATTTTAAAGAGGTGGTTCTTCTTCTGGTAATTAGGTGTGACTTTTCTTTTGATTTTCTTTGAATTACTTTGAGAAGCCCTAATATAAATCCTGCAATTATAAAAAAGTGTTTACTTTGCGCATACTTAATATAAATCCTGTAGCAAGTTACAAACAGAAATAAAAATACAAATCATAAGTAAAATTTTTCTACAAAAAGATTAAAGCAGAGCCACCAATTAATTTATCTTTCATTAAACAAAACATGGTAACTTAAATTTAAAATCTATTTTTGTTTTGTTTTGAGATGTTTGTTAATAATTTGATGAGGTTTTTTATAATTCTACCATTTTTGCTTCATTTTTTCTCAGATCTACTAGTTTTACCAATTGTGTTTTGAATTCTTGTTATAGTGATTTTTTTTAATTAATTAGATATATTTTATTGGTTTGTTTTGATTATACTTGGATTTTTTTATGTTTTTTTTTAGCAGAGTTACCAAAATTATCAATTCTTTCTCACAATATATGTTTTGATTTTAGGTTGAACCATGAACAAAATAAGAAGAATTGATTTTTTTTAAAAAAAAGAAAAAATATTAATAACTCACAACCTAGTGAACGTTGATTAGTGTTAAAGTTAAAGTTATGGTTGAGCAGCCCTAATATGCTTCAGTTTATAAAGAATCTGCGTTGATTAGTGAACAACCTCTTACTAGAATCGACATTGCTCATTTAATTAGAGATCCAAGCAATCGTCCTTAAATTTGGAAATACCCAGTTAATCAACAAGATGAAATTTGAAGGGCATACATTAATTTGGAGCCATATCAATCTTTGATGTCTGAATATCCACTGACTGGTAAAAAACATCATTGTTGATTTCAGTCTCATTGGACTAGTTGACAAGTTGATTTGACTTATTTTGACTCTTCTTGTTTCAACAACAACTACTATATGAGCTTTTCCAGCGATGAAGATTGTTAAAATAAGACTTCACAATCGGATGGAGAATGATTTTCTTGCAAATTATTTGATTGTCTATATAGAAAAAGAAATTGCTGAAAGATTCACAATTGATATGACAATCAATGATTTCTATTCTATGAAAGAACGACGAGCACAAATAAAATAAATATGTAAGAATCATTATTTATTTATTTTTTTGCTTTATTTCAAAGTTTATCAAACATAAATAATGCTTCGATTTAGCTAATATTTCTTATATATTTTGTATGTTTATATTGATAGGTATAAAGACCAACAACATTAAAGTGATGGATATATTATGAAGATGAAATTAACTTTGTTACTTTGACTCAATTTGATATTTCTTCGAACCTTTTACTTTATACAAAGGTCATTATATGTTTTTAGTAAGTTATTTGAATAAAACTAAAGTATGCAAGTTTTGTTTTACAACTCATATACAATAAATTAAAACAAATATTATATCTTGTTATATTAATTTTGGTCCCCCCTAACAAATAATCTAGCTCTGCCCCTGTGCACGTGGATATCCTGATGACAAGGAAAAAAAAAGCCAAGGAGGTGACAAAGCTATTGATGTTGTTGTTTCCTTTTGTCTACACTTAAAGTGGTAGTGTTGATTTTAACAGCAGTAACTGGCATACAATCTTTAGGAGATGAGGACTGAATCCAAGTATGTAAAATCGAGTTTAAAATTAAATGTGCACAGCGAGAGAGTGAGAAATAAAAAAGAGAGATAAAAAGAATTTTCATTCTAAAATTTTATTGTTGTTTGTTTTGCAAGAGAGTAAGTGTTTTGTTTGAAGAGGCAAATAGTGAGATAAATAAAGAGACAATAAATATATTGTTGCACAAAGATGAATGATAATGTATAGCTTTACACAATCACATCTATTTAATGCAAAGAACACCCAAACATAGTTAAAACCAATATCTATTAGTTCAAAAAATTATAAATCAATTCTCTTTTGTCCAAAAAGATATTTTTATATACAAAAATCTTCTCTATGTTCGGCTTAGCGAGAACATATAAGTCTAACCAAATTCTCTTTATATTTGTCTCTTTACAAAGAACTAAAATGAAGTTTTTCTTCCAACTAAGCTCAAATTCATCAACTTGTGCATGCATGTAAGAACATTAATTTAAGTAAGCATGCAAGCAACATAAATTATCACATATGCATCACACTAAGCATAGAGCAAGAATTCCCATGCCATATAATTTACTAAAGCTAAGCTTTATACATAATACCATTAACAAGTAAAGCATGCTTAATAGTAGAGAAATTTTCAATATTACCAATATCTTTTACCTTTCCATCTATTGTCTATTTAAATTGAGCACCCACTACTCAAATACAACTTGTTCTTCATTTTCTACAAAAAAAATAAATCTCAACATGTTTGTTTTGGTACCTATAATCTCATGATTCTATTTGGGTTAGTAAACATATTCCTTTCAGCATCCATATTAATTTTGTTTTAGCTGAAATTTTTTTGTGAGTGCAATCTTTTAGAAAATCCATTTTTATTATAAGTAAGACATAGGTTTGAAGATGTTAATGTTTTATCACATAAGTTTGAGTAATTTTTTTAAAATATTTTTAGGATTATATCACAAACCATGTTTCCCAAAAACACATCTTTGATTACCTAGAAGTCTATATAGGTTCTCATTTCCTTTTGTAAATTTAGTTAAAGTAGAGTTTAAATCAATAACTTGAGTTTTCAAAATCTCATTTTCTTTTACTAAATTCTAATTTTATGAATTAGATGTATTTTTCAAGGAATCCAATTGCCTTTTCAAATCAATGTTTATTGTTAACAAGGCATCCTTTTCTTTTTGCAAAACATCAAAGTCTTTTGAAAAAGCATCAAATTTTACTTACAAGTAAAATATTTTTATTATTCACATTTTTATACTCATGAAATAATTCATCAAATGCATCTTGCAATTCATAAAAAATAATTTGAGGTTCAAGATCATTTACCTTATTAACGTTGATGGATCTATTGAGTATCAAGAAAATCTCTTTTTTTGGTGATTTCCATATTAGCCATCATATATAAGTTGGCTAATTGCTCCAATTTTGAATCATCATCATCACTTAAAAAGGTTGCATTATCATCCTCATTATCCCAAATAGATGTCTTTTTCTCAAACTTTGACCTTTTTTGACATTTAGAATATCATACTTCATATGACATGGTTTCTTTCGCTTATAACATATGATATCATCCCAATTGTTTGGCTCTTCTTTGTCACCTTTCTCTCTTCTAAAACTTCTCCAACTTCTACCATGCTTCATATACTTCAAATATTTTGTAAATTTTATAGCCATCATGACTAGATCTTCACTATTATATTTATTTGTATCCTCATTATCATTCACTGATTTTAGAGTGAAGGATTGCTTTTTGATACAACTATCTTCAACCTCTAGCTACTTAATCTTTCTTTTATGAGCAATCAATAAACCAATAAACTTATTAAAGTCAAGAGTTTTAAGATTTTTGACCTCCTTAATTGTTGAGACCTTGGGTTTCCAATCTCTATGTAAAGATCTCAAACTTTTTCCAACTATTTTTTTCCCTATGATCTTTTTTCCTGGGCTAACTAGTTCATTAACAAAGATTATGAATCATGTGTGCATTTCTTGAATACTTTCATGTGGTTCTATTTTAAAATGTTTGCATTCTCTAATAGGGCTTATCAACCTAGAGTCTATAACTTGACTAGTTCTTTCATGGGTAACTTTAATAACTCTTAAATTTTATAAATTATTTTGTAATTTTTTATCCATGTGAACTCTACATGGTTAAGTGCACAAAATAAAGCATCCATGATCATTGCATTATAAGTCTGTCTTTTGTTTTGTTAATCATCTCACTCACTAATAGGTTTTAGAACAACCTCTCCATCCAAATTTACCATTATGGGATGAGTTTGCATTGTAACTTTCTAATAGGCATAGTTTTTACCTATCAATGGAGGCAAGAAAAGTTTGTAATCCAACTTTCTAATAGGCATAGTTTTTACCTTTAAACAAGGGAGCCTTAGATAAACATTAATTCTCTTGTACCATGATTTTTTCTCCTATATGGTTAAACCTCAAACAAGGGGTCCAAACTTTGATACCAATTGAAAAACTTAAAAAGCCTAAGAAGGCGGTGGTTAATTTAGGCTTTATCAATTATTCTAGCAATTTAAAAATCAATCATCAATTACTTCAAGAATGCTGAAATTCAAAAATATTATTCAAGAACAATTTTATCTCTTCAAATTAAAAAAAAAAATCAACAATACATAATTAACCATTGCACAAGTAAATTGGGATATAGAGAGATAAACATATTGATTTACATAGTAGTTCGAATAACCTCTTACTCTACTCCTTAAACCTTCATTCAAGTATTCACTATCACATATGATCTTTTTATATGGTAAAACCAAACCTTTACATAATTTTTTTCTATAGGTTAAAGATTGAAAACCTTTTCTAATTCTTTTTCAAGTTTAGGATTTGTTGCGATATCGCGGTTATACAAATTAATTACCCTAGCTTAAACAAACAAGATAATATAGAGTAAATAAGGGGTTGATTCCACAAGAAAAATCTAGTTCAGGTCTTTATACAAGATAATTTAGAGTTGGGGGTTTTGAGATTATGTAGGTTATGCTATGGTAAATAGAATAAAAAAAATCAAGCTAAATTAAATAAATTTGAAACTTATCAAGAGAAAAAACCTTGGTCTTAAGTAAACGTCCACCTCCGAAAATCAAAACTGATCATTGAAACGATACGTCAAATTATATTCTGAATATCTATCTTTTCTAAACATTAGTTAGTTAATCAATCTACAACGTAATTAACCCTAACCATTAAATAATCATAATGTCCTCACTAGTAATTTAATTCAATGATAGTCATAGAAACTAGATAGGTTGATAAATCTAAACAACATAACTATTTGTAGTCCATGTTCGATTTAATTGAACATTTTTTTTAAGATTAACAACATAGATCCGCCATAATTATTAAACTTAGTCACTTCACAAGTTCAAATATCACAACTCCGGTTTTGATAGCAAACTTAGAATTAGATTGGTTTAGAATAATAATTTAGAGTCCGTTCTAATAATCAAACTAAACAATCATAGGAAATAAGCATAGAAAAACATTTATACTCATCATATATAATGAAAAGAAAAGAAAAATAGAATAGATCTCACAATTTAAAAATCCAAAGGTTTTTATATCCTTTCAATCAAGAAAATTAACTTAGTCTTGTATGTTTATTGAAAAACTAATGAATAGAGCACATGAGAGCATAATTTCAAGTATAAGAGAAAAGGATGGAGTTTTTTTCTTCTTTTTAGTCGCCTCTTCCTTTTCTTTCTCTCTTTCTTTTTATTTGATAGGAAACCCTAATCCCGACTTCCCACCAATCCGTTTGTATTCTCCCAAAAAAATATAAAAATAGTCATTTTCAAAGTAAACAATCTAAATTTAAGTAATTTGATGCTTGTTGGCAGAATTTATAGGTTATCTTAGAAAAATCATATCTTTATCATATGAGCTTGTTTTATGCTAACATTTGGTAGGTTGATAGGTCTTGCAGTCACGAATTGAAAAAAATTAAGTTTGTATCAAATGAACTTCTCAAAGTCAAGATATTCGAGTCAGAATGGACAAAGGTCAAAACTGGCAAAATGCGAGATATGTCTTTGAAGGCTGCAATTTCATCTTCTTCTTTTTTCTTGTTATATATATATAAAAAAGTATGGATGTTAGCTTGTAATGCTACTGGAATAACTTCATTTTAATCTCTATAAATCAAATTCTGCATAAAAAATCGATTAGAGGTCAAGTTTGCCAATATTCGACACAAGTTGGAACATGGTTTGAATTTCATCTCCAATTTACTTATTTTTTAATCTCACGTCCAAAAGTGCCTTCAAAACATAAAATAAAGATTATGAAGGCATTTTTTATATATAACATGAACAAAATACTATGTAAATATGAATAAAACTATAGAATAATATGGTTGCATTAGGATTTAACCCAATCTTTTTGTGGACTTAAGTTCAATCACAATCCTTTTACAGGCTTAGGATCAAACTTTACACAATCTTTTTAAAGGCTCAAGATTAAAACCTCTTTTTAGTTTACAACTAAAGGATAAAACCAAGTGATTCAAGTGTTACTTATACTTTCACAAATAATACTTATCTCACAAGAGATATTATACTTTCACAAATAATACTTATCTCACAAGAGATATTCACTCCTTACACAAGATAATATTATAAAGATTAAGGTCAAGTCTTTATAAAGATGTAATATAACTCAAGGATATGAAAAGTTGATATGATGCAATATATAATTTAAATCTTTAAGAGAATGGAATGAGCAATGAAATCTTTTTGGGATATTAAAGCATCAAGTATGTAAGATTGTAAAATAGTAAGCGAGTGAAAGAGATCTTACATGAAATCAAATGCGTATTTATAGGAAAAACAAACTATAATGGGTCAATCTAACCGATACTAATGAGAAGAAAAGGAAAAGGAAATTTTTGCTCTTCCAAGTTTTTTTTTTTTTTTTATGTGAAAAACAAACTATAATGCTAATTTTTAAAGAAACAAAGTTGTTACAAAACAACTTGGAGTATTAACCACACTTCCTTAAAATTATAAGAATATTGTCATCTTAGCTACAAGTGGATGTTAAAACATTTTAAAGTGCAAGAGCACATCATAAATTCCATGATTTTTATTTAAATTAAAATACCAAAATATATGATGAAATAATTTTTCATGAGGTAATTTTCATTATGTAATATTTTTGTGTGCTTAAAATTGTTTTTAGATGGAAATTCAGTAATAAAATATTTTAGGATAAAAGCTATTTAAAATGCCATATTAAATCCCACAAAATATATAAGCTTAAGAATTTTCTAGTCAAGTTTGCATCCAAAAAGTCCATATCTCTTTAATTTGATGTAGAGAAAATTCCTTACAACAATAATATTTTGACATGCACATATAATGCACTTAATATGTTGTTATCATCAAAACAAATAAAACATAGATGTATAATGATCTTCAGACTAACATAGCGAAGCAACGTTAAATCTTTTAACATGTTTTTCTTTTTTCTCCCTCCTAAAATCATATTGGCAACTCATTTTTTATAGTTATTATTGCCAAAACAATTTATTGCTTAATTGATTGTTGAATATTTTTTTATTATATTATTAAATTAACCAAGCTTATTGAATCGACAATTCAATGACTTGGGTTTTATATTTTTCTTACTTATTTAAAAATATTTGGGTTACTTGAATTTTTTTTTTAATGTTGAATAAAATTTGATCTAACATGTGGTGTAGTGAATGCCACATATCTAGTAGATAAGAAAAGTTATGTGAAAGCAGATAACTACTGGAAATAGCATCCAACATAAGAATGTTATCTCGAATTTTGCTCTTTTATGTTTTTCTTTTGAGTTTTTTTTTTCTTTTTAAATGTTTTCAATGATAAGTGATTATAAAATATAATTTTATTCCTCTGAGAGTACATTTATATGAGGAGAGTTTGTACATATAGCATCTGTGTGGGTGTTTTATTATCTAAAAATCAAAAGAGGAACTGCATTATTAGAAGATCTTACTATATTATTAAGATAGTTTCCAGGATGTAAAAACATGCGCATTCTCTATTTTTCTTACAACAAAAAAAATACTCATTAATTTAAAAATATTTATGACTTGGATTAAGTCTGTTTGTTTTTGCATTTTAAAAGTGTTTTTTAAAAAAATTATTATTTTTTGTTTTAAATTAATATTATTTTTAGTATTTTTAAATTATTTTGATGTACTGATGTCAAAAATAATTTTTTAAAAATAAAAAATTATTAATTTGATGCATTTCCGAGTAAAACGCACTTTAAAAAATAACAACTACCACACTAACATTTTAATTTATGGGTCATGGTGATATATGATGATGGTATAAGCCTAGATAGAATAAATTAATACAAAATGTATACAAACTAATGAAGTTTGGTCAATTGACATGCTAATCCCCAGACATACACATATTACTTTTCAAGAATTTCAAAATATTTTCTGGGCTCTCTGTGATTTTCATTCAACAGTAATTTAGAGAATTTGAGGCATAATAAAAAGTTGTAAACAGGAAAACATCTCCCAATATCTTAGTCATAAATCATAATGCGTGTGTCGAGTGACTGAGATATTGGATTCCAATATTCTGCACAAACAGGGTAGCATACGTGATTCTGATTTTTCATAGGCAATCTGCAACATAATGCCACCCTACCTAGTAGGAAGGGGGACACAGAGATAGAGAGAGAGAGAGAGTAGTTCTGATCAATTACTGCATTATTTACCTTAAAATGATGAGCATAGCCAGCTGGGTCAAAACAGGATGAAATGAAGAACTTGACAGTCGATGGGAGATTTTGGAAGCTGGGTCAAAATCTGAGCAGTTTTTGGGAATTGATCATGGTGGAATCGACATTAAATTTAGTTGTCTCGCATGTGCATTTCTGGTCATCTACAGCTCACACTTATAGTGATCAATTTATTTATATTTCTGGAACCATGGGCTCTAGCTGTAATCAAGAACATTATGATCCACAACCCTTTCTCTTGTTCATTGCAGTGGAAAACTATGTAAGATTTATGTTCCTACAGCAATCCCATTTTCCACTTAGTGGAATTGAAATTTCGTGTGGCGTACAAGTTGTTGGACAGTGCAATTCAAAGCTACTTGTGAATTCATTGTCTCCATTTAATTTTTAATTTTAATTTCTGTGGCTTCTTTGAATGCTGCCAATCGACCATCTGAAACGGTAAAAGCTGCATATACCCCACCGATTAGGCAGGTTTCTCAGATGGGTTGGCCAATGTCGTGGAGCACGTGGTTGTAGAGGCAAGACACATCTTCTACCTGCAGAAAAATTAGCTACGTTTGAAAGGACTAACACTTGTGTCTTTATAATATTAATGATTTCCATATAAATTTCAGACACACACACACAGAAACATGGGCTGTCATTCTTGTTTAGCTCAGGAATCACCTCACCTCACCTCTTATTCTTGTTTCTTCTAACTTCAATTTGATACTTCTTAATTATTGGATGTTTTTGTTATTGAGCTTCCCTCAATTATTGAAAATTGAGATTTTTTATTAGAAACTTTCACGTTCAAAATTTGGAGAGGAAGAAATGGAAGTCCAGAGATATTTGCTTTCATGGTATGATATAAAACCCGCATGAACATCCAATTGGAAACCTAATGTTTTTGGCAATTCATTTTGAGGGTGTTATTATTGACTATAAATCTTGTAATAATCATTGTTATTAAACTTGTGACTTAGCACAAGGCTCGAGTCGCGAGACTACAGAATGAATCCAAAAAAAATTAAAAGGGTAAAACAACTTTGTTCTGAAATATACTTTATAAGGGTAATTTGGGAAGTTCAAAATTTGAGTAAACTCTTTAATGGTAGGGGTCATGTCAATATCCCTAAAGATAAAATATCTATAACCTGAATTCCAAAAATTCGTCAAGGCAATGACCAAAAAAATCTGAATTGGGATCCTTATTAGGTTGGCAATTCTCTCACACTCTCTCTCAAACAAAGTCTCATCCATTAAGACTAACATAACCTTCTTTATATTTCTCACGGAGTAATGTACTTTGATCATGTGCCGTAGTTACCCGACCTCGGTCCTTAGACAATTCCCTTCACTAATTGCATCATCTCAGATCTTTTTGTATGCCCAGAAAAAGTCATGAAAGTCATGATCTTAGCTAAAAAATAAAAACCTTGTAGAGTTCAGGATTTTAATTAGATTCGCCCTAATGCAAAATGAATAATTAAAGAGTCCATACCCTATAGGTAGGTTTTAAGTTATTACATGAGGGGTAAGTTCACTACCTAGTCTAAAAAAGGTCTATAATTTGTCCAATGACCATCTTTCATGAAGGCAGTGTAAGGGCTTACAAGGAATAGTTGGGGCACAATGTCACTGTCATTATCAAGTAAACGCTTAGCTCATAGATAGATGTTTCATGAATCGAAACTCCAACTAAGAGTCATGAGGTAGACCACTATTTCCCACCTAACATAAACTCTAGTTTATTCAAAAATTAAAATGCATAAAAGCATTAATCCATACCCAATATGCTTATGCATAAGTAGTGTACAAAAATACATGTTAAAGTAGCATGTAAAAAAATAAATGTCAAACTTAAATTAAAAAAACCAACAAAAAATAAACAAATAAGCAAAGTTCAGTCCCACCAGACAGTCGTAAAGAAGAAAGAAAGCAAGGAAGGAAAAAAAAACCATGGTGAAAGGGTTATTGGGTTGGTTTTAAGGGTTATTTTTTTGCTACAATGGAACGTGGATTAGTGTAGGGCATTATGGGGGTGGTAAGTGACTAGAATGTGATATTTTTTATGGTAGAGACGGAGGCAAGAAGAAGGACTGTGTTGGATTTTTTTTTCCTTTCAAAATTAGTCCAGGAGCTTACTTTTCCTTTTCTTTTCTCTTTTTTCTTTGCACAAAATCCACCCTTATTTATAAGAAATGAAAGAGAGACATCTAGTCTTTATTGAACATAAATCATGGCCCTTGATTCAAATGAAAAAGATCTCAACCGTTAGTCAAAAGTCACCATCACAAGCTGCTAAAATTGGGTAGTATAAGTTTACATCATTATCTTTGGGACGACACAGCGACAACTACCCAGCGGGAATCAAATCGGGGTTTAGTACAATGTCGGGTCATGAGAGTGATGGCTTATTTGTTTTTTATGGTGAGATATAAGGCATTAAATGCCTTTGAAAGTAGCCACTCAGGCGGCTTTCCAGTACAAAGGAAGAAGATGATGAATAGTGTCAAACGACGCGTTGTCTGACATTATATTAATATTATTATTATCATCATTATTATTATTATTTTATTGACTAAAACGACATCATTTTGGTCAAAATAACACCAAAAAACATTATTTTATTTAAATAAAACGACGTTATTTTAGTATTTAGGGTTAAATTAAGTTTTTTTAAAAAAAAACTTCTCTTTCAATTTCAGCCCTCAACCTTTGGATTTATTCAATCAAGCTCTTAATTGAATTTTGATTCCAAGAATCAATTCAATTTCACTCCTACCAAGTTTTAAAATAACCCTCTAAGTTTAGTACCTTTTTCAATTTGGTTTTTGGTTTTGAATATTTTCAATTCCATTTCTAATTGACCTTTAAACTTTTAATTTTTTCAATTTTACCCATGTTTTTAATCGAATTGGTTCCCCAAATTCACATGTCTTTTGTAAATACAACATTGGTCTTGAATTTCTTCAATTTGACCCTTAATTGACCCCTCACACTTTGATTCTCTTGCAATTCCATCCTTGATTTCACCTAATTGAGTTTTGAAAAATTAAATATGATCTTTTAAAATCTCAATCTTCTTAATTAAACCCAAATTAAGTTTTTAAACTTAATTTTTCACCTTTAAGTCTAATAAAATTAATTTGACTTATTAAAAGTCTAATCAAGTCATTGCACTTGATTGAATCTTTTAACTTGATCCAAATTAATTCTTAAACTTCATAAAACCTTTAACTAAGCCCATGATTAAATCAAATTGACCTATTAAAAGTCTAATCAAGTCCTCAAACTTAATTTTTATGCAAATTCATCCAAAAATCATTTAATTTGACCTTGAATCCACATCTTTTTTCAATCTTAGGTATAATGAGTTATAATTGGGCTACCAATTCTGTCCAAAATCCCAGTATAGTTGCTCCATATATTTGCAATCCTTCTTAGCCTACTTTGCCGATGTTTTTTTTTATTATTGTTTTTTTTATAAAAAAAATCTATGATCTTTTTCTTTTCCAATTTTGTTTTTAAAGAAAAAATATATTTTTTTCGGGGGGAAAACCCAAAATTAGATTATAACATCATGAATGGTTGAAAAGGCAAGCCAATAATATTCCTTCATTTATTCTAATAAAAGAATATAGGGCCATTGATTGTAGTAAAAATAAACAACCTTGTATCATTTATCAAGAGTTGTAGTCGTTCACTTTGTGTTATTTAGCAACCTAGTAAAAATATTTAACGTTGATCATCGAACAAAATGATGAGGATTTAATTTATTGATCAACGATTAAGTTCTATTCAAAATAAAAGTTTTTAGTAGTAAATGTTGGTGATTGATGCAGTATAGTTAGAGTTCTAATATATACAACTATTAAGAGGAGACAAGCAAATAGAAAATACAAATTGTAGTGGGATTCAAATTATAAAAATCCTTATCTAACATACATAATTATTAGGAGAAGATAATTTTTATAATTTATGCAAAACTAGATCTTTGTAACATTATAATAGGTCACCTAATACCTTGAGATGGTGGTCAACCCTAATACACATATATTTCTCTTATAAACTTATCTTTATTTGCACATTTAAAACTTTATATTTCTAGTAAACTCCATATATACAATTTCTTTATAAGCTTTTTTGTAATTTATCGCTTTCTTTTATTTATTGTTATTTATATCTTACCTTTATAACTTGCTTTATCTTTATTGATTAACTCTATTTTTACTTAGTTTTTAGTTTCTTTATCATTGCACTCCTTTATCTTTATTGATTTACTCTATTTGTACTTAGTGTTTAGTTTCTTTAGCATTGCACTCCTTCATCTCTTAACCTCTTAAAACAAGTTATGAATATCATGCTCTGTTTGATTTACTAGGTTGTTACTTATTTTCACTCGGGATTAAGTTCTAAAATGTAGTTTATCCTTGTTAAAATAAACAAATAATATGTAATGTATTAATCAAAGAATCCATCAATTGTTCGATAGATTAATACACTCAAATGAGACTAATTTATAATTTTAACACATTCAAATAAGACTAATTTATAATTTTAATAGATTGTTCTGCTTAGTGAAAAACATTATCAATCATAGTTGGATTATTTAATGGTAGCAAGAAGTAGTAGACAAAAGCTTTACTTCATAATATATTTCATGGTACCGGTAGAAAATAATAAAGTAAAATAGCAAAGAGAGACCATTATCTCCCCTCTAGCTAAAAGGATTTCTTATGACCCTTTTAACATTAATGTGATAGTACGCATCCATTGTCTTTTTATCGTGCATGTTTAGAACTACAGTAGAAATTATGTTTTAGTGTTTTTTATTTGAAAATACATTATGATAAGCCAAAACTAAAAGAGTTTGTTACGTGATTTACCGAACTTGATATTGTTGAGTTTATTGTTATTGATATGTTATATTGTTATAACTGCCTAGCTCTAGAAACTTATTATAACTGCTTTATAGTTATACCAGTTGTCATTACAACTGGTTTTCTCTCATTTTGTAACTACCTTCTACAGAATTGTATATATATGGTTTAATCTCTGGCTTCACATAACAAGTGAACATATATTTACTTTCTCAAATTCTATCTTGGTATCAGAGCTTTTGATCAAAGATCCAAAAATGGCTTATGCTTCTACTCAATCTTCTTCATCCTCTAGCTCAATTGGATCTAGACAAAACACAAAAATGGCGTCCATTCCTTTTTATCATATGCTTAACCACACGCTGCCTATGAAACTTGATCAAACTAATTACATCTTGTGAAGACCTCAGATTGCAATGTTGTTTTTGCTAATGGTTTTATGAATTTCATAGATGGAACCTCTATTTATCCAAAGAAAGAGCTAAGTCCAGGAGTGCTTAATCCAGCGTTTTTTGCTTAGAGAAGACAAGATCGTACAATCCTCAACTGGATCTACTTGTCTCTCACTCCAACAATCATGGCACAGATCATAGGCCATAATTATTCTCACTCTAATTGGAGTGCATTGGAGAAAACCTTCTCATCTTCCTCAAGATCCAGAATAATACAACTAAGGCTCGAGTTACAGTCTATGAAGAAAAGATCTTTGTCTATAATAGACTACATCATGAAGGTCAAAGGAGCTGCAAATAGTCTAACAGCTATTGCAGAACCTGTCTTAAAACAAGATCAGGTTATGAATCTTCTTGGAGGCCTTGGATCTTACTACAATGCAATTGTTACTACTATTAACATAAGAGATGACAAGATCTCTATTAAAGTTGTTCAGAGTATGCTTCTAGCTTTTGAGTATCGTCTTGAGCAACAAAGCTTAATTGAACACATCTCCACTATATCTATCAATTATGCCTCTTCCTCTAATAACAAAGGTGGTGGAAGAACATATAATGAAAATTGAGGAAAAAAACTATACTCTCAATATCAGTAACTACATCTATAGAGGTTATGGTCAGGAGGGTAGATATAGATATAATGGTAGGCATAACTCAACCAACTCTGAGAAGCTATAATGCTAGTTATGTGAAAAATTTAGTCGTACAGTTCAGGTCTATTACCACGGATTTGATATCTCCTATCAAAGCTCTCATAACAGTGGTACTCCTTCTTCGAATATTGGTAATCAAAACTCTATACCTGTTATGATTGCCTCTTCTAATAATCTTACAAATGACATTTGGTATCTTGATTCTGGAGCAAGCAATCATCTAACTAGAATATGGAAAATCTAACCGGTTCTACACCCTACACGGGGACAAATAAGGTCACAATTAGTAATGGTAAGCACATATCCATTTCCAACACTAGTTCTCAATATTTAGTCTCTAATTCATATTCCTTCCAACTCAAAAGGGTGTTTCACATTCTGTTTATCTCAGCAAACTTGATAAGTGTTGCTAAGTTCTGCTCAGATAATAATGTCTTAATTAGTTTTGATCTAATAGTTTCTTTATGAAAGATCTACATACGAAGAAGGTGTTTACTCGAGGTAGACTTGAGAATGGCCTTTACGGGTTTCCAATATTAAACAACAAGAAATTGGCTTATATTGGTGTTAATAATTCTTCTGTTTTTCACTCTTATAATTTTCATCTTGTTGATAATAAAGTGGAGTTATGGCATCATATACTAGGTCATGTTGCCACTAACATTGTAACCAGAGTAATGCAAAGTTGTAATGTTTCTTGTGGAAAGAATAAAGCTATGGATTGCTCTACTGTTTGTTCTTCCTGTAAACTTGTTAAAAGTTATAGGTTACCTACTCATCTTTCACTTTCCCATGTACCCAAACCTTTGGAACTTGTTCATACTGACATCTGGGGACCTACCTCTGACAAAGCTACATTTGGTGCTAAATATTCTAGATGACTACTCCTGGTACCCATGGTTCTATCCTCAACAAACAAAAGATCAAGCTCTTCCTATCTTTAAGTAGTTCAAACTTCAAGTTGAGAATTAATTTAATGCTAGAATCAAATTTATATAGTCTGATAATTATGGTGAGTTCAGGTCCTTTATGGCTTTTCTTCAGCAATCTAGCATACTTCATCGCTTTTCTTGCCCTTACAACTCAGCTCAGAATTGGAGAGTTGAGAGGAATCACATGCACATTGTTGAATCTAGGTTGGCCTTGCTAGCTCATGCCTCCTTACCAATGAAATTCTGGCAATATGCCATTTAGACAACAACCTTTCTCATAAACAGAATGCCAAGTCAGGTACTCAACCATGACTAACCCTATTTCATTCTTAACAAAAAAATCTTGATTACAAGTCTCTTAGAGTGTTTGGTTACTTGTGTTACCCATTCATTCGTCCTTATAACAATCACAAGTTGTAGTATCGATCTGTTCAATATATTTTTATTGGCTATAGCTTCAATCACAAAGGATATTTGTGCCTTGATTTTCTGACTAGACGGGTCTATGTTACCCCTAATGTTGTCTTTGATGAAACATAATTCCCCATCATTAAAACTTCTGCTCCAACCAATAACACTTCAGCAATGATTTTAACTCTAGTAATTATAACTTTCTTTACTTCTTCACCTTCCTGTTTTACTTGTAGCCACGAATCACCACCGTTCTCTTTCACTTTCATGGTTGACAATTCACATTCTATGAGTAGTTCTAGAACTACTCTTGCCTCTAGTACCCTACCCGAGTCATTTTATATGGCTCTGACTTCCTCTTCTCCTCTAGCTCCACGCATGACAACAAGATTGATGTGTGGTATATCCAATAAAAAGACTATTTTTTTTTATCTCTCTACTATGAGGATCTCAGAACCATACACTCTCAAACAAGCCCTCAAAGATTCAAGCTGGACTCAAGCTATGGATCTAGAGATTGCTGCTCCTCATCAAAACCACACTTGGGATCTTGTTCAACAACCTTTGACTATCAATGTAATAGGCTTGTAATTGGGTGTACAAGCTGAAACACAAGCCATATGGGAGCATAGAAAGGTATAAAGCCAAGCTTGTGGCTAAAAGGTATAACCAAACTCATGGTCTTGATTATTTTGAGACCTTTAGTCCAGTTGTTAAGGCTGTAATTATTTGAATCATATTAATTATTGCTCTCAGTTTTAAGTGGGAAATGCGACAACTTGATGTTCATAATGCTTTTCTATATGGTGAGTTAGAAAAACAAGTATATATGACTCAACCTCCTAGTTACATGGACACTAAATTCCCAACCAAAATGTGTAGATTAAAAAATGCTTTATATGGCTTAAAACAAGCACCACGAGCTTGGTTTCAAATACTCAATTATGCTATTTTACGGTGGGGATTCAGCAATTCTAGGACTGATAGTTATATGTTTCTACACATTGGTGAATCCACAACTTTGATCGTCCTTGTCTATGTTGATGATATAATCATCACCGACAACTGATCAACACAGATTTCTTCACTCAATGCTAAGCTTGACTCTGTTTTTGCCTTAAAAGACTTGTAGTAGCTATCCTACTTCCTAGGTATAGAGATCTATAACAATGAAGGCTCTATGAATTTAAGCCAAACCAAATATGTTGTCGATCTGCTGCATAGAACTGCAATGTTTAATACAAACAAGCAAAAACACCTGGTGTTGTTGGGTAGAATTTGTCTAAGTTTGATGATGATCTTATGAAAGAGGTTACTCAATATCAAAATGTAGTAGAGGCACTTTATTATCTTACCTTAACCAGGCCTGACATAGCTTTTGTTGTTAATAAGGCGTGTCAATTCATGCAACAGCCAACCTCAGCTTAATGGCTTTTTGTCAAAAGAATTCTTCGATATCTAAGAGAAACTATGCAAGATGGGTTATTGTTAAGTCGTTAAGCCACTTGACAATAGAAGGATCCATCGATGCATACTGGGGTGCTCAACCTGATGTAGGCGCAACACAAGTGGGTATCTGGTTTATCTAAGGGTAACTTAGTCTCTTGGTCGTCCACCAAACAAAAGGTTGTGTCTCGCAACAGTGTAGAATCAAAGTATCAAGGCATTGCCTTAGCTGCTGCTGAAATTGTTTGGATGCAAGCCTTTCTGTAAGAACTATGTGTATCCATACCTGCAATCCCTCTACTCTGGTATGATAATATCAGTGCTTATCATATGGCAAAGAATCATGTGTTTCATGCTAAAATGAAGCATATAGAAATCAATTTTCACTTCATCTGAGATCAAGTTACAAGAGGAAAGATACATTTGTATTTTGTTCCTAATGAAGAGTAGCCAACAGATCTGTTGACTAAGCATCTCACAAGTTCAAGGTTCTTGTCCCTCGAAACACAGCTTTGTATAGTTCTCAAACCCTTTTCACTTGAGGAGGGATGATAATCCAAGACTAGAAGAGTCTGTTACATGATTTACCCTACTTGATATTGTTGGGTTTATTGTTACTGATCTGTTATATTGTTATAACTGTCTAGCTCTAGAAACTTATCAAAATTGCTTTACAGTTATACCAACTATCATTACAGCTAGTGTTTCCTCCTTTTGTAACTACCTTCTACGGAACAAGATATATATGGTTTACTTTCTGGCTTCACATAACAAGTAAACAGAAATTTACTTTCTTAAATTCAATCTCATTAAAATAATATTTTTTATTTTTTAAAATTTATTTTTAACATCATCACTTCTAAACAATCAAAAAAACATCAATAAAAATTAATTTGAAGCAAACAATAATGAAACAGCGGTTCAACCACCAATGTCAAAAATTATCTGTTTTCTCGTTTAAATTGCTTTGATCCACTAAGAATATTCTCATGTTTGCATCTGGCTCTGAGTGTGATACATGTATTTGTAAATTGCACTATTTTTGCTAAATTTCATTAACTTTCAGCAATCCATGTCTTATTCGTTGGAGGAATGATTGTTGTTTTCAAAGGTTTTTTTTTCTTAATTAAATTTTATGAACTTCAAAGTTTAAGAACTAATTACGATTATTTAATGTTGATTTTTGTCTTATTTAACTAGATGGGGATGTTTCATCATATACAAGGCAAAAAGATGTCGTCTTCTATGTCTTTCACTCTTGAATACTCAAAATTTTGATTAAAGATAGATTTGCATGTGTATACTTTTCCTCCCTTCCTCAATGAACAACACAAAGACAAAAGACATAATAGAGAGAAAAGACACAATAGAGAGCATCTTGTCTTTATGCCTTTATATGATTTGATATAGCTTATCCTTTTCCATAGGTAGTAACCCAACAACTTTTTCCATTATTATAGTACATGTTTCATCTCCAGTTTACAATACAACAATCCTCCAGGAAATTAGTGTTCGTAACGTGGTCAACCACTGAAAATTTTGAGAAACTACCGTCCTTTGAAAAAAAAAAAAGGCAAGCTATAACTAGAAAAAAAAGGGGTAAAACTTCAGGATAAAATTGAAGTTACTTGTAAAAAGTGATCACTCATCTCCTAACCAACTTTTACACTATTATGATCGTTTACATCAACTAGTCCATTTAGAGGAGCACAAATCCTAACCGATGATAATGCTTTGTTGAAATGCTTAGCTTTAGCGACAAGGTACTCATTCCAAGTGATTGGGCGATAGAGAGGAGGATGATTTGGGCCTACAAGTTTTTGTATGGGTGATATTTGAACACTTGATGGTGGCCCGTAGAGATACGCAATGGATAATCTGTGTTTGGTTCGGTTAACCACCGCTCGGTGGAGCACGCTAGGGTACAACCCGTTTGATAGGATATGGAGCAGGTCACCTACATTGACAACAAGCCCGCCTGGGATTGGTGGGACGGTGACCCACCCAATTCCCTCTTTTAGCACCTGCAATCCACTTGTGTTGTTCTGGTAAAGAATGGTCAGCAGAGTGGAGTCTGTGTGTGCAGCAAGACCCATTGCCAGATCTGGATCCGGGCAAGCCGGGTAGGAGTTCAGTTGCAAGGCTGCACCACCTTCTTTGGATTCACCTTTCGGTCCAGCCCAGTTTAAATCTTTCTTGGTTATGCCCAATGAACCCAGCATTAACCATGTCAACCTCCTCGCTAGCTTTTGCATTTCTTTCTCATGTTCTTCAATTACATCGCTGTACAAAGTCGAAATTTGATCATTAGAGAAAGATGAAAACAAAAGGCTGTATCAAATAGTAAAGATGCTATTGTTATGGATATAAAATAAAGCAAACCGAAACAAGTGGATTTTGTCTGTTGATACTATATCACTCCAAATCCTCCAAGTGGGTCCATTAGCTTTCATTGTTATCTTTGCTAATTGCATTACGGAGAGAAAATGGAGTTTGTGTTTTACCACAAAGCTTGATCTCCAATACCAAACTAATACCCACTAGTCCATACGAAAGCATGCACTAATTAATATTGAGTTGGTGTTTATTATTTCAGTGGTTCCTTTAATACCCAAAAAAAAAACGAGTAGCTAGCTAGTGTCTATGTGTATGAATTTTTACACTTGCATGTGAAATTACCATGTACCAGAATTTGGTGTAATCTTGGGGCCAAAGTTGGCGAAAGTGCTCAAGTGGAGAACCAACTATGGTGAATCCCTCTGACCACATGAGCTTGGAGAAAAATGAAGAAATCCTGGCCACACCATAGCCAGAAACACCATCGGGTGATCTAGCTGCTTTGAGTTTTTGCTGGACAGGTAAAGAGAAGAGGCTCCTACTAACACCCTCAACGCTCTCAAGAAGGCTAATAGGGATGCCATGGTTTGTGACTTGAAGCACACCCCAAGTTTTGCATGCATTGCCTATGTTTTGAAGGACGTTAGGGTCTAAGAGATCGATAACGGGGACAGATTCCGTGACGAAGGATTCAACTGAAGGATGTTGCTGTTCAATATCATCAAGTTGAGTCCATTTGTGTGAGTCAGGTATTTCTTGAAGAGAGGAAAAGTCAAGGTGCTTTTGGTGTAGATGGACGGGGTGGGATCTAAATGCGTCTGCCAATGATCTTGAAGGCATGGCGAAAGTTACTGGAGGGAAAAGAATGAGCGAGATAGGGAGTTTTGTGATCTCCAGGCACTAAAAACAGAGAGGATATGCGAGGAGAGAGTGCTTTTGTCTCTATAAAACAACAAAGACAAGGTGAAGTTGAGATGGGAATTAGCAAGGAGTGCTCCTCGAGTTTGATACGTTAACTCAAGAAACAAGCTCCGGCAACATAGAGGGACTTTCCTCCAATGAAGAAAACATGCGATGACACAGAGAGTGAGATTTGTGATGAGAGTTATGGTGGCCATGTAACTTCTATATATAGAGAGTGACAATGGGCCCACTTCATGAATAGTTTACTCTTAGTATATGTCTTACAAATTAACTCTTAAACCAGAGAGAGACGGGAGAGACGAGTTTTTGTATGCGTTTCGAGTGAATGGTTTTGTAGTTTAGCTATTGAAAAAATCAACAGAAGTAGCGGCCTAGTTGGAATCCAAATGGTAAAAGGAATGATTGATTAGGTTGTAATCTAGATTCTTGATGGAGGGTAAAGGAGTAAGTTTCTTGTATTAAATTTATTAAAATCTTCCACCACTAGCTCTTTTACACTTTCCCATAAATGTATGCTTTCAATTTGATCTTTAAATCCACATAAATGCCAACTGAAATGAGTGAATAGCCTTGTCGTATCTCTTAACTAGTTATAGGACACGTAGATTTTATAATGCATGAAAGTTTAAGATAGAAAACCATACAAAATTTCTATATAAATTATATCACAAGCTACTCTTGATCATAACTCGTTGTAGGATTCGGAAATCCTCACTTATGGCATTAAATTAGAGAGCATTTTTGTATGCTTTTAGATTCTACAGATCATGATGGTGGCATTAAAGACGGGGACATCTTGGAGGGCATTAGTGTGTGTTGGAGGGAGTGATGATTTTTTATTTATTTTTTATTTTTTAACGAGTGTTGAGTGGTGTTGGGGGAGAGTTGATGGATCACAGAAGGAGACAAGAAATGAAAGGACAGACGAGTGTTTTGGCATTGGACAAGGGAAAGAACAAAAACGAAAGGACCATCTTGTCCTCTTCAAACAATATAAACTGAAGAAATGAAAGGCATCACAACCTCTCCTCTCACACCACAAGGGCTCCTATAAAAGGGAGAGGTTCCCCCCTCGCTCTCCATGTGCCCTTGTCTTGTCCTCAAGTAGAAAAAAACATCCAAACCATCCACATCTTGAACTAATCTCTCTTCACTACAAGACAATCAATGCCCACCTTCGATAACTTATGACCATATTGACCTTTCCACTTGGCCTTCCAAAATTAGTGTAAGAAAACTCCTCCTAAATCCATGGGATGGTGGAAGAGGGAGTTCACATTGCAACTTTGGCTAGGGTTATCCCGGAGGTCGCAATTGTCCCTCAAAACAGAAATAAAAGGAATTCATGTGTAATTTGAAAAAAATGTATATTTTTTTTTAATAGTTGTATTAATAAATAAGATATAGATATTATCAAACTCTATCTATATCTAACATTGTGTGTATATATATAATAAAAGGTAGTTGGGTGATGAATACCCATGTAGATTTTTAGAACTCTATTTAATAAATAGAGTGTAAATATATAAATTCTTTATCTAATAGATATTGAATGATTGATAAAATACAAATATAATAAAAAGTAAAAACCCTTATCGGTTGATAAACATTGTCATCACTATCACTAGGGCTCCCTTTTCACATGTAAATGCATTTGAACGTGTCCATGAAAAGTAGTAAATTTATTTTGGTATTTGCTGTTAGATTTTGTGCTATTTTTTCCTACTAGACAAAATGTGGGCTCTCTGAACACTACATATCACCTCTTCGAAAGCACAAACATTTTAGAGGTGTCCGTATAGCATTTGCTTAATGAGACTTTTTGTTCTCTCTCCTTTTAACATCCTCCACATTTCTCTTAACATCCATCCATACACAAGTAGCTAACAAAATATACTCATTTTTCTTTTTATGCCCTTTAATTTTTTTATTATTATTATAAAATGTGGTTGCAATAGACACCTAGCATATATAATACAAACAAGATTGTGATGTTAACTATCTAATCTAATAAGTCTCTAAAAAAGCATGGCGTAATGATAAAAAGCTTGAGATCTACATAGTAGGTCTCGAGTTCGAGTTAGGGCGTACATCTCTTGTAAAAATATAGGACAACCGAGGTTTTACTCGCTCACCTGGGCACAACGCTTTTCGAGGAGTGATGTTTCCTCGAATCCAAAAAAAAAAGTTAATCATCTAATAAGGTTTGCTCTCCCTGTAATCTCAGATTTGAATTCTGTAGTTGATAATATAATGGTCATTGAAAGCTTATATAGTTATTAATTTTGAGGTTTATGAAATTAGTCGAGATGTACGCAAACTGTGATACTCATGCTAATTAAAAAAAAAAAGTTGTGATGTGATATTTATTATTTAGTCGCTTTATTATCCCTGGGCTATCGAATCCCTTGTGTAATGCCCATCATAAATTGGACATTTGCTTGTGATGCCCACGCGCACACATGCATAAGAGTCCTTCTACATGCATATATGCATTACGTTGTTCACGTGGTACAATCTTTGATGGTCGGGTCATTACATATAATACATCCGAAAATTAATTATTACCGTTAAACTTGGTTACTTGCAAGATAATTATCACTATTAGCGCAGATCAATCGGATCCATCCCTTTTCATTAATAAATCTTTTTTTGATGATATTTCTTATGAATAAATTCAATCAAGAAAAATGGGAAAACGCAAAGAACTAGCTTGTGATTTGGTCTATTTGCACACTTTAGGCGCTTCTAATTTCTTTCATAAGCTTTTGCTTCTGTCTGCCAATTGTTAAAAATAAGTCCTCCAGATTTTTTATTTTTCTAACCGATTCCTAATTTATTATTTTGCATGTAGACATCGAGGTGAAATAAATGCTGAGATAGTAAAAGTATGAAAAATAAATCACAACCTAGTTTTATAATAACTAGAAATGCTAACTAATTTTTAAAAATTTCTATGTAAGAGATTAGTCATATAACACTGAAGACATACTTTACTCTATACATCTTATTTAAGATAAATAACAATATTATTTATTTTTAATGATAAAATATATTTAATATACTTTCATGTTAATGTTTATCTAAAATGATAATTGTGTATGTTTTTATTATGAAATATACAATTACATATTAATTTATCTTATTACCCATTAAGCAATTTTATAGAATAATTCCTAATAATTGTTCATTTATCCTATATTGTTTTTATAGGTAAATACAATTAACATGTCAAATATTTTTTTTCATGGATAGTTATGATAAGGTCACATATTAAAAACTTTTATTATCATTTCAGCAACCATTTTCAAGATAATGTTTTATTTATCCTTAGTCAATCATAAATAATAAAATCTTTAATCAAAACTCAATAATTATTTATTTGAAAGATGAGCTGAAAAAAAAACCATTAATAGTTTATTTATTCTAAGCTGATCTTAAATATTAAAACATGTGATCCATAATCAAAACTTTGATGATTATTTATTTAAAATGTGGATAAAAAAATATTTTTTTCCAACTAATTTTATTATTATTCTCATCAACTCTTGAGAGTTTTTTGTACCATGTAGACCCATAAAGAATAAAACCATAACCAAATATTTATGATTTGAATTTTTTTCAAGATAATTCAATCAACTCCTAATGATAAAACCTGTTAAATATTTATTTATTATATGAATAACTTATAAAGAAAAAAGGGTATAGGTTTTTTTCTTACTTTGTCAGTGACGGCTTTAGCATGAAAAAAAAAAGTGTATATATAACTAATTAACTAGTTGCTTGCCTGTATCAATTTTTTTTATATAAAAAAATATCAAAAAAAGCTATATCTGAGAGCATTGGGTCTGTCTGTAACACCTTATACAAAACTAATATTTATAATATTAATAATAATATTAAACATGCATGACCAAGTTTAAGTGGGTTTGGCTGCAACACCAGATCCAGAGCCTTGGATGTAAATTTGGTTGCAAGGTCGTGTCATAAAAGTGTGATAATTAAAAAAAGAAAAAGATTTAATATTACATAATGAAATTTAAAAAAAAAAATTAATTAAAAAGAAAAAAAACAATAAAGCAAAACATTATTCCAATGAATAGTGTTTTGCGATGAGAGATATAGTAAAATCCCCTTATGAGATCACAATAATCTAATGAACAGTAAACAAAACAAATCATAAAGTTTAATTCTTAATCAAATCGATATTAAAAGATAAAATTGAAAAAAAAAGCTACTTAAGAAAAAAAAATCTTAATCAACTAGTTTAACCTATTAAACCAGGTTAACCCGTCAAACATGTGATCCATGTCATGAGAGTATGATAACTAAATAGAAAAAAAATTAATATTAATAAACTAAATTAAACAAAAAAAAGATTAATTAAAAAGAAAAAAGCAAAAAAAAAAACTATAACTAATAATATTTTTTTTCAAATTTATTAATTATTATATTAGCAATATTCATTATGATAAAAATAATAATATCTATAATACAAATAATAATATTAAACTTGCATTATCCAAGTTTAAGTGAATCTGACTGTAATGCCAAGTCCAAGAGTCTTGAGTTTGGTTGCAACACTAGACTCAAAAGCCTTATATGTGAGTTTGGTTGTAAGGTCGTGTCATGAAAGTGTGATAACTAAATAGAAAAAAAAAACTAATAATAAAATTAAACAAAAAAAAAAGATTAATTGAAAAGGAAAAACAAGAAGTGAATCATTATTCCAATGAATAGTGCTTTGCAAGGAGGGGTACAATAAAATCCTCTCATGAGATAATGATAGTCTAATGAAAATTAAAGAAAAAAAATCATGAAGTTTAATTCTCAATCAAATTGATATTAAAAATGACATTAAAAGAAAAAAAAACTAATTAAGAAAAAAAATATAAATTAACTGAGGTAAACCATCAAACCTGGGATCCGTGTCATAAGAGTGTGATAACTAAATAGAAAAAAAATTTAATATTAACAAACTAAATTTAAAAAAATAATAATTAAAAAGAAAAAAAAACAAAATAAAACAAAACAAAAGCAATAAAAAAAAACCTATAACTGAAAGGCATCTGCCTTTCACTATGGATTTGCAAATACAATACACAGTGAAAGGTTGATCTATTTTAGTTATAGTTACAATATTAAAAGATAAAATTGAAAGGAAAAAACCAATGAAAAAAAAGAAAAAATCTGAATCAACTGGGTTAACCCGCAAAATCAAGTTAACATGTCAATCCTGGGATTCGTGTCATGAGAGTATGATAACTAAATAGAAAACAATTAATATTAATGAACTAAATTAAACAAAAAAAGATTAATTAAAAAGAAAAAAAAAACAAAGGAAAACTCTATAGGAAGAAAAAACTCATGAAAAAAAAAAAGAAAAAAAATCTGAATTAACTGAGTTAACCTATCAAACCAAGTTAACTCGCCGAACCTGGAATCTGTGCCATGAAAATTTGATAACTAAATAAAAAAAAAATTAATAAACTAAATTAAAAAAAATTAATTAAAAAAACAAAGCAAAAAAAAAAACTCAATACACTATGTAATCAATTAAAAAATATATATTTTTAACCTTTTCATTGTGAATTGGATAATGCACTTCAAGTGAAAAGGCTTGATGTTAGTGTGAGGAAAGGGGGAGAAGGTTTGTTAGATATTTTTGAGTCCTTTGTTTTTTCCTTTCAAAACCTTCCTTTTGCATTTATCCACTTATTTATTTTATTATTTTAATTTTTGAATTGCTTCGAGATGGGGTCTTCAAATGTCAAATTGATCCCATCCTTTCCCCGATTACATTATACTCACTATATAATATAGATTTTATGATTTTCTTCTAATTAATTTTTTTTCTTTGGGTTTTTGAAAAGTTCGTTTACATGGAAATATACCAAAATACTCGAAAACTAGGAAATGATTGAAGATTAGCCGAATATGTTGAAAATGTTTTGTTTAGAATATTTTTGTATTTTTTTTTAAAAAAAAAATATGTTAAAAACAGGTGGTGAAAAACAAGTTACAACATCTTTATTGCTAAACATTTAATGAAATTTATGTTAAATGAATTTCGAAATTGGATATACTTTACCATTCTTATAGTTTTCTCAACATATTATAGTATTTTCATGTACAGTTGATGTTTGTGACAACAATGAGAGCTAGCACACTCTATTGTTCGCAATTAGAAGGATTGAGAGATAGCCAGTACGCTACATGACTCTTTTTTTTTTTCATTAGGAAAAGTAAATAAAATAAAATAAAACAACAATTTTTTTTTAAAAAAGATTTTGAGTCATTCGATCATAATTTTAATAGGAAACCCAATAATATGTTTTAATCTCCAAAATTGTTTCCTTTAATGCACTAACTAGAATTTCCACCTTTAATATTTACCAAACTATTCTTTGTTTTGATAAATTATGCATGATTAAGTAATTTTTATAAAAACACGAGGGATAGTTTAACTGATTAATTTTTTGGTTTGTTCTCCAATGTTCATGAGTTTGAGAATTTTTATGAGTAGTGGAGGCTTGCATAATTATTAATTTTAAGATCCATAAAATTAGTTAAGACATGTACAAGTTAACTCTAACACCTATGTTTTAAAAGCTTCTATATTGTAGATTGAATTCATTCCCATTTACATTGATATTAGATTTCATTGTATAAATCTTGATAAAGTCATTAAAATTTTAAATTGAATTGATTTTTTACAGTTGTGTATTAAATTTATGAAGTGATCGATTACTAAGCCACTAAGTTGATGGAATAACTCTCACGGTAATAATTAGATTCAAAACAACTATAAAAGAAATTAGTGCTCTTCTTTTTCAGTAATGTACCCACAATGCCGCTTTAAAGATTTTTCTCCTTACAATACTCTTTGCTCAAACAATCTAGAATTCAAGCTATCAAAATATATATTGAATAAATCACCAATACGCCATGTACCCATCAAAAAGACACAAAAATAATAATCAATCACCAAAAATTTTAGGATTTTTGTTATGGTTTAAAAAATTATTTTGTTTATTTTTTAATTCCTATGTTTGAGATATGAGAGAAATACTCAATACAAAATGATAAGATTGTTAGTTAGTCATAACAAAATCACCACAAATAAAAAAAGAATGTGTCAATAGACTCCTCCTCTTGAGAAGAGTTCACTAAAAGTGGTTTTTCTATCTAAATATAATGAAAAAATTAGATCTAATTGGGTTTTGATTTTTTTAATTTGGTTGATTCTTGTTTTTTTGAGTGATTTTAAAGTGTTTTAAGTTGTTATGTGATTTATATAGATTTTTATGGTATTTTAAATGAAAATGAATTAAAAAAAATAAATTGTTAGACCAAATCCTCTCCTTTGATTTTTTTAAGTCATCACAATGGTTATGGCTAAAAATAAAAATACCTATGCATGGGCTATAGACAAGTGTGTGGTCCTTGCTTATAAGTCATGGTTGTTAAAATCGCGTTTTGACTCGTAAAATCGTACGATTTTACGAGTCAAAACATGCATTACGGGTTGAATCACTTGAAAAAATTAAAAATGGATAAAATCGGGTTGAAATCAGGTGAAATTACAAAAATCGGATGAAATCGTGCAAAATCGCGATTTCAGCACCGATTTTGCGATTTTGACAAAATTAGGTGCTGAAACAAAATATGCCCCTCATGTCCAGCTGTCTTCACTTTTTTTCAGCCTATTTGGTCCTTAGACTTTAATTTTCTAGCAATTTTTCTTTATATGAGCTCCAAACTTTGGTGTTTCTTCAATTGAACCCCCGATTCCTTTAATTAATTAAATCAAAGTTTAATTAAGTTCTTAAACTCATCAATTTCTTAATTAAGCTCATGATTTCATTAATTAAACTAATCCAAATTTTAATTAAATTCTCAAAGTTATTAATTCTTCAATTTTTGACCAATTGACTCTCAAATTTTATTTGAATCATGTATTTTAAGATGCTTGAACTATGTATGAAATTTTATTTGAAGGCTTGAAATATATATGAATTTTTATTTGAAGCATGAATTTTTTTTTAATGTATTTTAAAATTCCTTACAATTTTACGATTTTACGATCCGAGTTTGTAAACAGCTTTCCGTGTCATGTTAAAATCGCAATTTTAATAACCTTGCTATAAGTACTAGTTTTTTTTTTTTACAAAAAATTAATAATTAATACCTCCCTGTTTTTATTTAAATTTCAACTAATACACTCTCCCTAATTTTTGAAATTTTTTAGTTCATGTTTTTTAAATGGTAGTTTAAAAATTATTGTGTGTTATTATAATGTATAAAAGAGATTATTATAATTTATATTTAACTTTTATATATATATTTGCTATAAATAAAATTTATTTGCATGATGTTTTTATAAATATAAAAACAATTTTTTCTTGGTAAGAAAAAATAACCTCTCTAATAAAAACAAAAGTGCACAAAGTAAAAAATGTTATATCAAAAGTCAGGGAATATTAAGTTGTCTTTTGTTTTGAAAAGAAAGAATAGTTTTTCATTTAAGTATTTAATTAGAATTACTCTTGTATATAGTTTATCAATTTATATATATATATATATATATATATATATATATATTATTTCACTAAGTATAAATAACATTTTAATAATTATCAATTAAAAAAATCATGATATAATGCAACTCATTCATAATTTTCACACATGCTTGAGGCGACATTAGCTCGGGTGGCGAAACTAGAATGAACGTCTAAATTTGGAGCCATAAACTTTGTTTGATTTTCTTATACTGAGAAGCCAGATGATTCTTTTAAGCCCACCAACATTGAAAAGGAAGAGGAAAAAACAAGATGCTAGCCAGTGAACTTATGGGGCAGTATCGTTTTCTGTAGCTGCCTCCATGTGATTATTCCTGCAACTTTTGGTACATCACTTGTTGTCATTGTCAATTATTAGCGACAAGGTTAGCTTTAGCCATAAGAATTATTAACGATAATATGGTAAAAAATAATATAAACTTTATTTAAAAATTTTATTTAATTTAAGTTATTAGGTTGAGATTGTTTTTAATATGTTATTAAAGTTTTGATAACCAAGTGGTTACGATTTCGAATATCACCAACTCTATTTATTTGATAAAAATCAATCATGAGATAATGTGGGTCTGTGCAAGTTTTAAATCCAAAAAAATTTTACTTGAAGGGGTGTGTTAGAGAATAATATAAATCATATCATGGGACCTCACCTAACATTTTAAGCTATTGGGTTGAAATAGTTCTTTGACATACTGATTGTTATTTAAAGTGTTTTTTTAAAAAAATATATATATAAATAATATTTTTTTATTTTTTAAAATTTATTTTTGACATTAATGTAAAAAAATGATTTGAAAATATTTTAAAAAATAATTTTAAACAAATAAGCTTGATGGCATTACCAAAACTTAAAATAAGTTCATTTTAAATTAAACAAGTGATGCTTACGTGCACATATCTACTAGGAAAGAGTTCAAAACATAAGTTAATTTCGAATTTTTAACATCAAACGAGACCAAAGATCATTTTTATATTTTAAACCTCACATAATTAAGGATATATATACTCCTTTCTAAACTAGTGATTAAGATTCAAATTAACCATAAGTAATCTTTTCATTAAATAAATAAATTTAGTTTAAGTGTGTAAAAGTTGGTACAATATACCTCCTATCATTTGTTAAATTCTAAATTAGATTTCTCCAAATTAATCCTATAAAACCAAGAAAAAAATTAAAATCTCTCGATGAAAAATAAAATAATCCTCAAAGAAATAGTAGGGCAACACAACATTTAACATCGATCAATGCTGCCATGTGAGGACTTGGATGGATATCGAATTCATAATTACAACACAAAGTACAAAGATAGTGTTGTTAGTGTAGAGCTATTGAAAAGGACAATCCTAGCGATTATGAGTGAAATCAATCAAAGAGCAAGCTATGGAAGGAAGCAAAGATTCTTATAAAGAGAAATGTGTAATCCATGTGTTGTTGTTTAGTTATGGGAGTTGAGCGGTCAGCTTTTGTTTCCTTATACAGGGTTGAGGAAAATTTAGTGATTGGTCATTTACTCAGTAAGTAAGAGTTGTGTCATAAAGGAGGGATGCCCTCATGTCACTTCATCGCACGTACTAGCTAGACATCGTTGTCCCTTTCATCATGTGATCAATTATTACACATTTTAATTTTCACCTCTATCAATGTATCTATCAATATATATTTCAAATAACATTTTAAGTTTTAAATTTATTTTTAAAAACATTATTAATTTAAATTTTATAATCATTAAAAATTTACATAATTATTAATTTCAAAACCCGTAAAATAACAAAAACAAGAATATTTACTGGCTCAAATATCCATATTAATATGTTAATAAATATAAAACCAAGACAACGGTGCCTAGTGGTAGCTTTGACTTGATTGCTTTCAATTTTTTTATTATAATAGAATTATTATATTAGATAATAATATAAATTATATATTTATATTTTATTTAACAATTTAAATTTTGAAACCAAATTGATTCGTTGAACTAATACCGGAGCTTTAATGACTAAATGTTTATAAGTTTGAATCTTTTTATTTTTATTTATTTTAAAAAAATAAATACAAAGTAACGTGAACGTCCTGTACAAGTTTTAAATTTAAAGAGTTTTTATTTGAAAGAATATGTTAGAAAATATTTTAAATTTAAAGAATTTTTAGGAATGTGTTAGATTTTATCTAATAACTTAAATTTTTAAGTTGAATAGGTTCGTAGAGTGGCAAACTATAGCTGCTTATGAATGTTGTGTCGTCTAGATTTGTGTGTAACTTGCATGCTGTTAATTGGAGTTGTGAAAGGGCAAACATTCATGGCTTTGCTAGCTTAGTGTGTCTGTCGTCTTTGAACACGCACATAAAATGAAAAACAAAGCAGAGCCCGCAGTTTTGTTTTTCAACTCCTCCTTGCCTTTCTGGTGATGCTTTTGAATGATATCGATTTAGAGTAAAAAGAATCTAGATATTTCTGATTAATATAATTATAAATATTGAAACACATGCATTGGCCATAGACTGCCACAAACATTCTGCTATATATGCTGGTGTTTTTGTTTTTATGTAATAATTTAGGAAGTAACAATTTTCAAAAAAGACAAATTAATGGCTCTCCATAATCAACCTGGAAATACCAAAGAAGCAAACATGCATAAATAGTAATAACTGCACGATCATGTACCGAAAAAATATTAAGAATAATCATGCATTTATAAAAAAAATAAAATTCATTTACAGTCAGAAGCTCCGGCCGGATTATCAACTATATATATATATATATTATGTGTCTCACAAGTCAGCTTGGGGTATCAAGTTTTTTCCTAGAACAGCTCAATCTTATCCTAATTTTAACAACTTTGTATATGTTCTTGCACCTGATATCATCATACCTTTTTTTCAATGACGAGGAAATGATTTTTATCGTAAGGGGGGGAAAGGTCATAAACTATTACTACCGAAGGATTTGTCATTTAATATTATATAGATACTAAAAATCACTCTAATTGATCTATAAAATTTTAAAGTAAAAAAATAATTATACCAAATAAAAATAATACTATTATACTAAAATATTAACATGAGGTAAGCTGCATTGATATTTTTTTTCTTTTATTTCTAATAATTTATTATGCATAATCTATCACTAGTCTATCTACATGGAAGATAATGGATTTGTTTCAATGATTTAAACCTTAATGGATGATTCAAGCCTAATTGTTTAAAGATCTGGTTTTTTATTGGTCACTTTTAGTTATTATCTTTTGAACATCTAAGTGAATGGACAACTTTAAAAATAATTATTTTTTATCATGATTTGTGATTACTGGTCTATTAAATCATGTAAGTGAATAATTAATGGGCTTATGTTGAGCTCACTTAACCAAATTCAAATCCTAAAATGGGTATATGGATAATACAGGATAAGGTTTATCTATACTATAACATCTAGGTTTTACTCATAATATATTTCGAATGAGGTTGTTATGTCTCGGTTCTTTTAAAAGGATCCGGTGACAATTTTAAAATCCTTTATTGGACTTTAATCTTGGCAATGACCTTTTTAGGATTCATTTGCCACTTACATGAGTTATTTAACATCCATCTTTGATTTAAATCTCTTATTTAGGTTTCCTCTCATTACAATTAGTGGACCTCCTTATTCCTTTTCTTAGCTAAAAATGCATAAGAGTCTTGTTTTATATTATGTTATGTGAGCTTGCTAATATGCAAGTTGAGAAGGAACTTTATAAAGAAAAAAAATTGTTCTTCGAGGACTATAACGTTTCGACCAAGTAAGCAAGTCATAGGGGAAAATCTTCAAAATTTGAATTTGTTTTTCATGCACTTTGAGGAGTTAGACCTTTTAACATAGTTGTTGTGATTCCTTGATGAAATGGGCAATCTAAAGACATGGTAGGTTTGAATTTTTGGTTTTATCACTACCAAAAAATTGACACATACAAACAGAAACACTGACAGAAAAATTATATTGGTATATTGTGATGACCTTTACCGACATGATTTTTCATCCCTGTATCCATTGGTAAGCATTGATAGAAAACTTCCCTCAGTATATACTGAGGGAATGACGAGCGAATTACAATGGGATTCAAAAAGGCAAATTGTACGATGATATGATATTTTTACCAATAGAATGATCGACAGATTTACTAATAGAATAATTTTATAGGTAATTCCATCGGTGATATTTAATTATGACCTGACAATCAACCCTCCTCTCCCACTTCCTCATTTCTCATTCTTCTTTATGCTTCTTTTTTTTTTTGTAATAAACAGCCATTCTATACTATTCTCAACACAATTCAACTTCCCACAACAATTTTGGCCACTAAAACATTCAGTTTGTCGGCATTCATGTTTTGATTCAAATTTTATTGAGGATTCTCCACTTTAAGTACGCAATTCTACCCTTTTTTTAACTCAATTTTAAAAAGTTGATTTTTTTTTCATAGTTTTTTTAGTATATTTATTTTGTTTGGGTGTTAACTTTTTTTCTAGTTTTTTCTCATATATGTTTGTTGTATGGAATTATGATTTGCATGCCTAATATGAGTTGGAAAAGTTATACAATAAATAAGGTGTTATGATGGGTGATATACTAATATGAATGTATGAAATAGTTTCAAGAAAGTACCTAGAAAGAAGTTTATATGCATGTGTATGCTTGTATAGGTTTCAACCAAATGAAATTTTTAGGAAGAAAATGTTCCAATAAGTACAAGCTAGTGGGGATAAACAAGATTGGAAATAAAATGAATAAAATCCCTCAAACGAGGCTAGAAATTGAAGAGATATTATATGAAACATAAACTAAAAGTACAAGAAGAACATTACAAAGCAATGAAAATGAATGAGTGGTAAAAACACATAGTTGGTATAGACTAAATAATATGGTAAAAATTGTTTTAAATGGTATATTGACTTAAACACTCCTTGTGAATCAGGGGGAACATCAGGGATTAGATCGTCGATTGGAGGAGATCACGCTATAAGAAGAGCAGGTATGCTCTCTTTTCCTATGCTCTTACTTTAATTTGACAAAGTCTTTTAATTTAGCTCATGATTATTGTAAATTATATTATGGATATTATTTAGATTTTATGGAACTCGATGGAAGAAAATAAAAGACTATTGTGTTGTTTCCAAAAGGAGGGAAACTATTATGTTGTTTGTTTTAAATGGTAGAACACAATGTATTGTTTTTTTTCTAAAAGAGAGAAACCATTGTGTTATTCATTCCCAGTAGTGGAATCCAATATGTTGTTGTTTCCAAAAGAATGGAAACCATTGTGCTATTGGTTCCAAGTGTTGGGACCCATTATGTTGTTGTTTCGTAAAGGATAGAAACCATTATAGTTGGTTGTGTTGTTGTTTCCAAAAGAGGGAAACTATTATGTTGTTGGTTCCAAGTGGTAAAACACAATGTGTTGTTGTTTCCTAAAAAAAGGAAATCATTGTGTTATTCATTCCAAGTGGTGGAATCCAATATGTTGTTTCTAAAAGAATGGAAACCATTGTGTTATTGGTTCCAAGTGTTGGGACCCATTATGTTGTTGTTTCATAAAAAAAATGAAAACCATTATGGTTGGTTCCAAGTGGTGGAACCCATTGTGTTGTTGTTTCCAAAAGGATGGAACTCATTGTGTTGTCAATTCCAAGTGTTGGAACCTATTCGGCTATTACTCCAAATGGATAAGGTGTTCTAATGTTATTCTTCCTAGATAGAAGGGGATGATTGTAGATGTCTTCACCATGAATGGATGTCGTGGGTTTGAAAGTGATTAAAGTTTATAAGAATTTGCCTTGTGTTCTTTCAAATTAGAAGAGCATATTATCATATCTTAAAATGTATAAAACATAAGGGGTTATGTAAATTTTAATTTGGTATCTAGTATATGTGTATGCGCGCGCGCCTGTGTATTCGTGTATATATTATGCCCATCTTATTTTACGTGACTAAGTTGATTAGTTCAATTAGTCTAACTGGAGGAACCTTTGCAGTTATGCATCCCAATATTGTATTAGGATGCCAGTAAATCTAAACTTATTGTTATGTGTTGTATTAGAATGCTAGTAACTCTAAACATGTCATTTCATTTTGTAACTTATGCCTTTCTTTTAGGCAGTGGATTAGGATGACATGTAATAAATGTTAATTTAACTTCAGTGTGCTCTTGCATTTAAAGTTTAGGTCATATTATTCTCTAATAATTATTTGTGAATGTAATCTTATAGATTTTCATGTTTACATATTTTTAGGTTGTATTTTACAATGTACTATAAATAACGAACAAACGAGTCTATTGTGATCTTTATTTATGAAGGAAAGGATTTGAGTTTAGGAAAAATTGAACTGTGTGTATGTGTTAGCTTGAAAAGCGTGATGAATATGTTGTCGATAACTTGGTACCGACCTATTTATAGGGAAACTCTGCTGAAATTTCAAAAAAAAAATCCTAAAAATTTGAACATGAAATACATTGAAACGTTGAAGAAAATCGGTTAGGGTGTTACAACTGCACTCGTAATAACCTCACAGAAAGAAAAGGAAAAACAAATGACAAAGCTCAAGAATCAATAATCTAATACCAAATGATAAAACTAAAAAAAATTCATAAAAGAAAGCTTAGGAAAAAAAATTGAGTCAACCCGAGTTAACTCAATTAACCCGCTACCCATGATATGATATCAGGATAGAAAAAATTAGACTTTCGAAGGAAGGACCTAGCAAAACTATCAAAGTTAAACAAAAAACAATGACATAAAACCAAGCTAACCCGGATTAACTTTACAAACTCACATCCGAGATAACCCCATAAAAAGAAAAGCAAAAAACCACAAAGCTCAAAAGCTAATAATTTAATGCCAAAGGATTAAATTGTAAAAAAAATCAATTTAAAAAAAAAACATCGAGGAAAAAAACCTAAGTTAACCCGAGTTAACTCGACTAACTCATTACTCGAGATATAAGATTTGGATAACCCAGCAAAAAAAAATGGAACAAATAACAAAGTTTAAGGCATAATACAGATGATGAATTTGAAAGAAAAAAAACATTTTTAATAGAAGGAGAAAAAAATAACTTAAATCAAACTTGGGTCATGAGACCAGGATTACCCTATAAAAAGACAAACAAAAAATAACAAAGTAAAGTTTTCAATCACAAAACAATTTAAAATCCAAAAATTGAAGATCAAATATGGTATAAAAACTAAATGAGAGAAAATAATTAGGGGTTAAATTGAAAAAAAAATACAATAAAAAATAGTAATAAAAAAATAAGGAATTGAAAAGAACTAAATAAAATAAGATGATTAGAGATGAAATTGAAAAATAAATAAATCATGAAAAGGATAAAAAAAAAAGCAATCAAAAGAATTTGAAACAAATTTGATACAAAAAATTAAATAAATTTCTAAGGATGAAAATGGAAAAAAAATTCCAAAAAACTTTAAAACCAAAACAAATAATAATCTAAAGAATGATGATCAAAATGGATAGAAATAGAAACTAGAGGACACAATCATTTTTTGGAGGGGCTGGTGTGAATTTTTAGGCAAGGAGAGAAAAAGGAGAAAGGAAAAAAAATCTATCGGATACCAATCACACCTCCTCTGCAAGCAAGCGCCACACTACCGAAAAAAGGATAACACGTAACTTGTAATACCATATTGAATGATAGAATTTGGTAATCGAATGACCCTCCACTCACTGTCTGAAGGGTGTGGGGGCTATTACATAAAAACTACTTTTTTAGTAATATTTAATTTATTGAAATTATGAATGGACCCTTAAGTAAATTAAGAATAACAAAAGAAAAAAGAAAAACACTAAAAGGCTATTGAAAGCAGCCTTTGTTTTTTTATATTTGATGGGCAATCCTATAACTTCAGTGTTTAGAAAAAGAAAAAGGCGAACAAACCTCTTCATGCAGTTTTTTTTTATTCTTTTATGGGTATTAGATAAATATATCATGCAAATAATTTTGAAAAGCTACAAAAAGCCCCAAACTAAAAGCCCTACATTTGTTTTTTTTTTTCTTTTAAGGAGAACAAAGTAATTTAATTGTATTAAAAAAAATTGTATTGACCAATTTATCTATAATCAATCTTGTAATGCCCAATAAATCCACATAAAAAAGAGATGATTTTACCTCCAAATACAGGCTTTGTAAGTTTTGATGAGACGGGCAAATTTTAGGGTAAACACACATATGACTTTTAGATTTTTGTAAGTTTATTATATGTATTCGTTATTTATTAAATAATACAAAGGAAAGCTTAATAACTTTGAGATCTCCGCGGCATAAAGGTCTAGACAAAACAATGTATCAAACAAAAACAAGGAGAACATTTCAAAAATCTTCTTCTTCCACACAATGTATCAAATTTTGATTCAATGACAGGAGAAGGATCTTCCTAGCTCGTGCACATGTCCAGTCCACTAGCAGTAGCTAAGGCAACACACAAATCATGTTTGGTTACTTCTTGCTGTACTTTCTCTCCCACTCTATATTGATTGCTTTTGTCCAGCTAGTTCATCAGAGCCTGGTCTGGACCACCATCAACAGATTCAATTTTTTTCCTTATCTTTATTTTGGCTCACATAAGTAAAACTATGTCATTTTTAATTAAATGATATCCTCTCTCTCTGATTGAATGCAATCATCTCTCTCTGTCTCCGACCAAAAATCTCTGTAGATATCAATCCTTCTAGTTGCTTAAACTCTTTCTCTCCCAAAATCTCACAAAAAGAAAGCATATGGCAATTATATTTGTTCAAAATCCGGTCAAAGAAAGAAAATATCCTTTCATTTTTGCTCTTGATATCTTTCTTATTTCCGCCAGTATCTTCTTCTTTTACCGTTATACTCAAAACAATTTTCAATCTCATGGGAGAAGGAGAAGAAGTTGGAATCTGAACATAGGGTTGCAGTTTTATTTTTGAGATAAATGAATGAAAGAAAGGATTTATTGAAGGGAAAATGAAAATAAACAATGGCCCTTTCAGCAACCACCGAGTTGCTTTTTTATGATGTTGTTTTGTTTTATTTGTTGGAGAGGGGGGAGGTTTTATGTTTGGTATTGGAAAAGAGAGATGGTTATTATGGTCCATTAATGACATGTGATGTTTTGTTGATTTAATCAATTTGATTATTATATATGAAGTAACAATGACCCTTTCAGAAGCCATTGCTTCTTCTTTTTTTGTTAATTTGGATTAGTCCATCTAACTCGTGATCTCATCATTATACCAGGTCGAAAAACTATAGTTAGCGGAACACCTGAGCAGTTTTAAACACAGCTACCAGTAAGAGCAGGGCAACCACATTGGTTTCTCCAAAACAGTTTAGATATCAGTGGATAATGGCTTAACAAGCTGCCTGGTGATCGATCAATTCCGTATGCAATGTTTTCAGCACAAAAATAATATCAATAACAGTATCATGAGCACCTGTGCTCAGGTAGTCTCTAAAGCCATGTTTGGAAAGCTGCAGCTAACAATATCATTGATAATGCACAAAGATGCTTAAAGGAATATGATGCCTCGAGCAAGCCATTAAGTATTGAAATGGCCGAACTAGTAGGTGCCGGTGGTGGAGGAGACGGTGGTGACTTGCCCAATACAAGATCAGTGCAATCCGCTCCCAAATAACCTTAGAAGAAAGAAATGTAACTGTTAAGCCTGCAACATATATATATATGGTCTTGTGTTCAAAATCATAGTCAAGGAGTATTAAACATTTATTTTTAATATTAATCATCTGAAACCACCCTAGAACTTAATTTAAAATAATTTTTTTAAAAACCATTTAAACCACGGAAATAAGGAGCCTATGAGGTGTTTGGTAGTGAGATTATGGTTATTTTCAAGTGTTTTTTCTTAGAAAAATATCAAAATAATATTTTTTTCTTTTAATTATTTTTATATTAATATATCAAAAAAATAATCTGAAAACATTAATATTTAAAATACTTTTAAAATATAAAAACAACCACCGTATCTTAATGCGCAAACCTTAACTGTTGAAGGGAAAGTCTTACATTTTTTGAAACAAGCAAAGCCTGTCTTGTTAAACAAATTTGCAGAATCTTCGGTGCATTGGCATATGTGTCCTGTTCCATTAGCCACGCACGTTCCATCACCACACCAAACAAGGTTACAGGCTGCAAAACAGATCGAATGTCTAGGTTTAAGATGCATAATTTTCTCAAATTTCAGTGACAAATATGCTAATGTTCAATAGTATTTACGGTTTAAGAGATCGAACGGTGGAGGTGGAGGTGGAGCTGGTGGTGGAGCTCCATTGCCACATCCAAAGTCAACAGTGCCTGCATATGCATACTTTGTCATCTGGTTGTTGCTTTTATCACGTCATATTAAATTGAAAAATCGACATGGGATTTGGATTTAGTCTCTTATAGATTGAGAAATGCACTCAAAATTAAATAAATAACCAAGCACGATACACTACGAACAAAATAAAAAATTCAACGATTCAGCATTTGCAATGAGAAACCAATAAAAAATTGCTAGCTCGTCCCTTCCCATTTTGGAAGTAGCTGGGAAAACAATCATGGGTGTCAATCTTCTGAAAAACAACAAATCATGGGTCAACTTCCATTTCCATGTGCTCTGCCATGGTGGTGAAGTATAACAGGCTGAAAAAGCTCATGGTCACAACCATGACAAGATGCCATTGTCGATCGTCTCGCATTAATGCTTCACTCTCTATCTTTTGATTCGTAAGGAAAAGAAGAAGAAGGTAAAAAACACAACAGTGCATTAGAAAACTCGTCTGTCAAATGATAGTATGGCACTTCCAAAACCAAGGACAAGCAGAAGAGATCCAGTGGAATTGATACAGTTTATGCCAAAAACTCAGAGCGAGAGAATGTTTCCAAATATATATATATATATATATATATATATATATATATAAATATCTGCTCTGCTGTGTACAAAACACATAAATTCTACTTGCTGACATAGATAGACATCATCGTTATCAATTTTAGCACAGAAACGAAAGAGATCCTTAGCACTTCACATTCTAATCAGTACATGCACGAGCTGGGAGAGACAGGGAGAGAGGCACTCACAGTTGGGAACAATACAAGAGGGGAAGGTCAAAGGACCAATCTGTATCTTCTTCCAACCAGAAGAACACTCGCAGTCAAAACCAAGCACTGAAGCATTAGAAGCCTTACACGCTCCTTCCCCACAATTTATCAACGCACAAACATCATCTGTGCACATCAATTAAGAGAATAAAAGAACACCATCAGTACCAGCCATAATCAAAAAGCTTGAAACACAAATCCCATAACCAAAATCAAGAAAAGTTTCGACCAAGAAAGCCTCACAAAACTGCATGATTAACTGGGTGTCTTGGGAAAGAAAAGGTTTAATGTACTGGTGCATGGATTACCTTGTAATGTGCCATTTACTGTCAATGCCAGGAGACTGAAGAGAAGAAGATGGAAAGAAATTGGAGTGAAGTTCAATTTGAATGTGTTCATGGTTTTGGAATACAGAAAGCTTAAGCTTGGTGGTCATAAGAATTTATAGAGCATTTATGAAAGCAGGTTTTCCAATGAAAAAACATTGATAGACTCACCTCCAGGGACGCCTACCTGCCTATGCTATTGTCGTGTTCAGAATTTGACTCTTTTTTTCCGCTCTTTCCACTTTGTTGTTTACTTTCACGGTGGAGAGGTGTTTTGAATTGCGGTAATACTTATAATTTAAAATATTTATTATTTAAAAATATATTTTTGATATCAGTATATCAAAATAATTTTAAATATAAAAAAATAATTTTAAATAAATAAATAAAATTATTTTTAAAAAATACATAATTTCAACTGCATTTTCAAATATCATAAATAGATACTTTTTATATATTGTTTTGGTGATTTGCACTCCTTTGATGCATGAATTTGAAACATTATATATGAATTTGAGTTGTCAATAACATTATTGTGAACATTAATTTTTAAAATAACATATGTAAACTCATGACAAACTAAATTCATCTCGTTGAAAACATGATTTGATTAGAAAAAATTATAAAATAATGTTGTTCAAATTTTTTTAAGAAATTAGATTTTAAATAATGTTTTGTTTTAATGTAAAAAATAGTTAGGACATAAAGAATTTTTGATACTATCATTAAACGTGACCAAATGGATTAATCTTGAAATCAACTTACTCAACTCCTTGCCTAATCTAATATTAAATTAAATCGTGTGAGAGTTACCTTGATATGACCTAATTGATTTAACAGATCAAAATGCAATCCGACTAGTAAATAAAAATATAATTTGACTTTAAAAAATTTTAATATGATATTTTTTTTTTAATATTAAGACAATGATATATTAGATTAATCTTGATCAACCTAAATTAACCTATTAAATTCATAATTCATGGTCATTTACATGACCGCAGTAAGCTAAACCGATTGGGCAATTTGTTTTTTTTTTCACCCTTCCCTTTTCTTCTTTTCTTCCTAGTTGGATTTTTATTGGGTTGGAATGGGATGAAATTTGAAACTAAATTAAAGGGCTATTAGATATTGTACTAATTTGAAAGAAAAAGACAAAAATATATAGTTGATGTAATATACAGTGTCAGCATATAAGGAAAGCTAACACGTTAGAGAGGTGCATGTAGCTTCCTCATATCTCCAATGGCAGCCTTTCTTGGTGCCATTAAAATTGTCTGGGAAGGGGCTTATTTTTAAGGCAGTGCATGTCATCGATGTACTTTCGATGTGTCTCCAACGATCAAATCCTCTTTTCTTTTCTTTTCTCCTCAATTTTCATGCCTGAATTATCCTCTACCAAATAGAAGTGTTGAATTTTTTTATCTCAACCACAATTCTAGTTCCTCTATTTTTAATCATTTGTAAAACAAAAGGACTGAGCTATTTTTCATAAAATCATCACCCAACATCATAAGAACCCTAAATTAAGCTAATGGAATCAAACTATAAAGTTCATTCTCAATTAAACTTAATATAAAAGGACTGAACTAAAGAACAATAAACATTGGTAACGAAAGAAAAAAAAAGGCTTAAAAAACAAAGAACAATAAAGGATCAAATATTGAATGAACAATAAAAGAAGCAGTAAAACACTTGGTTCAATTAGTTGTTTTTCTTATTCTTAATCTTAATCTTACGAATATTCATTAAAAAAAACGAAACTTGTAATAATAACTAATCATGAATTCGACTGAAAGAGCAATATTATCCTAAATACTTGATAATTTGTTGCTAAACTAGTGTGTTATTCTTGCATTTTAACTGCCCAAAGTTCATTATTGTAGCAGTTGTCCTCTTCCTAAATCTGATGCACTCGGGACACGTGTTGCAGAATGGTGGCGGGAGGAGCAATTTAAGTCCCCCTGCGGGCGATACAAGCGATGCAAAGAAGGGAATTATTGTCTTTGGACGTCAATTTTAACCACACAGCAGAGACAAATTGTGTTAATTATAAAGCTAAAATAAAATAAAATTAAGAATATTGTTCTGCTTCAGACTTCATAAGTTTGTACAATTTGCTTGTTTTGCTTGTAACTCCTTGCTATTGGAGCAAGAAATCAATCATAAGAATATTGCCATTAGATCTCTCACGTCCAGACATCAAATTGAGATTAGGAGGAAAAGGGGTGTTTTGGATGAACAAATTATATCGCTCCACACACATGTAGATGAATATTAAGCACACTTTCCCTTCACATTGCTCTTATTATATAAACAAGAACTGATGCAAATAATAAATTGAACAGTGTAGCTCAATTATTCAATTTAAATTTTATAAATCTTAGGATTATTACATGTTTATATTGTCATTAATTTTAGAATTCGTAGAATTAGTTAAGGTACATGCATACTGACCCGGATATCCATATTAATAAAAAAAAAATATTCAAATTCAATGACATGGCATAAAGTTAAATTTGTTGCTCTATAGCTAATTTCAGATCAAATTTGTTGAAATCACTTTTTTATGATATCCATCTTCTGTCATCTCTCCTGATTACAGTATATAATGAGCTAAAATTTTTCAAAGATATCAAAAAAAAAAAAAAAAAAATCAAGTTTTCCAGAACTATATTGTAGATATTATCCAGCCATGACAATTACTAGTTCAAATTATGATTAAATAAAACGAGAAACTATAAATTATTAAGAAATAGAGGAATATTTCAAAAAAAAAATTAAAACTAAGAATAAAAAAAACAAAGCTGGAAATTCGTATTCAAATGCAATTCTTCTCCATCTAAAAAACCAAAAACTAGTTTTTCAAGTTTATACTAAGTTTGGAGAACTCATTTTAGAAGTTCATCAAAGTTTTCGAATACAATTTTTAATAGTTTTCAAAATAAATATTCTTTTATATAGGGTATATAAATAGATAACGGGATTTGCTTCTCAACACTGACTCGAAAGTTCAATCTTTTTAAAAAAAAATTAATATGAATATCCAGTCTAGTTTGCGTATATCTCAACTAATTTTGCATGCTCTAAAATTAACAATCATACAAGTTTTAGTGATTCTAAGATAACTCAAACTTGAGTTCAATTTTTATTGGTTTGGTCATTGGTGGCGCTATTAAAACCATAGGACCATGTACCTTCAAGCATTGTTCACTTAGTCATGAAATTTTATGTGGATTTTCATTATAGATATGTCTTTATCTCGTGCGTAATGTATATTGGACATGGAGGATTAGGGGCAAATATGTGAAAATAAATTAAGGAATGGTTAATTTCAATTCATCCCTCCTTAGATTTTGGAAGAAACTAGTTTCTCTTCTTAAGTTTCAATTGTGTCAATGTTCCTCCTTGGACGTTTAATTACATATCAATTTCCTATTAAAGTTACCTAAACAAATAGGAAAAAAGATTTTTTAATCCCTAAACTCTTGAAATTAGATCAAATAAAATATCAAATCTTCTATGCCAATTAAAAGTTTCAAATAATGCCATGTAAATTATTTAAATTTAAAAATATAAGATATAAAATTATTTTATCTTTAACACGGTTTCCATTGAAAACATAGAAAAAAAATATATTAAATTAGAAGGACCATAAAAGATTATGATCTTAAAGCTAAAAAACATAGTACCTAAAGGAAAACCATTTTTAAACGTTTATGCTTATTTCAAGGGTGAGTATAATCATCAGACTTGATGCAACAGAAAAAATAAAAGTATGTATTTATTTATTTATTTATAAACTTCGGAATTTAAAATCTCTTTAAAAATAGTTATTTATTTCATGATTCTTTTATTTGTACAGAAATCCTTTAATTGAAAATAAAATATTTCATCTCATTTTATTATTTGAAAAGGAATATATTTGATCAAATTTCAAAAAACAAAATTTCTAAAAAAAAGTTGTTATTAATTCAGTATTAAAACTTTTAGTGAGCATATTTAGCATTCTTAAAACCTCAGGAAAAAAAATTAATTAATGAACATCACAATTTTATTGCTTTTTAAAATAATTTTTATTCTAAAACATATTAAAATAACATTTTTTATTTTAAAAAATACTTTCCAACCAAACACAGCTTTACTTTCCTACCGGTCATTTATGTCCGCTCTAGAGAGGGTGCTGTGGACCTATAACAAATTTTCTCCCCAATTTCCTCTCCATTTTAATGTCTCCCTCACCTTCCGAACAACAAAAAAATCACATTCCCCAAAATTTCCTTTCCTTCCCCGACATTTTTCGTTCTCAAATTAGCTCAGGGGAAAATTCTATACAACCTGCAGCACGGAGCATTTGTCAACCACTACTAGTTATGCACAGATTATTCTTTTCCAGTGTAATTGGTTAAATCAGCACTGTATATATCCAGCCAAACGGGCAAGAGGTTGTCAAAAGGAATTCCATTACATTACAGGAGGTTACAGCAATAACACAATAATATTAGCCCTTTCCAACAAATGGGTTACAATCAATCAAATCAATGCCAAAATACAAATATCATACCCAGTGAAACAAGTGTAGAGAAAATACCAATCAGCAGGAGTCTTCATCTCAAGATGGGTCTCATCTCCCTCAGGCTGATCCAAATTCCGAGAACCACTTCTCATGCTTCTCGATATCTGATTGGGAAACACTGCGCTGAACCTTCCGCAAGGCTTCTTCAAAATCACACATTGCAACAGGATCGTTTGAAATCTCATCCTTAGGCATGTTCTTAATTTCATCTCGTGTCTTGCCCGCTATCTTTCGCCTCATCCCATTTAAAGAAGCATCTCTGCAAACATTAGTTAGATCATCTCCACTGTATCCATCTGTCCTGCGAGCAACCTCATCGATATTGACATCAGTGGACACCTGTACAATAACAATGTTAATCATGTGTACTCTTTATGGTTGCTCCACGCTATTGAATGTGCAGCTCTATGTTCTAAATGCTAAATCCATGTTTAGGTAACATATGTGTTATGAGTTATGACACAAAGTCAAGAGCATCCAAATGAGTAGCCTACAGACATTGATCGGAAGTTCTTGCAATAAATCTACAATGGCTAATCAATCTGCACCTTCTGGCACAGTGCTCTCTTTCCAAACATCCCAATGTCTGGCTAATCGAGGTTACCTAACAAGGCCTCACAAAATTTACAAATGACAGATAATGCAGCCCTTTCATTCAACTCTTTGTTATCCACAACAATTGACTGGATTTGGTACCATAGACAAGTGAATCAGGCAAATTATTTGTATGATTCGGATTTTTCTTGTATTCTCTTTACTCCTTCATTCAAAAAAAAAACAACCTAACTAGAAACTAAAAACTGTCACTTGTGAATAATTCAAATTGGAATCATGTAGAACCCTACTCAGCTATTGTCCACTTCCAGTTTCCATTTGTCACCTTATGCTGCTTAGCGAGGCAGTTTAACCTCAACGTTCGCTCAATTACATAGTTATTATTAAGTGAAGGAATTTCCATCAAACCATCATATAGATTTTGATTACATGCTCAATTACATGGTTTATTATCAAGTGAAGGAATTTCCTTCAAACAATCATACAGTTGTTTACTACATAAAATGAAATGAGCAAATTCCATGTTACAGTTTATTCCTACTTTTAGAGAGATATTTGCCTACTCTCGCAAAAAGTAATGTTCTTCGAAAGAATTATTTACACAATTGTCATTATTCTTAAAAGGAATGGGGAACAAAACAAAGGAAAGGGCTAAAGGTATATAGATCAATAGCACCAGGTGACAAAGGGAAGTGCGGCCTAACAACAACAGCACAAAGAATGATTTACCTTGATCCAGGCTCTGTATTATATACCATGAATCGAAGTGGATAAAGACCTTAATCTAATAACACTGCAAAATACAATATCAATTGGCACAATCAATTTACCTCGACAGTTTTCAAATTAATCCTAATAAGGTCCTTACGACTCTCAAAATTTGGAAGTGGAATATATATACGCTTCTCCAACCTCCTCCTGCATTGCATTTACATAACATAAGAGAAAGCCAGAGTAATGAGGATGCTGTTTAACATCTTGGACAGATTGCCATTTAGGATAGATCTTAGAATTCCAGAATGCAAGAAAATCAAAAAATATTTACGAGAAGACAATGAACAAACCTCAGTGCTTCATCTATGTCCCAAGGAAAGTTAGTAGCAGCCAAAACCATCACTATTTTCCGGCTGCCATCTTCACCAGTGGAACTATTGTTTACACCATCTACCTGAACCAGAAGTTCAGATTTGACCCTTCGAGATGATTCATGTTCCCCTGAAGCCCTGAAGAATTGAAGTCATACAAAACCAGATTCAATCTTAATGATGGGAAAAAAATTAGTTCAACAATCAGTTCATACACAGCAGAACAAACAACTTCAAGAATCTGAATTCATGAGCAGGAAGAGATCTGTGTGTGTGGGCGCACGTGGGCGTGTGTGTGTGTGTGTGTGTGTGTGTGAGAGAGAGAGAGAGAGAGACTATAGGTGTATTAACAATTCAAATTAGAATTTATACATCAACTTCACACACTTGCGACATATACAGAGCACATCAAATTTTAATGCAGATTAAAATGCCTAGCATGATAAAAGATTTAGGGATATAGCATGCAATCATAGTGTACTGAAACTTTGACCTTCATGAGAATGGATGATAAACTCACCCCCTAGCATTGCATAGAGAATCAATCTCATCAATGAAAATTGTACTTGGTGCATAAGCTCGTGCTAGATCAAACAAGCACCGAACCATCCGTTCACTCTCCCCACGCCATTTTGAAGCTAATGTAGCAGATGAACATTGAAAAATGTTGTACCACACTCAGTAGCAACAGCTTTAGCAAGTAGCGTCTTCCCAGTACCAGGAGGGCCAAACATAAGAACGCCTTTCCAAGGTCTCCTGATTCCCTGCCCACAAAAAATATAATTAAGACAAGAAATGAAAAGGCCTGTAACATTAGCTAGACCAAGGATCTATGTTGATAAAAACATATTTCAGCATATGGTAAGATATCATCTCAATTCCAAAAAAACATGATGTGCAGAATTTATAACATAAAGAACCTAGAAACACCACATGATGAGAAAGCAAACTACAATTATAATTCAGCTTCAACCATGTAAGAATACCTGGAAATATTCAGGCATCCACAAAGGAAGGACAACAGCTTCCTCCAGAAGTCTTTTTGCTTCGCTGAGTCCTGCAACATCATCCCATCTTACACCAGGAGTAGTTTCCAAGACATCCCTTTCAAGCATCTCAGCCAAGTCAGGATCTGGTCCCTCATATTGTGGCCTCCTCTTTCCATCTTCAGCATCACCATTCTAGCAATTGCACTTGCAAATAAGTTCACATGATGAACACAAATCTAGACATGAAACAAATATAATAAACTATAATTCACATCATATTTATTACTAGGAATCTTATGTTAAATCACTATGTGTGACACCAAATGAAAAGAGTAATATAGACTAAACATTCCACAAATAGTTTTAAAAAATTGAAAAGTAAAAAAGAGAAGAACCCCATGAAAAGGTGTCGGTGCAATCCATCTGATTATATAAAATAGGAATACTCTACAAATTAGCAAATATTGAGCCTATAACTTTCTTCATAATTCCAACATTACTATGTTGTTCTCCGTAATTACATGCATTCTGTTTGTGATGTCATCAAACAGGTCTTCATTTACCATCTGAACAATGTTTCCATGATTATTCCAACTATCTAGCAGTTAAATCCTATAAAAAAACACTACAACCCCCTCCTTTCTTATCAATATCCAGCAAACAACCTAATATGGATATGCACATGACATGACTAATAAGAATTGAATACACATAAAAAGTACAGAAGAACTAAAAGAATATGCTTTGACTCCTGGGTCCTGGGAGAAAAAAAAGGCGATAATTATATCAAAAAACAGGATCATGAGATTGTTTTCATTCAAATTTACATTCCCCCCACTGGAACTCAGTTGAGAAGGTTGAAAAGGAGAGGTTTGAGTGGAAAACAGGTTTCTATTAACCCCACTTTCTTGTTACATTTCCATCCCCAAGAAAATATGGTTTTTCTTCCTTCCTCTATCACCTAATCATTCTATTAAAGAGTCATAACAAGGGTAAATACATTGAAATCAAAACTAAACTTGTTTGACAAAATATAAAGTTGAAAAGGGAGAATTTGTGGACATCTGCAATGCTAATATCTGAGAAACATTTGAAAGACAAACTCCTGTTAGGATAAAACTAAACAGAATACAGCCACATGTACTTTTCTTTTTCGTTTTCATTTTAGATAAATAAAATAAAATAAAATTTATTACAGTGATGGAAGAGAATAATTTACAAAAAGAGAATAAGACAACCTCCCAAATAACAAAAAGAAACAGTAATCTAGTTCAAAATAATAAAGCACTTCGATCCATTTGTATATCTGCTAAAGAAGTGCCTTCAAAATCATGACACTACAATGAAGCCAAGAAGCATATCCTATCGCACAACAGCTTCTTTAACAAGAGATGGTAATTAAAAATCCTCTCATTCCTCTCTATCCAAATGCGCCAAATGATAGCACTGACAGCACATCGCTATAAAATGTCATGATCTTTCTGCCTTCCAAAACCCACAAAATAAAACCTCTTCCACTCCCCTCGAAAAAATCCAAGATTCATTACTTAAGAGAAAGATCTAAAGACTATCCAAACAGAAGCAAAACAAAAGGACAACAAAAGAATTCAGCCAATTCTATTCTACCACAGGTATTGTTTCCTGCTTGCCAATATTTGTCATTTGCATCGAGTAATGAATCTAATATATATATATATTATATTGAGTTTCTGCACGAAAAAATGCATTTCCAGATGCTAGAACCATAAATTTTGACATCCAATTAACATAAATTTAAGCTGGGGCAAAAGAATTCGCAGACTCCAAAGCAGAATATGCCAGCAAAGGCAAACACTATTTCACTTTTTTTTTAGAATAAATAGTGAAGAATGCTGCAAATACTTGTACTACCATGGACAGGAGACAACTTACAGCTGAGTCTCCTCTTCCAGATTTTCCAGTGCCAGTGCCTTTCTTTCCAGTTGTCGACGCTCTGACTCCCGAATTCACCCTACTTGAAGCAGCGGTCTTGGCACCACGTCCAGTGGTACCCGTCCTAGTGGTAGCACCACGAGCCCAGGCCCCATCTTGTGGCGACTTCCTTAAACCTACTTGGGAAGCTCTAGTGGGTCTCCTGCTGGTAGTGTCCCGACTGGGCGGCCTCCAAACATCAGGATCATCGATGGGAGCGGCAGAGGAAGTAGGGTACTCATCTAATGGCTGGAAAACAAAGGAAGATTTAGCATGAATGGGGGGAGAAGCAACGCGCCTGGCAGCAGGAGCTTCCTTAAAAGCCCTTCTCTCAGCATCCAATTGTTTTACTATTTCAGTCTCCTCGGAAAGGGATTTCTTCAGATTCATCCATTTTGTACGAATTAAAGGGTCGTCAAGCGTCGTTAGATGCCTGAGAAAAATAAACATTATTAATTTAGATCCAAAAAACTATTTATAAGCAGAAGCAGAAAGAGATAGAGCATGTGTGTGTGGGTTTAGATACTTGTTGATCTGAGCAATGGCACCATCGAAGAAGATAATGGAAGTGTCATAGAGGCCTTCAAGAGCATATTCTCTTGCCAATTTCAAGTGATCTTGTAAGCCACTTAGCGCCGCCGTTGCTGGTGAACTCCCACTCCCCACCATGTTTGCTTTCTCACAATAGAATCCCTAATTTCTAGCCTTTCATTACCTCTCGACTCCAGGCTCCGGCTAGTTTGGGGGGCGCAGGGGATTGATCTCAATGAAAATTACAGGAATGACCTTGCTTGCTTGCTTCCCTCTTCTTCTTGTAGTTCTACTGTGTGTGTTTGGTGTGTTGAGTCTTTCTAGTCCTGGTGAAGTAAAAACTTTGTGTCGTGTGTGGTTTACGGCGGAGGAGGAGGAGGATCCTGGGATATGTGGCCTGCTAAACGATTTTTTTCTATTATTATGGATACAAGAAACGGCGACGTTTCTTATAAATTAAGTGTAGGTTTGTTTATTACAAATAAAATGGGACAGTAGAGTCCCGGCCTCTCTCATTTGTAATGAAGGGGGAAAGCATGCAATGGTTATGAACTTATGATGTCATGTTTCACTACGGACACCCTCACGGACTTGCACAATGAATTAATAAATTTGCCTTTTATTGACAAATTCAAATAACTTAGTTAAATAACTTAGTTTGGGGGTAATATAGTTTTTCTATTATATATATTTATTATTATAAAATTGAATAGAAGTAAATTAGTATTTATTTTTCACTCAAATATACTTAAAAAGCAAAATTTAAATAACTTTTGTATTGGGGTATTTTTTTTAATTTTCAATTTAAATGACACATTAAAATGTTTAAATTATCCTTCAAGGCAAAATCATGTAATTGTTGTCTAGGGTTCTCTTTTTCTTTCTCTCTTGGTTTTTTTTATTATTATTTTCAAGTTGAGTAAAGGTCAATTTGGTCTTTGGGTACATGTAAAAAAATAAAAAATAAAAAGTTATTGGCATATACGAGTGCAAAGAGCCCAGCTTTTCTGAAAACAAGTGTGGACTCATCCAACGACCAAACACCACCTTCTATGGTGGTATTCAAAATAGCTCACCAAAATCTTTCAGGTGGGTGGCATGTGTCGATGTTCGACCACCAGCGTGGTTTTGGTGGATTTTTTTTCTTTTAATCCCTCATTTCTCTCTCTTTTCCTTGAAAAAATACAAAAGTTTTCTTTTTGTTTATGTTTTTAATTTGGTCCTTATTATTTTTATAGCTATTTATTTTGTTTTTTATGCTTGTTGAAGCTTTTTTTCAATTTTGTCCCAAAGCATTTTATTCCATTTATTTTTTTTATTCAATTTGGCCCACGTTCTTTTGATTGCAATTTTTTAAATTCCTTTCTTGATTTATTTATGTTTTTCAATTTTTTTCCTCAACATTTTATTTGATTTAATTTTTGTATTCAATCTTGGTCCTCATTATTTTTATTGATATTTTCTTATCCCTTTCTTTCTTCATTTATGTTTTTTTAATTTTATCCCTTAATTTTTTATTTCATTTATTTTTTTGTATTCAATTTTGATCCTCATTTTTTTATTGCTACTTTTTTTTATCATTTTCTTAATTTTTTTTTATTTTTCAATTTAATCCTTGATTATTTTCTTTCATTTAATTTCCATACCAAATTTGATCCTCATTATTTGATTGCTATTTGTTTTATTTTAAATTTTTGATGATTAGTAAAAAAAAAATTTTTATTTTTATAACAAATTTGATCCTCATATCTCGAATTGTGAGTTAACCAAGGTAACTTAGGTTAAATTGAGTTTGTTTTATGTTTTTTAAAAATTGATTTTTTTTAATTTTATCCTTTGACATTAGATTATTGGGCTTTTAGTTTTGTATTTTTTTGCTTTCCTTTCATTAAGGTTATCTCGAGTCATGAGTTAGTTAAGTTAACCTGGGTTAACTCTAGTTTTTTTTCAATACTTTCTTATTGATTTAACTTTGGTGTTCTTTCTATATTCTTTTTTAACTTTCTTTTATCACAGTCTCGTATCGTATGTTGTTGGTTAGTCGATGCAATCTAGATTGACTTGAGTTTTTTTTCTGATATTTTATTTCTAAAATTAAATTATTTGTTTTCATCCTTTCATATTTGGTTATTGGACCTTGAACTTTGTGATTTTTTCTGCCTTTCTTTCTATAGGTTTATCACAGGTCACAAGATAAATAAGTTAACTCGGGTTAACTCAGCTTTTTTTCAATATATTTTTTAGCTTTGGTTTTTTCTAGGCTTTTTAAAAAAAATTATTTTTTTAACCTGATCTCATATTATGGGTCACAAGTTAGTCGAGTTAACTTGGTTTTTTTATGTATTTTTTTTAATTCAATTTCGTCATTTAACATCAAGTTATTAGGTTTTGAACTTTGTGATTTTTTTTTTTTGCTTTCCTTTCTTTAGGGTCACCCAGGTCACATGTTAGTCAAAATAACTTGTGTTAACTTGATATTTTTTTATGTTTTTTTTATTTAACTTTGGCATTTTTTTTCTAAATCTTCTTTTTTAGTTTAATTTCTTTATTCTAGTCTCATATCGCGAATAGTGGGTTAGTTAAATTAACTAAGGTTGAATCAGGTTATCATCGCTGGAATATCTTTTTTTTTGCATTAGAAAAATTTAACTCGACCAGTGGTGTAGTGTGGTCACATGTCTAGTATATACTAAATTTTGTTACCCGTGCTACACCGTAGGGCGGGTCAATTTTTAAAAAATTTTTTTTAAAAAAAAGATATTCAAATGGCAATAACTTTAGGGAACCAGGTTAACTTGACTAACTCGAGCCTAGAGAAAGGGAAGAGAAAAAAAATAGAAAGCTCATAGCCCAAAAGCTTAATGTTAGAGGATAAAAAAAAAAATAAAAGACTAAAAGTTAAATCAGGCTAATCTTCAAAACCAACAATTTTGGTCATTAAACTGAAACTACCATACAAAAAACCAAAAAACAAATCTTAAACAAAATTCTTAACCATCAAAAAATAAAAATAAATATGAATCAAGATAATGAGGACTAAATTTGATATTAATGAAAGAAAATAATGAGGGATCAAATTGAAAATTAAAATAAAAAATAAAAAAGGATAAAAAAAAAAAGAACAATTAAAAGAATAAGAAGCAAAATTGGATAAACAAACCAATGAAATAAAATGCCGAGAGACAAAATTAAAAGAATAAAAAAAAAGGAAAAGGATAAAAAAAAGAGCAATTAAAAAATAAAGACAAAATCTAGAAAGAAAAATGAAAAATAAATGTTGAGGGATAGAATTGAAAGAAAAAAAAAACAGGAAAGGGATAAAAAAGAAACAATCAAGAGAATGAGTACATATAAAAACAAAATAAAATCAAATGGAAAGGGATGAAGCTGAAAAAAAAATCTAAAAAAAAATTCAAAACAAAGAAAAACTAATCAAAACAAAAAGGATAAAATTGAATTTTTGCTTCATTTCTTTTTTTATCAAAATAATATCATTTTTACTTTTTAGTTAAATAAAAATTCAAACGATTAGCTAGGGATAAATCATGTCAAAACCCGTTGATTTTTTTTTTTGCAATTGCTTTTTTTTATCAAAATAATATCATTTTTACTTCATACGCAATAAAAAAATATGATTGACCTCGATAACCCTGATCATTGGACCCAACTTGTGACCCGAGACATGATGTAGGTCAAATCTCAGGTCGGATTTTAAAAGTATAATAAAAATATAAACACCAAATATGATATGAAAATTAAATGAAATTAAACAATGAATGATGAAACTTCCAAAAAAAAAAAAACAATTAATCAAGAAAAGAACTCAAAATAAAAAGAATTGCAATCATAAGAATGAGGATCAAATTCAATAAAAAATGAATTAAAATCAAATGATTAGGGATTAAATTGAGAAATAAAATCCAATCGAAAAAAGATCAAAAGCAAAATAAATAAGAATTAAAAAAATAAAGATCAAATTTGATAAATAAAAACATAAAATATCAAATGTCGAGGTTGAAATTGAAAAATAAATAAATCAGAGGTAGAAAAGAGAGAAAAGAGGGGATGAAAATAATTGTCTTGGAGCTTCGGCGGGACCCGGGGTGATGACAGGCTCCGGCCCAATTTGTAAAGGGTGATGCAAGGTTTCAAGCACCACTCTTGAAGGCGACTTGCAATCACTAGGAGACACCGCACGCATCTTTTGAAGGGGCACCAACATCTTCCACTTTTTTTTTTTATCAATAATATCAAATCACAGGTTTTTTTTTATCTAGGTGGTGGCCTAGTGGTAAAAACCTGGGACCAAGAGGTTTGCTCCCTCCGTGGTCTCAGGTTCAAACCCTAGGTTGCTTATATGATGGCCACTGTAGGCTTACATGGTCGTTAACTTCAGGGCCCGTGGGATTAGTCGAGGTGCGCGCAAGCTGACCCGGACACCCACGTTAATAAAAAAAAAAATTGCAAAACAAAAATGAGGCTAAAAAACAAAAAATAACCCTTAACCTTAAGGGGAAAAAAAGTTGACCTAAGAGCTATTCGGTAATTAAACCGAATAAAAAATGTAAAAATTCCAAAATGCCGTTGGATATTAGTTGTGTTTTTATCAAAGGGTATTGGCATAATTATATTATTCAATAAAATATGAAAATACTACTTTATCCCGAGTGTCTGTTCAATCCTTTAGTTTTTAAAAGGTAAAATAATTATTTTACAGTAAATTATGATTATACTGTTCGTAATCCAGTGTTTTGACGGTGTAAGCAAGGGATTGCTGGCCGTTAGGGTTTCGTGGGGCCCATTATTTATTGTTAGATCCAACCCATCATCTCTATATCTAACATTTTTCAAAATTCCAAATCTTACGTTTTCGTTTCACCCACCGCCACCACTCCTCCCCTTTTCTTCCTCGCCTCGAAGATTTAAAATGAAAAGGAAACTAAAGAATGACCAACCGTTGTTTCAAACGTTTCACTTTCAACTTTTTCTTTGTTTTTAACCACAAATGCGAGGGCTCATCATTGCATGCTTTCTTCTTTCTCCATTTCTGTTGGAAAATAGATATAATCATGGCATGGAACATTACTTTCTGGTTTTTGCCATAATTCAAAGTCTCTTTCTTCTTCTTCTTCTTCTTCTTTCATTTGAAGCTGTATACCAAGGCACGCATGGAAAGAACAGACACAGCATGTTTACGTTGTCCTCATTATAGTATATTATGTATTGCCTTTCACAGCTGTCATTTGAACTATTTTCATCGGAACCGCTGACTTTGCATCGGTTTCTTTTGATATCAATGATCAATGTGTCTCTGCCAATTTTGAAGTACCTTCATTTGACAACAACATGACTATCAACGTAAAAACATCAGTTAATTTAATTCATCAGCACGCGACGGCGCCGGTCATGCCAAACCGGCTATCTGGCTTTCAATCTTGAAGTTATTCACTGTAAAAATGATTAGTGTCACTCCACAACCCCATTGCTTACCAAATCTTCCGATCCTCTCCTCCGTCTCTCTGCAGCAGCTTTACAATTATTCTCTGTCAGGCCTCCCAGGACATCCACATGCACCTCCCGGAATCACAACCACCCCGTGCCTCGTAGCAAGCCAGCGAACAACCTTATCATCATCCACATACTGTTCCTTCGCCCATAGGTAAAATTCACCTTCTCCACCTTTCACAGCTCCTTCGCCCAACGGGGAAAGTGCTTCCAGAATTATATCACTTAGGTCCCATTTCTAAAGAATAGAGGGCTAGGTGCCGTGACAGTATTGAAGCACAGTTTGGCATGTTTTCTTGAGAAGTTGAGTTTGGAAACCTTCCACTCCTGATGGATATGCTACCTGCAGGCATTACACAATTAGCTGGTATTGACTTCAAGTGCAGACATCAATTATAGTGTGTTTGGTACTGTGGTGCACCACACTACCAAACGGGGCCTAGTACCCATGGTTGCAAAAAAGTCAGACTTCCCTGAAGCCCAGCTCCAAGGCAATCAACAAAAAGATTTACGAATCCCCAGCATCACATAACGTTAGAACAAGATTTACGAATGCCTGTAATTGAGAACATAACAATAATTCATATTCTAGAACATGTGTGGATTGAGACTGCTGGCTATAGAACAGAAAGAACAACTATTTCTACAACTCAACGAAATAATATACTGGAACATAAAGTTTTACGGACATAATTCTTGACACCTGATTTGCACCTGCAGTAACCATAACTGAAGAGTAACATATGTTTAAGAATCCCGGAAACACCTGATTTGCACCTGCAGTAACCATAACTGAAGAGTTCACCATCATATTTTCCTTTCACAACTGCAAAACAAAGAGAAAGAAGGTATTAGATAATGTGTTAACAAATCTTCAATACCAAGGGCATGTATCTTTTGGTAAGATTGTTAAGGCTCCAGGAATTCCAATTTCTAACCAAGTGAATAGCTCCACTAAGAAGCAAAGGAGGTAAAGTTACTAAAATAATGGAGAGGGTATATATAACAGATAACAGTGACCAAACGACAGAAACAATTACATCTCAAATAATCACAGCTTGAGCATCAAACAACTGAAATGCAGCACTGAGCAGAGAATCAAATGACCTCTGCCTGCCTTTCATATGTCAATTACCAGAACCATAGCATAAATCATCCAGTTGGAAACATGCTGAATGTTCTGAATCACATTCCTTCTGCATTAATGGCCTCCCTGAGTTCAGGAATACCTTCATCAGCTCCATGACGGCTAATTGAAGGCTCCCATACCAGTTCTTTCACCTTATTCAACGCCTGTCTGGGTGGTTGCCAATAAACCACCCCCTGTACCACATGAAACAAATCAATCAATTGCTAATAAATTTCTCCCATCTCTAGTGCAATGAAGGGATAAACCACTTATATTTAGTTTTATTAATGATGAAAGCACAATACGTAAAACTAGCTTACTTTAGTTGATGAACAATCAGATTTAAAGCTAAATATACATCATTGGTACACATTTCTAAATGTGAAACTGCCCTTCTAGCAATTTGGCAAAGAATTTGACTATACAATCTATGCCAAGAAGATGAAAAATACAGAGCACGTAATGCATCAAAAGGCTTTGAGTTTGACTTTCAGATAATGCTACATGTATTTGAGAATCTTGACATAGTGGCATTCCAATAGTCATGATTTCACTTCTTATATGGGATTGGATTTTTATATTTTTTCCTGGAGTTTAATTTTCGAAATTCCAAGAGTGGCAAAGGAAATTCTTTAGAGTATCATTTTCTTCAATCTTCCATTTGAGGTCAGTATATCAAGAAAGAAAACGCAGAAAACAAGTTTTAAAAGGAAACCTGTTCCTGTACTAAATTTAATAGACAAAAAGATTTCCTAGATGCATTGTTGAACAAATTTTTAAACTACATAAAATCCCTTTAAATCTGCACCAAACAAGTCCTTATTCTTTTCTATTTTTTGGTAACCCGGGGTGTCCGGACCAGCTTGCACGCACCACAATTAATTCCTGAAATCCTGTAAATGATAGAGCAGAAGTAATTAATAGAGGGCCTTGGATGCTTTTTGACCATTACCTTGCAATGCGTAATTAGTCACTATAGTTTGTATCTTCCACAACAAAAATCAACAGAGCAATGGTATGGGTATGGATTCCAAACTTTAATCTAGTGTTTTATGACGAGAGCTTCATCATGGCCAAGGCTTTGTCTATAGGCAAACCTATTAAGGCTGACATGCATATGTTGAATGTTGAACGAGGGCATTTTGCTTGTATTTGTGTTGAAATTGATCTTGATCAACCCGTGGTGAGAAGACTGTGGATCAAAGATAATTGGTATAAAGTGAAATATGATGGTTTTCATTTAATTTGTGGCTGCTATGGGCATTTAGGGAGGGATTTCAAAGTTTTGTCATCACACGGTGTGTCACCTGAGGGGATGGTGGCTGATGATCCTAGGGCAATAGCGGCTAGAGGAGATATGAACAATGATAACGGCTTCACAGTTCAGGTCGTGAATCTAGGTATTGAAACCAAAACTCATGATGACTGGCTAACAATTACCAAAGTTACGAAACCAAAAGACGGTAAGGGAGTAAAATTAAAGGAGATGTATCAGGGTAATAAATCTAATAAATTTATGGTATTAAAGGGGGTTGATAAGAATATTTTTGTTGCATCACATTAACATGGGCTACAAGCAAAAAAAGAAGTGGGCCTGACTATTTCTATTGCAGGCCTGAAATTTATGACTCAACATAAGAAACGTGTAAGACGAGATGAACCCATAGTAGTTGAGCCTATTGTGAAGCCTGTTATTGTTACAGATAAGAGACAAAGTCAAATTCAAAAAGGGAAACAAAAGGTGGTGCATACATCTACAACGGAACATGATTTTAATAACCTAAATATCTCCACGCCTCTAATTTTCTCATTAAGAGGCCCCGACATGACAAGGAAGAAGAAGATTCAAAGCAGAATGCTAACGGGTTGAGGAAGACACGATCCTATATTGGAGTTACCACAATGACAACGAAATAAAATAACAGTACACATAACCCTGGCATAACTTATCCTTTTGGTGTTGAATGTTCGGATCATGCCACTAATGAGGAGGATATTATTAGCGTCACAAATAGTATTAATGGGGTATTGGAAATAGGGAAAGGCATGTTTATGGATGGTGGGCCATGAACTAGTGGTTCTTGTTATCCTCCCTTCTATTTGTATTATTTCTTATGATGTAGTCATTCAATGAATTTTCAATCATATCTTGGAATATTAGGGAGCTATCAACAACTAGGGTAAAAGACATTGTAGAGATTTAGTATGTAAATATCAACCCTCACTCTTTGTGATATTGGAAACTCACGCTCCGTTTGCTAGGGTGGAGAAATTTTGGGCTAGCTTAGGTTATTTTCCGGCAATTATAGTTGAATCTCAAGGTCATGTGGGAGTATCTGGATTTTGTCAACAAAATTTTTTTTTACTACTAATATCGTGGATACTACTAGTTAATGTGCTACTATTAAAGTTTCTTCAAGAGGTCATCATTGCTTTATATCAATGGTTTATGTATCATATCAATTCTTCACTTAAGATAGCAATTCTAGGATTATTTATCAACTCTTATAGATACTATGCAAGGGGCGTGGGCTCTGATTGAAGATTTTAATGAAATTTTTTTACTGGCAAAGAGTTGTGGCGACTTGTTCTCATGATCTAGGGCTTTTCGATTCTTATAGACAATGGCATATTACAGCCTTATAGACCTAGGGTATCAAGTTCAACACTTTACTTGGCACCACCACATCCATGGTTTTTGTTATTTGGTCAAGAGATTGGATAGGGTTATAGCTTCTGTGAAATGACAAAATGATTTTTCTAATGCTTATGTGGAGCACTTGTGTAAACTTCATTCTAATCATAATCTAATTCTTTTGAGGTATAGATGATTGCCGTACAAGGTAGGGAGAGGTCTTTCATATTTGAGGCAACCTAGACTACTCATAATGAATACAGGGATGTGGTTAGTACAACATGGAATAAGAGCACAAATAATGTAATGCATAGTCTCATTGAAGTCTGTAAGGATTTTATAAACCTTAACAAAAATACCTTCGAAAATATTTTTTGAAGGAAGTGACGTATCATCGAAGCTATGTTGAAGGGGTGTCTAATTCACTCCTAAATACAAGAAAAAATCCTAGTCTTAAGGAAGACTCAACCAATTGTTGAACACAAAAAAGTTTGAATTTAAAATGAATTCTAATAACTAAATTAATCTACATTATGATAATATCAACCTTCTATTTTGAAAATCAATTTTGTTTAATCTCTATTTATTAGAAAACTTAGTTAATCCTAAATCATCAAGTTACATAAAATCATATCATGATAAGTGTTTCAAAGATATTTTTATTTTGACATATATTATGATGTAATGGAAAATAACATAATTTAAAAGTTAATCTTAACTTCTACCTAAATAAAGATGAAATGAATATAATTCTTAAAATAAAAAATTAATATTAATCTATAAAATAAAAATTACAAAGATAAAAAGAAACTCATAACTATCTCGTATTCTTATTATTATGAGAAAATAACCAAAAATCATTTTAATAAACTTAGACATCATATGAAATAATTAATATGAAACATTTATAAAGAAAAAAGAAGGGATTATGTGTAACAATTTAATTGAGATTGTAATGGATTTTTCAAAAAGACTTTTACGAATATAACTCATCTTGAAGACATTGATGATGCTTTAAAGCTGCTTAATCACATGTGTATTTATAATAAATTTTGGTTGTCATTTCAAAATTTAAATTATTGGAATTTGATCTATCTATTTTTTTCCTCGATGTTTCCACCCTATTCTCATATTTTCTTTTCATAATTTCATTTAAAAAATTACATATCAAATTATAAAATTCAATAATAATTATTTTTTGGTTCCCTTTTCATTTAAACTATAATTGCGAGAAATTAATATATCTTCTAATATCAAAATCTTATCCTTTCATATATATATATATATATATATATATATATATGTATGTATGTATGTATTTGGCGGGTCTCCTTAGATTCAATCAAAATGTTAGTATTAATTTCCAAACAATTTCAATCTTGACTTGCTAGATAGTATATGGATTTTTCT